>JBBGZY010001150.1:3752500-4382500 GCA_037952925.1 Lithobates clamitans | reverse complement strand
CTGTATTAATGATGTCGTCATGCACATAGGAAACTCTATAAATATGGGGAAAAACACACAGCAACCACCATTTTGCCATCTCATGGCTTTATCTTAAATGTGCTTTTCACAAATATTATTCCCCTGGCAAAGCCATCATTTAAGAGGATGAAATACATTGGGTTTTTTTTTACTTTATTTTTGTTCTTGTCAATTTTGGGCACTTTAAAAAAAAAATTTTTTTGAGAATGGGAGCATATGATTTGAGACTTAAATCCCTTTTATTTGGAGACATATAACAGTACTCACCTCTTATGAGAGCAATCTATCTGTGGGATTTGCAGAGACAGCAGCTTAATGGGAAAATATATGTTTATACACAGAGGAGTGCTGGGGAGGCTGTGTTGGTAATGTTTTCCATAGTATACAATGCATCCGGAAAGTATTCCCAGCGCTTGACTTTTTCCACATTTTGTTATGTTACAGACTTATTCCAAAATGGACTCAATTCATTATTTTCCTCAAAATTCTACAAACAATACCCCATAATGACAATGTGAAAGAAGTTAGTTTGAAAACTGCAAATTTATTAAATTGGAAAAAAAATCACATGTACATAATTACGGTATTTACAGCCTTTGCTTAATACTTTGTTGAAGCACCTTTGGCACCAATTACAGCCTCAAGTCTTTTTGAGTATGATGCTACAAGCTTGGCACACCTATTTTTGGGCAGCTTATTTCATTCTTCTTTGCAGGATCTCTCAAGCTCCATCAGGTTGAATGGGGAGCATCGGTGGACAGCCATTTTCAGATCTCTCCAGAGATGTTCAATCAAGTTCAAGTCTGGGCTCTGGCTGGGTCACTCAGGGACATTCACAGAGTTGTCCTGTAGCCACTCCTTTGTTATCTTGGCTGTGTGCTTAGGGTCGTTGTCCTATTGGAAGATGAACCTTCATTCAGTCTGAGGTCCAGAGCACTCTGGAGCAGGTTTTCATCAATGATGTCCCTGTACATTGCCGCATTGATCTTTCCCTCGATCCTGACTAGTCTCCTGGTTTCTGCTGCTGAAAAACATCCTCACGGCATTATGCTGCCACCACCATGCTTCACTGTAGGGATGGTGTTGGCCAGATCATGAGCACTCCCAGGTTTCCTCCAGACATGACGGTTGCCATTCAGGCCAAAGCGTTCAATCTTTGTTTCATCAGACCAGAGAATTTTGTTTCTCATGGTCTGAGAGTCCCTCAGGTGCCTTTTGGCAAACTCCAGGCGGGCTGTAATGTGCCTTTTACTGAGAAGGGGCCTCCGTCTAGCCACTCTGTCATACAGGCCTGATTGGTGAAGTGCTGCAGAGATGGTAATTCTTCTGCAAGGTTCCCCTCTCTGCAGAGGAACACTGGAGCTCTGTCAGATTGACAATCAGGTTCTTGTTGACCTCCTGGACTATTAACCCTTCTCCCCATTTGCTCAGTTTGTCTTGGGCCGCCTGCTCTAGGAAGAGTCCTGGTAGTTCCAAACGTCTTCCATTTACGGATGATGGAGACCACTGTGATCATTAAAAAATTCAATGTAGCAGAAAATGTTCTGTACCCTTCCCCAGATCTGTGCCTCGATACAATCCTGTCTCTGACAATACCAGATCATACAATTTTCGTTTAACTACTGAAGGACCAGCCTCCGTCGTTATATACGATGCTAATTTGACGTTAAATACCGTTGTTATGGAAGCAGCTAGCTGCCATAACCCTGGTATTTTTAAAAATGGCGAACTGTGCTCTTTTCAGATAAAAGTGGTCTCAGCAGCGCAATCACTGCAAGACCATTTTTATCGGTGGCGGGAGAGGGGCCCCGCCACACTCTGGAGCCAATCGGTTCCTCTCCCCTCACTGCCTGGATGGCGAGTGAGGGAAAGATGGCCCCGCTCGGCTCCATAGCATTGGAGGGCCAAAGCAAAGTCAAATGTCACTTTCGCCCAATGATCTTAAAGGGGACTTTTTTTTTTTTTGCAAATTAAAGTAAATTTTTTTTTTATTGCAGTTAAGTGTAAATATGAGATCTGAGGTCTTTTTGACACCAGATCTCATATTTAAAAGGTCCTGCCATGCTTTTTTTCTATTACAACGTTCCTTGTAATAGGAATAAAAGTGACCAAATGTTTTTTTTTTTAAAAGGACAGTGTCAAAAGAAAAAAAAAAAGTTAAATTAAAAAGAAAAAAAAAACTTAAAATGCACCGTCCCGCCGAGTTCACACGCAGAAGCGAACGCATACGTAAGTCGCATCTGCATATGAAAACGGTGTTCAAACCACACATGTGAGGTATTGCCACGATCGTTAGAGTGAGAGCAATAATTCTAGCCTGAGACTTCCTCAGTAACTTAAAACTGGTAACCTGTAGAAATTCTTAAACGTCGCCTATGGAGCTTTTTAAGGGTAAAAGTTTGTCGCCATTCCACGAGTGGGCGCAATTTTGAAGCGTGACTTGTTGGGTATCAATTTACTCAGCGTAACATTATCTCTCACACTATAAAAAAAAAAAAATTGGGCTAACTTTACTGCTGTCTTGTTTTTTTAAATAAAAAAAAGTGTATTTTTTCCAAAAAAAGTGCGCTTGTAAGACCGCTGCGCAAATACGGTGTGACATAAAGTATTGCAACGACCACCATTTTACTCTCTAGGGTGTCTGAAAAAAAAAATGTTTGGGGGTTCTAAGTAACTTTCTAGCAAAAATGTTCTTGCTATAAACAAAAAAAGAGCTACAATTTTGAAAAAAAAAACATATTTTTTAATTTTTGCTGTAATAAATATCCAAAAAAACCCCACAAATTTCTTCATCAGTTTAGACCAATATATATTCTTCTACATATTTTTGGTAAAAAAAACATAATAAGCGTATTTTGATTGGTTTGCGCAAAAGTTAAAGCGTCTACTAAATAGGGAATAGATTTATGGCATTTTTATTTTTTTATTTTTTATTTTTACTAGTAATGGCAGTGATCAGAGATTTTTAGCAGGACTGCGACATTGCAGCCGACAGATCGGAAACGCTTGACGCGAAAAAAACACTCGGGGCGATCAAGAGGTTAAATGTGTTCCCTCATGTGTGTTCTAACTGTGGGGGGATGAGACTGCCTGGAGGAGGAGACCGATCGCCTGTAGTGATATGATGTATAGTGGGTAGATAATTAATTAAGTAGTTATTATAATGATGATGTAAGTACTCTTCAGCAGCAACCCAATTCTTCCAGAGAGATGCACTTTATTGACTTCCAACACAGAACAAGGTCCAAAGTCCACAGATGACAAAAATCCAACAGAGTATATAATTCGGAGTCCCATTTTTCCTAGATCTGCGCCTTCATAGTCATACACAGAAAAGACTGACTGCCAGCTTGAATGGTCCTCCCTGAAATATTAGTACACTAGGAGAGAGTTTCTACTAGGTCAACCCAAAATACTCTTTGATCTTATTGTTACCCCCTCAAGTCTAATTACCATCAATAAATACTTCTTCTGTGGTCCTTTAAACAATATACCCTTTGAAATGTTCAATTAGGTTAACAGGCCATACCTCACACACCCAGGGAGACTTGCATAAGATCAACATATCAAAGGGTCATCAGCTGTCCCTTTGATATGTTAAAATTGAGTTGGCTCGGACAACTCAACCATTGTCAACTGAATTTTGGCCTGGTCAATATTGTACTGTATATGTACATACCGTATATATAATAATAATATAAAATCCCACATAAATCTACCAACATATTACAACATCGCTGAGGGCACGTGCGCCCCCTACAGCTCTTTGAGCGGCCATCTTACCATGATGGCGATTCGCCCAGGGGAGCCAACCCGCCGCAGTGTAATTGTGGCTGCTGGTCCTTAAGTGGTTAAAAGATAAGTTCACCTTTTGGGAACATGTTATATGTTCCACCTGTTTTTACGGTAGAACATGTAAAATGTTCCTAATTCTGCAGCCGCTGCCCAATTCCCCCGCTCCCTGTGACAGCAGTATGGGAAGAAGTTCCCCGTAGCTAGCTGTCAATTTTTTAAATCAGCACGGCCCTGGTAATCGCTGTTGCGGTGCTTTACAGGCTCAAAAAAAATAGAAATGAATGCACACTTTTTTTTTTATCCTGCAAAAAAAATAAATAAAAAAATAAAAATATTATTTTTTTATAAAACGTGAACTTATCCTTTAAAGAGGAACTGAAGTCTGCTCACATAATTTGTAATAAAAACATCTTTGCCATTCTGAAGCTTCCCTCCAACCACTTTGCATATTATTTTATATATAATGTGATTCTGTACTTGCCAAATATGCTGCAGAAATCTCCCTCCACTGAGTCTGGCTGCAACCATTTTAACTGTGGGCAGCTGAAGCTGCTGCCTTTTCACTTCCTGGATTTACACAGACACAAAGAGGCACACCTCCAGCTCTGCAGCTCTCATTGACCCTCTTATGACTCATTCCCCCTCCCTTCCTGGCAAACTCTCACGAGAGTGAGAGAGCTGTGCATGATGTCATACACCTAGGCTTTTTACCAGACAAGAAACAGGAAGTGGGCTGGATAAGGTATTTACTGGCAGAAAAAAAATGTTTAACTATCCAAAGTTAAAACAACAAGGGCAGAAGATTTAATAGATGGAAAAAATAGGTCCGCTTTAGGTTTATGGGGGAAGCACAGTGGCTAAGTGGTTCTGTCCTTTCATCTAGCAGCACTAGGGTTGTTGGTTCAAATCCCAATGATGGCACTACCTGCCTGGAGTGTCCATGTTCTCCCTGTGCCCGCATGGGTTTCCTCTGGACTGATGTGAATGTATAATATATTTGTAAATTGACAGCACTATATATAGTAAGTACCTATAATAAATAAATTATATTTTCTGCAGGTATAGATGCTGATTCCGATCATCTTATATCCTTGTAACTTCTCGTGTACTGTACTGGTAAACAATGTTTATCTTCTTTAAACTACACCCCCCTCCTACCTATGTAATAGAGAAGAGAGGGAGAGGTGTTTGTAGTTCTAGGATCCTAAGACACTTCTTGTTCTAGGGTGACAACACTGCTTATCTATAGATACAGTGCAGCTAGTGAATGTTGTCAGCCTAGTCCAGGAAGGTCAACAGATACCCAATATCGCAAAGCGTGGAGGCATGGATCCTTTCAAAAAGGTAAATATAGATCCATAAATCACACAGAAAAACTATGTACTGTATATGTATCAATAAGTTGGGTCCATGATCTCCTTCATGCTAGCTTGTCAAAACAGTATAGAGGAAATTTCTTCAAAGTAAATAGGTAATTCTCCATCTTAGAATAGAGTTGAACAGGTGTCCCCATTGGAGGATTTAGCCTCCTCTCTTTTGGATTTCCCTACACTTTTTGTCTCAATGATAATGGTCACCAGGACTAATTCAGAAGATGAATCTTTCCAGTGAGAACACAGACAAAAAGGGTCCAATGCCGTGTACACATGACCGGAGTTTTCGTCGGACTAAACTCTGAAGGACTTTTCGACGGAGTTCCAATGGAGTTCCAACGAAACGGACTTGCCTACACATGATCACACTAAAGTCTGACTGATTCGAACGTGATGACGTACAACCGGACTAGAATAAGGAAGTTCATAGCCAGTAGCCAATAGCTGCCCTAGCGTCGTTTTTGGTCCGTCGGACTAGCATACAGACGAACTGATTTTTCGATAGGACTCGAGTCTGTCGGAAAGATTCGAAACATGTTCTATTTCTAAAGTCCGTCAGATTTTTCAACAGAAAAGGTCCGATGGAGCCCACACACGATCGGAATGTCCGACGGATTCGTTCAGTCGGACCCTTTGATGCCGAAAAGTCTGGTCGTGTGTACGCGGCATAACTCTTCCCTACTTTATCCAAAACGAGAAAAAATGACATACAGTTTATTTAGATTTTTCTTAGCCACTAGTCTCTCCATCTCACATTGATAGTTCAGGTCTGCAATTGTAGCGGGATTCTGATGGTATTCCAAAGTTTGGTGATTTTAAGTTTATGGTGATTTGGTGAATTTTGCTGCAAGTAAAAGGATGTGTTGCCACAACTCGTGAGCTAGGAGGGAATCTCTCTATGCCTAACTGGAGTAATGCTAATGACGGGTGGAGGGGGAAAAAAGGAGAATGGTCTGGTGCTACCCGTGATACACCTCCATCCCTAAGTTATATACAACAACACAGAGTTATGCCCATGGGACTTTTGAGTGAGGTTAGCACGTGGGCCAATAATTGTAAACGTAAAAGATAAACCCAATATCACAGTTTATTGGAGATGTAGAACCATCATCATATATCAAAAACATAGACATGAATGCCAACTGACTTGAGAACTGCATCTGTGTTGTTGTAGGTGTAGAGGGGGTATGTGATATTACAGAAACCAAAGAAAATATTTGTCTCCAGAAGGAGCTTATAGATCTACAGAACCATAGGATGTGGGCAATGGCGCCAGTACTTCCACGGGACCTGCAGCAGGTAGTAGGATGTCCCAGGTAGATTTTTGGAAGACGGTAGGGTGTCAGGTAGCATCTATGTAGGGTTTTTTGATACGATTCCCAGTGATTAGAGCAGTGGGAAGCTGAATGAGTGAGTTACATACAGTTTGATGATGTGATTAGAAATAAGCATTAATGAAATGGGGTGTAATTATAAAAAGTTTATATAACTATTCATCTGGTGAAACTGGCATGTACATTCATTCTGTGTGAATGGAGCAAAATCAAAATATGCGAATTTTAATGACGGGAAGACATAACAATATTTTAATGTAATTTTTTCATAGGGTGTTGAATCTTCTTTTTTTTTTTTTTTTTTAGCTATAAGCTCCCTTGGACTCCCAAGAACTGGGGTTATTGGTTCAGTGTTTTCTTTATCTTTCAGATGCGCACAACGTCCATTCTGGGTGTTTTGTGTCTTCTGACATCGGCTCCTGGAGCTCATCTCTCTCAGACGTCCCTCGGCCTCCACAAGACGATGTCTCACGTAAGAATGCTGCTTTGCGGAGTATTATGGTCAGCCTGGAGACCTCAGCACTTTGGGAGACATTTAATAGTCTCGGCACTGAAATGATTGTGACAAAAGCTGGGAGGTGAGAAGCTTTTAAATGGCATGGACTGATATTTAAAGCTGAACTCCGGACACAAAAACTTTCATTGAAATACCTGTATATTCTGCAATAACCACAAAGCATATAAATCCACTTTGCCTTCACCAATTACACTTGCAAACTCAGATAATACCTTTTTAAAAGAGCAGTGACACCATCACTGTGTGGAGAACAGAGCTGTAGGAGGGACCCAACAGACCCCACCCACTACAGACAGTCTGTATAAAGCTACAGGAGGGGGGCGGAGACAAGACCAGTCACCCTGTACAAAGAGAGAGATCAGCAGTGACCGGTCTTTATTACAGGGATGCACAGAGGCAAAGTTTCACATTGGATTACTGCACAAATCTGGAAGAGATACACACAGAACTCTGAGAGTCAAGTAAGAATACACATGACTCTTGTATTGAAACAATAACTGTGATCCCCGAGTTCAGCTTTAAAAAAAGCCAGAGGTAACTGATGTCATGGAGAGGAAGAAAGGTTTATTGTAAGCGCTTCGGGCACCGAAGGGGCAGAATGGGTGTGGCTTATCTAAATAAAGCTGGCCATACACGATTAGAAAATCCTTAAAAAAATGGTCAGGTTTCTAAAGATCTGTCGAACATACATGCGATAACGCCATCATTAATAGATGTCGCCCAATTATCGACATATTATTGATCGATAACAACATAAATGGTAGATTTTTGTCAATCAATTACATGGTCCGGGGTTACATTTCATTTGAAAATCTTTCATTTTGGTGCAAAAAAAAAATTGAAAAGAGCCTACTAACACAAAAGTTGAATGATTGAGCGTACCAAGCGCTTTTTCAAATGATTTTCTAACCATGTATGACCAGCATTAGGCATGGGTCAATACGTATGTGAGCAGTACCAGATTTTCATTGAACCTTAACTCCAGGCAAGATGTTTTAGATATAAAATAAATAATTAATATATAATAAAAGCAGGAAGAAGAAAAAAACAGCTCATCCTGCAATACTCACCTTCAATCTGAAACTGTCCCCTGCAGTACCACAAGATGTCCATACCCAGTGTGTATATTAGTATTTTCAGCCTGTTTTTTACAAAGGGCTGGGTTTATATTTTTCTTGGGATTAGAGCTCAGAGCTCCCACTTGGAGACAGCTCCACCCAGGCAGACAGAAAGTCTGGCCGAGGAGTCAGGACTCCGCCCTACAGACATGACGTCTGTATATGAGTGTCAGGAGAACACCCATGTTCCCTAGGAGAGGGAGGCTGTAGCTGGCAGCGTGAGCATACGCTCTGAGGATCAACCCAAAGGCCTAGGCATGAGGTTTGAAGCAGCGGTGCTGCAAGAGAGTAAGCCAGGAGGCTGAAGGTTTGAACTATACAATAATGGTGGAACCCCCTGCGAGTCCACTTTGTTTCCTTTAAATAAAAGTGGGCTGCCAAGCCTTTAAAATACAGTCTGGACTGACACGTGTTCCAGAAACTGCATGCACCACTTGAGTATAATGACCCCAATATCTTACACCAGGAACTGGTCATAAATGACCGGGCAATGCCAGAATCCTGATGCAGTTGCTGGTTCCCTACCGGAATTAATGAAATCTCTGGAATGGCCTGGAATGTTTATAAACATGCTGCAGTGAATGCTTATTCACCTCACATGCAGTGACCTGCATTTTTCCGTACTGGATCAACATAGGTCACTGCAAGGACACATAGAAAACAATGGCTTTCTATGTGTCTTGTTCACACCACAAGGTTGAGTATATGTGCATTGCAGGAGAGAGCTCTCACGGAGGTCAGCTGGAGAAGGATCGTCAATCTCCTGGATCTCCCATATGACCAGAACAAGCAAATTCTGCAGGATGAGCGACTCAGATTCCAGCAGAGCTCCCAACTTATTCTGGAGCAGAGCCCCTTGATTATCTGCACCCAGAGGGGGAAGAGGAGTGCTCCTTACTTTGCCCCTATGAAGAAGCTACCATAGTGTAAACTCTGTTACATTCTTGTCTAGATGTGGCAGGGAATGATAGTTTCTTTAAAGGCCAGAATTGCAACAGTCGAGCCTGTGAATGGTGTGTAGTGGTGGAGGTGGGGTGGGGGATATGCTGAAGAGGTGATCTGCCATGCAGGTGTGGAACCTGCTGGAGAACTGATCTAAAATGGAGGTGAGTGAATTGCTGGTCATCTGCCACAAAGATGAGAGACCTACTGGGTAGGTCATCTCCTGAGAAGGTGAGGAGTCTGTTTGTTAGGTTACCTGTCATGCAAGTAATGCCCCATACACACGATCTGATTTTCCGATGGGAAATGTTGGATGTGAGCTTGTTGGCGGTAAGTCCGACCGTGTGTATGCTCCATCAGACTTTTATTGTCGGACTTTCCGCCAACAAATGTGTGTTGTCGGACTTTCCGATCGTGTGTACACAAGTCCGTCGCACAAAAGTCCAAAGTACAAACACGCATGCTTGAAAGCAGAAGCGGTCGGTCTTGTAAACTAACGTTTGTAATGGAGAATTAACATTTGTGACGTGGCAAATTATGAAATCTCCAAATGCAGCGCACAATTCTCTTCTTCTTTAATGGGATAATAATGAAGCTGCATTGCTGGTGATACTAATGGAGTTATTCCAAACTAATTTTCAAAGGTTTTTTTTCTAGTGATATCAAGAATAATATTATTATGTATTTTTTTTTATTTGTGCAAGTTACCACAACACCAGTATCCCGGTGCCCCTTGTCAATTTGACATTGTATTTTTTAAAATGTAACTGCCTACTCCCAAACTGTCATTTGAAGTAAAACACATAGCCAAATATTATTCTCCACAATTTTTTTATTGTGCATTATTAAAAAAATAAAACAAATAAATAAAATTAGACATGCTATCTGCCAATAGAACTTAACTAAAAAGTGCATTCTATGCATCCAAAAATATACCAAATCAAATCATTATTCAACCAAAAAAATAATGTCAAAGCAATAACTCCAAGGCCAATAATAAATAACACATTATCTCCTCCGATTCCGCAACATGTCTGGTTGATCAACGGCCACTCAGAAACAAACTGAAAAGCACGAATCAACACTCACCAAACTTCTACTAACACGAAATTAGCAGAAGGAGCCCAAAGTGTGGCGCTAAAGGGCTGAAAAACCACATCGTACGTCTAGTACGTCACTAAGTTCGTAATTGTTGGCCAACATTTGTGTGACTGTGTGTATGCAAGACAAGTTTGAGCCAACACCCTTCGAACAAAATTCCATGGTTTTGTTGTCGGAAAGTCCGATCGTGTGTACGAGGCATTAGAGATCTGCTTGGGAGGTAATCTGGCTGGGAGATGAGGGATCTGCTTGGGACATGATGTGCCATGGAGGTGAGGAATTTTCTGGAGAGGGGATCTATGATAGATCAGCCAGGGAAGATGATTGGCAGGGAAAGAGGGATCTGATTAGCTGGGGAGGTATGAAAGTGATAATCAGAAACACAGTGCCTTAATTTCTTTCCTCTGGATTATTTTTATAGTACTAGTATAGAACTGAATAATTTGAGGACTCCTTAGCTTTCTTGCTGAAAGAAAACGAAATGTCCCACAGAATCTCTATGCTGAAGGTAACTATGACTTCTCCCAGGGATTAAAAGCTATACATAGTCACTGACTCTCCAGTAGCGGGGTCAATACTCACACAGCCACAGGATCATCGTCTCCCTCCTTCTGACATCCGCCAGGCTCTTCTCAGTGAGGGAGTTACAGACTCACACCACCATAGGACATCTCTGGACTCTTTCCCATTAATTTCCTCCTGGCACTCTCCAGTGAGCTTCTGCAGATCCAACTTGATTCCAGGATTTAAGCTTGCAACCCCCCCAGCGAAGCCTAACTTGGACCTTGACACAGGGGTCTCCTCCAGCAGGACTGCATCCAGGAACTCTGCAGCTGCTGCCTCAGGCCTCAGACTATTGGCTCTCAAACCACCTACTGGGCACACCTCTTCAGGGATTGGCTGAGTTCCAGAAATATGCAGGCTGGCTGTTGTTCCTCCCACTATAATTCTAGAATCCTCTAAAATACAGTGGGAAGTAAACAGAGCAGCAGCCTGTGAGACACTGAGCAGGCCTAACCAATCAACCCCTGCTCCACTGATTACAGAAGAGCTAGCTAAATTTACCTAGCAACCTACACCACAATAAGAGGGTGATACATTTCCTTGGGTGCCTAAGCCAGTAGAGGATTCAGCCGTGACCTAGGGGTCCGAGGAATGAAATGCAATGTGTAAATGGGAATCCCAAGACTTCTGGAAGTGTTGAATGCCAAATGCACCTACAGTCACTGCAGCACCGAAACCGAGGGGCTGTATGAGAAATGGCTGCTGGAGAAGCAAGTCTAATACTTCTTCTCTTACAGGGAACTGGTGGGGGACACAGGCATCCTGAACAGGAGTGTTAAATGCCTAACTTATCTACAGAGGTATGACAGGGTCTCTTTCATTGATATACAGTAACAGAGTTCTGGAGGGGGACCCAGTTTTCTGACCAGGTTACCCTTTACTGCAGATAAAAGGCAGGATAAAGAAAACAATGTGAATTTTTTCTGTAATGCAGACTACTATTCCATCCTTACAATGTTGTTGACGTTCACTGTAATTTTAAGATGTATTCATACATTTCAGAACTAATCTGCCTTTTCTGTTTCTTTTTTTAAATTTCTCTGATATGTCAAGGCGGATGTTCCCGCTTTTCCAGATCCGCATTTGGGGGATGGATCCTACCTCTGAATATTCCCTTGTTCTGGATTTCTTGCCAGTAGGTGACAAAAGATACAGGTAAATAGATCAATGATTAGACCACAGAAATTAATTTAGTTAATAGATATAACTATTCCTTAGATGCAAACTCCTCTCATCTGCGATACCCTGGCAAAGTCATGGCCTGCACAGTGTTACTATGGCCAACAGCTATATTTGAAAGCCTATCCGTTGCCATCATGTAGCAGAGCTGGACTGCTGTGTTCTGTGTGCTTGTAGGCAGGTGCAGCCTACTTTCTGCACTGCAGGTGGGGCTTACCACAGTGGCCTTGCAGCTGGAGAGGAAGTCAAGAGGAACTACTTTGGTTTCCTGGGGAAGCTCTCCGGTTGGCTGCTGCCGCTGATGTGACTGTGGCAGCCATCTTGGGTCAGGCAGAGCCAATTCAAGGCTCCGGCTTCCAGGTTTGGCATGCTTTATGCGAGTGAGTAGCATTGGAAAAAGTATTCCATTTGTTAAGGACAGTGCTAGCAGTAGGGAAAGGTTCCTAATGAGGAGGGAAAGCATAGGGTTGCAACTCCTCTGGAAATCCTCCCGCTTGGGCACGAGACAGCCTCCCGCTTGAGCAGGAGACAGCCAGGCCGCATTCTGCCCTCTTAACAGTCACTCTCAGTTCGTCTTAGATCTGCTCTCTCACTGTTGTTCAAAACTGTAAGTGTACCCAGTTGGGCAGTCTTCCCACAGGGTTTGTTGTGAACTGTTGCTGCATTACTTCAATACAAGTTTTCTTTCCACCTGACTGTGTGAATTATTGCCGCTGCACCCCACCTACTGTATATGCTGGGCAGAGGACTCTGGCCCTAATGCCCCATACACACGATCAGAAATTCCATCAGAAAAAACTTGGATGGTTTTTCCGACGGAATTCCGCTTAAGCTTGCCTTGCATACACAAGGTCACACAAAAGTTCTCTGAACTTTTGACCGTCAAAAACGCGGTGACATACAACACTACGACAAGCTGAGAAAATGAAGTTCAATGCTTCCAAGCATGCGTCAAATTGTTTCCGAGCATGCGTAGGAATTGTGCGCGTTGGAATTAGTACAGACGATCGAAATTTCCGATCAGAACTTTTTCCAACCGAAAAATAGAAAACATGCTCTCAATCTTTTGCTGGCTGGAATTCTGCCAGCAAAAGTCCAATGGAGCATACACACAGTCGGAATTTCTGACCAAAAGCTCACATCTGACTTTTGCTGGCAGAATTTCTAATCGTGTGTATGGGGCATAATACAAAGGGGGGGTGTCGGACTGCAGCAGACACTATTTCCCATGCAGTTTGCTGCGGTGTAGATTTTTTACTATACTTTGGGCTAACTTATCACATAAATTAAAGGTGTAAGGAAACTATCAGAGTTTTATGCTAGGGTTTAACTAGGTTTTAAATTGAACTTCTGGTTTGGCCATACTGAAAAATTTTGCCAGCTAGTCTTTTTAAAGCAACATCCTACATTTTAATTTCTGCATTCTTTTGTAAATCGTGTGTGCCTTTCACCTTATCATTTTTAATTTCCCAGGTATGCTTTTCACTCCTCCTCTTGGCTTGTCTCGGGAACTGCAGATCCTGCACCGCCTGGCCGCCTCCACTTTCACCCAGATTCACCAGCGAGAGGCTCTCACTGGATGAGGCAGACTGTCTCCTTTGATCGACTCAAACTTACCAACAATGTACAGGACATGAGAGGACATGTGAGGCCCCTAAGTTTATCTGTGACCAGCAGTCCATCGTGGTCTCCCTTTCATCAGAATCAGTTTCATAAGAACCTGTCAGAATGGAAATAAGGGAGCTACTGAACTGTATTTTGAGTGTCCATGCTCTATAATTGTCATACTGATCCTTGCTTTATTAATGAGAACGCTATTGACCCAGAACAAGTATGTAAGCTGGGACTTTACTGGCTTCATACTTGTTGACCAATCAGTGACTGCTTTTAAAAAAACAACTCAGCTTTCAGTCTCTAAAAAGAATCTTAATTTAAGTCTCCTGCAATCTTATATTCTCCTCTCTGGTGGCCCATGTGTCCCACCATCCATCTTTTCCAGCACTGCAACCTACATAAGATTCTGTAGCATTCAATTTCTAGTAGTGCCAGATGCCCATGCCCTCCACAGACCCCCACCTCACTAAAGGACTTAGCAGTGATGGAGTCAGAGGATGGAACCACGCACCAGGAAGAGTTGAATGCTGACTGGGTCAAAATTAAAACCACCCTCCAGGAAGAGTCAAATGCTGGCTGTGTCAGAGGGTGGAATTGCACTCCAGGAAGAGTTGAATGCTAACTGCGTCAAAGAATAGAACCACATTCCCCGAAGAGTCAAATTGTGAGGGAATCAGAGGACGGAACCACATTCCATGAACGGTCAAATGCTGATGAGATCAGAGGGTGGAAGTGCACTCCAGGTAGAGTTGAATTTTGATGGAGTAAATGATGGAACCACCCTCCATGAAGAGTTAAATGCTGACTCTGTCAAAGGATGAAACCACACTCCAGGAAGAGTTGAATGCTGATGGGGCGAGAGGATGGAACCACACTCCAGGAAAAGTCGAGTGCTGATGGAGCCAGAGGATCTAACCACACTCTAGGAAGAGTCAAATGCTGACTGGATCAGATGATGGAACCACACTCCAGAAAGAGTTGCATGTTCATGGGGTCAGAGAATGGAACCACACTTTGGGAATAGGCGAATACTGATAGGGCCAGAGCATGGAACCACACTTCAGGAAGAATAGAATGCTGGCTGGGTCAGAGAATGGAAACACACTCCTGGAAGAGTTAAACTCTGACAAGGCTAGAGGATGGAACTACACTCCAAGAAGTGTTGAACGCTGATGGGGTCAGAGAATTGAACCACACTTCAGGAAGAGTCAAATACTGCCTGGGTCAAGGGATGGAACCGCATTCCAGGATTCAGGAAGAGTCGAATGCTGATGGGGGTCAGAGAATGAAACCACACTTCAGGAAGAGTCACATGTTAACGGTGTCAGAGAATGCAACTACACTCCAGGAAGAGTCAAATGCTGGCTGGGTCAGAGGATGGAATCGCATTCCAGGATCCAGGAAGAGCTGAATGCTGATGGGGTCAGAGAATGAAACCGCACTTCAGGATAAGTCACATGCTGGCTGGGTCAGAGGATGGATCCACACTCCAGGAAGAGTTGAATTTTGATGGGCTCAGGGGATGGAACCACACTCCAGAAAGAGTCGAATGCTGCTGGGGTAAGAGAATGGAACCACACTTCAGGAAGAGTTGAATGCTGAAGAGTCTTACAAAGACTGCAATTCTGAAACAGAGAAAAAGTAGGAGACAGAAGCCACCAGAGAGGCAACTATAATACCTCTTCAACTGCATTACAATTCTTTCCGAGACTGAAGCAGTCCATTTAATAATGTTAATTGGAAACAGGAAGTGGTTATACTGCAAATCTTTTTTAAATGTGTGGAGGCATGCAGATTTATTGACTGATAAGTTCACTTTTGATCAGTGCAGCAGCCTTTTATAATTGCTTATTCTACACTTACAGTCAGGTCCATAAATATTGGGACATCGACACAATTCTAATCTTTTTGGCTCTATACACCACCACAATGGATTTGAAATGAGACGAACAAGATGTGCTTTAACTGCAGACTTTCAGCTTTAATTTGAGGGTATTTATATCCAAATCAGATGAACGGTGTAGGAATTACAACAGTTTGTATATGTGCCTCCCACTTTTTAAGGGACCAAAAGTAATGGGACAGATTAACAATCATCCATCAAACTTTCACTTTTTAATACTTGGTTGCAAATCCTTTGCAGTCAATTACAGCCTGAAGTCTGGAACGCATAGACATCACCAGACGCTGGGTTTCATCCCTGGTGATGCTCTGCCAGGCCTCTACTGCAACTGTCTTCAGTTCCTGCTTGTTCTTGGGGCATTTTCCCTTCAGTTTTGTCTTCAGCAAGTGAAATGCATGCTCAATCGGATTCAGGTCAGGTGATTGACTTAGCCATTGCATAACATTCCACTTCTTTCCCTTAAAAAACTCTTTGGTTGCTTTCGCAGTATGCTTCGGGGCATTGTCCATCTGCACTGTGAAGCACCGTCCAATGAGTTCTGAAACATTTTGCTGAATATGAGCAGATAATATTGCCTGAAACACTTCAGAGTTCATCCTGCTGCTTTTGTCAGCAGTCACATCATCAATAAATACAAGAGAACCAGCTTCCATTCCATACATGCCCACCCCATGACACTACCACCACCATGCTTCACTGATGAGGTGGTATGCTTTGGATCATGAGCAGTTCCTTTCCTTCTCCATACTCTTCTTTTCCCATCACTCTGGTACAAGTTGATCTTGGTCTCATCTGTCCATAGGATGTTGTTCCAGAACTGTGAAGGCTTTTTTAGATGTTTTTTGGCAAACTCCTCCTGGAGAGTGTTCTTGATCTGGCCAACTGTTGTGAAGGGTGTTTTCTTCACCAGGGAAAGAATTCTTCGGTCATCCACCACAGTTGTTTTCCGTGGTCTTCCGGGTCTTTTGGTGTTTATAATAAGAAAAATACAGCGCTGTGTGAATAATAAGTGTAAACAGCAGCCAACACAGCTATAGACCTAAGCGATATGTAATGAATAAAAAAGTGTAGCGCTGTAAACCCTAAATACAACCTTTAGGTTAATACGGTGATAAAACCAGTATTAGAATCCCAATATCAAGGGATGTAAAACTATATAAACCCTGGAACTCTAAGGTATAGAGTAATAAGACAATAAAAAAGTGCCAAACAAATAGATATATGCAATGTGATATGATCAGTAAATATAAATCATAATTATAATACAGTACATAAATATATAGATGTGATAATCAATAAAAATATAATGCAGTACATATGTGTTTACATAAACAAAGTGACATAAATAAATAGAGGTGAAGAAAGAAATAATAAAAATTATATGAAAAATAGCCAGTGTGAATTAAAGCACCAATGTGCAACCGAAAATTAAGGGCAGCAGTCCAAACATACGTTAGGAAAAATGTATGAAAAAGTCCAAAAATATGAAGGGTAGTCTCAACACCGAGACCAATAACTTTTGGACATCAACAATAGAAACTGGAATAGTAAGAGAGCCACCACCGAAGATCTCAAGAAGGCTTACCAGATGTTGGTGACTTGGAGAGGCATATACCACCCAAGTCCCAAAGGCTTTTACACCAGCTAACTGGAGAGGTACATCTCTTTAGGCCACACTCATGGACCCTAGATCAGGACAGCAGCTCGGCACCAACGATCTCGAACAGCAGCATAAGGGTAACACTCCAATAGGGGGCTCCAAACCGGTATTTACATCCCATGCATTGCCGCTGCAGTCATCTTCTTCACCAATTCTTCTTTTTTGTCCACTTGGTGACCAGTGGTGATGTAACTTCAGTTCATGAACTTTGGAGTTGCATTGTCCCAGCACCCAGTTCCACTCATGGCAGATGGCTGAAAATGGACCCAAAGTGTACATTGTCCTCATCCAAACTATTCAGTCTCTGTGTAACCTTTGGCTAAGCCTGTTTCAGGGTCTTTTGGTGTTGCTGAGCTCACCTGTGCGTTCTTTCTTTTTAAGGATGTTCCAAACAATTGATTTGGCCAAACCTAATGTTTTTGCTATCTCTCTGATGGGTTTGTTTTGTTTTTTCAGCCTAATGATGGCTTGCTTCACTGATAGTGACAGCTCTTTGGCTCTCATATTGAGAATTGACAGCAACAGATTCCAAATGCAAATAGCACACTTGAAATGAACTCTGTACCTTTTAACTGCTCCTTGTAAATGGGATAATGAGGAAATAACACACACCTGGCCATAGAACAGCTGAGCAGCCAATTGTCCCATTACTTTTGGTCCCTTAAAAAGTGGGAGGCACATATACAAACTGTTGTAATTCCTACACCGTTCACCTGATTTGGATGTAAATACCCTCAGATTAAAGCTGAAAATCTACAGTTAAAGCACATCTTGTTCATTTCATTTCAAATCCATTGTGGTGGTGTATAGAGCCAAAAAGATTAGAATTGTGTCGATGTCCCAATATTTATGGACCTGACTGTACATAGGTTTAAAAGAGACACAAGTCCATCAGGTTCAATCAATAGAAAAATTAATAAACCAAAACCGGCAAATACAGGACTCTAATCCCATTGTTTATGAGCTTAAAGTGAGCAACTTTATGATATGGAAAAAATGTTTGTATTTATACATAGCGGTCAAATCCCTCCTTAAATGTCTCTTATAAAGGGAGAATAAATTAAGTTCAGGTTAACTTTTCTCATAGCTGAGGTCCTCTATATTCTATTTCACAACCAAATCAAAGTATCAACAAGTCATTTGCCAAGTTCCTTTTTCTGGCAGGCTTAAGACAAATAGAAGACTAGCAAATATTGGCAGGAGAAGGAGCTGGTACTACTAATTCTATCTCATCTTGAAGTTTGGCCCCTCCTGCAGTCCCCTTTGATCTGCTACAGTATGCTTATAGTCAACAGGAAGAATTTAAAGTAGATCTTTGTAGAGCTATTCTGAAAAATGATTCCTTTTCTTTGTACAGATCATACTAAACTCCATGCACCGCTACCAACCAAGACTTCACATCTTGCTCTCTGATCGCCTACAAGGGGGAGAAGCACGCGCTGAACAGAATTTTATTTCTTTTGTCTTTCCCGAAACCCAGTTCACAGCTGTGACTGCCTATCAGAACCACAGAGTAAGTTGAATAGTAAAAACTCAGATAACATTTAAAAGATGCCAGATTATTGTACATTTGCCAAAATTTAGGCATGTTGGGCATCATAAAAGCCCTGAGACTGCTTCTGTACACCACCATCTTGAATAGCACTGTGACGGGAGGGCCCGTGGAACTCAGAATCCCTTGAAAAGTAGGGGATGCCCTTGTTTCAGCTCCCCATACACCTCTTATGTCTAAGTCACCCTGTGCTATCCTGGCACAGGGTGAGTGAGAAAATATATCTTGGACTACTTAAAATGGGACAGTAATATTTGTCCACAATATCTCCCAGGATGTATGTAGAGACTATTATTGGCTTGTTTGATTCTGAACTCAACCTGTTAATTGAGTGAGCTGATCACAGCCTCCAGGACTGGCTAGGAGACGAACAGTCTAGTCTGGCTTACCACAGGTTCTAAGGGTATTCCACACATTGTTGTTTGTTCTAATTAACCCTGCAACAACAGAGCTGTCACTCAAATTACATTCTAAAGTTTTTTCACCTTTTGCTCCTCTTCTGCCAGCAGTTGGGGCCCTTGAAGATGTTGGCGCACTAAATAAACTGTACACAGTTTGAAAATTTAAGCAGTGGGTTCCTTAGAACTCAAGACCGGGAGTGAGCCAGGCAACAAGTTATGGCTTGATGATGACAGAACCAGCCAGGCAGGACAGATTATTTAGCACTTATTAGGATTTCTGTTGAACTGGGCTAGGAGGCGTAAGTATAATATCAAACTTCTCAAATAGCTCTTAAATGTTAAAGTGATACTAAAGACTATTTTTTCTAGTTAAAAATAACAAACATGTTATACTTGCCTGCTCTGTGCAGTGGTTTTGCACAGATCAGCCCAGATCCTCTTTTCTCGGGTCCCTCTTTGGCACTCCTTGCCCCTCTCTCCTGTTGAGTGCACCTACAGCAAGCAGCTTGCTATAGGGGTCCCCAAGCTGAGCCACAGCTCCCTGTGTCCATTCAGACACAGAGCCGCAGCCCAGCCCTGCTCCCTTTCTCTCCTCATTGGCTGACTGACTTTGATTGACAGCAGCGGGAGCCAATGGTGCCGCGCTGCTGTCTCAGCCAATGAGGAGGGGAGTCCCGGGCAGCCGAGACACTCCTGCAACATTGCAAGATCTAAATTGGGCTCAGGCAAGTATTAGGGGGGCTGAGGTGGGGTGCTACACACAGATGTTTTTTTTTTAAGTTAAAATACCTTCTGCCTTTACAACCACTTTAATATCAGGAGACTGGTGGGTTTAAGACTCGCTCACAAGTTCCCCTTTTCTTGTTTTCTTATTCCCGTCACAGATCACGCAGCTAAAGATTGCAAGCAACCCATTCGCTAAGGGTTTCCGGGATGTGGAAGGAGATGAATGGTAAGAACAACCATTTCACAAAATATCCTGGCTGTGCAGATGTCTGGCTAAATATGCAACTCATATGCCTGGTGCTCCAGGGTATATCAGGGGAGAGTTGGGCTATCCAAAATTAAATTAAAACTGTTATTCCAGACCTGGTCAAGCACGGGTTTTAGAGGAGCGTACAATTGTTTTCAATCATTCAATATTGGAAGCTTACAGATCAATAAACTGATGTTTTATAGCTTTTTTTATATATTGACTGTATTAATGTGCTCCAGCTAGGGTTAATATACCTTGTGCTGGCAGCACACTGGACATACAGACTGCTACTCAACACAGAGCCCAACGGTCTAGGTTTCCAGAAGTCTGACATGTCCCCTGCACAGTGCTCCAATCAACAGCACAGCTCCGGGAATGTGAATGATGGAGCACCATGCAGTGGGCATCTTACTATATGTGTTGACTACTGGTCCAGATTTCTAGTGTGCTTCCAGCACAGAACATTTTTATCTGCCTCAAAATACTACTTTAAATAACTAAAAAAAGACTCACACATCTATTATGTGAAGGTGGAAAGTGGATAACTTACTCCAGTAACAAACAGATGGCCCCTGCCCCCACCTATAACTGGCCCTCACAGCAAGGAGCACATGGAAGGGCAACTCGTGAAAGACAAAACCAGAGAAAATTCCAAGTTCAACTCACCAACCAGTCTGCTTACCAACCGAATTAACCTGTCTAACAGTATGCGTTAAAAACAGGGGTTTAGTTAGCACACATTAGCAAATGCATGCATAAGCTGCAAGGCCCCTTCACGGCACCCTGTATTACCTGCAGTCCTAACCCTTGCAAATGTATGAGAGTCTCCACGGTGGAAGCAGGGCCATCTTTAATATTGATTGGACCCTGGGCAAACATTTTCTTTGGAACGCCTGAGTTCACTTATCAATTATTTGCAGGCTCAAGGGGCAGCTGCTTTGGGCCCCACAAAAGATAGCTCTGGGTGGGAGCACATGCATTCTAATGGATAGATAAGGGGCAGGTGGGCCTGGAGGTAGCCCAATCCTTCTTAAAGGCACAGGGACATATTGGACACCCAGCACAATGGCAGCAAAGGTGCCCAGTGTGTCCCATCACCAATATTACATCAGTAATAAACAAATGACCACTGCCCCCACCTATAACTGGCCTACACAGCAAGGTGCACATGGAAGGGCAACGCATGATAGAATTACTCCAACCTTTGGCTATAAGCAGCAAATGTGAAATACTCCTCAAGAGCAATCATTAATATTTATGCAACTCCGTTAAAAAAAGTATTGAAAAAAATGTTATACGTTCTCAACATAGTAAATGATACTTTACAAAAACACTATTGTTATATTTTGTCTTTCCTAGGTTGCTATCCCATATTCCTACACCAGTCAAAATGCAGGGAAGAGACTCAACCAAGAGGTAAATATATTGCAAATAAGGACCCATCAAAATGAAGAAGTGCTTGTGGTTATATTACACTGTGCTTTGGCTGATTTGTGTCTGTTTCAATCTTTTTTATTCAAAATTCAAAAAAGTACAAGTTTAGTTCACAATTTACACACATCAAGATTATGTATATCTAAAGTGAAATGTTTTTGGTTTTGTTAACCATAGAGTGGTGAGAGGTAAGACCCCCTTTACAGGTTTTTATTGTAGAGACTTCATACTTACTACAGGAGAGGGTTAGTGGCTGCTAACTAACTACAGTTAGCTTTGGGCCAAATCCAAAGTGGCAGAGAAAACCGCAATGTCTAGTTGCTGGAGCCTGAGGGCTGCACAGTATACTCCAGTAACTCCATAGACTGGAAGTATTATTATGTGTATATGCATGCCCTCTGATACTGGAAAAAAATAATTCTCAAAAACAGAAATGGAACCCAATAATAGCATGTTAAAAAAAGTAAAAAACAAATGTAGCCATGGTGTTAGCACTACTGACAAACAATCCGCAAAATCACCCCACTGCCAGACTTCATGCATCCTTTCCAGAGACAATGAACAGCCTTTTGCAAACTTTGTTTTTGTTATTTTATTGGGGGGTACAACTTGGACGGTGTGGTGACAGACATTGCAAATGACCATGTAGAGGCAATGTTCTTTCACAGCTCTTCCCGGGCCTCCTCCTGCGATCGATACACTCCCCCCCCAGATGGGGGTGCTCTCCTGCGGCTGTCGGCTGTCTAGCATTCCATTCCTCACTTCACCCAGCCAACTACTCCTCCACAGCAGCATGTGACCTCAGCTCATATAGCAGGCCTGCCCCCTGCCAACACCAGTTAGGGATTGGTCAGGGCTCCCACATGTGCTGCCTGCCACTCCAGCTCTAGGCCCAGCCTCTCCTCCAGAACATTCTTCCTGGAAGCAGAGGAGGTGCCTCAGAACTGGAGCACAGGTGATCACACCCACTGCTACTCTGACCACTCCCAGCCCCCAGATCAAAACAGACAGGCCTAGCTTGCAGCATAGGCCTGCCTAAATTTGCCTGTGCTGAACAACCTAGTAAAATAACCCTTACTAGCACCTACCTTTCTCGTAGAGGATGCTGCATAAAAAAGATAGAAAAATACAAAGGGGAAAAAAAGAAAGTAGTTTACATTATTATATATACAGGTAAAGGCTAGAGCCGTATTTTCCTCTGTCCCAGCTTTAGTTCCCATTGTAGTCTGGGAATAGGGATTGGCACTGGTAGAAATGTGCCACCAGCATAGGAGTAAACAGGACAAAGCATTAGAAAGCCTCGGGTACACAGGTGGGTTGTGTTTTAATTATTTTTGGTATGCTGCCCATTTTTTTGCTTACAGATTTACAGTAGGTAGGGTTTTTTGTCTTCTTTTTTATGGAACTTCATGGTACTTAGTCAATCCACTGTGAACAAAAATACAGTGCACAGATACAGCAAATGGTCCATCCTCCAAAGAGGAAAGGCCCAATCCCTGAACCCCCTAGGGCCCCAGGCCTCCGACAGGGGCAAGGTATACTTTGGTCTACCTAGGCCAAAGCCAGGTGGACCCTGCTCTTTAGAGACTGGCAAAATCCGGTCCTTTAAGTACTCGGTGGAGGGCTCTCCAAGACAGACCTCTGGGTTACATAGTTAGTAAGGTTGAATAAAGACACCAGTCCATCCAGTTCAACCTGAGTGAGTGTGTGTGTCTACAATTGTCCCTATCCCTGTACATTGTGTCTCATTAAGATGCTAATCTATTATATTATTATTTTGTTATTTAAGGTACCCATATAGCACCATTAATTTACGCAGCGCTCCAGCGCTCCTCTTCCTCTTGGGAAGAGGAAAAAGACCTGAAGGCCACAGAACTTCTTCCTGACATCAGGGCAGGCCCCGATATCCTGTACTATCCATCTCTGTGTGAAAAGAAACAACAAACCAGTACAAATCTAGTGGGATTCCATACTCGTGATTTTCTGGCACCCCTGGACACCACTCTTAGGGGGCACATTATCAGGAGCTCCTTGTACCTTCCAGCCCCTGTCCAGACAAATGCAACCTCATTCCTACCAGAAAAGCTTTTGCACTTAAGGAGAGTCCTGCCTTCAACCAGGGACAAGCCTGGTTCACCAGGCCAGATTCAATCTGGTAGCAAAAGGATCCCTCCCACCATACTCTCCTTATTACTTAGGAAAAATAGTAACCGGAGCGCCCATTCAACAAGAGCCACCGGCTGTCTTCCTCCCAAAAATGAATAAGAACAGATACTAAACTTGATCACTTGATTTTAACCAAAAGGCCAAGAAGCGATTTATTTGGTACTTCAGGTTAAGGTGCACCCAAGATCAGGCAAGAAAGGTAAAGGTGTGGGATGGATGATTTCACAGGTTTTTATTCCTGTCTGTGTCCCCATTAGGGAGATTTACCCTCTCTATTTGTCCGGGCAATTCTTATTACGGAAAGTAAAAGAAAATTTTGAGTGGTCTCCAGAACAGAAATAGAAGGAAAATCTTCCAATACTCTGGTGACCAGGGATTTCCCTTATTTTGGATGAATCTCCTCTCACTTCCTGCTGTGGCTGTGGGACAGGAAGTGAAGGAAAATCTTTCCCAATGATATACATCCAAGAGTGTTTCCTTATTTGTAGCACCCTCCTAGCATTGGATGCTAGGCAAATGTATTTTTTTCTGTGGTCAAGGGAGCAGTGCTTGTTTGCTGTGGTCTGTTCAGAGGTTCACAGGCTGAGAGGTTGACTGTTTCTCCCAGCTTCTGGAAGAATCTTCCAGAATATGGGGCTGGGAGGGTCAATATGAATATTTATCATGCCCTAGCTAATCCCTGGAAAGGAGTGCTAAGAAGGTGGCTGGGGAGCTGATAAATAGTCTGGAGCCACAGAGAGATTGTTTTTTTTTCTGCTCAGGGAGGGTTCCGAAGCGGATAGTGTAGCTGATTTTGAGGCCTCAGCAGTAGCAGAGCTAAGGGCCTGAAGCGATCTCTTGTAAGGACCTGGCTGTGGGACTTCACCATTGGGTTTGGGTCTGTAGAAGGTTTGCCTCCCTCACTGGGCCCTGCCCAGAGGAAGTTGGAAGGAGACTTGTGAGTAATAACCCTAAATTGTGATCCCTGGTGACTGCGTACTCTTGGGATGTAAGTGCTAGAGATAGCTGTGGGCTGAGTCAGCACTCATAGTGTCTCAGTATACTGGCCATTCTCATGTGTCCTCAGCAGAATCCATATATAGGAGCAGTATCATCCTGTGCAGCATTTTGGAGTATCCCATGCCCTAACCCCTCTCCTGTTAAAGTTCTTTAAGCAGTAAATATCAAAAAGACATCCCCTAGACCAGGAGTTCTCATCTTGGGTTCCTCCAGAGGTTGCTAGGGGTTCCTTGAGCAATGAGCAAATTCTGCCTCTCAGATAAGTGCCCACCTACACCATTGATCTTTTTAGCTATTTGTAAGGACCACAAGTGTGAGGAGCATTATTTCCACTGTCCATCACACTAATGAATCATGAGTCGTACATATAGTCATTTTTAGCAGGGGTTCCTTGAGGCCAGAAAGTTATTTCAAGGGTTCCTCTGTGTTGAAAAAGTTGGGGAAGACTGCCCTAGACAGAGTCATTGGAGCTAGTGTGCATGGACTGGTGCTTGTGAGTGACGGGCAGCCTCTGTACTGTTTGGGAAACAGTTGTTACCAGTAGCCCCTGCGGGGGTGGCGCTACATGCATATACATTTTTCTGTGCTTTCCTTATCTCTCTTTCTTCACAGGTTTGTTTGGTATGCTTATGTCTAATTTCCACGTTTCCCTATTACAGTTGGCATAATGCAGAATCCCACCACTCCTTCTGTTCGGAAGCACATCACATGCAGCCAACTGCACAATGAGCCCCTTTTATGTGTTCACCATCGCTGTGCTTCTTCAATGGGACTCAGAAATCACCAAGAAAAGGGAAAAGCTACTAATCTGCAATTATGTAAAAATGACATTAACTGTACATGTCTGATAGGAACACTGACTGATTATATAATTTCTCACCCAAAGTGTAGCATGTTTGATCTACCCTAGGCCTGTACAGTCTGTTCATCCAAAATGTTTGTCTTAGTTTTGGACAGAGTGAGAACGGGAGAGAACCTCGATCAGGTTTTTACTGCTATCTGGAGCTCCTTTTATAGAGATTTATCCTCACTTCCTGTCCTGCCGACAAAGTTTCACAAGACAGGAAGTGAGGGGTTCTCTCCAACAGCAACATAGACATAATTAAAATCCATATTACAGAAAGAAAAAGTTGGATCCCAGTAAGATTTTTATTTTTGTCTGTGTTCCTGCTGCATTTTACTATCACTTCCTGACCAATAAATGTTGTTAGCAGGACAGGAAGTGAGGGGTCATCTCTGTAACGGAACCCTTGATAGCAGCAAAAACCAGACAGGGGTTCTAATCCTTTCTCTTTCTTTTGAAAAACCAGGGAAAAAAATGGCTTGACAGTCACTTTAAGGTGTATTTCTACTTTTGCGGCCAAATTGGGATAACCCCTACTTTATATTTGTTACATGTTTTATTCACATAGCATAACTTAAGGTAAAATTAAAGACAAAATGTTTTTTTTTAAATTAAAATAAAAAAGATGTTCTACTTACCTGCTATGTGCAACGATATTGTACAGAGCGGTCCCATTACCTCCTCTTTGGCAGTTCTCCCACCGGCATAAGGTGCCCCTTAGCAAGCTGTGTGCTATGGGGGCACCTGTGGGGGTGTGCTCCCGATCCAGGCTGTATACATTCATAGACATGCTGGATTAGTGAGAGGAGTCAGATTTTTGAGGATTGGGCTGACCAGTTAGTAGGGTGTTTGGCCCCCCACCCCCATTTAGTGCTAATTAGTTTAGTCCTAGCTAGACCCTCGCCTATCCTTCCATGTTCCCTCATTCAGTGTTAGGTTTTCACAGAGACAGGACTTAGAAGGGTTAGGCTGTATTTTAGCTCAGTAAAAAAATAAGCTGTACTATGCTTTTTCAAGCTGCAGTGTGCAAGAGGACTGTCTGGACAGACTGTGTCTAAGGAGGTATGTCAATGCATAAAGTTGCATTTGAAACAGAGCAGTTAGACTTTAGAACCACTTTAAAAATACTTAAAAATGCTGCTTTAAATGGGCTATAATACTAACTCCAGCATAAATACATACTTTGTTCTCTTTAGGTTTATAAAGGGGTTGCATATGCCATAACTAACCCAGTCTGTACTGGCAGATCTCATTATCAGCTGTAAACGAGACTTGCCCATTGCCCTAAAGCCTGGTACATACCACTAGTTCCAATCCGATGTTAGTACAGCGATCTCCCCTGCTGTTCTATTGTGTTCTGACAGGGGACCCCCCTCCCCCCCACCGACCAGAACACTCCGGTCAGCACTCTCAGCCATTGGCTGATCAGGAACCGGTCAGCTACTGGTTCTCCAGCATGCCCGTCCAACAGAAGCCGACCAAACGGCCAGCTTCTGTCAGACCGTCTGCCATCCACACAGTCACCCGACATTCAGTCCACATGTACTAGGCTTTAGAAAGGGCTAAAGATTTTAAAGCTTCCCTTCTGCATTCAAAGTCAAGGTAAGTATAAGTTGTTGCATTCTATACATTAAGACAAAACTTTCAGTAGCTGTTCCTCCATTCACTCTCCCTCAATACATACCCGAGTCTTGTATTGATCCAGTGCTGTGCCTATCTGCAAGTCTTCTCTCCCTCTCTCTTCTTTTGGTTGTGAGTCAAGTCCTATTGGAGGGGGCGGTACTCAGCAACGCTGTATGTGTCTTTGGACGTACACAGCCTGACTTTTGGGAGCATGCCCGGGCATGTGCCACTATAGGAAAAGGTGGAGCTGAAAGCAACCAGCAGGAGACCCCAGAAGAGGAAATTTGGGGCTACTCTGTGCACTACCCTTGCACAGAGCAGATAAGTATAACTTTTTATTTATATAAAATAAAAAATGACACTCTACATCCACTTTACCTTACCCAGTCCTAAGCCTTTCTATTGGGATGTTTGCAGTCTGCCATGATACAAATATAGAAGATAATTAATATATACTGTGTGTGTGTGTATATATATTTATATATACTGTATATGTATATATACAGTATCTCACAAAAGTGAGTACACCCCCTGCATTTTTGTAAATATTTTATTATATCTTTTCATGTGACAGCACTGAAGAAATGACACTTTGCTACAATGTAAAGTAGTGAGTGTACAGCTTGTATAACAGTGTAAATTTGCTAAATGTATATTCTATTTTGTGACGCTATAAACCTATGTGAGGATAACCTTGTGAGTTTTTTGGATTTTTACTTTTAATTAAAACCTGAAAGCCCTGAAAATGTACTTGGCTGAACTAGAGTTGATGAAAAGCCCTATATCTGAGCGAAAGCCTCACAATAGAAAGCTTTTCTGGAATAGCATATGTTAATATGTGAGCTTTTTTACTACTGTTTAGAATGGCGGTCTCCAAACTGTGGCCCCCTGGGCCAGATGCGGCCCTTTGCTTATCCTCATCTGGCTCTTCAGGCACTATTCCTCCCACTGCTATGAGACATTAATTTTATCACTGGACAGCAAGAGCGGGGCATAATTCTTGTCACAGACACAAATGATGGTACACTTTCCCTCTCATTGATACCAATGCTGGGCACTATTCCTCCAAATAATACCAATAACAGGGTAGTATACATCCCACTGATGCCAATGATGGGGCACTATTCCTCCCGCTGACTGGCAATAAAGTATATCAGCATAGTCAGGGCAACCATCAGAAATTTCGGGGGGCCCCTTACACAGCTGACCACCAAAATTCCCCAGGACTCGGCCACTGGAAGTCCCACCAAATCCACCAACTTGCTATACCACTGAGTCCTTCAGTACACCCACTTTTATTTTAACACTCTTACAAATTATTATATAAAAATGAAGAGTGTATTCTAAGTCATCATGGCTTTCAAGATTTAACAGTTAAAGTTATTGAAAGGATAGATTACTGGACAGCCGACCATCCTTTTGTTCCTTGGTAGCCCACAGTGACCCGTCAGAATTCTGGAGACCCCAATGACACACACACACAACAGGCATCTTTCGTGTGCAAAGTGAGTCTGAATCCTTTATTAAGAATGATTCTTTTATATGTGAGTTACAACACACGAGGGGAGTGGTAAGCTTGCTCCTAAGTTTGTAAGGGTTAACCAGGCTTCTAAAGGGAGAATTTTTCATCATGAGTTTAGGCAGCTGAAAGGAATTTACAAAGATAAATTATCTGCAAGGACATAGGATGCCTGTTCTGGGATTTGGCCACAATGACTCATACAGTGTCATTAAACCTTAGCTCAAGCAAAAAGTCTAATAAATCTTAACGAGAAAGAAGTGTAAGATAAGGCAAGTATATTCCTTAAAAACAAGAACTAAAAAATGGAGGGGAAATTACAAAATTGAGTTACAGTTGATCATATGCTCTATAACAGTTATAAAGTCACATGTATAAATTACTTTAATTCCCTCTGTTTAGGTCCCTGTTCAGCACAGTCTATGTGTTTTCCTAAAATGATAATGCTAAATACCATCTTTGCAAAGCCCTGCTGTGCTGTCATGTGACATCCCTCTGGTTCCCTTCCTGATCCAAGAGAGCACAGTGGGAGGGGCTGAAATTCCCCTATGATAAATGCAAGCTGGCAGAGGGAGGTCAGGTGTCTGCACAGCAGGGCTCTGGAAAGAAGGTATTTACCATTATAATTTTAGGAAAACACACACACTGTACTGAACAGGGACCTCTAACAGAGAGGATGAAAGTTGCCTGCTGATTAATAAAATAAACAGTACGCAGCTGCAGGAAAAAGAATTACACATGCATGAGAGGAGAGAAAATGAGAAGGGCGGGGAGGAGATCGGCTCTCACACAGACTATGGAACTGACAGGTAGAGAGAGGGGGGGGGATGCAGAGATGCTGAGGAGAGAGCTGGATGATGAAAGCACGTAAACTCACCAGGCTATCAGAGATCAGCAGCCATGATAAAAGTGGTCAGTTTATAGAGGGGAAGGCAGGATCAGCCAGGTACTGTACAACATTGAAAGGAACATTTGACATGACAAAAACACTGCTGTATCTCATGGCTTAAATGGTCAGGAGCATGTTTTGTTCTAGGGTTACAAACATTTTAAGGCCCGCCTGTTTTTCAGGCGGACAGGATGAGACACCTCATTGCTCTTTGGAGCTGTGGATGTCAATGGACATGTGTCCATTAACACCTGCCGGCATCCAATCTGATCATGTCTGCTAAAAAAAGAAGGATGGGGATTCGGTCCCCATCCCTCTATCAGATTGGGTGATAATTAGATGGAAACAGACAGGCGGTCCGTTATCATCCAACGCTCCTATAGAGATCAGTGGGCAATGTCCGTGTCTGCTTTGCATCGGCACTGACCTATCATCCACTTGCTCAGCGGGGATCAGTGGTGAGATCCCCTGCTGAGGGGTCTGTCCGCAAAGTGACATCCCAATTTAGCCAAGAGACAGCCCAATCCAGCAAAGAGACATCCTCTCCAGCAAAGAAACATCCCAAAAAGATCAGCTCAGCTCACAGGTATAGGAATTGTGCAGCAGCAATATAGCACCTACACATTCAATGGGCAGGCTGGTCCAGGAAAGCCCCTCACTTCCTCTTCGCCACCACCATTTAACCAAGCTCCTATCCCGATACAAGATACAGCCCTTTCCTCAGTTTGATTGAACCATGCTCCACCACCAGTCACGTGACCCCTGACGTCCTGCCCACCTGCTGCCCCTCGGACAAACAAAGGAAGCTGTAGCGGAGCGGGCAGCTTGGGATGCCCGGCGGTCAGGATGCCACCGGGCCACTTACATTTGTATCGGTTGTCCCCCCCCCCCCCCCCCGATTGCAGCCCTGAGCATAATCAGATAAGATCTACAGTTTGGTAACTGTTTTGGTAACCAGTTCTTGATAGTCTTCTCTTCACTTCTTTTATTCGATTAAAAGGGCTACAATATCTCTAAAATTTCTTCCTCTCTGATATGTTACACTTAAGTGATCATTTAACACCATCTTGAGATTTTTATTGTATGTCAAAATTCTCCAATATTTATTCAGAATTTAGATCTTATCTGATTATGCTCAGGGCTGCAATCGGGGGGGGGTGGGGGGGACAACCGATACAAAGAGGCTGCAACACCTAAGCAAGAGGCACCACTAACCAAACACTGCCATGAAGACCAAGGAACTCTCCAAACAAGTAAGGGACAATTTTGTTGAGAAGTACAAGTGCGGGACTCCCAAAATGTAGGGAGGAAGGTCCTCTGGTCTAATGAGACTAAAATTGAACTTTTTGGCCATCAAAGAAAACGCTATGTCTGGCGCAAACCCAACATACCACATCACCCAAAAGAACACCATCCCCACAGTGAAACATGGTGGTGGCAGCATCATGCTGTGGGGATGTTTTTCAGCAGTCGGGACTGGGAAACTGGTCAGATTTGAGGGAAAGATGGATGGTGTTAAATACAGGGATATTCTTGAGCAAAACCTGTGCCACTCTGTGTGTGATTTGAGGCTAGGACGGAGGTTCACCTTCCAGCAGGACCATGACCCCAAACACACTGCTAAAGCAACACTTGAGTGGTTTAAGGGGAAACATGTAAATGTGTTGGAATGGCCTAGTCAAAGCCCAGACCTCAAACCAATAGAAAATCTGTGGTCAGACTTAAAGATTGCTGTTCACAAGCGCAAACCATCCAATTTGAAGGAGCTGGAGCAGTTTTGCGAAGAGAAATGGGCAAAAATCCCAGTGGTAAGATGTGGCAATCTCATAGAGACTTATCCAAAAGGACTTGGAGCTGTGATAGCCGCACAGGTAGGTAGCTGGCTATGTGGGTAGGTGGCTCTAAGTATGTTCTGTAAATTAAATTATGCAAATCCTCAAACAATCCATGTTAATTCCAGGTTGTGAGGCAACAAAACACAAAAAATGCCAAGGGGAGGGTGAATACTTTTGCAAGGCACTGTACCTGGAGTCTTAGATAAGGGCTTTGAATCATGGTTTCCAGAGTCAACACCGCTATTACATCAGGTTAAAGATTAAAAAATAAAATCATTAATGTCCTTATGCGGAGTAGATTAGCCAACATTTATGGACCAGTGGAGATACCTACAGCTGTCTCAATTTATTCGGAGTCTCCCGAAACCCATACATTCATTAAAATAATTGAACCCCATTGAAATAATTATGCAACATAAAGATCCACAACAACATTGTATATCTCTTTTCTATAGAGCTCCAATGTCTTTGCAAAACCCTGGGCACCCAAGGTATATAGGTTGTTGGGAAAAAGACTTACAAATTACATTTACAGATAAGCAAAAAGACAGAATTATACAACTTTCCTATAAGCCCGCCTCCTCGAGCAGAATGACAGAGGTCAATTGTAAACTTCTTACTCAATGGCATTATACACCAGTAAAATTAAACGTAATGTTTAGTTCAACTTCGCCCCTATGCTGGAGGGAATGTGGAGATCGAGAGACACATGGGCACATATGGTGGTTTTGCCCTAAGATCCGTCCATTTTGGGAGGAAGTGGCGAAGGTGATCTCTCTGATATATTGGGGCGAGCAATTAGACCTGAACCATTGAATTTTTTATTTCATTGCACAAACGAAACAACAGACCAAAATGGGATGTGTATAACTCCATATTTGATAACTGCTTGTAAATCTCTGATCCCATTTTATTGGGGAAAACGTTTAATACCTACTATCCCACAGTGGCTACGAAGGGTTGACGAGCTTTGTTTAATGGAAGAAATAACTTGCAGAAATAAAGGGCTGACCAGGAAATATCTTGAAACATGGGCAAAATGGTTTGAATTCAAGAATAATAAGCTATATTGTGAAATAATTTCAGACTTTAATACAAGGTTAGACTACCACTTATTGAATAACACTAATTAATTTCAGTGTTTCTGCACCCTCTCTACAGCTTTATCTCTATATCTGTGATAGGTTGCCTCCTATATCTCTCCCTTTTTTCTTTTTTTTCTCTCTATTATGTTTTTTGTTTTTTCCTTTGTGCTTCCTTTTCTGCTGTTCCCAAACTCCCCCCTTTACTTTGTAAGTGGAGAGGAGAGGACGGGAATTTTCTTGTTAACATGATAAATTACTGTACATATGTGTTTCAAGATATTGTTTGGAATTTACCAAATTGCATATATGCACATGCGTTGCAATGTGGTATGACCCTTTTGGTTGTTTTGGTAACCAGTTCTTGATAGTCTTCTCTTCACTTCTTTTATTCGATTAAAAGGGCTACAATATCTCTAAAATTTCTTCCTCTCTGATATGTTACACTTAAGTGATCATTTAACACCATCTTGAGATTTTTATTGTATGTCAAAATTCTCCAATATTTATTCAGAATTTAGATCTTATCTGATTATGCTCAGGGCTGCAATCGGGGGGGGGGGGGGGGGGACAACCGATACAAAGAGGCTGCAACACCTAAGCAAGAGGCACCACTAACCAAACACTGCCATGAAGACCAAGGAACTCTCCAAACAAGTAAGGGACAATTTTGTTGAGAAGTACAAGTGCGGGACTCCCAAAATGTAGGGAGGAAGGTCCTCTGGTCTAATGAGACTAAAATTGAACTTTTTGGCCATCAAAGAAAACGCTTTGGTAACTGTTGGCTGCAATCGGGGGGGGGGGGGGGGACAACCGATACAAAGAGGCTGCAACACCTAAGCAAGAGGCCTTTCAAAAAGGTGTGTATATGTAATGACAGAACATGTGACACTTAGATTGCACACAGGTGGACATCATTTCACTAATTATGTGACTTCTGAAGGTAATTGGTTACACCAGAGCGTTTTATGGGCTTCATAACAAAGGGGGTGAATACATACGCACATGCCAATTATCAGTTTTTTGTTTCTGAAAAAAGTTTTATGTGTATATTTTTCTAATTTTACTTCACCAACTTAGACTATTGTGTTCTGATCCATCGCATATAATGCAGATTAAAGAGAATTGAACTAAAGGCTGAACATAGGTAAGCAGCCAAGGGAGGTGAATACTTTTGCAAGGCACTGTATAAAATATTCATGTCTCAGAAAGGGCATTGGTGGGGAATTATACAAAAACTGTTAAAAAAAAATTTATACATTTTAGCAATTGAATCCTTCACAAAATGCAGCACTGCAGGAATAGTGTATGTAGCAAAATACCCTGCCCCCTTTTCTATGTGGGCAAAACTTTAAGACAGTTGAAAAGGTGAGCTTTTGAATAAATAAATGATATGCTTGAAACAGTCAAACCAGTCCCATGATATACACTATGTGGGAAAAACATGAAGGAAGGGTAGAAGGTTTAAAATTCTACAGGCCTTTAAGTGGAAAAAATGGCCTCTCTGAAGGCCAGATTGACCTCTTCAAAAAAAATTGGTCCCTCACTCTGAAGCTAGATAGATCTTAAATATATATGGGAAGTTTTGAACTGACTTTTTTGGTGGTGGTTAGATCATGATTAGTACCAGGAATCAATTAAAATGTAACACATTTTATTTATAAATAAAAAAAAAAATGGAAAATTGTATCATACTTACCGTAATTTTCCTTTCCTGGTGCCTATCCATGGCAGGATACCTGTGATAAGCTCTGCCCCGGACTCCTCCCCTCAGGATAGTTAATACATTATAAAAAAGACAACTCTACCCCCCAATAGCATTCTCCTATTACATCGAATACCATGGGAGGGTATGTATGCTGCCATGGATAGGCACCAGGAAAGGAAAATTACGGTAAGTATGATACAATTTTCTGTTTTCCTGGTGCCTCCATGGCAGCATACCTGTGATAAAATGAATAGATAACAACAGGGTGGGTAATGCTCATAAGAAAATTTTAATAAGGCAACACAAGAGCTGACTCAATCACCCTTCTTCCAAATTCCACTGAAGTGAGTGCCCCGGGTCAACCCTGTAATGACGCATGAATGTGTTTGGGGATGACCACGTGGCCGCTTTGCAAATGGTCTCCAGAGAAACATTGGCCCTTGCCGCCCATGATGCAGAAACTGCCCTAGTTGAGTGGGCCTTCACCGCCGGAGGATCCATCCCTCTAGCCCTATATGCCTTTTGGATTAACTTGCAAATCCAGGAGGCAATCGTTCTTGGAGCGGCTTCCTTCCCCCTATCTCTGCACCAAGGAAGAACGAACAATCTGTTTGATGCTCTAAAAGGACTTGTGGCTTGTAGGTAGCATTTTAGAACTTTGGAAATGTCCAATTCTTGCAGAGCGCCTGAGAGCGGATCCGTAAAGGTAGGTAGCGCCCAAGTTTCTGATAGAGAAACCGAGAAGAAACTTTTGGGACAAAACCTTGTACTGTCCGTAGTTCCACTCTATCCGGGAAGAAAGAAATGTGTTCATCTTCTGCCCCTAACGCTTGCAACTCTGAAGCCCTTTTTCCTGAAGTTACCGCAATTAAAAAGGCTGTCTTGAGCGTTAAGTTCCATAGTGAAGCAGTTTCTAGAGGAAGAAAGGGTTGAGACATCAGACAGTCCAGGATAAAGGGCAGGTCCCAAGCTGGAAAAGATCGCCTTACTGGAGGATGAATCTTTTTAACTGCGCTGAAGAATTGAACGATGAGCGACTCCTCTGCCCATCTTTTTTGGGTAGCTGCCACTTGAACCTTGAGTGAACTTAGACTGAGACCAAGGTCCAGGCCAGATTGTAGAAAATCCAAGAGGAAAGCAGTGGACGGATCTATGGGGGCTGAACCCCTGCCTTCCATAAATAACTTTAATTTATTCCAGATCTTTGAATACACATAATTTGTGGAAGGTTTTCTGGCCTTCAAAAGAGTTGAAATGACCCTAGAAGAGCATCCTAAAGACTGGAATCTTTTCCTTTCAACATCCAGACATGCAGATTCAGTTTGTGAGGGGTTGGATGCACACATCTCCCTTGTGAGAGAAGTTGAGGTAGAATTGGAATTTTGAGAGGCCGACATGTACTGAGGGATATTGCCCAGGGAAACCATGCCCTCTTCGGTCTGTATGGTAGAATTGTCACCACCTTAACTGTTTCTTTCGACAATCTGAGAAGAAACGTCGAGATCAAGGGCCTGGGAGGGAATGCATATGCTGTCTTGCAATTCCATGGACTCGAGAGGGCATCCACTGCTTCCACCTGAGGATGTGGTAGGCGAGAAAAAAATCGTGGTAGCTTGGCATTTATTGCCGAGGCAAACAGGTCTATCTCTGGAGGATTCTGTAGATTCAAGATCCAGTCGAAGACTGCCTGGTGAAGAGACCATTCGTTGTCATCTTGAAAGTAACGAGACAGATGATCTGCCTCTTCGTTCAGATGGCCCGGCAGGTAGACCGCCTTCAGATCCAGCAGATTCTTCTCTGCCCACAACATAATGGACTCTACTTCTCTCAGCAAAGGGATGCTGTGGGTTCCCCCCTGCCTTTGAATATACGCCACTGCTGCCCTGTTGTCTAGGCGTATTAAGACCGGCTTCTGTCGAAGATGATCTTTAAGATTCACCAGGGCTAGATAGGCTGCTCTTAACTCTAAGATGTTGGAGACTATTCTCTTTGTGGCGAAGTCCCATTTCTCCTGTATTGCAAGGTGATCGCAGTGTGCTCCCCAACCCAACGAGCTAGCATCGGTGGTTAGGATGGTCCAAGATGGACATTGAAGAAGACGGGGTTTTGAGATTAGATCCTTCTTAAACGTTCAGAGGAGACCTCTCCTCATGGATACTGAGATCGAGATCCACTGGCATAGTGACTTACTCTTCCACTGAGCCAGAAAGCCCACCTGAAAAATCTTCAGATGCCAATGAGCCCAGGGTAGTATCAGGATACAGGATGACATAGTCCCGATTAGACTCATACAGTTTGACGCTGACAGGTGAGAAAGTGTTCTTACATGGGACATCTTCTGGACAATAGCCGCCACTTTCAGGGGCACACTGTTCCGGTTGAGGTGTCGAAAAGGGCGCCAAGATAGATCATTACCTGGATTGGAGTCAGGAGACTTTTTTCTGCATTCACCAACCATCCAAATTTCTTCAGGGTAGACAGGAGAACCTCTCTGTGCTCCAGAAGTTGTGCTGGACTGAAGGCTAACAACAGGATATCGTCCAGGAAATGGAACACTCGCAAACCCCTTTCCCTGAGGGGTGCAAGAATTGCGATCAGTACTTTTGAGAATATCCTCGGGGATGTGCACAGGCCAAAAGGAAGGCACTGGAACTGGAGGTGCATGGGACCCACCGCCACTCTTAGATATTTCTGGAAGGCAGGCAGAATGGGAACATGAAAGTAGGCGTCCTGAAGGTCCACGGAGACCATCCAGTCCCCCGGTTGTACCATCTGGATTATGGTGTGCAAGGACTCCATTTTGAAGGATTCTAAGTGAACGTAAAGATTTAACCTCTTCAAATCCACTACCGGTCTCCATTCTTCACACTCTTTGGGGACAAGAAAGAGAGGAGAATAGAAACCTGTGAACAGGAATTACCGCTAGCTGAGTCTGTAGTAGGTGAAGATATCTTTGCAGAGCCTCCGCTTTCTGAGGAGAAGTAGGTAGTTTTGTTGGGACAAAAGGGTCTCGCAGAGGGTGATCTAGACACGTCCAAAAATGTCCGAAACAGACGGTGGATGCCACCCAGGGATCCTTGCATTGGCTGGACCAGACTTTGACAAATTTCTTTAGCCTGGCCCCCGACTGGGGGCGGCTGGAGTGACTATCTGTCAAAAGGACTTCGTTCCCTCCTGGGGATTGGGAAGACTTGTTCGTTTGTTTGACTTTAAAAAGGTCGCCTGGGTACTTCTCCAATTTTTCTTGGTATCTCTGCCTTGACAGAAGTGAGAAAAGTTTCTGTTTCCTGAGGACTGGATTGGAATTTATAGGCGAAAACTCGAACGCCTTACCCTCCTGTCCTGGGGAGGCAATCCCGATCTTCCACCAGTCACCCGAGAAATTGCCTTCTCTAGCCTATCTCCAAACAGAGCTTTCCCGTCAAAGGGGATCTTGCACCAACTCTGTTTGGAGGCTGCGTCAGCTGCCCAAGGTTTCAACCATAGAGCCCGCTTGGCCATAATCGTGTGCAACATTGTTCTTGCTGAATACCTCACTGAATCAATTGCTGCTTCTCCCACGAAGTCTGCAGATAACTTGAGTTCCTCCAGTGCTTTAACGATATCCTCTTTCGGAACATCTTGAAGAATGGCCACTTCAATGTTTTTGGACCAGACCCTGATGGCATTAGATACTGAAGCTAACGCTATGGCTGGTCTGCAGGCTCCTCCCGCCAACTGGTAGGCCTTCTTCAGATCTAAGTCGATGCGCCTATCCAACGGATCTTTAAAGGAGGCTGAGTCCTCCATAGGAATTTTTAGCTAGGCGCACCACTGCAGCATCGACCACCGAAGGAGTGTCTAAGACAACCGAGTCGGACCCTGCTAACGGATAACATTTCTGAAGACGGTTTAGGGAAAAGCGTTTGTCCGTCTTTTTCCATTCCCCTTCTATCAAATCCTTTATGTCTTCCATAAAGGAAAAAAAAGAATGTTTTTTTCTTTAAAAACGGAAAGAAAGACTTGGCCTTCTTAGGTGGCTCTTCCGCCTCCTCCCAACAGATGGCGTGTTTGACCGCGGAGACAAATGGCTGTACTAGAGAGAAGCTGAAGCCTAAAGGCTCTGATTCCTCCGCTGAATCCTCTGTTGTCGGGGGAGGTGGCACTGATGCAGCCACTGCTGATGATGGGCCAGGCAGGGATGACTCAGAAGGGTGTACTTGATCACTCGCTATGACCTGCGAGGGAGATGAGTCCATTAGCTCAGTTAATGAGTCTTTTACCACTTTTTTTATTAAGTCCGTGACCTGCTGGACTTCAGCTCTTTCCTGATCAGCATAACTTCGAAGATAATCTTTGCAGATCAGTTTATCTGGCATCAGGGTTGCACTACATGCTCTGCATTTTTTTGAACTTTCCCACCTGGAAGCACTAGGTGACCGACGTATTCTAGATGCCGACCTTCCATCATAACGGTGTCGGGAACTAGTCGACTGACTGTGACTGGAGCTTGGCCGGAACTGTCCACTGTGATGACCAGAAGTCTTATTAGACATGTCTTGGCGTAAAGGCCTGAAATATGAGTTTTAATTAGGTGCGAGCCCTTACCTAAGAAAACGAGGGTCTTGATCTGATGGCGGCTGACTCACGACCGTGGGGGCAGGCTAAGAGCCACAAGCAGTAGAACAAACACTAGAGAAGGGAAAAGGGAAAGCTAATAATGAATGGGGAAAAGACAGCCTTTCCCCTCAATCGCAAAAAAAACCTTCCTCATTATAAAATCCTAAAATCCCCCCTCTTGTCTTCCCTTTTTTTTTTTTTTTTTTTAATTTTTTTCTTTTTTTCTCTTTTTTTTTTTAATATAAGAAAAAAACATTACTACCATCAGAAAAAACAACCTCCCCCTTTTATTATATTATTATAATTCACAGCTTCCGAAAAACAAGTACTCACCATACACGAGATTGTACTGGAGGAGCACCCAAGAGGCTGGACCTGCTGGGGAAGCCTAAGGCTAAAATGAAACTCCTGAGACTTTAAAGAGTGTAAGGAGGGGCGGGAACACCCATCCCCTTTCTCTAAGCCGCCTCCTACACTTTTAACCTAACTAAGGCAAACCTTCATAGTTTTTCCTATAATCAAGATGGCGCCGCGAGCCTCAGATGCCCGTGCATGTGCCGAGCGGCCGGGAAAGTTGCCCGGCCAATTGACAGCTACACCGGCAGAGAAAACAGACTACAGCGGCGCGTTCACGCCATGGCGCTCAACAACCCGGCAGGACAGGCACAGAATGCGAAGGGACAGGACCGGAGCACAGATAGCATACAAGCAAACATAAAGGCAAAAAGGAAGCTCTTAACTGCCCCCACTGAGACTACCAGCTTAGCCATAAAAAGCAGGACTTTATGTTCCAAGTTAGGAAACGCTGCTGTCCCAAAAGACCCTCAGAAGGGGCTCCCCTCTTTTCAGCGCTGTTAGCAGCCCAAGACAGTGAATCACGTCTGGGAGAGGCCTGAACCCAGACGGAAACTGCCTGAGGCAGAGGTAAAGGACCCGCACTGACTATCCATCAGGTATTGGGAAAAAAAGGAGAATGCTATTGGGGGGTAGAGTTGTCTTTTTTATAATGTATTAACTATCCTGAGGGGAGGAGTCCGGGGCGGAGCTTATCACAGGTATGCTGCCATGGAGGCCCCAGGAAATATATATAAATAAAATTTGTTACATTTTAATTGATTCCTGGTACTATTCATGATCTAAGCCAGGGGTAGACAACCTTTTGAGCACAGTGTGCCGAAAAATGTTTTCAAAGAAATTGAGCGTTCAGATTTTATAACAAAAAAATTCACACTCTCAATCACGGAAAGGATTTTTAATAAAGTAAATGCTGTAAACTACTTTAGTAGTGATAAATTAACCACTTTCATGCCTCAGATCAGCCCCAATTCATGCACCTTCACACCTCAGATCACTATCCCTCCTGCAAATCAGTTTCACCACTGTACCCCCCTGCTCATCTGCCCCACCACTATAACCCCCTGAACATCTTCCCCACCACTGTACCCCCCTGAACATCTGCCCCACCACTATAACCCCCTGAACATCTGCCCCACCACTGTACCCCCCTGAACATCTGCCCCACCACTGTAACCCCCTGCACATCTGCCCCACCACTGTAACCCCCTGCACATCTGCCCCACCACTGTAACCCCCTGCACATCTGCCCCACCACTGTAACCCCCTGCTCATCTACCCAACAAATGTAACCCCCTGCTAATCTGCCCCACCACTGTAACTTCCTGTACATCTGCCCCATCACTGTATGCCCTTTCTCATTTGCTCCACCAATGTACCCCCTTTCTCATCTGCCCCACCCATGTACCCCCGTTTTCATCTGCCCCAGCACTGTAACCCCCTGCACATCTGCCTCAGCACTGTAACCCCCTGCACATCTGCCCTCTATCTCCCTGCTCTTCTGTCCCACAACGCTCTTCTGTCCCGCCACTGTACCACCCTGCTCTTCTGTCCCGCCACTGTACCACCCTGCTCTTCTGTCCCACCACTGTAAACCCCTGCTCATCTGCCCCACCACTGTAACCCTCTGCTAATCTGCCCCATCAATGTTCCCCCTTTCTCATCTGCCCCACCACTGTACCTCCCTACACATCTGCTCCACCGCCGTACCCCCCCATGCTCTTCTGTTTCACTGCTGAACCATCTTCTCATCTGTCCTAACACTGAACTTATCTGCTCATCTGCCCCACCACTGTAAGCCCCTTTCACATCTGCCCCACCATTGTACCTCCTGCACATCTGTCCCACCACTGTACCCCCTGCTCTTCTGCCCGACCACTGTAACCCCCTGCTCATGTGTTCCACCAATGTACCTCCTTTCTCCTCTGCGCATCTGCCCTACCTCTGTACCCCCCTGCTCCTCTGCCCCACCGCTGTAACCCCCTGCTCATCTGTCCCACCAATGTACCTCCTTTCTCCTCTGCCCCAACACTGAACCCCCCCCGTTCATCTTTCCCATGACTGTAACCCCCTTCTCATCTGGCCCAACACTGAAGCCCCCCTTGCTTATCTGCCCCCAAACTGTATCATTAGCAGTAGTCAGCAAGAACTCATGAAGAATTGTTCTTGCCAGACCAATCTATTAACCTTCTATGAAGAAGTAAGCTGCCATCTAGATAAAGGAAGGCCTGTGGATGTGGTGTATCTGGATTTTGCAAAGGCATTCGATACATTTCCCCACAAACCTTTACTGTACAAACTAAGGTCTGTCGGCATAGACCATAGGGTGAGTACCTGGATTGAAAACTGGCTACAGGGGCGAGTCCAAAGGGTGGTGATAAATGGGGAGTACTCGGAATGGTAGGGTGTGGAAAGTGGGGTCCTCCAGGGTTCTGTCCTGGGACCAATCCTTTTTAATTTATTCATAAATGACCTGTAGGATGGGATAAACAGCTCAATCTCAGTAATTGCGGACAATACTAAGCTAAGCAGGGCAATAACTTCTCCACAGGATGTGGAAACCTTGCAAGAAGAGCTAAACAAATTAATGAGGAGGGCAACTACATGGCAAATGAGGTTTAATGTTGAAAAATGTAAAGTAATGCATTTGGGTGCCAAAAATATGAATGGAATTTACTCGCTAGGTGGAAAACCTCTGGGGGAATCTAGGATGAAAAAGGACCTGGGGGTCTTAGTAGATGACAGGCTCAGCAATGGCATGCAATGCCAAGCTGCTGCAAGCAAAGCCAACAAAATTTTAGCATGCATTAAAAGGGGTATTCACTACAGCAGGGGTCTCAAACTGGTGGCCCTCCAGCTGTTGCAAAACTAAAGTCCCATCATGCCTCTGCCTGTGGGAGTCATGCTTGTAACTGTCAACCTTGCAATGCCCCATGGGACTTGTAGTTTCGCAACAGCTGGAGGGCCGCCAGTTTGAGACCCCTGCACTACAGAGATAAAACGATAATTCTCCCACTCTACAAGACTCTAGTCCGGGCGCACCAGTAGTATGCCGTCTATTTCTGGGCACCAGCCCTCAGGAGGGATGTGCTGGAACTGGAGAGGGTCCAGAGAAGGGCAACAAAGCTAATTAAGGGACTGGAGGATCTCAGCTATGGGGAAAGACTGCAAGCACTGAACTTATTCTCACTGGAGAAGAGATTGAGAGGGGATATGATATCAATGTACAAATACCACACTGGTGAGTCTAGCATAGGGAAAAAACTTTTCATTGAAAGGGCATTTGCAGCGCCCCCTCCAGAGCCCCCTTTAACTTACCTGAACACGGTCTTTCCAGAGACGGGGATGAGCACACCAGCTCCAGCCGGTGTCTTGGGTCTTGATTGGATAAATTGATAACACCGCAGCCATTGCCTCCTGCTGCTGTCAATCAAATCCAATGATGCGGGGCCGAGTCCTGCTGTCTGTGTCAATAGACACAACAGAAAGACATGGGAGCGCGCCCGCACGAGTGCCCATTGGGAGAGCGGCTCTCCAACGGGGCACTCGAGAAGAGGAGGAGCCAGGAGCGCCGCTGAGGGACCTCAGAAGAGGAGTGGTTTCTGCGGCAGATTCGCCCCTCCCGCCACGCTCCGCTGCCCTCCGCCTCTTACCGGAGCCGTCGGTAGCGGCGGAGGCGATCGGGTCCTCTCCCTGGCTTGGTATGGAGACGAGTGAGGGGAAGATAGCCCCCACCCATCTCCATACCATTGCAGGACGGAAGCAACGTCAAAACGTCACTTCCGCCCATAACTATTAAAGAGACATTTAAAAAAAAAATGTTTTAATGACATTTCATTTTTTTTTTTTTTTTAGTTGGAATTTAGTGGAAATATTAGATTTGAGGTCTTTTTGACCCCAGATCTCATATTTAAGAGGTCCTGTCATGCTTTTTTTTATACTACAAGGGATGTTTACATTCCTTGTAATAGAAATAAAAGTGACACATTTTTTTTTTTTTTTTTAAAGAATAGTGTAAAAAATAAAATAAAAGGTAAAATAAATAAGAAAAAAAAACGCCCCGTCCCGCCGAGCTCGAATACGTGAGCAGCGCCCGCATAGGAAAACGGTGTTCAAACGACACGTGTGAGGTATCGTCGCGATCGTAAGAGTGAGAGAAATAATTATTGCCCTGGACCTCCTCTGTAACTCAAAACATGCAACCTGTAGAATTTTTTAAACGTCGCCTATGGAGATTTTTAAGGGTAAAAGTTTGTCGCCATTCCATGACGGGGGCGCAATCTTGAAAAGTGACATGTTGGGTATTAATTTACTCGGCGTAACATTATCTTTCACAATATAAAAAAAAATTGGGCTAACTTTACTGTTGTCTTATTTTTTAATTAAAAAAAGTGTATTTTTTCCAAAAAACGTGCGCTTGTAAGACCGCTGCGCAAATGTGACAGAAAGTATTGCAACGACCGCCATTTTATTCTCTAGGGTGTTAGAACCCCCAAACATTATATATTTTTTTCCTAAGTAATTTTCTAGCAAAAAAAAAAAAAAAGGCTTGGTCCATGGTTAAAAAGACATGCGGCCACTTACTAAAATTAGAAGAAGAAGCAGTTTAACCTTAAACTGCATAGAGTGTGCTTTATTGTAAGAGTGGAAAGGATGTGGAATTCTCTTCCACAAGTAGTGGTATCAGCAGGGAGCATCGATAATTTCATAAAACTATTAGATAGGTACCTTAACGACCACAACATACAGAGGTATACAAGAAAGAGAGCGCTGCTTACAGGTGATACAATCAGTTACACTCCAAGGTTGTTTCTGTGAGGTGGGGTGCACACCCTGCCACTGCAGCAGAAAACATGGAACAGCAAACTTCGAATCGGCAGCACACCCACACAAAAAATAAAGTGGAATGTCTTTATTGAAACATGAATAATAATACTAAAAGCAATGGATGGGTAGAGGCAGGGGAAATGCAGGTAGGTATACAGGAGTATACAATGTACTATTAACATATAAGCACACACACAGGTTGGACTGGATGGACTTGTGCCTCTTTTAACCTCACCAACTATGTAACTATACCAATATGAAATTTTGATCATTTTTTTTCACACAAATATAACTTTCTTTTGGTACTTATTTTTTGCTAAACAAATGAAAAAAAGACCAAACTTTTTTTCTTAGTTCCTGTTATAAAATTTGCAATTGCAAACAGATAATTTTTATTCTTTACTGATGCGCGCTGATGATGCTGCACTGATGGACACTGATGAGGCGGCACTGATATGTGGCTCTAATGGGCAATAATAGGCGGCACTGGAGGGCACTGATGAGGAGGCACTGGTATGCGGCACTAATGGGCAATAGTTGGCAGCACTGATTGGCAAAACTGATAGGCACTGATTGAAAGCACCGATTGGCAGCATGGATGGGCAGTGATTGGGAGCAAAGTTGGGCACTGTTTGGCACTGATAGGCAGCACTGAGGGGCACTGTTGGGGCTGCACTGATAATCAGGACACCTTTCACTCTAGATAGTTACCGGCTCTCCCCTCTCCTGACGCAAGGAATGCCAATAACCGGCAAATGTGTTTACATCAGAATCAGCTGTGATTGGACACAGCCCATCACGTGGTAAAGAGCCGCTGTCATTGGCACTTTACCCCGATCGGTGATGTGCTGTGTCCTAGGGACACAGCTTATCACCCATTGTCGCGCAGTGCGTCAAGAATTGGAGGACGTCACATGACGCCACGGCAAGTGGAAATCGGTTAAAAAGTGCATCCAAGCCAGCTACAGTGTCCCTGATTGCTAGCCCTGCCAGCCAGTTCCTGATCTCCGTCACACCAGTACAGAATCGTCAGAGCACTGCAGCAAGCCACAGTATCCCTGATCACTAGCCACACAAGTACAATGTCACCAGACCGGTGCAGCCCTCACAGTGTCCCTGATCATTAGCCACACCAGTCCAATGTAAGCCAGCAACAGTGTTCTTGATTTCCATCAAGTCATTGCAGTGTCACCTCTGCCTGCTGCCTGAATTGACTCTTTTTATCAACCACATTTCTGCCTGCCCCTTGGACTGATCCTTTGCCTATTTGCTGACTACATCTCTGCCTGCCGCCTGAACTGATCCATCTGCACTTCCCACTGACTACATTCCTGCGAGACACCAATCCCAGCTATGCTCTGTGGAAAACGGAACTCCTGGAACCACAGGTACTCTTTTGTTCACCCTTTGTTCAGTCTCCCGTACTTCCTGGCCAGCCTATATAGCATTGTGTATAGTTCCTTGGGGCAACTACACTCCCAAAATTTTGAGATGGGAATGAGGGACACCTACTAGCAAACATATGGAGGCATAGGACACGCCTCCTGCCACACCCCCTTAAAGGAAAATAACCACAAAAAAAAAAAGTTAATTAATTAAATCCACATGTGCTTTTTTTACCACTACTATTTCTTTATATTGGCTTTTAAAATTTACAAATGCATCAATTTAGAAATTGGATGAAAGGTTTAGCACTGGGAAACACTTTTTGAAAGATAAAAAGTGCATTTTATATACAACTATATAGATCAGACCAAAATGAGGAGGAATGAGGGACAGAGGGACATTGCTCCAAATCAGGGACAGTCCCTGTGCACATATGGTTTCCCCATACTCAGGAGGAATAGCAGAATGTTTTTGTGGTGTCATTTTAAAGTGATTGTAAAGTCTAGGGTTTTTTTTAGTTAAAAATAACAAACATATTATAATTACCTGCCCTCTACAATGGTTTTGCACAGTGATCCTCCTCTTCTGGGTTCTCTCTTCTGTGCTTCTGGCCCCTCCCTCCTGTTCAGTGCCCCCACAGTAAGCAGCTTGCTATGGGGGCACCCGAGCCGAGCCACAGCTCCCTGTGTCCATTCAGACAGGGAGCCGTGGCCCGGCCCCACCTCCTTTCTTTCCTCATTGACTGACTGACTTTGACAGCAACGGGAGCCAGTGGCGCCACATTGCTGTCTCAGCCAATGAGGAGGGCAGTCCCGGGCAGCTGAGACATTCCTGCAACATCGCTGCATCCAGAGGGACCTCAGGTAAGTATTAGGGGGCTGTTGCACACAGAAGTCTTTTTATCTTAATGCATAGAATGCATTAAGATAAAAAAACCTTCTGCCTTTACAATCACTTTAAGTATGTTCGTGCTATGTGTGGAAAATATCTTATTAAATTGACAACTAAAAAAATGCAGTTTTGTTTTCTTTCAACATTTTCTTAAAACTTGTGGCAAAAATAAAAAACTAGTGTAAAAAAACTCAATATGCTTCTTAAAAAAATACTTTGGGGTATTTGCTTCCTAAACTTAGCCATTTTGTGGGTTTCCACTGTCCTGACACCAAGGCCTTCAAAAATATGATAGGTAGTCAGGAAATTAGATGTGTAATTTATGCCACTTGAAATCCTGAAGATGCACCTTGAATTTTGGACGCTTCTGCGGATGCAAAAAAGTCTCTGGTATGTGGTATCCCAATATTTGGGAGGAGTAGCAGAATTAATTTCTTTCTCTCATTATTTAAAAAAAACTTGTGGCAAAACATGTGATCTTCAAAGTACTTACCATATCTTCTAGGAAATATGTTGAAGGGTCTGTTTTGCAAAATGTGGTCTTTATGGGGGTGTGTCACGCTTACCTCTAACTCAGGTGGTCAGGCACTATAGCTAGCTTCTGTGTCCTTCACCTATAGCAGCATACTTGCCAACTGTCCCGAATTTCCCGGGACATTCCCGGGATTTAGAACCTTTTCCCGATTTAATCGTTTCCCAGGAGATGTCCCGAGAAATTTGGTTTTTCCCGATTTTTGCCGCCGCGGTTTGTGCCGCCGGCCGCTAGAGGTCCACCCCCCGGCCCGCTCCGCCCCGCTGCTAGTCTCTGTGACCTGTTATGGAAAGGGGTGGGGGATGGGCAGCGCTGCAGCTCAATCTCTACTGTAACCATGCGGCTCTGCTTGACCAACTTTGGGGCCGTATAGCATGGATGTCACGGGGGGGCAGTCTGGATGTCACAGGGGGGGTGGCCGGTCTGGATGTCACAGGGGGGGCTTGAAATTTTTTATTTCAACTATGTCATGCCCACAAATGCATGCCCCGCCCCCTAATTATAATGTGACTGCGCCTACAGCCAAAAAAGTGTCCCTAAAAATATTTTTACAATGTTGGCAACTATGTAGCAGCCCCCTTTCCTATAAGGCAAGCGGGCCTACCGGTACTCGATTGCCCCCCGATCTTATACACAATGCTATAGTGCCTGGCCACCACGCTGGGACAGAAGCGAACTGAGCACAGCAAACAAGTACATGCGGTTGGCAGACAGGTAGAGAGATTAAATGACAGTCCAGGTACAAGGCAGGAAAGGTTCATCAGAATAGTTAGGGACAAATCCAAATCAAAAGGAAGGCAGAGTTCAAAGAGTAGTCGATATCTGTTCCGAGGTTGTCAACGAGGAAATCCAATCTAGCAGGGCAGACAAACAGGGAGCATAGAACATGACTTACAAACACAATTACATAAACATGAGACTGCAGGCTTGGCTGGCTTAAATCAGGTTTGGTCTCCACCCTGGCTACATTAATCACCTTGCAGGTGGACAGACAGACAAGGAGAATGCCACAGCCAAAACCAAGGTGCTGGAACCAGCAGTGCACACACTGTCCTTGCATGGCCTAGTAAGAACCTATTTAAACCCCATTGAAAATCTGTGGAATGACTTGAAGACTGCAGCCCACAAACAGTCACCATCAAATTTACCTGAATTTGAACAGTTCTGCAAAGAAGATTTGGCAAATATTGCAAAGTCTTGATGTGTGAAGTTAGTAGAGACATATCCCAACAGACTAAAGACTGGAATTAAAGCAAAAGGGGGTTATTCTTTTTCCAACTTAGTGATTTTTGTTTTTGAATTTTGTTTATTTTTTTCTGAAATGTTGGTGTTATATCTTTCACTTGGATGTTATAAGTTGCACTCAGTAAATACAGCTGGATAAAACAAAAAATGTGTCTGTCTTCATTTTAGGCTGCAAAGCAGCAAAATGTGATTACTTTAAAGGAAAGTAATTATTTTCTGTACCCACTGTATATACCATAGCTTTACTTTCACACTGTCAAAATAATAGACACTGTTTTTTTTTGTTTTTTTAACAAATAAATGCAGCAGAATATATATGGGCTAAAATTTAAATTTATAATATTAAAAGTCTAAATGTAAAAATTAAGCTTAATTTTGTTTAAAAATTAAAAAATAATACAGTGGTGAATAAATACCATCAAAAGAAAGCTCTGTCGAAAAAATTATTTAAAATTAATTTGTGTACAGTGTTTCATGACAGTGTAACTGTCAGTCAAAATATCACAGTGCTGAAAAATGGCCCAAACCGGAAAGGGGGATTAGAAAGAGTAATAGCAATTATGTCATAACATAAAATATTTGATAGTCATTACTGCTACTACTCTCTTTTTTTTTAACTGCTAAACCACCTTTTTTAGCACTTGCTTGCTTTGTCACTGGAAAGGGTGGGGAGGCTTAAAGTGGTTGTAAAGGTTAAGAAAAAGTTACAGCCAGCCCCTCTGTTCTTTTAATCTCTCCTACACTGTGTAATTGCTTTTTTAAAACGATGCCTGTAAATACCTTATCTTTGCTCTTTTATGGTCGGTCATGTGACCTCCGGCTCCTCTATTCCTCCTATCCACAGCTGCAGAGGGAGGGACCGAGTTCCGCCTCAGATGTCAGCCGGGAAGGTCACATGGCCGCTGTGACCGGCCAGAAGAGATCTAAGATAAGGTAATTACAGGCTTTGTTTTACAATAACATTTACACAGTGTAGGAGAGATTAGTATAACATAGAAGGCACAGGAACAGGCAGGATCAACCAGGTTTTTTACAGCTTAGAGAGGGGCAGATAAGACAGCACAAGCACAGCGCTGTTTAATCTGCTATAAGGGAACAGGAGCTCTCTTTTTTTTTTGTAGGGTTACAACCACTTTAAGGATTCACAATGAGTTTCTGAGGTCTGACATGGTGATCTACCGAGGACAGAACAGTTATCTGGAAAATGAAGGATACGTGTAATTTCCATTAACCAATGTCCTCTCCTTTCCCTGAAAACTTCTGTCCTCAACTCTGATCTCTAGTAGTGTACTGACAGCTCTCCTGCTTCTTCTACTTGATATAGGACTACTTTGTGTTAAAATGAATGACAGTAAGGAGGTCATTGGAGGCTCCATCAAAATTTTTTTGTAGATTTGTAGTCAGTGCCATGGTAGTAAACGCAGAATACTATGTACAACAAACATGCTGCGAGTTAAAAATTAAACATGAGCTTTAAAAAGTTTAAATGGAGCCAAATTTATAGTGGGATTTTTTCCCTGGTGGAAGATCAGCATAACAGGAATGTAATTGGCGATGCTAGGTTGCAAGCAGGGGTTAGTACCCCTTTGAGGGAAACTATGCCCTTGGGTACATACTATGGATTAACCAGTCTATTCCCTTATAAGCTTGAGCTGGGAGAGAGGCCAATGGAAAGTGGTAGCCTGCAGAGAACCTTTATATAGGTTGAAGTCTAGTGGTGGTGTACTGCGGGGTAGGCTTGGAATAAGCCCAAGGAGAGAACCCATATCAGAGAACCTACAGCAGAGGAAAGTCAAAATGCTGCTTGCATCCCCATGTTAACTTAATTTGACCAGGACAGTATTGAAGATGTCTCGTGGAAAGAGGGGATGGTAAACTTCTGTACTGGGAAAAACTTTGCACTCTGTTCATATTACAGTAATACAGTAAAGAGGCTGATCATGTGGACATTTCTTATTTCTGGAGATGGGCCTCAGGCCAGGACCTTGTGAGTAACCAAGATGATGAGTTCCTAAAATCTAAAGGTGCATGGTGCCCCATGCCATTCCTGTTGCTGGAGACTGATGGGAGGTGTTCTGAGCTGGCATGACCATTGCTAATGGCGGATCAAGGGTCTGCTTACAAGGAGATGTATAAGGTAAAGATTTGCCACCACAGAAAAAAAGGTGCCAATATTAACCACCAAAAAACGATTTTGACATGATTTTCATAGGTCATGTGACTCAAAAACCACACCAAAAATGCAACATGGGTGCATTTTTGCCGTCTTTAATGGATCAGTGTAAAGACATACATAGAATTTAAGGGGATGCATTTTTCTTGAGATTTTCTTTTTCTTTTTTTTTTTAAAGCAAAGGCACTGCAAAATCTATTAATTAAAAAGTCGAATATAATACAAATATATATAAAAGATATTTATTTATTTTAAAAACTGTTTATTTCGGTTTCGGTTTTTGGCCAATTGCATCCTGCATTTTCGGTTTCAGTCCAGAATTTTCATTTTGGTGCACCTCTACTGGGTATTCTTCATAAGTGGTTTGACAATACATTGGTGCAACTCTTATTTACCTTTGTTTGCCATCATTGGCTATTATTTATTGCTGTTATGTTGCTCTGCTGGGCATGTGACCTAAACAACTTTTCTTTCATCCTTGGTGTATCAGAAGGTGCAGTACTGCCTGAAGGGTTGTAATAACTACGGACAAGGGAACCCAAACATCAGTGGCCCCTTCGAGAATAAGTGCTACTCTAAGAAGGCCAGCCTAGATGTGAGTCTGTGTAGTGATATCGTTAACTGTCAGAGGGACGTAGGCGTGAAGCCAGCAGCACAGTAAACAGACCTTCCTGTAATCCTAATTTACTTCCAACCATCGTAAATCTGACATTTGTTTACTTCTTGGTTAGTATTTGTGTTCGTTACCAATTCATCCTGTAGATGCTGTGCTGCAAAAAGGAGAGCATTTGCGTCCACAAGGGAAAGAAGAATAGAACAAGGAAAGTTTACTTTTTTAATGTAATAAAGCTAACTGAAAACAGTGTGACGTGTTAGGAAATGTACATTTTTTTGTGGCACTGACTAGTGTGTCACCCATCATCATGAACAGGGATGAGCTTCGAGTTCGAGTCAAACCCATGTTCGACTCGAACATTGCATGTTCGCCCATTCATCGAATTTCAAACGTTATGGGCCGTTCGCGACAAATTACAGTGGCGCGTCGTGGCCCATAATTCACTGCGGCATCGCAGTGCATTGCTGGCTGATGATTGGCTAAGCATGCACTATGACCCGCATGCTTGGCCAATCACAGCGCCGTCTGTACAGAGAGCGGTAATTGGCCAAAGCCAGGGTGGCTTTGGGCAATTATGGTCCAGGGGGTTTAGTACACGCCCCACACTATATAAGGCCGCCTGCGTGGCGGCCTTGTGTAGTGTGTTGCGGCGGAGAGACAGACAGAGAGACAGTGTCATTTGATTTAAGTTAGATAGAGTAGGCAGGCGAGTCTAGCTGCACTTACAGTGTATTGTGTATATATATGCATCCTAGGTGTTGTGTGTGTGTGTGTATATATATATATATATATATATAAAATATACACACTGTATTCAGTTTAGCTAGATCCGTTCCTGTTATTCTCTTCCTACTGACAGGCAGGCAGGTGTTTTTACAGTATTTACAGCTACCTGAAGAAAATTGCTGGTTCTTCTGATCCTATTAGTCCTATTAGCTACAGGCTACAGTATTTACAGTTAGTGTAATGCTTCCTCTGCACAGTGTGCACCTAAAGCTACCTGAAGAAAATTGGTGGTGTTCTTCTGATCCTATTAGTACCGCAGGCAGCTACAGTATTTACAGTTAGTGTAGTGCGTCCTCTGCACTGTGTGCACCTAAAGCTACCTGAAGACAATTGGTGTTGTTCTTCTGATCCTTTTAGTACCGCAGGCAGCTGCAGTATTTACAGTTAGTGTACTGTGTCCTCTGCACAGTGTGCACCTAAAGCTACCTGAAGACAATTGCTGGTGTTCTCATACTAATAATACTACAGGTAGGCAGTTCATTCTGCTAGCTGCAGTATCAGTATATATATACATCCCAGCTTTGTGCAGCTACATCTCACTGCAGGCCATTAGTATGTATGGAAGGCCAACAAGGAGAGGCAGACAGTCACAAGCCAATGAAAGAGGGCAAGCAGGCTCTGTGTCTAGAGGCAACAGTGCTGGTTGTGGAGACGGTGCATCCTCATCAGCACGTGGCCGTGGGACACGCTTGTCCTTTTTTTCGACAGCTGGCCGTGTTGAGCCGCAACTTGCAGAAGACTTGGTAGAGTGGATGACCAAGCCGTCCTCATCCTCCTCATCCTCTGTCACCCAGGCTCAGGGTACTTTGTCTGGCAAAGCAGCTGCCAACGCGCCCTCTTCCCTCGGCTCAATGGCATCAGTGACTCCTTCCCTAGCCCCACCATGTCCTCCTGAGGAGTCCCTCAAACTGTTTGACCACAGTGTTGGGTACATGCTCCAGGAGGATGCCCAGCATTTTGAAGGCTCCGATGATGGTACCCAGCTAGGGGAAGGCAGTAACATGAGCCCAGAGAGAGGGGGTGCCCAAGAAGGACAGCAATCTGGCAGTCATGTTCCCCCAGCTGCAGCATACTGCCAGATTTGCTCCAGTGATGAGGAGGGAGGGGATGATGAGGTCACTGACTCCACATGGGTGCCTGATAGGGGAGAGGAGGAGGAGGCGGCACATCTCCAATGAGGCAGGATGCCCTCCAGGGGCCAGCTTAAGGGCAGCACACCGACTGCATCACAACGGAGAGCTCCGCATGTGCAGGGCGCTGCTGTCTCTGCACGTTATTCCAAAAGTTCTTTGGTGTGGGCCTTTTTTGAGACAAGTGCATCAGATCCCACCGCTGCTATTTGCAACATATGTCTCAAGCGTATCTCACGTGGCCAAAACATCACCCGCTTGGGCACCACATGCTTGACCAGACATATGTCGACCTGCCATGCCCACACCAAAGAACAAAGCCAAAGACCCACACCAAAGAACAAAGCGGACCTCTCCTTGCTCCTCATCAGCTGGGATCTCCAACCCCACTATACCTTCAGTCCTCTCTGAAACCTGCACTGAGAGGAATGAAGGTGTAGAATTATGTGTGTCACAGCCAAGTACTTGCGGGCAATCTGCTATCGGTACACCGACGTCAGATTAGGGGCTGGAAGGGGGCAGGCCATAAATCAGGGGAAAGGTCATAAATAGCCATGAGTCATGCCAGCAGGGGCAGTCAGGTGGAAAATCGAGATAGCCTCCTCAGTACTCTATCAGTGGCCATTGAGGTTGCCCCCTAGTCCGGGGTAGGGGTGACTTCAAGCCTAGGGCTTGGGTGTTAAAGTGATCCTCTACAACACACACAAAGAAATCCTATCCTGGAGGCACAGGAGCAAGTAAGAGGACAGCAGGAGCAGGTCAGCACGTTCGGGAGTTCTCCTGAGAAGCCAGCCGGGTTAGCTGGTGTCAGTCTGGAGGACTGTGGAGAGAGTGTCAGTCTGGAGGACAGTGGGGAGAAGTTAGCCAGGAGGACTAGTGAAAGGGGCAGCTTCATTCAACCAGTGGGTTGGCAGTGCCTGAAGAGGTGGTGCTGGGCCCAGTGACCATGGTAGGAAGTGCTGGAAATGTGTTAGCTGTGTCACTCCAATGTTCTACAAGTATAGTGGCTGTGAGTCCCTGCCTTTAATGGGCCATTGCTACAAATCCCTTTAGAGTGACACAGCTGGGAGTTCTGCCAGAAAGTTAGAGCTGGAGGAAACAGAGGAGTGTATATGCAGCACGGTCCCAGGCCTCCTTTGGTCTAATGAGGACCTCCAGGGCCAGAGATAGCTGACATACTTCTGTATGTAGTGGGTTGTGAGGCATAGTGGGTGCAAAGATGGTGAAAGTCATTGGGCGCCAGACACTTCTTGGATATACAAGAGGTTTTATTTCTCTTAACAGTCCTTTTTGTATTTTTTGGGGGAAAGAGGGTTAGGGCCAGGACACCCGTAGGTAGTTGCAAGTTAAATTAGCAGACTCCAAGACTTCAATAGCAGGACAGCCGTGCAGGGAGAGGCCTCCAGCAAGAAGCCACATCTGCACATGCAGGAATGCTGTCTCCTATGGCAACAGTCTTTAACAGTTCCTAACACAAAGCATAAGCCCGAGTTCACACCTATGCAAATTAGATGCGGCTTACACCGCATCTAATTCGCAGGACATTTTAAAATACATTCATATGAATGCATCTGGTTCACATATGTGCGTTGCATTCGCACTGCGCATTGCACAAAAAACGTGTGCTCATGTGTGAAACCGAGCTAACAGTTCTTTCACCTTCACTACAACTCTCCTTGTAGTTCTTCAGCACACTGAGCTCCCGGTCTCTCACTAGACCCACTGATTCACTGCCACTAAATCCCTTGAGCTCCTCCAGTCTTCACAATGGTATCTTCCTCAAGCGTTACCCCTGCCTCTCTGCTGGGTCCCTAACTTGGCACTCCCGATACTTCTCAAGCTTCACCCCTGCTGGCCTGCTCGGTCCCTGGCTTGACAGACAAGGCTGCTCTGCAAGCGTCACCTCCCCCGACTGGGTCCCTGACTTGATCACCGTCTGAAGTTTTCCAATTCTCCACCGTGCCCGTTTGGTGAGAATACTATTCCGGTACTTGCTTCAGTTACTTACTGTGGTCCCTGGTAATAAGATGGATGGTCCCTTTGTGGCCACAGCTTCCCCTCTACCACCGACAGGTTCTAGGGCCGGCAGAACCTTCACTTCTGATTGGACTGCAAGCTGCAATCCCAACCCTGCCCTATTGCTTCTGGATAGGCCCTCTATTGCTTCTGGACAGCCTAGCAGCCAGATGCCCCCAGGATAGGCCCAATCTCCAGCCTAGTGGCAATGTGACACACGTCCACCCAGACAGCCGCTCAGGTGACACAGAACATAGATCACCTGACTCCACCTAAATATATAGGCTCTCCCAGCAGGCCAAGGAATCCAAGAAAACCCCTGCCCATTGGCTGAGATACCCCATATACTCATAACCTGACCTTGCGTTGCCCTTCTCATATCTAGTACCACCAAGTACCCGGCCACCTAGTGGTAGAAGAGAAAAGTCCAACAAGGCCAAACTTACGGAGAAATCAATAGATCACTATCAATTAACCAGGATAACTACTCCTGGCAAGTAAATTTGTGAGGAGCAACCCTGCCTAAACTCTAGAGTGCTACATCTATAGGGAAAGTTGTCCCTGGGATTGTTCTGAAGTCAAGTGGGCATCCCATAATTCCCAATCCCCATGCAAGTTCTAATCCCTCAAATAAATAACAAAAACAAAGTACTAGACTGTTCTCTGACTCTGAGTGCCTGTGGAGATTCGGTGTGCCTGGCTGTGCAGGTTGGGGTATCCCATTCTACTTTTCGGCTCCTTAGGGTGTGCTCTACATATCCTACAATTTACATCTACTTTAACTAAAAGAACGTTTTGTGATCTGTTCCCAAGCACACAACTTTCATCCTCTGAGCCAGCCCTATGAGCTATACCTTCTGCATCTAGGATCTGTTCTTGTGTTTCACAATTTGGCAAGGAATTCAGGATGGGTTGTATATAAGATATTTTTTTTTTTTGTATCTTACCCTTTACGAATTCACAAGTAGAGGAAAGGATGGTAGGTGGTCTGTTTTTTTTTTTTAAATGAGGGCCCATTGAGGATTGAATTTTCCATGACAGAAGCAAACTCGTATTTAGTGATGGAAGGAAGTTCAGGGTGAATGTGCGTCTGTGCAATGATGTCATTAATTGTAACAGAGACAAGGGAGTGGAGCCAGCAGCAGAGAAAAACAGACCTTTTATGATCTGTATTTATTTAACCCACCATCCGTCTGTGATTCCATATCAGTTCATCCCTTTTTTTTACTTGTCACTTACACTGCTATCGGCTGTGGGAGCGAAATACCGAAAAAGAGGAGAGGACCTGTCTTCATTACGGGTAAGTGCAAACAATACACCCGTTTAAATATGATGATTAAAGGGATGCTCTGCAGATGAATATCTTATTTAAAGTGTTACTGTTTACATTCTTACAGGGTCAGTCCATCCAAAACTGATATTTAACTTTTTACGCAGTCCCAAATGACCTGTTTTTATAACTTTTGTCCCTCCTAAATTATCACACATTTTTGGTTCAAATTAAAGACCTCTACAGAAAAAAAAATATTACTTTGTGTGTAACTATGGGCAAAATAAAAAAAATGCCATATATGCTGCAGTCTGTCATAAACACAGCAGTTTTTATATAAAAAATATTGGAAGCACTATAAAGCCTTTATAGTAAAATAAAATAAACAAAAATAATTGAATTAAATTGATATGAAACTTTGCAGTGTTTTAATTCCCAAAAAACTTTTGTATACCGCAACTTTGAGCACATTGCATGAATATACCCTTGTGTGTACATCTCACATACATTCTATAATAAATCTGTGATCTTTTCTTTACTTGACTCATCCTTTTTTATCTAAATATAAATTAGATGTAAATTATATGTAATGTAAAATTGGCAGGGCCTCACCATCTATAGGCACCTACCCATTATAGAATTGTATGTCCTCCGGCGATCACTTTAAATGCAGGATCCCCCTCTTTTCCTTTCACCTTCCTGTTACAGAAAGATAATAATGATCCAATAGTCCACAACTTCTTTTATCACTTGCATTGATCAGAGTACATAGTAAAAATCCATTTATTTAAAGTTATAAATACCTATAGAAATATGTTGCTTGTAGGCCTATGTTTATCCCAAGCATCTTTACAATTCCCTTAATATTGACTGACTTACTACGTCTGCTGAAAGTCTTGTTCAAGCATCCACTACTCTATCAGTAAAATAATATTTTATAAAGCTGAGTGTACGCTAGTAGAATACTGTTTGAAATGTTTAATTTAACCACTTCAATACCAGGCACTTTCCCCCCTTCCTGCCCAGGACAATTTTCAGCTTTCAGCGCTGTCGCACCTTGAATGACAATTGCGCGGTCATGCAACACTGTACCCAAACCAAATTTTTATAATTTTCTTCCCACAAATTTATCTTTCTTTTGGTGGTGTTTGAAAAAAAAAGAAACGTTTTCCTTTGTTTCTGTTATAAAATTTTGTTTTCTCCTTCACTGACGGGCACTGATGAGGCTGCACTAATGGGCACTGATGGGGTGGCACTTATAAGGTGGCAATGATGAGGAGGCACTGATATGTAGAATTGATGGGCACTGATAGGTGGCACTGATGGGCACTGATAGGCAGAACTGATGGGCACCGATAGGCAGCACTGATGGGCACTAATAGGTGGAACTGATAGATGGTAATGGATAGGCAGCACTGATGAGGAGCTACTGACAGGCATTACTGATTGGCATCGGAAGGGCACTTCCTGGTTCATGCTGTGATTGGTCACAGCTGATCACATGGTAAAGCGCCTCCGTCAGAGGCTCCTTACCATGGTCAGAGATGCGGTGTGTCAGAATGACACACACAGCACCACCGATTGCTGTGCTGCATGCCCCCGCGGGCGTGCGTCGGCATGTTATCCTGAAAGATGTCATATGACATCCAGTCAGGATAACAGAACCACCGCCCGCCCGTCATTCTGCTATAGGCCGGATGGGAAGTGGTTAAGGAACGATCGTTTGATTTTCTAATTGTTACTGGGGTCAAATTGATGTTTGTTTTAAACCGCAGTCAATGGCGAAGGATATAAATTTTTTTCTCTTACATGATTCACTGCACTGACCAGGTTGTCACTGACCATGTCACCCATGCTGCAGCTGTTATCCCTCTGCTTTCCTGCCAGTGAGGAGAGGAGGAGAGAGGACACAAGACACTTGTAAAGCTGTATGCAGCCAGAGGAAAGCCCCATCCATCACCTGGGAAGACAAATGAAAAGAGTAATGCTGTTGCTGTGCAGCCTGGGAAAGGACTGCGCCTGCTGTAGGAGCAAACAAACAAAGCCTGGTGCTCTAGGCTTTGCCCCTCGGGATTTAGAGAACAGACCAGGAAGGTATATAAAAAAAATTCCTTTATTGTTGAACAGAATAATTATACAATAGAAAAAAATGAAATCTAAAATCAATGATAATAATACAAAAGTAGCAAGCATTGTTGTCACTGCCCTGTGAAACAGTAGCGGGCTAATATAAGTAGCTGCATAGAATGACGCCTGACATGTTTCAGACTAGGGTCCTTCTTCAAAGGCTTTGTGTCATCTAGAGCATATATATTCTATAATGTAAACATAGTTGAACGTTAGTACAGCAATGCAATCAAATTGAAATAATTTTTATACAAAAATTTCTATAGATGACACAAAGCCTTTGAAGAAGGACCCTGGTCTGAAACATGTCAGGCATCATTCTATGCAGCTACTTATTTTAGCCCGCTACTGTTTCACAGGGCAGTGACAACAATTATTCTGTTCAACAATAAAGAAATTTTTTTTATATACCTTCCTGGTCTGTTCTCAAAATCCCCGAGGGGTATGCTGTGCCTAGAGCACCAGGCTTTGTTTGTTTGCTTATTGGATTGATCAGACCAGATAACACATGCACTGCCATCACACATTTTTCTATTACTGCTGTAGGAGCAAGGACTTGTGGGAGATGTAGTCCCCAGGGAGACTGAACTACAGATCTCAGCATCAGGGCTGAGACAAGGGGTGGGCAGGAGGGGGCGTGTGCCCTGGGCACTGTGAAGTGCGGGTGACCACAAGAAGGTTGTGGTAGGAATTTTGGGGGCAGCAGGGGATAAGAATTGTTCTAGGAGGGAAAATTGAGGGAGGTGTGCTAGGAGTGGTGATTTGAGGGTGTCATGAATATTGGAATAGTGACTGATTCATAATGCTGGGACAGGTACTGTTAGGAGATGCTGATGTAAATTCCAACACCTGTCTGTCTGTTGTCTTGTAAAATGTGTATTGTAAATAAGTCTATAGTATGGGATCTAAGAGTCATTAGATCCCCGTTGTTGTTTGTGTTAATTAACTCTGCTATTGTGTGAAGAATAGTCTATGTTGATTGTGATAATCTTGATTGGATTTTCTGAACTACAAGACGGCCAGTCTGGCCTAAAGGTCATGTCTGAGTCATCTAGGCTGTCTAAGGGGGTTTGGTTAATTAGCTCATGTTAATTAGGTTAATTAGGTTACAGCTGTATTGTTAGAGTAATATGAGCAGGAGGTCTGCACCTCCACTTTTAGTGTATAAAAGCCTGTATTTTGCAATCAAAGAGATTCCTGGTTGAACTTACATACAGCCTGCCTGGTGTTTGTTCTGAGCTATCACAACTGGGTTAGAACGGCACAGAGCTGTAGTTCTAATCCCGGAGCATCGGATGACCGAGCAATCAGATGTTGCGATCTGCAGTCTGATTCTATAGCAGCAGAGGAGTGTCGGGAGAGTGGAACCGAGCGAGCAAGGGGCTCGTTACAGAGGGGATTTGTGTTGGGAGGGGGGAAGAAGATTTGTGCTAGCAGGGGGAATTTTGGAGGATTTGTGCTGATGGGAAAATTTGCTGCAATGTGAGCAATGCAGAGGGTCGCTAACATCTTCTGGTCTGTGGGAGCACCACTATCAAGTCTGGTGTCTTTGCCTGTTGTGTGGAGGACATTACAACAGCTGGCAGCATGGAGCCCCTCACAAAGAGCGAGAGGAGGCAAATCTTCATCCTATGTGTCCATGAGAGGCCACTGGCCATACCCTCCTCATACTATATTCTGCTGAAGAAGTCCCCGCCCACTGGGATGCAACGCGTCCAGAAAGAGGATACGTCGTGACGTCACCTGCGGCCATCGCGCATCCTCAGAGAGTTGTGTTTACATCATCGCTCTTGCCTGCTTACTTGCACTGGTTAGGTGCTTCACTTGTGAGTGTATCTCTTTTATCTTTTTAAATAAAATAGTTTATACGGAGAGCACTATCTTTGCCATTATTCTCTGTTCCATATGCCACTGTATTATCCGAGAGTGTCCTGATCCAGCCTTATGACGGAAGTATTGAACGCTGAACCGCTGTGCTCCATACCTGTATGACCCATAAAGGAATGCCTTTTATGACCCTCTATAATTAAAGGGTCCTCGTTGTCAGGTGAGAGGCCACTCTGCATAATGGTGGTGGGAACGTCCATTTGTCACCTTTTCCGGCATGCTGTTTGATCACACCTGATTGTTTGGATTCACTGGATGACTCAATGACTTTCTGTGCTGCTTTGAACTTTGAAAGATTTTATTTTCATTGTGTTCTGTGGAAACTGACACAATCACAGCACGTAGTCATATTATATTTGTGTTATTCATTTTATGACATACATCGTATATTCTCCGCATTGCATGTTATTGTATATGTTTATGTATTTATTTTTTTGATTTGTCTCCATTTGCTTATACATTTATTCTAGGGATTTGATTGTTGACCCTGGTGTTCAGCTGCTGAGCATTGTTATACGTATTTGCGCTGATTTTTACTTTTACATATATATAAGGGAATTGAATTGTCACTTGGGACACTGTTTAGGCTCTTACAAACGTGCTTCTGGTAGTCACGTTTGAGCTCTCCAACCCTGGATTTGGGCCCCAATGTACTGGCCATTTGGAAAAAATTTGCCGAGGACTGTCAAACCACTCTTTTTGCATTGCCCCTTAGTCAGGACTCCCTTTAGTGTAGGGATTAGTAGTAAAGTCACTGGTTTATTACTTCATTTCTATCCTTTGGGCTTTGTTTTATTGTGTTGCACAAATATATTTTTTCCCTTCAGGTGTCACTTTGGTGTTTCAGAGGGTGTGGCATTGTCTGTAAAGTCGTTGATATCCGATGTCGGCTGACCCAAACATCAGCAGCTCCTTCAGGGGTAAGCACTATATACAAATGATTTTCTAATAGTGTATGGACAGCTTAACCTAAGACTCCAATCACACCTGAGAGTATCAATTTACTGCCGTTTTTTTAAAGCTTTTTTGCAGCTTTTTACAAGCTTTTCTAAAGCGTTTTAGAAGTGTATTACAAGCGTTTTACAGCTTCAGGTATTTTTATCTAATTGAAAGTAATAGGGGGAGGAGAGAAAATTAGGGGTGGAGAGCTGCTATTTGAGTGGAAAATGCTCATAAAACGCTCAAGTTAGGCACTTCTATTGAAGTCTATGGTGTCAAAAATGCTTGTAGTCTGCCAAAAAGAAGCTTATGTACTTTTTAGAGCTTCAGGGGACAGAACGCTCAGATGTGAACAGGGACCATTGAAATGAATAGGACTTTGCTTGTTGAGTGTTTTAAAGCTACAAGCTTCTAGCAGAAAACCGCTCCGGTGTGAACGGGGCCATACTGCCATAGCTCCCAACTGTCCCTGATTTCGAAGGACTGTCCCTGATTTGGATCAATGTCCCTCTGATTCCAAAGTAGGGCTATAATATTTCCTGCACTATAAAGAGCCTTCTGGCACCCATCATAATCTCCTACACACCATTCCAACTACAGTTTCTTTGTTCAATTTAGCCAAAAATGTCCTGAGGTGGTTGAAAGATGCAATCAACGTAGGGAAACCCTATCAGCATTGATACATGATGGGGCTTGGTGGTATCCACTCGAACCTTGCATTCCCAGGCACCAGCTCACAAGGGCTCTCTGGTAACTACAGTCCTGGATGTAGGCCTACCACAGTCATCCAAACAACAAGAGATGGTCCAAGAAGCAAGTCTTCTTTAACATTGATTGGCCATATGGAGGGTTGGACATCTTAAAGTGGTTGTAAACCCTCACATATACCCAGTGAAGTGAAAAGCCTCAGGTAATACACAGAGATGAAACAAATCCTCCTACATAGGTTTTACTTTAACTGCAGTCTTCTTTTCTCTACAACCCTTCAAAGTGATACAATCTTTATCTATCTGTGAGTAGTACAGAGAAGGAAGTGGAGAACTGCAGTTACAACTCTGAGGCACGTGAGAGCCCTGATTGGAGGAAAGGGACATGCAGAGCTGTATTCTGAAGAGACAAGCTGTGTGCTTATCTCCCTCCCTGACACAAATTTTAGCTCATGTTATCACATGTGTTGGAAAACTTCTCAGAAGTGACTCATGCTGATAACAGAGGAACGAAGCACCAGAGAAAATGGACACTTAGAGCTTTGCAGAGGGACAAGTAAACACTACCGATATACAATGACTTGAAAAAGTATTCACACCCCTTGACATTTTCCACATTTTGTCATGTTACAACTAAAAACTTAAACGTATTTTATTTGGATGTTATGTGATAGACCAACACAAAGTGGCACATCATTGTGAAGTGGAAGGAAAATGATAAATGGTTTTTAAACTTTTTTACAAATAAATATCTGAAAAGTGTGGCGTGCATTTGTATTCAGCCACTTTTACTTTGATACCCATAACTAAAATCCAGTGGGACTAATTGCCTTCAAAAGTCACCTAATTAGTAAATAGACTCAACCTGTGTGTAATTTAATCTCAGTATAAATACAGCTGTTCTGTGAAGCCCCACAGAGGATTGTTAGAGAACCTTAGTGAACAGACAACATCATGAAGGCCAAGGAACACACCAGACAGGTCAGGGATAAAGTTATGGAGAAGTTTAAAGCAGGGTTAGGGCATAAAAAAATATCCTAAGCTTTGAACATCTCACGGAACACAGTTCAAACCATCATCCAAAAATGGAAAGAGTATGGCACAACTGCAAACCTACCAAGACATGGCCGTCCACTGAAACTGACAGGCCGGGCAGGGAGAGCATTAATCAGAGAAGCAGCCAAGAGGCCCATGGTAACTCTGGAGGAGCTTCAGAGATCCACAGCTCAGGTGGGAGAATCTGTCCTCAGGACAACTATTAGTTGTGCACTCCACAAATCTGCCCTTTATGGAAGAGTGACAAGAATTAAGCCATTGTTGAAAGAAAGCCATAAGAAGTCCCATTTGCAGTTTGCGAGAAGCCATGTGAGGGACACAGCAAACATATGGAAGAAGGTGCTCTGGTCAGATGAGACCAAAATTTAACTTTTTGGCCATAAAGCAAAACATTATGTGTGCCTGAAAACAAACACTGCACATCTCCCTGAACACACCATCCCCATCATGAAACATGGTGGTGGCAGCATCATGTTGTGGGGATGCTTTTCATCAGCAGGGACAGGGAAGCTGGTCAGAGTTGATGGGAAGATTAATGGAGCCAAATACAGGACACTCTTAGAAGAAAACCTGTTAGAGTCTGCAAAAGACTTGAGACTGGGGCAGAGGTTCACCTTCCAGCAGGACAACGACCCTAAACATACAGCCAGAGCTACAATAGAATGATTTAGAGCAAAGCATATTTATGGGTAATGCCGCATGCACACGATCGGATTTTCCAACAACAAATGTTCGATGGGAGCTTGTTGTTGGAAATTCCGACCGTGTGTAGGCTCCATCGGACATTTTTCATCGGAATTTCCGACAAACAAAATTTGAGGTCTGGATCTCAAATTTTCCGACAACAAAATCCGTTGTTGGAAATTCCGATCATGTGTACACATTTCCGACGCACAAAATTCCACGCATGCTCGGAATCAAGCAGAACAGCCGCACTGGCTATTGAACTTCATTTTTCTCGGCTCGTAGTACCTGTTGTACGTCACCTCGTTCTTGATGTTCGGAATTTCCAACAAGATTTGTGTGACCGTGTGTATGCAAGACAAGTTTGAGCCAACATCCCTTGGCAAAAAAACATGGATTTTGTTGTCGGCAAATCCGATCGTGTGTACGCGGCATTGGAATGACCCAGTCAAAGTCCAGACCTAAATCCAATTGAGAGTATGTGGCAAGACTAGAAAATTTCTGTTCACAGGCGCTCTCCATCCAATCTGACAGAGCTTGAGCTATTTTGCAAGGAACAATGGGCAAACATGTCACTTTTTAGAGGTGCAAAGTATTGACTCAGGGGGGCTGAATACAAATGCACGCCACACTTTTCACATATTTATTTGTAAAAAATTTTGAAAACCTGTTATTTTCCTTCTATTACAGAATTGTGTGCCACTTTGTGTTGGTCTATCTATCACATAAACATTTTTTCCTCACAACTAAATAAGATGCGAGTTGCTATTATATTGGCTTTCACATATCTGTATGTCATTGAATAGATGCACTAATTTACTTTTAACTATCTGAATTCTAGATGATATACATCCTGTTAACCCCTGATGAAGGAGGCTACAGTTTTCTCTGAAACGCGTTGGGTATAGGATATTGTTTCTATATCTTGTATATTGTGATTTTTTTAGTTGTTCATGACCAAGTTCACTGTTTTTTGTATATATTTCTTTTTGAATAAACAATTTTTCTTACTTCAACTCCATCATTGGTAGTGCCTTTTAAAGTCCCACCCCTAGGGGTTTACCTTTTTTCTTTATCTTTTACATAAAATCCCAATAAAATACATTTACGTTTTTGGTTGTAATATGACAAAATGTGGAAAATTTCAAGGGGCATGAATACTTTTTCAACACACTGTAGGAGCTTATTTCAAATTTCATGACTGGGGTCTACAACCACTTTAGGTTCAGTGTTTGTTGACTTTGCTTTGTTGCATTATTTCATTGTATCCATGTCTTACCGGGGGGAATCTTTATTTTTTCCATTCTTCTCTCCTTCAGGTATGTTTACAGAAGGGAATGAATTGAGTCGTAGACATGACGATGTTCCGTACACACCTCCTGGGTATGGCACCCGGCATGCTATTCCAATGTGGATCCATGCTACTGCACCGCCTGCTGATCAGCTGCAAAATGGCGACTCTCCTCCGCCTTCTTATGAATCAGTTGTTGACTTGCCAACATGTATGCCCTACCAGCCCCCTTCCCAAATATTAACCCCATCTACTGAACAAGAGAACATACACGCACTGTCTGAATATGATGCACCCTGCGCTTATCAGATAAATAACAGCACGCCGACTGCTCAACAATGGAATAGACAGCAGCTGAATACTGAACATAATACGCCCTCCACGTCTGAAATGATAAATACGCCCTCTACTGGTTATCATTGGAATGCACAAAGACTGAACACTCTACATACTTCTCCCAACACGTCTCAGAGAGCACATGTGCCACCCAGTGTACAACAGTTCAACACACAGACAGGATACCCAGAATACAATAATCCCACTCCATCTTTGCCTGTAAATAACAGCAACAGGATCTCTTTCCAGAATTTAAATTCATCCCAAGCATCGGAGAATTTCACACCAGTATATCCCAATGCGAAATCAAGATGTCTTGGGGTGAGTGATGATTAAAACATCATTGCATCATTTAATCACAGAAGCATTTCTTAATCTTAGGGACATTTTCTAGGAGCATTGCTTAAAGGGAATCTCTTGCTTTGCCCATTGATGGAAATGTAATATGTTCACATGGGCATATTCAGTCCACTGATACACATCTTTGAAGCCCTCCCCTGCTATTCCATTCATTTGTCAGGGCTCTGGCTCTTTGTCGGTCAGTGGCAGAGCTTCTGGATATGAATGTAAATGACCTATCATCCGTCCCTTTGCTTGGGCTAGAGCACTGAGTCTTTGGAAGAAGGGGAGCAGGCCAGCAGTAATAAACCTAAAAATACAAATTGAATATATTTCAATGTACCAATTCTTAGATGTGGTGGCTGCATTTGTTTACTTTTTTATACTTTTCCCTTTATTTTCATCCATTTATCCAGCCAGTAAGTCTATTTTTCACCTTCCTTTAATAGACCAGGCTGTCCAGTAAAAATTGCATTCATAGGGTTGAAAACATTTAAAGTGGTTGTAAACCCTTATAATATACCCGCTGAAGTTACATAGCCCATCCAGTTGAACCTGAGTGAGTGTGGTGCGTGTCTACAATTACCCCTATTTAATTAAGGTACCCATATAGTGGCGCCAACTTACAAAACGCTCCAAACATACATCGTCCACTCACATCGGTACCTACCCTCAAGGAGCCCACAATCCAAGGTCCCCAACTCACATTCATATACTAGGGCCAATTTTGAACAGAAGCCAATTAACCTACCAACATGTCTTTGGAGTGTGGGAGAAAACCGGAGTACCCGGAGGAAACCCACGCAGGCACAGGGAGAACATGCAAACTCCAGGCAGGTAGTGTCGTGGTTGGGATTCGAACCAGCGACCCTTTTTACTGTTAGGCGAGAGTGCTACCCACTACACCACTGTGCCGCCCAAGTGACTGGCATCAGGTAATGCACCACGATGAAACAAATTCTCCTACATAAGTTGTATTTGTTTATCTGCAGCCATCTCTTCTCTACAGCTGTTCAAAGTGCAGAATTTATATAGCTTGTCTGAGCTTTCGGAAAGCAGGGGGCAGAGAGCTGAAGTTACACTCTGCAGCTCAATGAGAGCTGATTGGAGGGAAGGGACCTCCTCCAAGCAAGTTTCTCCTTCCCTCAGACTCTGAAAAGTTTCCCCTTCCACTGTACGGGTGAACTCTGCTGACTCTGATGCTGGGAACTCTAATGTAAGGGGGCTCTTACATCAGAGTTCCCCTTTACACCAAAGTCTGCAGAGTAAATACACTAAGGTAAAGGGGTTCACTGATGTAAGAGGAGAGTGAGGTCGCAGATATAAGGGGGACCTTTAAATCAGTGCCCCCCCCTTACCTCAGGGTCTCCACCCGTACCTTACATCAGTGAGCCCTCATAGAGCAGCATATTGACCTCTTGCAGTTGCCTGCAGGCTTTGGTCCTCCTCTCCTTGCAGTCGCTTTCACTTGTCGTCAAGCTTCCTCACCCCCCACGCTCCTTTCTTATGCACCTGACTAGTCTGCTGGTCAGGTACACAAAGATGGGACACAGGGGAGAGGAAGTTCATGGACGATTATAGTTTTAACGGGCCATTTTCTGCTGTTTACAGCAATACTGCTTGGGGCCCATCACAGTGGCAGAACACTAGGGCCCAGTCGCAAGTGTGACCTTTGCGACCCTAGTAGTTTCACCACTGCGGTGCAGCCTTTTTATGGGGCGTCAAAGCAGCCTGGGGGGGCAATTGCACCCCGACCGTCGTCCCAGTCCACCCCTGCCTTTATCCTAAATGGAAAAACTGTTGCAATAACGGCTTAAAAAGTGTTCGCTGAAGTCGAGCTTTATTTTTTCAGTTGGGTCAAGTCCATCTAAATCTGCGAATACATCAATCACTACCTTCTTCCCACATTGACAATGTGGCTGACTAAGGGTGGCTCTGTTGCCCCCGTCCAGAGTGATGACACTCCAGATCACAAGGGGAAGTAAAGGATAAAACACCTGAAAAAGAAAACGAATGCAGCCACCACATTTATAGATTGGCAAGCTGCACAATATAAATTTTTTTATCTTTTGGTTTAATACTGCTTTATTAACTCTCATTCCTGGAAACCATAGGTGTGCGCAGCCTATTGCATTAGGGTGTGCACCCTAAAGTTCAAACACACATGCGCAGTAGAGCAGTGGATGGTGTTAGTAGGGATGAGATTGGTGGCAGTAGTTTTTTGTTTTTATTATTTTATTTTGTTATTTTTTACAATTAAAAAAAAAAAGTCATAATATGTTTTTGTTTTTTGTTTTTTTATTATTTTTACAATGTGTTAGGAGCCCCGTTGAGGGGCATTGGTGAAATAGCTGAGAAAGGGACTGAGGACAGAGATTTCCAAGTCCCTTTCTCAGTAGCTGCCTTGGGGGTTAAGCAAGGGGAATCTGCATTGCACAGAGTGATAAGGGTGTGCCCAGGCACACCTGGCACACCCTGTGTGCACGCCTATGCTGGAAACACAGTGACAGGTTCTACTGAACCCCCCCCCCCCAAACACCACCACTAATACTTATCTACATCAAAGCTACCCATTGCTTTCAGGTACAGTATTTAGACTCACAGCTCAAACACTTATATAGAGCGGTGGTGGTGCACAACTAAATACTAGTGCATGGGGGAAAAACAAGTTTTCAAGAGGACCTGTCACTTTGTTCTAAATAGGCAAAGTGACTGATTCCCCTTATGCACAGCAAATGATCAACAACCCAAAGGTTGTTGTGTTCTGCAAGCATGTACAAGCATTATGCAGCCTTAGCAGACGTTTAGCAAAATTTTGGAGCCTATTGGAGTTCTGTTGATATTTAAAATGTACTTTTTCCCACAATGATGTTTTTGTGCATAGAACGGGGAATGGATAAAACAGGGCTTGTTGTCGGAAAATTTTAGATCCTGCTCTCAAACTTTGTGTGTCGGAAAATCCGATGAAAAAAGTCCAATGGTGCCTACACACAGTCGGACTTTCCGACGGAAAATATGCGATTGGAGCTTGTCGGAAAATCCGACCGTGTGTAGGCTCAATTGGACTTTTTCCATCGGATTTTCCGACACACAAAGTTTGAGAGCAGGATCTAAAATTTTCCGACAACAAGCTCCGATTGCACATTTTCCGATCGTGTTTAGATAAATTCCGACGCACAAAGTGCCACGCATACTCAGAATCAAGCAGAAGAGCCGCACTGGCTATTGAAATTCATTTTTCTCATCTCGTCGTATGTGTTGTACGTCATTGCGTTTTTGACATTCGGAATTTCTGACCAACTTTGTGCGACCGTGTGTATGCGAGACAAGTTTGAGCCAAAATCCATCGGAAAAAATCAGAGGGATTTGGTTGTCGGAATGTGCGATCGTGTGTACAGGGCATTACTGTTTTCTTTTTCTTTTTGTTTGCAATCTGGGTTCTGTTCAAGTATCTTCCCTATACTCCCTGTCCTGTAGACACAACCAGAAGTGAGAAGAAATTTCTCTAAGATGAGGGAAAGCTTTTCTTCGCTGTCACCAGAACAAGTTTTTCCATTGGAAAATTTCCTTTCTAACTTTGGTCTGGTGGCAACTCAAAATTTTGGATTTCCCCTTACTTTATCTTGGTAACGATGGTCACAAGGAAAATAGAAAGGGTGACTCGCCTATGTAATAAAAAACCTGACATGGGGTCCAACCCTTCCATATTCTATCCAAACCTAAAAGAAAGTTGAGCTTTAAAATATGCTTTTATAAATGCTTGGTAAATGCCACCTGAAGCTGAGGTAGATATTGTGATGTCATCCTCACACTTCTCCACCTCAGCCAAATAAAAGGAAGCCTTGTATTTATTCATAAAATACAAAACCTTCTGTGAATAGCTAAGCAGCGCCTGACTTGATTTTATTCTGGGAACAGGACAGGAAGCCCCCCTACTGCTGCTGGAACACAAAGTTGTATACTGTATGTACAATGGATATAAAAAATCTACACACTCCTGTTAAAATGTCAGGTTTCTGTGATATAAAAAAAATGAGACAAAGATAAATCATTTCAAAACTTTTTCCACCTTTAATGTGACCTATAAACTGTACAACTCAGTTGAACAACAAACTGAAATCTTTTAGGGAGGGGAAGTAAAACTAAAAAACTAAAAAAATAATGTGGTTGCAAAAATGTGCACACCCTCTTATAACTGGGGATGTAGCTGTATTCAGAATTAAGCCATAACATTCAAACTTATGTTAAATAGGAGTCAGTACACACCTGCCATCATTTAACGTGCCTCTGATTAACCCCAAATAAAGTTCAGCTGTTATTTTAGGTCTTTCCTGACATTTTCTTAGTCGCATCCTACAGCAAAAGCCATGGTCCGCAGAGAGCATCCAAAGCATCAGAGGGATCTCATTGTTAAAAGGTATCAGTCAGGAGAAAGGTACAAAAGAGTAAAGGCATTAGATATACCATGGAACACAGTGAAGACAGTCATCATCAAGTGAAGAAAATATGGCACAACAGTGATATTACCAAGAACTGGACGTCCCTCCAAAATTAATAAAAAAGACAAGAAGAAAACTGGTCAGTAGGGATGAGCCCGAATAGTGAACAATTTGGGGTTTTCGCAGCAAATTCAAAAGCCACGGAACACCCTTTAAAAGTCTATGGGAGAAATCAAGGCTTATATGCATGGTATTGTCATAAAAAGTGTTTGGGGACCTGAGTCCTACCCCAGGGGACCTGTATCAATGCAAAAAAAAGTTTTAAAAATGGCCGTTTCTTCAGGAGCAGTGATTTTAATAATGCTTAATGTGAAATATTCCTTTAAATTTCGTACCTGAGGGTGTCTATAGTATGCCTATAAAGTGGCGCATTTTTCCCCTGTTTAGAACAGTCCCTACACAAAATGACATTTCTAAAGGAAAAAAAGTCATTGAAAACTACTAGAGGCTATAATGAATTGTCAGGTCCTGGCAATACAGATAATATGGAAAAAAAACGGCATGGGTTCCCCCCCAGTACATTACCAGGCCCTTTGGGTCTGGTATGAATATTAAGGGGAACCCCAAACCAAAAAAAAAAAAAAAAATAGTGTGTCTGTCCCCCCAAAGTCCATACTAGGCCCTTCAGGTCTGGTATGGATTTTAAGGGGATCCCCTCACCAAAATTAAAAAAGGGGGTCCCCGAAAAATCCATACCAGACCCTTATCCGAGCACGCAACCTGGCAAGCTGCAGGAAAAGAGGGGGGGATGAGAGAGCGCCCCCCCCCTCTTGAACCGTACCAGGCCACATGCCCTCAATATGGGGAGGATGCTTTGGGGCAGCCCCCCAGAGCACCTTGTCCCCATGTTGATGGGGACAAGGGCCTCATCCCCACAACCCTTTCCCGGTGGTTGTGGGGGTCTTCGGGCGGGGGGCTTATCGGAATCTGGAACCCCCCTTTAACAAGGGGACCCCCAGATCCCGCCCCCCCCTGTTTGAAATGGTAACGGGTACATTGTACAGGTACCATTTTACAAAAAAGTGTCAAAATGTTAAAAAAAAGCAAGACACACCTTGGGACAAGTCCTTTATTAACAAATAAAAAAATAAAAATGTCCCATGAAGTCCATTCATCTTCTTCTATGGCTCCGCCGGACCGAAAAATAAAAAATAAAAAAGATCCGCCTCCATGGGAGGCACCCGCCGTATGATTCTTCAGCGCCGATGACAGTTATTTTATAAGTGAAGGCGGGGCCACACGGTGATGTACCCGGGTGACCCTGCCCCCTCTGAAGCACGGGGAATTCCCAATGGCTTCCCCGTGGTGTCAGAGGGGGGCAAGGCCACCCGTGTACGTAAATGTATGGACTTTGTGGGACATTTTTATTTTTTAATAAAGGATTTGTCCCAAGGTGTGTCTTGTTTTTTTTTTAACATTTTGACACTTTTTTTGTGAAATGGTACGGGTACAATGCATGCACCCTGCCCGCAGACCCCCAAAACCACCGGGCAAGGGTTGTGGGGATGAGGCCCTTGTCACCATCAACATGGGGACAAGGTGCTTTGGGGGGCTACCCCAAAGCACCCTCCCCATGTTGAGGGCATGTGGCCTGGTATGGTTCAGAGGGGGCCCGCTTTCTAGTCCCCCCCTCTTTTCCTGCGGCCTGCCAGGTTGCGTGCTCGGATAAGGGTCTGGTATGGATTTTTGGGGGGACCCCCACGCCATTTTTTAAAAAATTTTGGCGCGGGGTTCCCCTTAAAATCTATACCAGACCTGAAAGTATTACACTTATGCAACCATATTAGTTTTATTTTTTTATTTTTAATTTCCTCCACCTAAATGATTCCAGTTTGTTGTTCAATTGAGATGTACAGTTTATAGGTCACATTAAAGGTGGAAAAAATAGTGAAATAATTTATCTTTGTCTTATTTTTTTACATCACAGAAACCTGACATTTTAACAGGGGTGTGTAGACTTTTTACAGTTGTGCTCATAAGTTTACATACCCTGGTAGAATTTGTGATTTCTTGGCCATTTTTCAGAGAATATGAATGATAACACAAAAAACATCTCTTTCACTCACGGTTAGTGTTTGGCTGAAGCCATTTATTATCAATCAACTGTGTTTACTCTTTTTAAATCATAATCACAACAGAAACTACCCAAATTACCCCGATCATAAGTTTACATACCCTGGTGATTTTGGCCTGATAAAATGCACACAAGTTCACACAAAGTGGTTTGAATGGTTATTAAAGGTAACCATCCTTACCTTTTGATCTGCTTGTAATTAGTGTGTGTGTAAAAAGCCCTGGTTCCCACTGGAGCGTTTTGACATGCGATTTGACATGCAATTGCCGTCAATGGCACCATCCTAATCGGTACGGCGCCGCGGCGCTGCACCAATTTCAAAAAGTTGTTTCTGTACTACTTTTTGTGATTTTGCGCTGCGATTTACATTGACATCTGTGCAGAAACCTGCACAGATGTCTCTGAAATCGTGGCCGAAATCAGGACTGACATGCAAGAGTGAAATCGTGCGAGTTCTCGGCTTCATTACCGCAGCTCAGTGTGAACCTGGGCTTAAGGCTGGGTTCACACTGCTGCGGTGGCAGACATCGCATGTGATTCGCAGCGCACTGCTGTTCACATCACATGCGATGTCTGTGCTGTGCGATATCAGCCATACAGATAGTATGGCTGATATCGCACCGCATTCGGTCCAAACTCGCACAGGACCCTTTTTTTTGTTCGGACCAAAATCAGATCGCATGGGTGTTCACACCTATGCGATCCGAAAATGTCCGAATTGTCAGTTCGCATTGCGATATGCGGGCTGAACTGGGGGTGTCATTAACATTGTATGACACTCCCCAGCAGTTCGCATATGGCAGTGTGAACTGCCGTGCGAGTTGGTGCGATGCGGGAACCCGCAGTAAATTCGCTGCGCTCCCACACCGCAGCAGTGTGAACCCAGCCTAAAGGTCAATGAGTTTCTGGACTCCTGACAGACCCTTGCATCTATCATCCAGTGCTGCACTGATGTTTCTGGATTCTAAGTCATGGGAAAAGCAAAAGAGTTGTCAAAGGGTCTGCGGGAAAAATTTCAGCCACAACTGCCAGGAAATTTGTTCGGGATGCAAAGAAAAACTCACAAATAACTTCAGGTGAAATATAGGACTCTCTGAAAACTTGTGGTGTGGCTGTTTCAAGATGCACAATAAGGAGGCACTTGAAGAAAGATGGGCTGCATGGTCGAGTCGTCAGAAGAAAGCCATTACTAAACAAATGCCACAAAGTATCTCGCTTACAATACGCCAAACAGCAGAAAGACAAGAATCAAACCTTCTGGCACAAAGTCATTTGGAGTGATGAGACCAAAATTTAGCTTTTTGGCCACAACCATAAACAATACATTTGGAAAGGAGTCAACAAGGCCTATGATGAAAGGTACACCATTTTTACTGTGAAACATGGAGGTGAATCGCTGATGTTTTGGGGATGTGTGAGCTACAAAGGCACTGGAAGTTTGGTCAAAATTGATGACAAGATGAATGTAGTATGTTATCAAAAAATACTGGAGGAACATTTGCATTCATCAGCCAGGAAGCTGGGACGTACTTGGACATTCCAACATGACATTCAAAACACAAGGCCAAGTCGACCTGTCATTGGCTACAGCAGAATAAAGTGAAGGTTCTGGAGTGGCCATCTCTATCTCAACAGTACCACCACCATACAGTCGTAACATTACTCAGTTACAATAAGCCCAGGTCCCATACTAAAACATTTCTATAGCCAATTTTTATTCCTTAACCCTTCTTCCCATCAAATAAAAACCACTTACAACCATTAATGTTGGAAAGGGCAAGGACACAGCTTTTATTAACTTCAAACACATAACATCAGAAATTGCAACAGTTTCGGTCACAGTTGCACTGTGAGCATTCAACTCCAAAGGGGGAAAAGGGAGATGAAGGAGGGGCCTGTCCTTACCATAAGTGCTGGACAGGCTGTCTATCTCCCAATTACCATCAAGGCATATCTATTACAGCCATTTTTGCTGGCAAGGTCACCAAAAAACCGCAGCAAGCTGTGACATACCAACCAAAATTAGGGCGGGAGGGTGGGCAGCTCTTCCGATCCTGCTTCCCGAAAGACCCAGAATCCCCTGGGGCGCCAAACTACTGAGCTCAGGCCCAACCCCGTCCCACCTTAGCACCAATCCCCAGTGACCTATTAGTCACCTTAGTCCGCCCTGGCCATGCCCCCATCAGTCAGGGCTCTCTTTCCCTAAAGGGTTCAAGAGGCCTTCATTGAGCCACTCTGGGGAGAGCTCAAATGTGCAGTTCATCCAAGACAGCCCAAGAATTCACAGGAACTGGAGGCTTTTTGCTAAGAGGAATGGACAGCTTTACCATCTGAGAAGATAAAGAGCCTCATCCACAAATACCACAAAATACTTCAAGCTGTCATTGATGTTAAAGGGGGCAATACACAGTATTAAGAACTGGGGTATGTAAACTTTTGATCAGGGTCATTTGAGTAGTTTCTATTGTCATTATGATTTAAAAACAGTAAACACAGTTGATTGATAATAAATGGCTTCAGCCAAACACTAACCATGAGTGAAAGAAAAGTTTTTGTGTTATTATTCATATTCTCTGAAATATGGCCAAGAAATCATAAATTCTGCCAGGGTATGTAAACTTATGAGCACAACTGTATATCCACTGTAGCTGATGTGCAATTTTTAATAATGGAAAGGTCATTTAGGCCAGCTTGGCCCAAACAAGCTTTTCAAAGTGAAATGAAACCTGTAGATAGGCTTTAATAAAGTGCACAAAATGTATTTGATTATTTCTTCCAAAAGTGCTCTGAAGACATGGTGTTTGGTCTTCAGTCAAGGGAAAAGCACCATCAGGTAATTTATATGCAGATGGTAATTTTTTCCATCACCAGAGTTCTCTCCAACCGAAACAAACTCACCAGACTGATGTGACCACTTAACTAAAGTTGGTTAAAAAAATCACTTCACCTTTTCGTATCTCTGATCACAGGTTCTGGGGCCCATCATTCCATGTACAAGAAAATCAGGCAGAAACACAGGTAGATCATAGGCTAGCATCAAGTAAAAACCATAAAAACACTTATACCAACAATTCTTCACAAAGCACAGGGAATATGATATCATAGGAATGCAAAAGGAATGGGATACCACTCACTACAGATCTCTCCAGAGTGTGTGTATCTTCCCCTCTGCTACATGATGATGTCACATGATGATGCATGTGTGTCTGTCCTAAGATTTGCATCAAGTACAAGTACTTACTAACATAACCAGGGAGATATCTGCAGAGACACACTTGTGGGCGGGACCCTCTCGCCCTGCATGCGCAGGGGTACCTCTCCTCTCGTGTACATGCTTACCTATGCCCAGCACCAGGCAGGGCCACGTTCATGTGAAGGTCAACATTGTGCAGGTACCCCAGATTAGAGATGAGCCGTATACCATGTGTACATGTGTAACATACAGAGTTTCTCTGTGAGCATACCATCCCATGTCACTACTCACCTTACTCATGGTATGTTGCATTTGGGAGAGACACTGCTGAGCCCATGCCTTTTTCACCAGTTCTGTGTATTTCTGCTACCTCACATCCAGTGACAGTTACTGGCATAACAAAAGACATATCTGCAGAGACACACTCAGTACTTACTGACACAACCAGTGACATATGCACAGAGACACACTCAGTACGTACTGACAACCAGAAGTATATCTGCAGAGACCCTCCCTCCGTATTTACTGACAACCAGAAGTATATCTCCAGAGACCCTCCGTATTTACTGATAACCAGAGACGTATGTGCAGAGACACATTCAGTACCTCCTGACACCACCAGAAACATGTATGCAGAAACACACTCAGTACTTATTGACAGCATCTGAAACATATCTGCAGAGTCAAGCACAGTATTTACTGATGCAACCAACCAGGAACGTGTCAACAGAGATGCAATCTACTATAATGACACAACCAAGTGTCCGCAAAGGCCAAGAACAAGGACTGTGTCTGCAATACAATAGTGACACAATCAGATACATACAGTATTTCTTCTATCACCAGGTAGACATTTTACCTGACAGACTTTGTAAGTTTATACGAAGTTGTAGTTAGGATAACAATAAAGTGGACTATATGTCTATGTGCTGCCCCATAAGCAGTAGCCAGGATAAATTTGAATTTGCCGTGGTGGTGATGTGCCACCCCATAAGTAGCAGCCATGAGTAGTATTCTTGATAAATTTAAGTAGACAGGATAAGCGTAAAGTGGCCTCATTGGGTATGTACCACCCTATAAGCAGTAATCAGGATCATTTTAAAGTGGCCTGGATGGTCATGGGTGGACCATGGCACCCTAGACCATGGCCTATGTGGCTTAGTAAAAAATACAACCCTGTCAGGAAGACAAAATAACATGTCCAAAAAGTAACAGAAATCACTGTGCTCAGGTACAATAACTGTGAGCAGCCAGCACAAAATTTGTGATGTGGTTTACTTGTGTTGAGGTTAATCTTAACATGTATTGATTACTTTGTTTTACAAAAATTGAGGTTAGTCTTAACATCTATTAATTACTATGGGTTTACATATGTTGAGGTTAATCTTAACATGTATTGATTATTTTGGGTTTACATATGCTGAGGTTAATCTTAACATGTATTGATTACTTTGTTTTACATAAATTGAGCTTAGTCTTAACATGTATTATTTATTATGGGTTTATATATGTTGAGCTTAATCTTAACATGTATTGATTATTTTGGGTTTACATATGTTGAGGGTAATCTTAATATGTATTGATTACTTTGGGTTTACATATGTTAAAGTTAATCTTAAAACGTATTAATTAGTTTGGTTTACATATGTTGAAGTTAATATTAACATGTATTGATTACTTTGGTTTACATTGAGGGTAAACTTAAAACCTATTGATTACTTTGGTTTATGTATGTTGAGCTTATATGCTATGTTCAGCTTTGTTCACCTTTTTTTCTAGATTCCAGCTTCCCTATGTACCAATATGGGATTAATGTACTACTTTTGCAAAAATAAAAAAGCTTTCCATTTATTCTACACAGGCTTACCTTACTGTCCTCATGGCTGTTTAAAAACACTGCTCCACTACTTCTGCCTTACTTCCTAGACAGACTTTGGGTCATGCCACAGGAAGAAGTTGACCAGCTGACCTCATTAGCACACACCCTGCATCATCTACCCTCTGCTGGTCAACTCCTTCTTGTGTCATGACCTAAAGCAGGGGTAGGCAACCTCGGTCCTCCAGATGTGGTGTAACTACACGTCCCATGAGACATTGCAAGACCCTGACAATCACACATATGACTCCTAGAGGCCAAGGTATGATGGGATTTGGCAGTTTCAAAACAACTGGAGTGCCGAGGTTCCCTATCCTTGACCTAAAGTCTGTCCAGGAAGTAAGGCAGAAGTAATGGAGCAGTGTTTTCAAACAGCCATGAGGACAGTGAGGTAAACGTGTGTAGAATAAATGAAAAGCTTTTTTATTTTTGCAAAAGAAGTACATTAATGCTACAGTAAATTGGTAAATAGGGGAGCTGGAATTTAGAACATGTATTACATGTATTGATTACTTTGGTTACTTAGATTGCAACATTACATATGTTGGGAGTAATCTTAAAACCTATTGATTACTTTGGTTTATGTACGTTGAGGTTAATCTTAACATGTATTGATTATTTTGTTTTACATATATTTATATTAATCTTAACATGTATTGATTACTTTGGATTTACATATGTTGAGGGTAATCTTAACATATATTGATTACTTAGATCACAGTTTTATTAGTGCTGCACTGTATTTATTATTACAAAATAACATGTACATTTATCATCGCTGCTGATGTGATGATTTGCTTAACAAATGGTCATTGTAATATTATCATGGAATAGTATACAGTAAAAACACTAAAAGTCTCATTTTGTACCTAGGTGTTGCTGATTTGCCTCAGCCTTGTGCAGTTGTCACTGGCAGTTAAATTGGTGATTTTTGGAGAGTATGACAATTTAAAAACTATATCGTATGGCATTGTATTTATCTGCCTCGTATTTGTAAGTACATCCGTTTATACACGTGTCTCTTGATGAATATACTGTATGCCTGCTAAAAGTTTCTGCATGCTTTAAGTTCATCTCCAGACAAAATGTTCTTTTTTCATTTTCGATTAGAGTGGGGGAGGATTATAGCCTCCTAACGTTGCTTTCTGTGGACCTCTTGGAAAAATGTTCTTTCTCCTCTTTTCCCAGTGACATGTCACCAGTATAAAAAATTTAAGTGGTTGTAAACCTCAGACATGGAATTGGAACAAAGCATATCCCTCTATAGTGTGTACTTGTCTCAATCCAGAGCATCTCTCTGCTGCCTCCTGTCAGAATTGCATGAGTCATTTCTGATAAGTTTTCCTGACAGCAGGAGAAAAATGGTAACGGGGAAGGAGCTTCAGCTGATTGACATCCTCAGCTCTGTTCCTGTGTGCTGTGAGAGTCAGAGTGTGATTCATCTCTCCACCCACTTTTTTCTGAACTCTCAGACAAGCTTTATAAATTCTGGACTTTGAACGGATGTAGAGAAGAGAAGACTATCTCTGTGCATCACCTGAAGCCAGTCTCTTCACTGGTTATATGTAAGGGTTTCCAACCACTTTAAGAGACTGTCTGTAAAGGGTAAAGACAGCAATAATGCTCTTTTTGAGCAAAGTAGGGAAAGCAAGAATCCCTTTTAGTTTTTATTGCTCTCTGGTTTCCTGTTGGAGGTTTCTGCCCATTTCCTCATTTTCCCTCACTACCTGGACAGGATATGTTACAGATGCACTTTCTCGAAGTTTCATCCGCAAATGCTTGTCTCCTGCTGGTGCTGGTTTCTTCTTTGTGAAGAAAAAGTGGTGAACTGAGACCTTGTATTGATTATAGGGGTCTCCATTGTTTCACGATTAAGAATGCCTATCCGATTCCGTTGATTACGGAGTTATTTGACAGCCTCAAGGGAGCAACGGTTTTTACAAAGCTTGATTTGAGAGGGGCATACAATCTCCTGAGGATTAAGAAGGGTGACGAGTGGAAAACTGCGTTTAATACCAGAACAGGCCATTATGAGTACCTCGTAATGCCTTTTGGCCTTTGTAACACCCCGGCAGTTTTCCAGGAATTTATTAACGCTGTCCTCCGAGATTTGTTGCAGTTATGTGTGGTGGTTTATCTCAATGATATCTTCATATTTTCCAAGTCCCTGGAAAGCCACCACACAGATGTCTGTCGTGTGCTTCAGAAACTAAGAGAGAACAATCTCTATTGTAAATTGGAGAAGTGCGAATTCCATTGTGAACATGTTAAATTCCTGGGTTATGTCATTTCCACTGCTGGTTTTTTCGATGGACCCAGAGAAACTTTTAGCAGTCCTGCAGTGGCCCCGACCCGTGGGTTTACGTCCCCTGCAGTGTTTTCTTGGCTTTGACAACTATTATCGGAAGTTTATTCGTAACTTCTCGTCTCCAGTCAACCCCCAAACTGATATCACCAGAAAGGACGGTAACCCACAGAGTTGGTCTCTGGAGTCCATTAAGGCCTTTTGAGAGTCGCAAGGCTGCCTTTGTTTCTGCTCCTGTGTTGGCACATTCTGATCCTACATTACCTTTTGTAGTTGGTGCCCTTCTGTCTCAAAGTCCTACCTCTGAGAGCGCTATGCATCCTTGTGGCTACTTTTCCAAGAAATTGTCACGTGGAGTACAATTACAAGATTGGTGACAAAGTGCTGTTAGCGATCATTTTAGCCCTGAAAGAATGGAGACATCTCCTCGAAGGTACCACTGTGCCGGTTCTCATTCATACTGACCATAAGAATCTCACATTCTTGTCTGAGGCTAAACGTCTCTCTCCTAGAAGGGCGCGATGGGCTCTTTTCTTGTCAAGTTTCTATTACATTGTCTCATTCTTATCCGGTACTAAGAATGTAAGGGCTGACACTTTGTCACGACAGTTTTCCTCCACTTCCAAGATGGAGTCTGTTCCGGTTCCTGTGATTCCTCCTGATCGTATTCTAGCTACGGTTCGCACCAGTCTAACTTCTCCTTTGGGTGACAAAATGCTTGCTGCTCAGGTCCATGCTGCTCCTGAGAAACCTTGTGACCGCTGCTTTGTCCCAGAGAGTCTCCATGCTGCCGTGCTTCTGACTTACCATTCTCCCAAGGCTGTTGGCCACCCTGGGAATAATCAACTCTTTTGGGCCATTTCCCAACAATTCTGGTGGCCATTTCCCAACAAGTTTATGTGCTGATGTAACCGCCTTCGTAGCTGCCTGTTCCATGTGTGCTCAGAGTAAGACTCCACTACACCTTCCAGTGGGTCTCCTACAACCCATACCCAATGAAGAGAGGCCCTGGACCCACCTGTCTATGGATTTCATTGTGGAGTTACCCAACTCCCAGGGCAACACAGTTATCCTTATGGTGGTTGACCAGTTCTCGAAAATGTCTCATTGTATTCCTCTTAAGAAGTTGCCCACTTCTAAGGAACTGGCTTCCATTTTTTCTTGGGAGATCTTTCGCTTACATGGGCTACCCAAGGTGATTGTCTCGGACAGGGGTAGTCAGTTTGTGTCCTGCTTCTGGGGAGCCTTTTGTGCACAGTTGGGAATTTAGCTTGCTTTCTCCTCTGCACGTCACCTGCAGTCTAATGGGGCCGCAGAACGAGCCAATCAGTCCTTGGAGCAATGTTCCTACGTTGCTATATTTCTGACCATCATAACAACTGGTCAGACCTCTTACCGTGGGCAGAGTTTCTCACAATAGTGCCTTGAATTCTGCTTCCCGATTGTTCCGGTTTATGGTGAACTATGGTTTCCAACCTTCCATGTTGCCTGACTCTTTTGTTCCGCAGAGTATTCCTGCGTTAGAGGAGCATCTCCGTGCTCTTCTTTCCACTTGGGCACAGGAGACTTTGTGACATGCTAATGATAGGTACAGATTCCATGCTGACCGCAGACACTTGCCTAAGCCTTCCTACCAGGTAGGGGACAAGGTCTGGCTGTCATCTCGCAACCTCCGACTTCGTGTTCGCACCTCGGTTTATTGGGCCTTTCCGTATTCTTTGCAGGATTAACCCAGTGGTTTACGCATTAGACCTTCCTTCTAATATGCATATTTAGAGTATATTGTGGAAGTGTATTAGAAACAGTACACCACGGAATGCACTGTACATATAGGTTACACTGGATGCAGAGTGTATGTATGTATGTATATATATATATATATATATACCGTATATACTCGAGCACAGGCCGACCCGAATATAAGCCGAGGCACCTAATTTTACCACAAAAAAACTGGGAAAACTTATTGACTCGAATATAAGCCTAGGGTGGGAAATGCAGCAGCTACTGTAAGTGGAAAAGAGGGTCAACAATGCCCATCTGCAGCCTCACTGTGCTCATCTGCATACCTCACTCTGCCCACCTGCATGCCTCACTCTGCCCACCTGCATGCCTCACTCTGCCCACCTGCATGCCTCACTCTGCCTATCTGCATGCCTCGCTGTGTCCATCTGCATGCCTCGCTGTGTCCATCTGCATGCCTCGCTGTGTCCATCTGCATGCCTCGCTGTGTCCATCTGCATGCCTCGCTGTGTCCATCTGCATGCCTCGCTGTGTCCATCTGCATGCCTCGCTGTGTCCATCTGCATGCCTCACTGTGTCCATCTGCATGCCTCCCTCTACCTATCTGCATGCTTCACTCTGCCCATCTCCCTGCCTCATGTACCTTGATCTCCAGCGCTGTGACATGCAGTCTAGTTGGCGGCCATCTAGTGTAACAAAGCTCTGCCTCCTCGTCCTCGTCTTTGACGGAACACTGATTCAGTTTCCCAGCAGTGAGTCAGTGTTCCTCCTACCACAGACGAGGACGAGGAGAAGGTGGGGCTTTGTTACACTGGACGGCTGCCGACTAGACTGCATTTCACGGCGCCGGGAGATCAGGCGCATGAGACTGCAGGTGGGCACAGTGACTCGAGTATAAGCCGAGGGGGCTTTTTCAGCACAAAAAATGGGCTGAAAAACTCGGCTTGTACTCGAGTATATACGGTGTGTGTGTGTGTGTGTGTGTGTATATATATATATATATATATATATATATATATACCGTATTTATCGGCGTATAACACGCGCCGGCGTATAACACGCACCCCAAGTTTAGGAGAGAATTTTAAGGAAAAAAACTTTTAGGAGGGAAGTTTAAGGAAAAGAAACTTACATTAAAATGCCCATCAATGCAGCCTCATCAGTGTTCATCTGCAGCCTTTTCAGTGTCAGTGCAGCCTTGTCAATGCAGCCTTGTCCCCAGTGCAGCCTTGTCAGTGCAGCCTTGTCCCCAGTGCAGCCTTGTCAATGCAGCCTTGTCCCCAGTGCAGCCTTATCAATGCAGCCTTGTCCCCAGTGCAGCCTTATCAATGCAGCCTTGTCCCCAGTGCAGCCTTATCAATGCAGCCTTGTCCCCAGTGCAGCCTTATCAATGCAGCCTTGTCCCCAGTGCAGCCTTATCAATGCAGCCTTGTCCCCAGTGCAGCCTTGTCCCTGCAGCCTTGCCCCCAGTGCAGCCTAGTGTCCATGCCTCCTGCCGCCATACACATAGTAGTAGTTTTAAATATGGCGCCGCGGAGTTCGGAGAGACTCGGCGCCGGCGGAAGTGAACGAACACCGCCGAGATACACATAGCCGAGGGTTCTCGGCTCTTTCCGGCGCCGCTCACAGTCCCGCCCAGTCCCGCCCTATGATGGACATAACACAGGTCCAATGGCGGGACTGGGCGTGACAGTGAGCGGCGCCGGAAAGAGCCGAATACACCCGACTATGTGTATCTCGGCTCTGTGATTTCGGCGGCGCTCGTTCAGCACCGCCGAGTCCTTTCGAAGTCCGCGGCGCCATATTTGAAACTACTCGCTATGTAAATGTCGGCGGCGATCGCCGACATTCACATAGCGATAGCGGGGATCGGCGTATAACACGCACCCACGACTTTCCCCTGATTTTAAGGGGAAAAAAGTGCGTGTTATACGCCGATAAATACGGTATATATATATATATATATATATATATATATATATATATATATATATAGAAAGGAAGTGGTTGGGTAGTCCTCAATGTAATACAGCACCTCATCCCAATATTGAGAAATTATATATAGTGGGGGGAAGGAGGATAACAAGGATTATAGCGGTGCCAAAAAGTACACAAACTCACTTAGATAAAAAGCATGAACATTTTATTAAAGAAATTCATAAAAAAGGACAAAAGGGTGTGCAATTATAAATTCAGACAGTTAAAAACATTTGTAGCGACATATTACGGGAATCAGCCAAAGGAGTGTGGCGGCCAGTTCCGTAGACATATATAATGAGTCCTACATGTTTCGCCGGATACGGCTTCTTCAGGGACAGATGTTTATGTCTGAAAGCGCTACTATACAATCTATGAGACAAAATATTTGACAATCAATACCAATTATGACATAGTTGATCATAAATTGAATTCAGTACCTATGCGTCAAAAAAGTGAAAATAAACAACCGATTTATTATGTTTGCGAGCTGTCATGCATGAACCCTCACACATATATCTGAGACGCACCAAAGGAGAACCGCACCCCACCAAGAGAGGAAGCAGACAACCCCCCACCCCGCCCCCCACCAGGTAGGGAAACCTGCAAGATGGAAAAAGAGAGAAGCTACCTGTATGTCACCAGGGATGGACACAGAGAACTCCCGAAGCGGCCACCCACGTTCAGGGTACAGTGGAGGACTGCAGGGGGCAAAGAGGAGGACCTGGCAAGATTATTTTCTATGGAAAAGGAGAAACGAATGTGGTGATTATAATAAGTCCCCGGATTAGGGACATAAGAAGTGTATAAACCCATGGTAAGATTGAAGGGTATTTAAATACTCACAAATTTTTGTTAAAGAGATTATGTAAGAACACACTGAATTTGTGACGTGGCAATTGCTTTTAATCACAAATAGGGTCCAAGTATAGAATACCTATGGGTAACAAGCATAAAAATAAAAAAGGGGAAGAGAAAATTGGATATTAAAATGCAAAGGCATATATGTGCCCAGCAACAGTGTATTTAAAAAGATATAAGTGTTGGTGACTAATACAGAACGTAGTAAACCGCACTTACCAAAAGGAGTAACACAATAGTGAGTCAGATGATAGATATGGAGTTACATCCGTCTCTATTGCTGCATTTGGAGTACTAGAGAGATAAGCAATCATGTAAGATGACCAGCCAGTAGACGTCTTAATAGACATCCATCTGTATCTGAAATATAGAACATACCAGATAACGATGTTAAGGGCGAATCCATGTCCTAGAAGTCCCTGGGCGCTGGTAAGGCCTGGGAAGCCGGCGCTCTTATGCCCCCCAACACACGTGCGGCGTCTGACGTCACCGCACGCGTGAGCGGACAGAAGGACCACTGCGCATGCGCAGCTCGCTACCGTCTACGGGCCTACAAGGTCCAGAAGGCAGTGCGGAAGTGTCGAAGGTGACGTATGGGTTTACGTCACTGACACTAGCGCTGTACTGAAGGGCCGGTAACGGCCGTTCAGTACACTGGAGATGAAAGGATCAACCGATCCCAGGATGCCGTGGCTCGGGGCGGGCAATTGCAGAAGCAACGCCCTTGGGTGTCCATACAGCCCAAGTATCCAAAAAGAACTTAGGCAGCAGCGCCGGAGGGACCTGACGCCATCCAACTGGCTCCCCACGGCAGCCAGGTGCAGGATTCACACTAACCATCCCGGCAAGAAGTTAATATATATATATATATCTCAAATACACTGCTAGCTGAATAACCTGCCTGCTTAATCTAAATCAAGCTATCTTTCTGTCCACACCAACAACACTACACAGGGCCGCCGTGTAAGCAGCCTTATATAGTGTATACTCAGCTTCACACAGAAGGGACACACCCTTTTTCTCTATCACTGCAGGAAGGAAGGAACTAAAGGGAGGGAAGGAAGGAAGGCAAGAAGGAATAAAGGACTGGTCTGACTTTTTTATCTCTTCCTCTTCACAGTATACCGCTGCAGCATTTATTTTGCTTTGGATTCGATTTTGCTCCAACCAGGTCAGTTCATAAATTCCTATCTTTTCCTAAAATGTTGCATCTTTGGGTTTTTGTTGACCATCTAGAACCTAGCATCCAAGGGCAGATGGGCAATCTTAATGCACTGATCCTTTTTTTTTTCTTCTTGTATCATGGGCATGCGTCTTCCTGCTTTCCTGCTGTTGTGCAAGAAAGTTACACATTCTGTGTGCACGAGGCTTTACTTATAGCAGCAACAATATTTGCCAGCAACTCTAGTGCCTAATACCCTTTCACTGCCGCAGCCAGCTTTGCACCTTTTGCACACATTATAAAAAATTATTTTTAGGCCTGAAGATTACATAAAACATTATATATTTTGTGAAAGCAGACACCCCAAAAATAGAATAGTAGTAGTTCCAATTTTTGTTAATGTCACACGATATTAGAGCAACAGTTATGGAAATGCATAATTCTAGTAAAAAATTAAAATTCTGGCAGACATTCCCCTTGTATGCCCCTGGGTGTGCTGAGGTACTCACACTTTCCTTTGCTCTCCGCTGCACTTGGCAAGACTTCTGTTCTGTTCTACAACCAATCAGATCTTCCCATGCCGGCCCGGATGTCCAAAGGTAATGGAGATTCCTCTCTGAGGCTTCCTTTCCTCAGCCCCCAGCCCCCAGGGGTCCCCTCCCAGGCCACACAACAGCAACCTCAGCACGCCAGTTTCCACCCAACTCCCCTACTGGCCAGCCTCCAGCATATTTATGACTGACCCAGCCACCCTGCCAGGCCAATATAAAAAACAAAAACACATCATCTAGGTGTAGCAATTTATTAAAAAGTATAAAAGACAATAAAAATGCATTCACTAGATTAAAGTGGATGAAGGCTTATAATAAACCCATATAGACCTCCATAAGATCACTGTGAGGCTGCAGAGCTCTGCAGGCATGTGGCTAGTTGAAGCAGAGTTCTTGAAGGAAGTGCAGCTGTCAGACTTCAGGCTGGAACATAAGCAACAGCAGCTTCCGAGAGGTGGCAAGATGGCCGCGGCTCCAAACAGCATCTCTTAGAGCGAAAACTGACCCATAAACTAAAATCTATGAACTTCTACTTCCTGCTGGACCCCTTAATGAAATAGCTAGTATTAAAAAATGGAAAAGAGAATTAAAGAGTCCGATTTCACTATTAGAATGGGATAAAGCAGTTTTACTAACACATAAACTATCGATAGCATCAAGAACACAACTATAAAATTATGATGAGATGGTACTGGAGTCCAGTAGTTCTGAATAAAATAAATAAAGATAATACAGAGAAATGTTGGAGATACCTAAAGGACAAAGGAACAATGACACATATTTGGTACGAATGTCATGTGGTGAAGGAATTCTGGTATAAAATATTTGAAATATACAAATTGGTGTCTGGAAACGAGATGCAAAGAAGCGTTACGGTTTTGATACTGTCTATAATACCGAGGTCATTGAAATTTATAAAGACAGATATTCTTCACCATATGATAAATGCAGCTAGGACGATAATAGCCTGAAAATGGAGAAGAATAAATGGTCCTACAATAACGGAATGGATATGTGAAATGAACGAAATACAATATATGGAAGAGCAAATAAGGAGAGGGGACGGAAGAGGACCAAAAGCCCATAATGTAGCATCAATGGGAAAAGTTTCAGACTTCGATAAAAATGAAACTATTTTTCTGAAAAGGAACAAAACACCCAGTATAGATGGGGGAGATCCCTTTACATGTTTTTTTTTGTGTATGTATGGTTGAATGTATGGTATGGAAAATAAGACAGTGAAGAGTTATAGGGATGAATGGATATGCATGAATATTTGTATAGCGTGTATGTATGAAAAAGTAAGACAGGGATGAATGGTGTGGATGAATGGAGTAGGGACATTGTAAAGAAACATATGATAAACATAATAAACGTAGAATAGGTTATTAGAAATTACAATGATATTTTAAGAAGAGGATGTTATACAATAATATAATGTTCCATTTGGTGATGAAAGATATGTATATGTGGTTGTATAAGTGTTTAAAAAAAACTAATAAAAGAAGATTGAAAACAACAATGATATTTTAAGAAGAGGATGTTATACAATAATATAATGTTCAATTTGGTGATGAAAGATATTTATATGTGGTTGCATAAGTGTTTAAAAAAACTAATAAAAGAAGATTGAAAACAAACAGCATCTCTTTCGGTTGGGTGATGACAGGAAGTGTTGGGGGTGTGGTTACATGTTTCAGGGCAGTCAGGTGTGCCCCTTTATCAAACCATATAGGAAGGCTTCCATCAAGAACTCTGCTTCAACTAGCCACATGCCTGCAGAGCTCTGCAGCCTCACGGTGATTCCATGGAGGTCTATATGGGTTTATGATAAGCCTTGATCCACTTTTATCTAGTGAGTGCATTTTTATTGTCTTTTATACTTTTTATAATAAATTGCTATACCTAGATGGAGGAGCCCTCTTGTCTTTGTTTTTTATATGTGTATTAGGATCTCAAGACTTAATCTGAGAGGAGCTGCATCCACTTCCCCTAGTGTTCCCTACCACTCTCCTGGCCCTCTTATGTGCCCCATTAAATGACGGTTGAGTTCCAGTCAGCTCAATAGCTTATTCATTTACCCTGTCAGGCCCTCTGTCTGGGGATTGGCCAGATTCCCTCAAGTATGCAGATCAGGACCTCCTCCCACTAACTTCCAGAAGCTTCCCCAAGCTTCTAGAAACAGGGGGGGGTTCCAGAGACCTGGCCTGTAGAGCCATCCAGCCTGACCTGCAGTTACCCAACCTAATTACAGACTCACACTGTTACAATGAGTCATCCAAATAAATTTACCTAAGCCAGCTGCACACTAGAGGGTGCTACACTTGTATAGATAATTATGTGATCGACTCCTCTTCTACTCATGCGACAACATTGGTCCTTGAAGACTGGTCACTTGTGACTGAATGGAGCAGCAGGAGAGCAAAAGAATTGTGAGAATATGCTGTTGGGCAGGAGACATTAAGGAGTAACTATTGCTTTGCCCTGCATGGTCAAAACACAGGTTTACTTGGAGTGTCTGTGGTTCTTCACAGAGAGCTTTGGATGTCTTACTATAAGAGCAGGAACTTTTCTTATAATTTTACATTTGAAATTATTTAATTATATGCTTAAAGATTGCTCGCTGATTTCCAATATAACCCTCAAAAAATGAAAACAGTATTAAACCCAAAAACAAAAATGTTTTAAATTGTAGCTTACAATCCTTAAATTAATGGCTGCATTAGATCCGGCCAGTAACATGCTTCTTGTCTTAGGGTGTCTCCACTTTGGATGGAGAAGCAGTGGAGACACCATAGGCAGCAACAACATTGTCAATCTGGAAACAGATTGAACAAAGGGCTGAAATATGGGTATTAATGGACTTACAATGAGATTCAATTAGGAGACTTATGTAAGGGCTTGATCTAAACCAGGCAGGTCCAAAGTCCGGCCCACTGGCCAATCGTGGCCCGCTTTCCAGTTTTGAATGGCCTGCCTGGTGATTTGGACGTGTATATATATATTTTGTGGCCCCCAACGATCTCCCAGCGCCGGGGCCACAAAAGATATATATGCTGGCTGCCTTGGAGGGGACAGGGAGGAGGTGGGATGAGTGCCACACACACACGTGAATTTCCTGTTTACACGGCAGCCTCTATAAAAGGAAGTCCTGTCTCCTGCGCTGCCATTGGAGGACTGTTCTGTCCATCATAGTAGGCAGGACTTTCTATTAAAGAGGCCGCCGAGAAAACAGGAATCTTTCCTGTTTATAATCTTTAGGCATTCGTCCCGCCCCTCTCCCTGTCCCCTCCAAGGCTGCAGATGGATGGGCATCAATCAGGCTGCACTGATGGCAATGGTGAGTCTGCATTCATGGCAATGGTGGGTGCTGCATTCATGGCAATGGTGGGTGCTGCATTCCTGGCAATGGTGGGTGCTGCATTCATGGCAATGTTGGGTGCTGCATTCCTGGCAATGGTGGATGCTGCATTTATGACAATGGTGGGTGCTGCATTCTTGGCAATGGTGGGTGCTGCATTCATGGCAATGGTGGGTGGTGCATTCAAAGCAATGGTGGGTGCTGCATTCGTGGCAATGATGAGTGCTGCATTCATGGCAATGGTGGGTGCTGCATTGATGGCAATGGTGGGTGCTGTATTTATGGCAATGGTGGGTGCTGCATTCCTGGCAATGGTGGGTGCTGCATTCCTGGCAATGGGGGTGCTGCATTCCTGGTAATGGTGGGTGCTGCATTTATGACAATGGGGGTACTGCATTCATGGTGATGGGGGTGCTCCACTGATGGAAATGGGGGTGCTGCATTCATGGCAATGGGGGGTGCTGCATTCATGGCAATGGGGGGTGCTGCATTCATGGCTATGGGGGGTGCTGCACTGATGGCAATGGGGGTGCTGCATTCATGGCAATGGGGGTGCTGCATTCATGGCAATGTGGGGTGCTGCACTGATTGCAATGGGGGTGCTGCATTCATGGCAATGGTGAGGCTGCAGATGGGCACTGACCGTTATTTTGCTTCACAGTTTTTTATTTAAAATTTTAAGTTTTTTTCCAGAAATTTCACTCTTAAAGTGAAGTTGCATGTTATAAGCCTATAAATACGGTATATCCAAATAACACGCCCGAGCTCATCTCTTTACTCACACACAGCCACAAAGGCAAGAGAATTCTTGTTGGGCAGTGTATTAGTGCTCGAACGAACACACTTAGACCGGATTTTAATGGTTCAAAGAATGTCAGGCAAAATGGTCGGCCCTCACGCATGTTCACTTCATCAATCTGGCTCTCTTTGAAAAAAGTTTGGACACCCCTGATCCAAACTGTCAAAGCTGGAATTACAGCAGATTGAACTAAACCGACAGTCAGCAATAATTGCAGGTTTGACAGTTTGGATCTAGCCCTTGCATAAATATCTTAACCGCATCACATCATGAGCCCATTCATACCCATGTTTTAGCCCTGAGGAAGGGGGAGGCATTTCCCCTGAAATGTGTTGGCTTCATTTAATACATTTGTTCAATAAACACTTCCATTTGTCTGTTTTGCGTCATGAACGTTTGGACTGAGTGTTCTATAGAGACCATCAGAGATGTAGCAGCTCAAGACCAAAACAAGATCAATCTATATGGCACCTTCACTGCAAATCAGCCCCTGTAAAGGAGGACTGAATTCTATTATATATTCAGTAATATTAATACCTCACTCACTACTAGTCCAGCACATATTCACCTACACATCAACAATCTGGGAGAAGATAGTATTAGATCACATGTGTCAAACACAAGGCTTGCGGGCAGAATCCAGCCCATTTCTTGGGGCCCTCACACCTCTCCTGCAGCTGCAGCACCCGCTTATCTCTGCCCCACCTTTTCTCAGCAGTCAGCAGCAGAGAGGAGGAAAGAACTCCTTCGCCAAATCCTGCACTTCTACGTGCAACTGCAGAGAGGCTTGTCTCTGTCACCTCCCGTCTCAGCATTCTACAGCAGAGAGGAGGACAGAATTCCTTCTACAGATCTTGCGCCTCTCTGTGCAGCTGCAGCACCCTCTTGTCTTCACCTCCCCTGGTCTCAGCATTCAGCAGACTCCGGTAGCTAACTCCAGTCCTCCCCTGGTCCTCCTCCAGACCCTGTACTTTTTGCTTCCAATTTCCATCCCCAGCTTCTTCCTGGCAGCAGCACATGGTAAGGGGGTGCACTGTGATCTAAGGGAGGGTGGGGGACTCTTGACTTCTGATGGTGGTGGGGGGGGAGGGCACTTGACATTGGATGTAAGGGGGGAGGTGCTCTGGACATCTAGTCTTACAGATATAACTGGCCCTTCGAGGGCAACGAAAATGCTGATGTGGCCTGTGATAAAATTGAGTTTGACATCTCTGTATTAGATGCACTAGCAGATTTAGATGGAATTGACTAATGGAATAGGTAAAGTCAAATTCCAGCTAACACTTTTTAAGCAGCTACAGCAACAGTTTATTTATTTATTGATATTTTGGGGATAAAGGTTTTACAAAAACAAATAAAAGCTGACCAATGTGTAGCACCCTCTACATAGGTAGGTGCGAAGTTAGGATATTTGGTGAGTGTAGGAAAATTTAGGCAGGCCTGGCTGGCAGCCAGGCCTGTTTGTTTTGGTTTGTGTGGGCTGGGAATGGCTCAGAGTTTAGTAGCTGATGACTCACAGGCAGCATCACTGAGACCACCCTCTTTTTTCTAGAGGATTCTAGAAGGAGGGGATGAGAGGAGAGGTGGAGCTGCCTGGGTTGTTCTAAGGAGCCCTGACCAATCTCCAACCTGGATTGGCAGGGGGCAGGCCTCCTTAAATACCCCGGGTCAGCCCAGCTGGGGAGGAGTTGTCAGGTGGAAGAACTGGAGATGGAGTACTAGGCTGTCAGGGCCTTTGAGGGAGCCCCCCAGTCTAGGGAGAAGGGGGGGTGACCTTGGGCCTGGGCTCGGGTGCAGAACGGAGCCCTTCAGGAAAGCGTGAAGGTTCTGGGCAGGAGGCACAGGAGGAGCAAGAGAGGACAGCGGGAGTCAGTACTGCCGGCAAGTTTCCAGGAGGGAACCACCGATTGCAGTCAGGAGGACTGGGGAAGCACGCCTGAGAGGACTGGAAGCATGCAGACAGAGATGGGTGCAGAGCCAGTAGTAAGGGCAGTGGAGTTAGGCAGCTGCAGCCAAGAGGGCTGGCAGGGCTTGAAGAGGGCTCACTGGGAGCAGTAGTCCACCAGTAGGACAGCTAGCACTAAAGACTTTTCATGTCTTGCTACACCATGGGGGCCCGCGGTCCCTGCCTGCAAAAGGCAATTGCTAAGGCCTGGCTGAGCCAGTGTCAGGCTTAACTTTAAACATGTGCTAACTGCTCCTGGGAGTTAAGAGTTGTGCAGAAGGAATGAAGAGGAATAGTCTGCAAGCAAGGAAAGTGCTGGAGGAGACTGAAGTAGTAACTTGTACAGAGGAGTGTACAATTATCCCAATTGATTGATATACAATCCATCAATTGATTGATATACAATTTGCTGAGCATCTCATAATTCCCTTACCCCATCCAAGTTAAATTCCCTAATAAAAATAACAAGCACATGGAATGTTCATTGTCTCAAAGTGACTAGGAAGTGAATGCCGGGGTGGGCAGGGTGACAGGTGAGCCACATCACTTTCCTGTAGCGTCAGAGGGGGGCGGACCAGGGGGCCCCGCCCCCCTCTGACGCTACAGGGGAAGCCACAGGGATATCCCCGTGCATCAGAGGGGGCGGGGTCACCCAGAGACGACACCGTGTGGCCCCGCCCACAGTTTTAAAAGAGCTGTCACCTGCGAGGACACGTCGTATGGCGTGTGCCTCCCTTCGGTCCATCAGGCGGAGGTGAATGGACTATGTGGGACTGTTTTATTTTTTTATTTTTTAATAAAGGACTTCTCCCACGGTGTGTGTTGTTTTTTTTTAACCATTTTCACAATTTTTTTGTGAAATGGTACGGTTACAATTAGGGTTATCCCGATACCACTTTTTTAGGACCGAGTACAAGTACCGATACTTTTTTTCAAGTACTCGCCGATACCGATTACCGATACTTTTTTTTTAATGTCACGTGACAGTTTTTTTTTTGCTATTTTTTTTTTTGTGGGGGGGGTGAACGTTGTATGTGTGTGTGTTTTTTTTGTTTTTTTTTTACAATTTTTATTTTTTACAATAATATTTTTTTGTTCTTTATTTATTTATTTATTTATTTTTTAATCAGCCCTGTTGGGGGGCTTTGGTGAGATATCAGGGGTCTTAACAGACCTCTGATATCTCCCCCCTTGAGACAGAGAAAGAGACAGAGGATAAAGATTCCCCAGTCCCTTTCTCTGCAGCGTCAGGAGATTACAATGTTTCAGTTATGTGAATGGACAGAGTCAGCTGACTCTATCCATACACAAAGGAAGGAGGAGGGGGACGGAGGAACTGAGGGGGAGAACGGAGGGGACAGATAAGGAGAGAGGAATGCAGGGGACAGATAAGGATAGAGGAACGGAGGGGGAGAGATAAGGAGAGAGGAACGGAGGGGGAGAACGGAGGGGGAGAACGGAGGGGGACAGATAAGGATAGAGGAACAAAGGGGGAGTACAGAGGGGGACAGATAAGGAGAGAGGAATGCAGGGGACAGCGGAGAGGCACAGAGGAACAGAGGGGGCATAGAGGAGGATGCAGTGACATACAGCGGTGAGCGATCACCGCTGTATGTCACTAAAACTGGTGAAAGCCGCTGGGGGAGAATCTTGAACTCCCCCACGCGCCGATCACAGCTGTCCTCTAGGTATCGGGGGAAGCATCGGGAGCATTTGCCCGAGTACAAGTACTTGGGCAAATGCTCGGTATCGGTGCCGATACCGATACTAGTATTGGTATCGGGACAACCCTAGTTACAATGTACCCATTACCATTTCAAACAGGGGGGGCCGGGATCTGGGGGTCCCCTTGTTAAAGGGGGCTTCCAGATTCCGATAAGCCCCCCGGCCGCAGACCCCCACAACCACCGGGCAAAGGTTGTGGGGATGAGGACCACCTCCCCATCAACATGGGGACAAGGTGCTTTGGGAGGCTACCCCAAAGCACCCTCCCAATGTTGAGGGCATGTGGCCTGGTACGGTTCAGGAGGGGGGCGCTCTTTCCCTCTTTATTTTTTTTTCGGTCGGTCGGCAGAGGTGAACGGACTTAGTGGGACAGTTTTATTTTTTTTTTTCTTCACCCACGGTGTGTGTTGTTTTTTTTTTTACCATTTTCACACTTTTTTTGTGAAATGGTATGGGAACAATGTACCCGTTACCATTTCAAACAGGGGGCAGGATCTGGGGGTCCCCTTGTTAAAGGGGGCTTCCAGATTCCGATAAGCCCCCTGCCCGCAGGCCCCCACAACCACCAGGCAAGGATTGTGGGGATAAGGCCCTTTTCCCCATCAACATGGGGACAAGGTGCTTTGGGGGGGCTACCCCAAAGCACCCTCTCAATGTTGAGGGCATGTGGCCTGGTACGGTTCAGGAGGGGGGGCGCTCTCTCGCACCCCCTCTTTTCCTGCGGCCTGCCAGGTTGCGTGCTCGGATAAGGGTCTGGTATGGATTGATGGGGGGACCCCACGCCATTTTTTAAAAAAAATTTGGTGCGGGGTTCCCCTTAAAATACATACCAGACCTGAAGGGTCTGGTATGCATTTTGAGGGGGACCCCCACGCATTTTTTTTTTAAAATTTTTGGTTTGGGGTTTCCCTGTGGGGGAATCCAATGCCGTTTTTATCAATTAACTTTTATGTGTATTGCCGGACCGACAAATTATTATAGCTGCGAGTAGTTTTAAATGACTTTCCCTTTAGAAATGTCATTTTGCTGTCAGACTGTTCTAAACACGGGAAACATGCGCCACTTTACAGGCATACTATAGACACCCCCCAGGTACGAAATTTAAAGGAATATTACACTTTTATTGTTTAACTTTAAGCATTATTAAAATCACTGCTCCTGAAAAAACAGCTGTTTTTAAAACTTTTTTTGCATTGATACATGTCCATTGGGGCAGGACCCAGGTCCCCAAACACTTTTTAAGACAATAACTTTAATATAAGCCTTTAAACTTAGCACTTTTGATTTTTCATGTTCGTGTGCAATAGACTTTAACGGTGTTTGAACAAATTTTTTGCCTGTTCGCATGTTCTGGTGCGAACCGAACGGGGGGGGGGGGGGGGTGTTGGGCCCAGCCCTAGTCACGGGTCATGTGACTTTATCAGGGGATAGGGGCTAACACATCAGGTGTCCTTAAATAGGCTAATGGTGAGGGAATGTGCCTGCGGCCATTTTGTTGGAGTCCGCATAGCAAAACATAGTAGCGGCCATTTTCTAGGAGTCTTCCTATTTGATAAACATGCGATCCATTTTCCTGAAGCTGCAATTTTCCCAGAGCTGGCCATAGTAATATATATGAACCCCGGGGCAGTGCATACTACCTAAATGGTACATCAATGTATGTCCACCAAAATGTGAATGAAAAAGTGGGTATATTTAATAAAAACAAGCTAAAAATGTATATTGGAATTAAAAACAATTAAACCGATAGCTGATGAGAACCAGCCGGAAATGGCGCACAGAATAACGATGAACACACAGGGCATATAAATGACAATGAATCAATAAAAGAAATGTATTTTATATAATGACAGAAAGAAGAATGTGATTCCTAGGGTGGACTAGGGATATAATAAACCCAGAGGTAAAAGAAATCAATCAAAGCCAATATTGTTCACAGAGAGAAGAAAGAGTATATATGCAAAAAAGAATAATATGTGTAAAAAAAAAAAGGCAGAGATTAAAAATCACTAATGAAACAATTCAAGTCGAACTCAATGTTGAGTCTTTGCGGTGTGAGGGTCTCCATTGGAAAGATCCATTTTGTTTCAAGCTGACTTAACACTCTCACTTTGTGGCTGCCACGCCAATGTCTCTTATATGGTTACATTCCCCAAAATTTAGGATGGGAGGGGTCCTTATTGTGTACAAGGGAAAAATGCTTGGATGCACTATGTTTATCACAGGCCTTCAGAATATTTTGTACATGCTGCATGCAAGAGAAACACCGCTGGTGAGATATTAGAAGACCAACACACCTACACACCGACACACCTACTTCAGGTGCTCAGGCTTGGGATGTCCTCCTTCCATCCAACTAAGATACTTGAGAATAAAAAACAAAATTCCGGAAACTCTGGAAATTCTTCTGTAATCTTTTATTATAACATGACCATTAAAATGTGACAACTGACACGTTTCGGCACTTGTTCACAGCACCATGTACATGCTCCTTGATATGTACTCTGAGGGGTCTCTTGGTACATCCAATAGATTGCAAGCCGCAGCTGCATTCTAAATCATACACTGCCCCCTCAGTATTGCAACATATGAAATCATTGATCTCATACGCAATACCCGCAGTAGTAGAGTTAAATCTGAATATCTTTACATTGGGACGTTTGGTTCATGAGCATGAAAAACATCTCTTGCAAGTAAAGAAACCCTTTCCAGTAAAAAATGTAAAAGGTGTTTTTTTTAGTGGCTCAACTACATTTCTTACCATTCTATCTTTAATAGCAGGTGCCCTTCTGTAGATAAAATTAGGCTTCCTAGGTAATACTCCTTGAAGGTGTTTATTTGCTTGTAGTATGTGCCATTGTCTTTTGACAATCTTCTCTATCTTGCAATATTGACAATTATAGTCCAAAATAATGGGCACTAGATCAGGTTGCTGTTCTGATGGTCTATTATCACTCACTAATTTTCTCCTGTCCATGTCAGCTACTTCCATTATTTTTTCTTGTATATGTTCCCTTTTGTAATCTGTATTCACAAATCTATGTCCTATGTTTTGTGCTTGGGTGGAGTAATCCCCTAGATTAGTGCAGTTTCTCCCCAAATGCATGAATTGGCCCTTTGGGATATTAAAGAGCCGATTCTTGTGGTGAGAGCTCTCCATTGGGATGTAGCTGTTCCGATCCACATTCTTAAAGTGGGTTTTAGTAATTATTTCATGGTCCTTTTGTGTGATTTCAAGGTCTAAGAAGGATATAGAGGATTCACTTATTTCCCAGGATAATAGAATATTCCGATTGTTGATAATTAGTTTTTGTATAAACTCTTCTAGTCGGTTTTGATCTAATTTCCACAAGATGAATATGTCGTCAATATATCTTTTATATACAGAAAGTTCCATAGGTATATCCGTAAACACTGCCTCTTCCTCCCATTGAGCCAAAAACAGTCCTGCTACGCTGGGTGCAAATCTAGCTCCCGTTGCTACTCCAGTGTTCTGATGGTAATACTTCTGATCATATCAAAAATAGCTGATCCAAAGGCAAAAGTCCAGACATTTAATGAGAAATTTCCTTTGAACACAGGGTAACTTAGTATATGTCCTAAGTCCCCATTTTTCAGCTTTGCATGCCTGGTGATGATGATGATAGTATATAATGAGGAGACGTCAGCTGTGGCCAGGATCCAGGGTCCAGCCTCGATGTCAATCTCCTCTAGCAGTTGAAGCAATTCCCTTACCCCATCCAAGTTAAATTCCCTAATAAAAATAACAAAAACAAGCACATGGAGTGTTCATTGTCTCAAAGTGACTAGGAAGTGAATGCCGGGCTGGGCAGGGAGACAGGTGGGCCACATCACTTAGCAGCCCCTATGGGGGTACTGCTACAAATGTAATTACCCCTTTCCATGTTTAATGGTTTGTCTCAAACCCCCCCCCCAACTGGCACTTTTATACTCGACAGCTTAAAATAACAGACTTACTGGCAGAATCAACAGGTGAAAGTAATAGAATTTTTTTTTAATATAGCTACCACATCTATGAATTAAAAAGCTGCAATATATCACTTTTTTGTTTTTGGGTTTAATACCGCTTTAACTTCCACGGGATAGCTGGGGGTTGAGCCAGTCTATTTTAGCATGGCTGATTTTAGATAAGGACTAAGAAATTACAGAGCTCTTTGGCTCCTCTTTGAAAGCTAATAAGATGTTGGCTATAAATCACCAAAAATGTGTTTTCTGGAAGAAAATTGTTAAACACATCTATGCATTATTTTTCCCCCACAGGCCAAGGCCATCTCTTCTTTCATCGCAATAACCTTTATCTTTAGCAGTGCTGGACTTGTGTTTAACTTTTTGGATATTAATCAATATGACTCCTGCATCCACCCAAACTTTTTCAGGTTATATCTGCATTGCAGAAACACGGTAAGTTACAAATATTTATTACTTATTTTCCATGTTGATATGAACTTTTTTAAAGTACGTAGAACCAATGACATCAGTCACTAACCCAGATGAGCTTACAATCATTTGTCCATTTTTTTAGGTCTAGGACATACACAATATTACCAAAAGTATTAGGAAGTCTGCCTTTACATGCACAAGAACTTTAATGGCATCCCAGTCTTAGTTCGTAGGGTTCAATATTGAGTTGGCCCACCCTTTACAGCTATAACAGCTTTGACTTTTCTGGGAAGGCTGTCCACAAGGTTTAGGAGTGTGTCTATGGGAATGTTTGACCATTCTTCCAGAAGCACATTTGTGAGGTCAGGCACTGATGTGGACGAGAAGGCCTGGCTCGCAGTCTCTAAACTACTGTAATTCATCCCATAGGTGTTCTATAAGGTTGAGGTCAGAAAGCTGTGCAGGCTAGTCAAGTTCCTCCACCCCAAACTCGCTCATCCATGTCTTTACCTTGCTTTGTGCACTGATGTGCAGGCATGTTGAAACAGGAAGGGGCCATCTCCAAACTGTTCCCACAAAGTTGAAAAAATGAAACTGTCCGAAATGCCTTGGTATGCTGACATCTGAAGAGTTCCCTTCACTGGAACTAAGGGGCCAAGTCCAACCCCTGAAAAACAATCCCACGCCATAATCCTCCCTCCACCAAATGATTTGGACCAGTATACAAAGCAAGGTCCATAAAGACATGAATGAGTGAGTTTGTGGTGGAGGAATGTGACTGACCTGCACAGAGTCCTGACCTCAACCCAATAGACCACCTTTGGCATGAATTAGAGCAGAGACTGTGAGCCAGGCCTTCTCGTACAACATCAGTGCCTGTCCTCACAAATGCGCTTCTGGAAGAATGGTCAAACAATCCCATAGACACACTGCTAAACCTTGTTGACAGCCTTTACAGAAGAGTTGAAGCTGTTATGGCTGCAAAGGGTGGGTCAACTCAATATTGAACCCTACGGACTAAGACTGGGATCCCGTTAAAGTTCAGGTGCATCTAAAGGCAGGTGTGTCAATACTTTTGGTAATATAGTGAAGATGTCCACTGCAGTCTATGCTGGGTGTAATCAATTAAGTAATAGATTCACTGGATCCCACTTCACACTAGAATAGGAATTCTCTCTCCCTCACCCAAGAGCTTCAGTGGGGATCCAGCTTTTTTTTGTACAGCAGAGAAAACAATGGATTGTTGGACAGGATTAACTACCCACTACAATATGGTCATATACAATATGGCACAGTTAAGGAGAGCAAATGGCATGCTCCTACTGAGTGTGCGGCAGTGTGTTACTCATTGCAGTTGAAGATGGCTCTGATCTCTCTTCTCCTTTCTCTCCTCTCCTCCCTGACACCACTTCCAAATGGCATGCTGTACACTGGAACTCCTTCAACTAACAGTGAGCCTGGGGAGTAAGGGGGTTTATATGGAGATGGGGTACACAGTAAGGGGATGGAGGGACTAGGGGACAAAATGGGGGGTGTCTGGAGTTGGGGAACACAATGGGAGGATGAAAGGAGTGGGGTGCACAAGAAATGGGTATAAGGTGAAGTGTGCTCGCTTAGATGGGTGCATGGAGTGGATGACAAAGCTGGGAACACTGGGGAACTCAGATTTTCGAGTTGACTGCTGTCGGTCAAATCCTGTGATTTTGACTGACAGGTCAAGCCATGCTGTGTGCTTCTATGAATGCACACAGCCCGGCTAGAAAGCGAGCCCACACCTCAAGTGCCCCCATAGCGAGTGGCTTGCTATGAGGAGATCATTGCACAGAGCAGGTGAGTAAAACATTTTTATTATTTTAATTAAAAAATTGTGCCTTTAGAAATGCTTTAATGGCATATTTTACAAAATCTCAAAATGATTATGTACTGTAATGACTAAACTGTACATGATAGTTTAACTGAAAGCCTCGTGTCAACTATGTTACTGTGATTGTGTTTTTTTGTTTTTTTGCAGGTGGTTATTCGAACACTATTTTATGTTATCACTGGAATTAATGCGGTAGTTCTGCTTATGTCAATGTTGTTTGCTATTTGTTAAGGGACCATATAGGCACTTTTTGTGCCACAAGGTTGTATTCCCAAGGTGAGACTCAACTTTTAATTGGAATCTTACATATGGACACAAACAGTTGTGATGTCTTTTTGGATGTACACATTTCCTTGCTGCTGGAAGATTAACAGCAACTAGAACTGCACCCCAGTTTCTATGTTTTCATGCATAGTTGAGTCTCTTATGCCACGTACACACGACCGGTTTTGCCCTCGGAATAAATTCTGAAGGTTTCTCCGACAGAACTCCGACGGAATTCCATTCAAGCGATCTTGCCTACACATGGTCAACCCTAAGTCCAACCGTCAAGTATGCGGTGATGTAACACACTTACGACGGGACTAGAAAAAGGAAGTTCAATAGCCAGTAGCCAATAGCTTCCGTCTTGTACTTGTTTCAGAGCATGCGTCGTTTTTGGTCCGTCGGAACAGCATACAGACGATCGTTTTTTTCCGATAGGAATTGGTTCCATCGGAAATATTTAGAACATGTTTCATTTCTAGGTCCGTCAGAATTTTCGAAAAAAAAAAGTCCAATAAGGCCTACACACGATCGGAATAGACGATGAAAAGCTTCCGTCTGACTTTTTCTGTCAGACATTCCGCTCGTGTGTATGCAGCTTTAGCCTTGTTTCTATGTCCTGTGCTTGAAAACATAGAAACTGGGATGCAGAAATATGGCAGCAGGTATACTGGACTGAGTCAAAATTTGAAATATTTGGTTGTCGCAGGAGGCAGTTTGTTGGTGAAGGGCTGGAGAAGGGTACAATAATGAGTGTCTGCAGGCAACAGTGAAGCATGGTGGGGGTTCTTTGCAAGTTTCTGCAAATGGAGTTAGAGATTCGGTCAGTATCAATGCTGAGAAATGCACGCAGATACTTATCCATCATGCCATACCATCAGGGAGGTGTGTGATTGGCCCCAAATTTATTTTGCAGCAGGACAATGACCCCAAACGTGCAGCCAATGTCATTACGAACTATCTTCAGTGTAAAGAAGAGCAAGGAGTCCTGGAAGTGATAGTTTGCCCCCCTGCAAAGCCCTGATCTCAACATCATGGAGTCTGCCTGGGATTACATGAAGAGACAGAAGGATTTGACGCAGCCTACATGCACAAAAAATCTGTGGTTTTTTCTCCAAGATATTTGTAAGGAGTGCCTCAAGTGGGTAATGCTGCGTACACATAAGCAGACTATTCGACCGGCCTGGTCTGCCGGACTGAATCCGGCGGACAATTCAACCATGTGTGGGCTTTATCGGACCTGCAGCTGACTTTTTCGGTTGAAAATCTGACGGGCTCGTCTGTATGCTAGTCCGACAGACAAAAACCGATGCTAGGGCAGCTATTGGCTACTGGCTATCAACTTCCTTATTTTAGTCCGGTCGTACGTCATCATGAATCCGTCGGACTTTGTTGTGATTGTGTGTAGGCAAGTCCGTTCGTTCGGAAAGTCCATTGGAAGTCTGTCGAAAGTCTGTCGAAAGTCCGTCGGATACTCCGTCGGACCAGTCCAGTCGAAAAGTCTGCTCGTGTGTACGCAGCATAAGACTAATTAAAGAAAAAAGAGGGGTACCATTATCCAAAATGAATTAATCCAAAAAGTAGGGGGATGAACCCCCAGAAAACCCCAACAACATGGGAGAGGTCTTCTAACAAAGTGAATGGACTATCTCGGAACCAATTAACAACACATTTAAAGTAACCTAAAAAATTGCAAATGTTGTTATTTGATACAAAAGTTAAAAGAAATACTTTTTTTAATGCATATGCACAGATACATAAAAAAATCACATCTATCACTGAATGACAGACTAATGTAAATAGTATATAGGGGTCACAAGTAATATGCCCCCCAGAAGTAGTAAACCCCATGGGGGTGTCCAATTGCTCCTCTACATGTTTCATGAATTAATCCGCTTTTTCAGGAGGAAAAAGCAGTACAATACCTGCAACAAGATATAACAACAGTCAAATACAAAATAATACATAGTACAGATAGTGGATGTTACATGTAACTGCAACAATAATACATTAAAATAATCAATTGCGTATCACTGTGTACTCGTCCACCTGGGTGCTAAGTGTAAGGGCACAGCTGGAACTCCCCCACTATGGACAAGGGGGGTAGGAAAGGCGGGCCCACAAGGGTGCACTGCCTTCAGGACTATAAACAAAACTATAAGGACTGTTCAGGTCACTGATACAAACCAGGAGAGGCAAGAACAATTGGAAACAGAAGGTTTTGGGGGATAGGGAGGGTGAGGGGAGAGAAAGGATAGTGGGGAGAAGAGGAAGAGTGAGGGGGAAAAGGGGGAAAGAGGAGAAGACAAATTGGAGATATGAAGCATTGGTTTGCCAAAAACTCACCTAAAAAATAACATATATGAATAATTATGCCAGGGGGTATATAGGGTTAATGTTTAAGGGACATCGTCCTGTGCTTCATAATGGGAGATTGTAAACCATATTAGATTAAAGTTGCAAAGGGAAAGGCCCAGATAGTAAAGACCATATGCCTGAGGCTGAGTCCCCAAGAAAAGGTCACAAGTCTACAATGAAAAAGGTATAGGTCATATATTGGACACAACAAGGAAATGGTCGTTAGTCTCATCACAGTATGCAATAATTGGTATAACAATAATCCACATTCAAAAAAGGCCATAGGGAAAATATATAGGTCAACACACCTGAAGCAGTTGTACACAAGTCCCCCTGGCATCAGGTCCACAATAAAGAGCAGGCTGAGCCCACCTTATAAGCCCCCAATCTGGAGCGCGCAGACCTGCCGGTGGAACTAGCATCTGACGATACTTAGGATGCGCACGCACATATGCAAAGATGCGACTGGGATGAATCTGCCATGACGTAATGCACTCATATATCTATTTCCCAAAGACAACCTCTGGATATGACGCTGAGCACGTGCACTCAACTTCTTTGGTCGACCATGGCGAAGTCTGTTCTGAGTGGAACCTGTCCTGCTAAACTGCTGTATGGTCTTGGCCACCGTGCTGCAGCTCAGTTTCAGGGTCTTGGCAATCTTCTTATAGCCTAGGCCAACTTTATTTAGTGCAAGAATTCTTTTTTTCAGATCCTCAGTGTTCTTTGCCATGAGGTGCCAAATTGAAGTTCCAGTGACCATATGAGAGAGTGAGAGCGATAACACCAAATTTATTACACCTGCTCTCCATTCACAACTGAGACCTTGCCCTTTGGGTCTGGCATAGATTTTAAGGGGAACTCCATGCCAAAATTTAAAAGAAAATTGTCGTGGGATCCCCCCAAAATACATATCACACCCTTATCCGAGCAAGCAGCCTGGCAGGCCAGGAAAGGGGGGGGGGGCAAGTGAGTGTGGGAACACCCAAATCTTGAGGTCCTGTCACGGACAGACAATATTATATAGTTACATAGTAAGGTTGAATAAAGACACCAGTCCATCCAATTCAACTTTTATTCAAGGTACCCATATAGGACTGTCAATTTACGCAGCACTCCGCACATACATTGCACACTCACATTGGTCCCTACCCTCAAGGAGCCCACAATCCAAGGTCCCTAACTCACATACTAGGACCAATTTTGGACAGAAGCCAATTAACCTACCAGCATGTCTTTGGAGTGGGGATCTTAGGTGGCGTTGTTTCTTCCCCAGTTATCCAGAAGGCCCTGGTTCTGGTTACCCTTTCTTGGGCTGAGTCGTCCGTCAAGATACAGGCTCTAAACGACTCTGGGGCTGCAGGCCTGTTCATTGATGCTGCCTGTGTATTGAAGCACTCGATTCTGCTGCAGCTGCGTGACACTCCACTTACCATTAAGGCTCTTGACGGGAGACCTCTACAGCCTGCCCATGTGACTCATGCGACTGTTCCATTGTCCATGGCCGTAGGGGCTCTTCACCATGAGATAATCTAATTCCAAGTTATTTCCTCACCCAAGTTTCCGCTGGTTATTTGTTATCCTTGGTTACAGAGGCACAACCCCTCTTTTGATTGGCTCCATGCTGAGGTTCTCTCCTGGTCGCCACAATGCAATAAGACTTGCTTCCTGAAGGTAGCCAAGGTCCTGTGCACCTCTTCACTCTCCTCCCTGCTGGAGGAGTACCGCGATTTTAGCAATGTCTTTGACAAAGTTTAAGCCGGTAGTTTGCCTCCACACCGGTCGTATGGTTGCGCAATTGACCTTCAACCAGGTACCATACCCCCTCGTGGCCGGGTTTACCCTTTGTCGATCTTGGAGGATAAGGCCATGGAGGAGTATGTTGCAGACACACTTTCTCGAGGTTTCATTCGCAAATCCTCATCTCCTGCTGGTGCTGTTTTTTTCTTTGTGAAGAAGAAGAGTGGTGAACTGAGACCTTGTATTGATTATAGGGGTCTCAATCATTTCACATTTAAGAATGCTTATACGATTCCGTTGATTATGGAGTTTTTTGACCGCCTCAAGGGAGCAACGGTTTTCACAAAGCTTGATTTGAGAGGCTCATACAATCTCGTGAGGATTAAGGAGGGTGACAAGTGGAAAACTGCATTTAATACCAGAACAGGCCATTATGAGTACTTCGTAATGCCATTTGGCCTTTGTAATGCTCCGTCAGTTTTCCAGGAATTTATTGACGCTGTCCTTCAAGATTTGTTGCAGTAATGTGAGGTGGCTTATCTTGACGATATCCTCATATTTTCCAAGTCCCTGGAGAGCCACCACACAGATGTCTGTTGTGTGCTTCAGAAACTAAGAGAGAACAATCTCTATTGTAAATTGGAGAAGTGCAAATTCCATTGTGAACAGGTTAAATTCCTGGGTTATGTAATTTCCACTGCTGGTTCTTCGATGGACTCAGAGAAACTTTCAGCAGTCCTACAGTGGCCCCGACCCATGGGTTTACATCCTCTGCAGCGTTTTCTTGGCTTTGCCAACTATTATCGGAAGTTTATTTGTAACTTCTCGTCTCTGGTCAAGCCCCTGACTGATATGACCAGAAAGGATAGTAAACCACAGAGTCCATTAAGGCCTTTGAGAGTCCCAAGACTGCCTTTGTTTCTGCTCCTGTGTTGGCACATTCTGATCCTATGTTACCTTTTATCCTTGAGGTTGATGCTTCTGTCTCAAAGTCCTACTTTTGAGAGCGCTATGCATCCTTGTGGCTACTTTTCCAAGAAATTGTCACCTGCAGAGTGCAATTACGAGATTGGTGACAGAAAACTGTTAGCAATCATTTTAGCCCTGAAAGAATGGAGACATCTACTCGAAGGTAGCACTGTGCCGGTTCTCATTCTTACTGATATAAGAATCTCACATTCTTGTCTGGGGCTAAATGCCTCTCTCCCAGAAGGGCGCGATGGGCTCTTTTCTTGTCAAGTTTCAATTATATTGTCTCATTCTTACCCAGTACTAGGAATGTAAGGACTAATTCTTTGTCGCAACAATTTTCCTCCACTTCCAAGATGAAGTCAGCTCCGGTTCCTGTGATTCCTCCTGATCGTATTCTGGCTATGGGTCACACCAGTCTCACTTCTCCTTTGAGTGACAAAATTGTTGCCGCTCAGGTCCATGCTCCTCCTGAGAAACCTTGTGACCGCTGCTTTGTCCCAGAGAGTCTCCAGACTTACCATTCTCCCAAGGCTGCTGCCCACCCTGGGAAGAATCAACTCTTTTTTGGGCCATTTCCCAACAATTCTGGTGGTCTAGTCTACGTGCTGATGTAACTGCCTTCTTAGCTGCCTGTTCCGTATGTGCTCAGAGTAAGACTCCACGACACCTTCCAGTGGGCCTCCTACAACCCATACCCAATGGAGAGAGGCCCTGGACCCACCTGTCTATGGATTATATTGTGGAGTTACCCAACTCCCAGGGCAACACAGTTATCCTTATGGTGGTTGACCGGTTCTCGAAAATGTCTCATTGTATCTCACTTAAGAAGTTGCCCACTTGCTCGGGAGATCTTTTGCTTACATGGGCTACCCAAGGTGATTGTCTAGGACAGGGGTAGTCAGTTTGTATCTCTCCATAGTGACTCACCTGTTTATTATATCCTGCTCTTCAGTCCTGCTTACTTAAAGTGATACTAAAGGATCTTTTTTTTTTAAAATAACAAACATGTCATACTTACCTCCACTGTGCAGCTCGTTTTGCACAGAGTGGCCCCAAACATCCATTTCTGGGGTTCCTCTGCCGCTCTTGCGGCTCCTCCCCGCATTAGATAACCCCCTTGGAGAAGCGCTCTCCTGAGGAGGTTACCTTGCGGGCGTGCTCCCGAGTCCAGCATTTGGCGTCCATAGAGGCCGAATGCAGGACTCGCCCCCACCCCCCGGCGTCCACGCCATTGGATTTGATTGACAGCAGCACAGCCATTGGCTCCCGCTGCTGTCAATCTATCTAATCAAAATCCGGGAACCCGTGGAGAGAGGGACAGCGGGACGTGCCAACGGAAATTCGGGGCTCAGGTAAGTAAAATGGAGGGGCTGGGGGGGGGCGGTGACTGCAAGGTGTTTTTTCACCTTAATGCAATGGATGCATTAAGGTGAAAAAACATGAGCCTTTACAACCTCTTTAAGCCGTCCAGCCCAGATCTCTGCCTTCGCCTTGGTCAACATAACAGAGACTTTCTCCAGCGCTCCTGTTAAAGACTTGCTTGGCTGACATTCCTTCTGGCTCCAGATCCTGCTTGCTGTTCCACTATGCTGATTCCTGGCTTCTTGACTTTCTGGCTTGTCTGACTACTCATTCCGGTTACCGAACTTTGGCTATGTTTTGACTACATTTGTTCTATTTACTTTTATTATTAAACAAGTGTGATTTAACTGTACTTCTGTCTCGGTCTGATTCATAATTTCTGACAGTAAGTGACAGAATCCTCCTGAGGATGGACACCAATCCCCCTACAGCAGGACTTCCATCCACTAACTCTTCCACCTTGGGTCCTGCACCCTCCTCAAACAGGCAGGGCAGCTTGTGGAATTCTGTAATAGGCCCCAAACAGACTCTGGCCTACTCAGCACAACTCTCCCCAGGCCGAAGTCTGGGTGGAGAGAGCTCACCAGGCCACTCCCCAACATTTTTAGACTCCCCCAGCATGCACCACTGCCCATAAACCTTCTAGTAGTTGCCAAGAGGGACATAAATGCTCAATAGATCAAGTACTACCCAGGAGAACTATAATTACTGGACACCTCTGACAACAGGGAGGCTACACATATGGAGTGCAACAATAAGGCTCAGGTAACATATAGAGTTGCACAGTCAGAAAAATATAACGTACAACATAGCTGTCACATACCTGGTGGGTTTTGAGCCCGAAATGCAGAGAGAGGCCTCTCCTAGGGCTCCCACTCACGGCCCTCTGGAATGGGAACAGAGGGCACAGGAGTGAGGAGTGGTATGAGTGCCTGGCAGGATCAACAGTCCGCCCGGAAGTCCAGGAGTGTTTAGGACCCAGGAAACTGGAACTGAAGAGAAGGCTGGAGACTGGAACGCTGACTGGAGCCAGGAACAATAGCAGGTAAGCAGGCAGAAGACTGGAGTGCTGGACTGGAACCAGGAATGCAGCAGGAAAGCGGACTGGAGACTGGGATGCTGGACTGGAACCAGGAACAACAGCAGGTAGCAGGCTGGAAACTGGAATGCTGGACTGGAACCAGGAACAACAGGAGGTAGCAGGCTGGAAGCTGGAACGCTGGACTGGAACCAGGAACAACAGCAGGTAGCAGGCTGGAAACTGGAATGCTGGGCTGGAACCAGGAACAGCAGCAGGTAGCAGGCTGGAAGCTGGAATGCTGGACTGGAACCAGGAACAACAGCAGGTAGCAGGCTGGAAACTGGAATGCCGGACTGGAACCAGGAACAACAGCAGGTAGGTAGACAGGTATCAGGCAGAAGGATCCTCAGACAGGCCAGTGATCGATATCAGGTGGACAGCAAAGGTGCCAGGGATCAAACAGGAGAATGGTCTAAGCAAGCCGGGGGTCAGATGCAGGCAGATAGCTGAGATGTTCACAAATAGATAGCCGGGTCAAGTAACAGGTAGTCTCAGATCAGATCAGGTTTTGGCACACAGAACGCTGTAGAGCAGACAGCGGGGACCGAGTGTGACAGGCAGGTTTAAATAGCCCGCCTGGCGCCAACAGGGATGCGCGTGCCCGTGCGCGCCCAATGGCACCCGCAGTCCCGCACCAATGAGCCTGGGACGCCGATTACTGGCAGGATCTTCCTGACAATAGCGTATTGAGTGCAGTAGTCAGGACTATGTTGGAAATACACTACATTGCAGCAGTCAGGATTATGTAATGTACATCATAGCACACACAATGCAACACGCTGGGGTCAAGAGTACAGTTTTGCAGAGAAAATTTGATGAAAATGTATTTTCTTTTTTTTAGCCTGAGTATGTAACTATATTATCCATTCATTTCTTCCAGATCTTTACCACTTAATTGGCCCAAAAAAAGCCAACTGACTAAAGACTCATTAAAACCATCACAAATTATCTACACTTCATCTAAACATAAAATCCCCAGACTGTACCTAACAACATTTTCTGAACCAGACCTGCTAAATGTACAGGATGTGGATATTCATAACACATTTTGTTGCCTGATCCATCAGATGCACTAGTCCATTTTGCCTGTAACTCTCCTATAGCAGTTCATTTCCCCATGGGAGTCTTATGCTTTCCAGCATATTGGACTGGCTCACCACTCTTACCAGGGGGGGTTACAGTAATGGAAGAAAAGAGGATCTGACTCTGAAGACATTACCATTAGGGGGCGTTGGGCAAAATAGGGCTCTGCTGTAACTCTATATAACTAAAATATGCTATATCATTGAGCAGACAAAGAAGTAGTGCTCCTTGTGTTGGGTCAACAAGCTATTAGTGGTTGACAGTGAGGTGGGAAAATTGCACTTCATATAGCTTCTGACCATTGTCATATGTTTAAACAGTGAATCCCTATTCCAGTAAGAACATAGTCTAAGTACAATCTGCTTGACTTTAGGAGTGACCTGCTAGATGGTCCAAAGGATCCCTTTACTAGCTTGTAAGGAAGCTATCTTGCTAAAAAAGTCAATTAAAAAATAAAATGTCATGGCATATTTCATCATCCAGCTTTGCGACATCTGAGATTATAATATTATATTTAAAAAAGGAAACATTGTAAATAGTATTCATCACTTTTCCTTTTTAAGTCCATGCATATTTGTCTAAAGTTCAGTGTGAAGTGTTTACACAGACCCAGCATCAAGTCTTTTCCAAGGTTTCCACATGACATCAAGGAATTTTTGATCTGATATTTCAATATCTACTGCAGGAATACTGGAACAAATCAAGCCTATAAAGTTATTTTGGTGCTTGACTTAAACTATCAACAAAGCCTAAAAAGGATAAAGATGTGAAGTTACCCTTATAATTTTTCCATGCATGCGTGCCTTCATAACAGTTCTTTCTACTGTTTACTGAAATCTGCTTGACATTTCAAGTTCCCATTTTTTTCTACAAAAATACAGTATGGTACAGAATTCAAATCTACAGTAGGTCCCAGTAAGATGTTCCATATTTACAATACAACATGCATGCATTCACTGATGGCTTTTAACCACTTCAATACAGGTCACTTTCATCCACTTCCTGCCCAGGCCAACCTTCATCTTTCAGCGCTGTCGCATTTTGAATGAGAATTGTCCTAGTAGATGATAGGCTCAGCAATGGCAGGCAATGCCAAGCTGCTGCTAACAAAGCAAACAGAATATTGGCATGCATTAAAAGGGGGATCAACTCCAGAGATAAAACGATCATTCTCCCGCTCTACAAGACTCTGGTCCGGCCGCACCTAGAGTATGCTGTTCAGTTCTGGGCACCAGTCCTCAGGAAGGATGTACTGGAAATGGAGCGAGTACAAAGAAGGGCAACAAAGCTAATAAAGGGTCTGGAGGATCTTAGTTATGAGGAAAGGTTGCGAGCACTGAACTTATTCTCTCTGGAGAAGAGACGCTTGAGAGGGGATATGATTTCAATTTACAAATACCGGACTGGTGACCCCACAATAGGGATAAAACTTTTTCGCAAAAGAGAGTTTACCAAGACTCGTGGCCACTCATTAAAATAAAAGAAAAGAGGTTTAACCTTAAACTACGTAGAGGGTTCTTTACTGTAAGAGCGGCAAGGATGTGGAATTCCCTTCCACAGGCGGTGGTCTCAGCGGGGAGCATTGATAGCTTCAAGAAACTATTAGATAAGCACCTGAATGACCACAACATACAGGGATATACAATGCAATACTGACACATAATCACACACATAGGTTGGACTTGATGGACTTGTGTCTTTTTTCAACCTCACCTACTATGTAACTATGTAATTGTGCGTTAATGCAACGCTGTACCCATATGAAACTTTTATCATTTTTTCCCTACAAATAGAGCTTTCTTTTGGTGGTATTTGATCACCACTGTTTTTTTTCTGCTAAACAAATAAAAAAAGACCAAAATTTCTGAATTTTTTTCTTTTCTTAGTTTCTGTTATAATATTTTGTAAATAAGTAAGTTTTCATCTTGACAAATGGGTACTGAAGAGGCTGCACTGACTGGCACTGATGAGGTGACAATGATAAGGTGGCACTAATAGGCAGCACTGATAGGTGGCACTGATGGGCAATGATAGATGGCACTGATAGGCAGCACGGTGGACACGGGTTGGCATCCCTGGTGGGCATCCTTGATAGGTCTGCACTGATAATCAATGTGCTGATTATCAGAGGAGAGCCACTAATCGGCTCTCCTCTAGCCGCGCCTTGTCAGCGTGAATAGAGGAAAAGCCAATAAATGGCACTTCCTGGTTAAGATGTGACCAGCTGTGATATGTCATAGGCTCATTACTGAGATTTGAGATGCGGTGTGTAGCTCTGATTACCAATCGCCGCTCTGCACACCCTTTGGGAGCGCCCCCCAGTGGCCTATCCTGCTGGACACATCAGAGGATGCCCAGTCAGGATAACTGATCCCCCGCCTGGCTGTCATTCTGCTATAGGCTGGGCGGGATGTGGTTAAATACTGCTCAGTGACTCACCATTTATTCCTAAATGCACAAAATATACTGTAACTCGATATTAATATGTACAGTATAGGTAATTGGATCATCTTTTAGGCTGGATTCACACCTACACATTTTTTGTGCTTTTTGCATTTTGCAGATTTGCACTACAGAACGTGTTCCATAGGAAACCATGGTATATGGACTGTAGTGAAAATCTGCAAAATGCAAAAAGCACTAAAAATGCATAGGTGTGAATCCAGCCTTATAGGGGTTTTCTTTTGCCTTCCTCTGGATCAATTTGTGGGTATTGTGTAGACAGAGATTTTTCATTTATTTTTTCTATTGGTTTAACTGAATGGACTTGTGTTTTTGATTCCCCAAAGAGTCTTCCTGTGTTCCATTCCCTTTTGTTATCTTAGGACAAAAAAAAAGCATTTCGGCTGATCCCTGCAATTCCTGCACATTTACCAATGTTTTATCTTTTTAATTTCTGCAAATACAGAAAAAATACCTGCTAATCTTCCAGTAATCCATTGTGTTTCCAACTTCCTGTTTGGACTGGCAATACTTAAGACCGCCTCATACTGACGCATTTCACTCTTTTGGGCTTCTGCTACACTGAAATCCACACCAATGTTGTCAACCCTGCCTGTGCTAAACTACAGAACTCCACCTATACCTTACCCCTCCCTGTCATTCTCCAACATGGATACTACATGGGGGTTTTAGAAGATGTAGTTCTGGGGGTGTGCCTGCGTTAGTGGGATCTTAGCTCCCAGCAGCTGTGCCTTGCAAGAATTGTACTGGTGATGTCTGGTGATGATGCCACAGGGAATAATAAAAACTGTTTCTTGATACAGTAACAAGGTAAAAGAAATAAAAAATTGCTGGGACATGAGCTACACAGAAAGGTTTGGGGGGGGGGGGGTAGGACAAACACTGCGCATTTGATGCACTGCAAAATATCTTTATTTGTATTTGCTGACATTCACCCTCTGTCCATAGCAGATTCACGCTATAATTAACGTCTAAAGGATGAAAATTTGTGAATGGCCAAATGAGGGTGAAGAATGCAAACATGATTGATTGAATGTGTAGCACCCTCCTCTAGATAGGCTGCTTGGGTAATTTCCTTTTTGGCTCCATTGTGGTGAGTGAAGCAATGATGGATTGTGTTGGCCTGTGACAGACCTAGCTGGGACAGGGGCTTTTTGAGAGGACTTGGAGCAAGCCTCTTACCCACTGACTATGCACCCTGGCATTTACAGCAACACTACTCTTTGGAAGGTGTATGCTTGGGGAATCTGTGGAGTGGTCTTGTTTCTGATTTAGGTTTGTGTCTCCCCAAAAACACACAGACTCTGGGAACTGGAGGTTCCATATCCATATTTGGGGCCTATATGCCTTAAATCAGCAATTACTGTAGATGTTAATGTAATCCGCTCAGACCACTGGGGTCCTCTGCCATAATGTGTTTATTGTAAGTAGGTCACCTGTTATAGTATGTGGCCTACTAGGCTGAGGACTGGGGAGATCACTGTATTGTTAATTGTGCTAATTAACTCACGTATTGTCTGCTAGGGGATGTGTTTACACTTGTAATAATGTCTATTGTACTTTGTGAGCTCGATGCCGGCAAGTCTGACCTGAAATGACACCTCTGAGTGTCTAGGTGGCTAGTTATTTAATTAATTTATTGTTTATGTTGTTAATTATACTTCTGTATACAGTTACATTTGCATATGATAATGTGATCAGAATCACCTGAGTGTGTAGTGTATAAAAAGCCTGTATTCTTGTTCAATAAAGAGTTCCAGTTTTGCAACTGAGCTAGTCTTGGTTGTTAGTTCTTGGTTGCAATATATGACTATAATATCTAATATCTATATTCAGACTGGAGGAAGCGGTATGCTGACCAACGCACTCAAGCGGAGTGTGGGACATAGGGCCAGGAGATTTAGATGATCAGCTGAATGATGAATCAGTTACATAGTTAGTCTGGAACTGGTTGAAAAAAGACACAAGTTCATTTAGTTAAACCAATAAAAGGGGAAAAAATATATAATCCTATATACCCAATCCTTTACCCGCAGTTAATCCAGAGGAAGGCAACAAAGCCAGCAAAGCATTATCCAATTTGCTCCAGCCGGGGAACAAAATTCTTTCCTGATCCCCTAAGAGGCAATTGGATATTCCCGGGATCAACTTTACCTATAAATGTTGAATTATGCCCCAGCCAATACCTGGAAGGAGGGATCCAAAAGGTGTCCGGGGAGGTAAAAAATGTACAGGAGGCCTGAGCAGATGGTTCTTTCCTCTTCAGGGAGGATTCCAGTCTCCTGGGGGGCTGTTGCTCCTTTGCAGAGAGTAACTGAGATAGGACAATGTCATCTGGATTTCAGCAGCTGCTGGGCTAAGAACCTAGGAAAGTATGCTGGAGAATTGCATTTCCTGGAGAACACTGCACTATAGTCCTTGGTCTGGAGAAGGATCTAGTTTTTCTCCCTCACTTGGTATCTACCTGTGGATACTGGGTGGCAGACAGCTCCTAGGACACTGTGAGTAAAGACCTTGCTGGGGACTGATAATTGTGTGAGTGTCATAAAGGAAATAAGTGCCAGAGGTGGTTTTATGAACTGTGGGGTTCTAGATATACTGGCCATTCCCTGCTACCTCCAGAAAAGCTACTTTTGGAGTATCAGTGAGAAGTTTGTCCTCCTATCGTTGTTACTGATCATTTTGGAGTATCCTGTGACCCTAAACCCCTCTCCTTTTGAAGTTCCTAAACAAAGAATACTAAAAGGACATGCCCTGGACTGAACCTGAATTGTCAGTGTTTGTGGGGATACTTGTGGGACTGTGGCTGCCTCTGTACTGCACTTGGAGACCTGGGTACTGTATATTCTCAGCGGCCCCTCTGGGAGTAAGAGTTACAATTGATTAATTGATCAATTCATTCATCCGTCCATCCGTTCATTCAGTAAGAAGTCCTTGTAAGAAAGAATTTGGACATATTGTGTGTTCTTATAATATTAGAGGGATTTCGGTTTCACTTTGACATTGTGGCTACACTTAAAACCCCTATGGCATTCTTCTGTAAGTGAAACCATGGTAAGTACAAAGCACACAGATGCCCAAGTTGGAACAAGAATAATCCAGTGATACCTTTGTGTGTGGATGTAAAAAATCAAAGCCAAAGCTTGCATTGGTCTCTGAAAAGCAATCTGTGGTGGGTGAAGAAGTAGTTGACAAGCATTCAGAAGGTAATGCTGCCACCTGAATGCCTGTTTTTGACAGCCAAATGGAATACCGTGCCGCAACTGCCAGCCTAGCGCTTAGCTCGCAGTTGAGGCCCACCCTTGTTCACTAGAATTTGTCACATTTGGTGGACAGTACAGGGGGTATAATTTCATCAAAACAAAAATGAATAGGTCTGTATAAAGTGATTTGCTGCCACAACTCTAATGTTACAACAACAATGCCGTTTACTTCCATAGGACTAACTAGCAACTACATTTTTTACAGTATATCTATTGTATATTCCTTTTGAGCTGCTATATGGTTTTCTATAGGTATCTAACTCACCTGTGTAAATTAAATAAACTGCAAAACCAACATTTTTTATTTTATTTTTATTTACTTTTATTTTTTTTTTATGTTTTCTTTTTGATCTTTTGTACATATAAAATTTGTTCATTTTATAAAAAAAAATGTTCTGTGATAAAGTCCCATGGGAATAATAATTACATTGTTATTGCGGTGGTGTAATTTTTGCCGCAACATGTGTACAACCCTCTTCAGCTACTGGGTTTGGCTAAGGCGGGGCGGTCAGGGGGCAGTAAAACTGTGTCTCAACCATCTATTTTCACCGTCCCCCTGACCAGTGACCAAATGTAGATGGACCCAAAAGCAATAAAGAGGCATAAAAAACGGAATTACTAAAAATAAAAATGCCATTTTATACAAAAGAAAAAAATATTAAAAAAAAATATAAGTTTCACAAGAGAAAACACTTGCATTTCTCAAAGAAAACAGATAAGGAAGCACATATGAACAGGTTTTGTATAAAAAAAACTAGGGGCCTTTTACACTGCTCCATCGAAAAAAAACACGGTAAACACACATATGCTTTTTTGCTGCTTTTTTGCCGCTATTTCTGGACTCCTGGCTCCAATCATGCACCTGTGAAACTTGGACGTGTGACTCAAAAAACACATCATAAAAACGCACAGCTGGTTGGAAAGTGGAAGAAAAATGCATGAAAATGTATCCCTTTATATCTTATGGAACTCTTGACACCAGTGCGTTGCATTTACCTAAACCCAATAGAAAATCTGTAGAGTATTGTCCAGAGGAAGATGAAAGACACCAGACCCAACAATGCAGATGAGCTGAAAGCTGCTATTAAAGCAACCTGGGCTTCCATAACACCTCAGCAGTGCCACAGACTGTTCACCTCCATGCCGCATTGATGCAGTAATTCGTGCAAAAGGAGCCCCGACCAGGTATTAAGTGCATACTATACTGTAAATGGACATACTTTTCAGTAAGCCAAAAAAAAAAAATCTTTTTTATTGGTCTTATGTATTTTAATTTTCTGAGATACTGAGTTTTGGGTTTTCACTAATCATCAAAATTAAAAGAAAGAATTGCTTGAAGTATATCACTCTGTGTATAACGCATCTACCGGTATATAAAATATATGAGTTTCACTTTTTGAATTGAATTACTGAAATAAATTAACTTTTTGATGATATTCTAATTTTGTTTGAGATGCACCTGTATATATGGTCATATGGTAAAACCAATAGCATATGACAATCTATTAATATCATCACAAATTTTGTTTGGGTACAGTGCTGCATGGCCATGCAATTGTCATTCAAAGTGTGACAGCGCTGAAAGCTGAAAATTGGATTGGTCAGAAAGGGGGTAAAAGTGCCCAGTAGGCAAGTGGTTAATTTTATTAAAAAGAGCCTTTATATATCAGATTGCAGTCAGCTGTGATTTGCCAAACCAACAAAAATGCATTTTTTTTTTACTTACAGCCGTGGTAATGGTATACCTCTCCTATATCAATTTCTATAAACCTCTCCCCCTGTTCATGTAATTGTATAATTGCTTTTTCCAAATAGCCTGGATAAATCTTAAAGTCAAATTACAGGCATCCTTTAAAATGTCCCACACTTATGCCCTGTACACACGACCGGTTTTGCCGTCGGAATAAACTCTGAAGGTTTTTCCGATGGAATTCCGCTCAAGCTGTCTTGTATACACACGGTCACACCAAATTCCGACCGTCAAGAACGCGGTGACGTACAACAGGATTAGAAAAAGGAAGTTCAATAGCCAGTGCGCCACCCTTTGGGGTCCTTCTGCTAATCTCCTCGGAACAGCATACAGACAAGCGTTTTTTCCGATAGTAATTTGTTCCGTCTGAAAAATATAGAACATGTTCTCTATCTAAGTCCGTCTGAATTTTCGACGGAAAAAGTCTGATGGGGCATACACATGGTCGGAATATGCGATGAAAAGCTCCCATCTGACTTTTTCTGATGGAAATTCCGACCGTGTGTACGCGGCATCAGAGTCTCATCTCAAAAAAGGTGCTGGAAAATGCTAAATTTCTTAGGATAATGCTAAGACTTACCTTGTATTTATAGGTGACAGACTCTCCCACTTGTCAAGAAGTGTACTGTCAGCAAGTGCCCTGTCATAACCTGGAAATATACAGAAGATAGGCAATTATATACAATAATTGTTGCTAAAATTCTTGTAGTGTATATATATAGTTGACCTTATACGGTATATATAGTTGGGGGTAGGGTGTTGTTTCCCTAATGCTGGACATGGGCAAGCACTTTAATTAATATAGCTGATAGTGCTGAGTTTAGTGCAAACTAAAGCAAATGTATGTGGCTATGCAATTTACAACTGCTGTTTGTTTTTTAATACTTAAAAAATATGACAGGGGTGTAGCCCTGCTACCCTATAGGGGTGCCCCTTTACTTACCATGCTAAGATGCAAGTGTGGGCTCCTTCAAGTTCTTTTCCTAAAATCCTTTGGGTTTCCACAAGCTCCTGGACACGCCCAGGAGGTATGAGTTGCTTTCTTTCCTGCCCTGAAAGGCTCAAAGAGACCACACCTGCTGAGACAGAATTGACTGGGCATGTCATTTGTCACCAGGAGCCAGGTCCTCCACTGCTATTCTTCGCAGGGCAGCCAGGTTGGAGTACAATAACACACAGCTTCCTTAGAAGACCCAAACACTGCATGGATCTCACTGTACCAACTGTTCCAGAGTGCTGAGCCTAAAGTGGGGTGGTCCTGTGCCCACAGCCATTTTTTTGTGTGTCCAGGACAGAGAGTTTATCTGCCACTTACCTGTGGAGCCGGTCCTGGGACCCCTTCAGCTGCTCACCTGGACTGCCAAACCCAGCCCAACTTAATGTGAGGGAGACTTTGTCTCAGGTGATGCACAAGTAGCTGCTTGTTCTTTACAGCCAAGTTTATTATATTAAATATTCCTTTCCCTAATTTGTCTCTTTTGGTTTTCTCATGGACTGTAATATGCTGCCACTTAGTGACTTAAGGGCATTGCTTCTAGCGGGTCCTTTTTTTAAAATAACAGCTTCATGAGTTATTTTACACTATTATATACTGTATGTATAGCTTTTGCTTCTCCAACCATGTTTGCGTTGTTATTTCTGATCTGTATAGTAAGTGAACTTCAAGCACCCACTGTCTGATCAATCGCCTGATCACTCTACCTGTTACTTCAGTTACCATAGGCAAACAGCATTTTTGTCGACTTATTTTAAAAGAGCAAGCTTTTCAAGAAGTGAGCTAATTAGGGAGATACTAATGCTCTGCAGCAAATATTGTAGTTGTGCCAAATGCAGAGAGTTATCTTGCAGTTCAGCTCGGTGCTGAATTTTTATTTTTATTATAGGCTATTGTTATAGGCTAAATTAAAAGAGTATTTACTTTGACAAGCTTTGTCTTTGATGCTGGTTAAGATGTTAATGAATCATTCAGAGGTTCTGCAGTGTTCTTTCCTAGTACTAATAATAATTATTTAGATTGCAGCTTGTGACGGGAGGGCCCGTGGAACCCAGAATCCCTTGGAGAGGTTGTTTCAGCTCCCCATGCACCTCCTATGTCTAAGTCACCCTGTGTCCATTAGGGGCCCAGGGTGAATGAGAAAAATGATGGACAGCTGTTTAATGGACAATGAGAAGGTGGTTACTTAAAGCGGAGGTCTACCCTAAAATTAAAAATTAAATTAACATTCTACAAAAAAATCTAAAAAAAAAATTTTTTTTGCTTACCAGAAATGCCTGTTGCTAGGCAGTCTTCCTAATCTGCCTTTTTCTATTCCGCGGCGTTGCTCCTTCACTTGCTCCTCTTCGGCGAGCTGCCCCGTTGTTTTCTGGGACACGTGTGTGTCCCAGAAAACCACAGGGCCATTCACAAAGTGTCGCACGACTCGCGCATGCGCAGTAGGAAACGGGCAGTGAAGCCGCATGGCTCCACTGCCTGTTTCCCTTAGTTAGGATGGTGGCGCCGACACCCGATCTGATAGACGGATCGGCCTCGGGGTGCAGACATCGCGGGCTCGCTGGACAGGTAAGTGCCCTTATTAAAAGTCAGCAGTTACAATATTTGTAGTTGATGACTTTTAAAAAAAAGTCCGGCCGGACCTCCGCTTTAAATATAACAGTAATATTTATCCACAATATCTCCCAGGATATATAAAAAAGAGCTGATCACAGGCCTCTAGAACTGGGTAGGAGCCAGACAGTCTACTCCTACTATAGTTTGTTGTCTACTAGGCTTAGGAGGGGGGAATCACTGTTTGTATTGTTAATTGTAATTAGCTTCTGCTATTGTGAGAAGTTTTGCTGTGTTTATATTTATGATAATGCTGATTGTGTCTTCTGAGCTAAAAGATGGCAAGTCTGTCCTCAAAGGTCATGCTTCGGAGTCACCTGGTCTAAACGATTAGATAATTAGCTCATGTTAATTAGGTTTCTGGTTACAGTTTATATTGTCATTCTGGTGTATATATTTGTGTGAGATCTCAAAATAAACAGTCCATGTTAAAGCTGTCTAACTGAGCTAGTCTCGTCTGGATCTTGGTTATAATACTCAGCTGTAAAAATCTGATATCTGAAGGTCCAGATTGGAGGAAACTGTGTACTGATGGAAGCACTCAAGCGGATTGTTTTTGCTATCTCTGATGGGTTTGTTTTGTTTTTTCAGCCTAATGATGGCTTGCTTCACTGATAGTGACAGCTCTTTGGATCTCATATTGAGAGTTGACAGCAACAGATTCCAAATGCAAATAGCACACTTTAAATTAACTCTGGACCTTTTTATCTGCTCCTTGTAAATGGGATAATGAGGGAATAACACACACCTGGCCATGGAACAGCTGAGCAGCCAATTGTCCCATTACTTTTGGTCCCTTAAAAAGTGGGAGGCACATATACAAACTGTTGCAATTCCTACACCGTTCACCTGATTTGAATGTAAATACCCTCAAATTAAAGCTGAAAGTCTGCAGTTAAAGCACATCTTGTTTGTTTCATATCAAATCCATTGTGGTGGTGTATAGAGCCAAAAAGATTAGAATTGTGTCAATGTCCCAATATTTATGGACCTGACTGTACATCATGTCTGATCGGGGTTCCCAGTTCATTTCCCAATTCTGGAGAGATTTATATAAAAAGTTGAAAGTAATGCCCCGTACACACGGTCGGATTTTCCGACGGAAAATGTGTGATAGGACCTTGTTGTCGGAAATTCCGACCGTGTGTATGCTCCATCACACATTTTCCATCGAATTTTCTGACATACAAAGTTTGAGAGCAGGATATAAAATTTTACGACAACAAAATCCGTTGTCGGAAATTCCGATCGTGTGTACATAAATTCGACGGACAAAGTGCCACGCATGCTCAGAATAAATAAAGAGATGAAAGCTATTGGCCACTGCCCCGTTTATAGTCCTGACGTACGTGTTTTACGTCACCGCGTTCAGAATGGTCAGATTTTCCGACAACTTTGTGTGACCGTGTGTATGCAAGACAAGTTTGAGCCAACATCCGTCGGAAAAAATCATAGGATTTTGTTGTCGGAATGTCCGAACAAAGTCCGACCGTGTGTACGGGGCATAACAGTGTCCTTCTCAACCTCACACCACCCACAGACTGATGGTCAAATTGAACTTATGAACCAGACTCTCGAGACCTACCTTTGGCACTGTGTTAATTCATTACAGGCTAATTGGTCAAATTATTTGCCTTCAGCTTAGCTTGCCATCAACTCCTGTTGGCATAGTGCCCTTCATACCACACCTCTTTATGCAGCTCTAGGCTGTCACCCTTGTACTTTTCCCACACTACAACCTCCTCCTGGTGTACCCACAGCAAACCTACGAGTAAAATACATCTTGCTGCACTGGAGAAAGATTTGTCAGCTTCTACAAAAGGCAGCAGGCTAATATAGCTCTGCTCTGATAAACGAAGGCGCCATATACCTCCATATGCAGTGGGAGACAGAGTATGCCTATCTGATAATTATGTGACACTGAAGCAACCTTCAATTATTATCGGTCCCTACAGGATCATTTCTTGAACCGGGACAGTCTCTTACCATCTGAAGTTACCCCCTTCTCTCTGGATACACCCAATTTTCCACATTTCTCTACTAAAAAAAGCAAATTTCAACCGGTACTCAAGACCTCAACAACTACCTTCTCCTGTTCTCGCGGATGGGCTGCACAAGTATGAGGTATCTGAAGTCCTGGATCCAAGAAGGCGGGTCAGTTGGTGAAAATTTTCTGATAGGCTTTAAAAAATAAAGGGTGGTCTTTATGTATTAAGAAACTGTGAGCTATCTAGCAGCTGAATTATTTTTATTGTAGTTTTATCTGATGTTCAATAAAATATTTTTGTAATTTCTTAAAATTTTGTGGTTTAATTGATGCCTAAAAAATCCCAGTCTGGGTTCTCCACTTTCCTTAAGCAGTATCAAGGATGTGGCACCTTGCCATTAGTCAGACTAATTTTTATAATGGCATGCCAAAAAAGTAAATATGGTGGATTAATCAGAAATGTACTTTATTTCTTGTTAAAATACCAACAAATTTTGTTATGCCATAAAGTGTCTAAAATGTGGTGGTATTTTTACATGCATTACCCTCCCCATTCGATCCAAAGAAAGTTTTGCACTTTTAATATTGTTTCTGTACAAGAAATATATATGGTGTCTACAAACATAACCCCAAATATGTCTCAGTGTCTGTGTCTCTTTCTGAATTATGGATCAATTTGTTCTTCTTCGGTTTCACAATGGAAAGGTTGCACAATCAACATTTCCTGGTTCACTCCTGAAAGTTATGCAAAGCAGTGGATTTTTTTTCTTTTTTTATGTAACTAGATAGATGTAACAGGGTTCAATCCCATTAAGAGTTAAATGAATACCAAGAGGCCGTAAAATTGCAACTCTCATAATCAATAGACACAATTTCCATCAGGAGAACTTCAGACTTGCGCTATTTTCAGAAAGAGAGTCTAAAGGTTCAACCCGGAGCCCGCTCTGATCTTCCTGTTAACAGGTAACATCTAAATTCTGATATATACTTTCCTAACAAACTCTTTAAGAACAGATCTCTCAAAAGGGATCAGTCCAGCCAGAGAACATACTTCAGATTTGTGTGACTGGCATTTGATTAAATCACCTTTAACTTTCTGAATTTCATGGGGTCTCCTGCAGTTGCCAGCTCCACCTCTCAATCCTAGGGATTACGAAGGGTTCCCACTCATACTATTGATCATCTTAATGCCAATGTGAAGAGTGAAACAGCGGGAAGTTCCCATTGGTGGATTCTTTCAAAGATATAAAAAGGAGGATTCAATTCTGAAGGGTTCAACTATAGCATAATCACTTTTTTGGTGGACATATCTTTTAAGAGCTTGCATTCCATTGCACAGAGCAGGTAAGTATAGAGATGTTTGTTACTTTTACAATCACTTTAATGATGTACTTATGATTAAAGAGCTGTATTATTTGTATTTTTTATCAGTGGCTGGAGTTCGACTCAAAGCTGCATTTTTATATCATTGTAAAGATCAGCTTTAAACACCTCATATCTCTGTAAGCCCTCGTTCACACTGGAGTGTTTTGACATGCAATTTGACATGTCAAATCGGTGGCAATTGCCATCAATGGCACCGTCCTAATCGGTGCGATGCCACATATGTGGCGCTGCACCAATTTCAAAAAGTTGCTTCTGTACTACTTTTTGCGATTTCGGGCTGAGATTTACATTGACATCTGTGCAGTAACCTGCACAGATGTCTCTGAAATTGCGGCTGAAATCGGGACTGACATGCGGGAGTGAAATCGTGCGCGTTCAGCTTCATTCCCGCACCTCACTGTGAACCTGGGCTAAATATTAATACACAACTAATGGGATTGAAAAGAACAATACTCTGAACCAGTCAGCACGCACATATGAGTGACATCAATAATGAGTGAAACGTTCACTTTGAAGAAATTTTGGCACAATTTATTGTAGTCAATTGGGAAGGGTAAATTAAACCCTAACTTTAGGGTGCGGTGTCCTCCTCTACTGTCCAGCCCCCCATGACTATGGTAAGATACAAACTCCACCTTACCACTACTACTCCCTTTACTTGTTATACCGATAGTAAATAACGCAAATACACCCTTTTTGGAATTCAATTGGCCATACTGGCCATTTATTAACAAGTAACCATAAAACACATTTTGTTTACAAAAACAATGATATCACAGATAAATTTTAACCACTTCCGGACCGCCCACCGTGGTTATACGTCGGTACTTTGAAGAGGAGTATCGTTGTTATGGCAGCACCTAGCTGCCATGACCCCGGTATCCTCTTCTTCAGCGTGCAGTCCGCTTCAAGAAAAAAGTAATCTCTGTGGCAGATTCATCGTGAGATCACTTTTATCGGCAGCGGGAGAGGCCCCCCCCCTCCTGCCACGCTCCGGTGCCCTCCGCCGCTTACCGGAGCCGTTGGTAGTGGCTGAGGCTATCGGATGTTGTCCCTTGTGTGACATAGAGATGAGTGAGGAGAAGATGGCCCCCACCCATCTCCATATCATTGCAGGGCGGAAGCAACGTCAAAATGTCATTTCCGCCCATAGCGCCTAAAGGGCCATCTTTTTGTATTTTTTTAAACGACTACAAATTTAAAAAAAATTTTTTTTAGTGCATTTTAGTGTAAATATGAGATCTGAGGTCTTTTTGACCCCAGATCTCATATTTAAGAGGTCTTGTCATGCTTTTTTTTCTATTACAAGGGATGTTTACATTCCTTGTAATAGGAATAAAAGTGACACAATTTTTTTTTAAAAGAACAGTGTCCCGACGAGCTCGCGTGCAGAAGCGAACGCATACGTGGGTAGCGTCCGCAAATGAAAACGGTGTTTAAACCACACATGTGAGGTATCGCAGCAATCGGTAGAGTGAGAGCATTAATTCTAGCCCTAGACCTCCTCTGTAACTCAAAACATGCAACCGATAGAATTTTTTAAACGTCGCCTATGGAGATTTTTAAGGGTAAAAGTTTGTCTCCATTCCACGAGCGGGCGAAATTTTGAAGCGTGACATGTTGGGTATCAATTTACTTGGCGTAACATTATCTTTCACAATATAAAAAAATTTGGGCTAACTTTTGTCTTATTTTTTAATTCAAAAAAGTGTATTTTTTCCAAAAAAAGTGCGCTTGTAAGACCGCTGCGCACATACGGTGTGACAGAAAGTATTGCAACGACTGCCATTTTATTCTCTAGGGTGTTAGAAAAAAAATGTATAATGTTTGGGGGTTCTAAGCAGTTTTCTAGCAAAAAAAAAACTGTTTTTAACTTGTAAACAACAAATCTCAGAAAGAGGCTCGGTCCTTAAGTGGTTAAACCAGGTTGCTGATCTTTGAAGGCACTGAAAGAACCCCAAATCCATTTTGTATCTGCGTGACCACACAATGTCACCAGCCGCAACACACAGACTCAATAACAATCCCAAACCCTCCACCTGCCAATGCCCATAAAACCTTTGTTAACTGGCATCTTAACAAGGACCCCATACCATAGATGATACCCCACTATCGCTATTATTTTAGAAGGCCTCCAAAGATCACAACCGCCACAGCACACAGGTGTAAAGCCTTACACCTGTGGGTGCCCCACAAAATGCAGAGCTCGTTGAATTCCATCCTGAAGGCCTAGAAACCAAAAATCAATGCCAATAGCATTGAGATGTACGCCATCCCCCCTCAAGTATTGACTAGTGTCTACTTCCAAATCCCAGTGTCTGACCACAAAGCCTCCATTACGTATCACAAATCTTCCCACCTCCTTCTTAACCCTTATCCGGGTCTTGTTACCCTTCTCCACTGACTTCGCCCAATGCCAAGAAGTACGGCCAACGATGTTGGACCATACAATGAGCGTATGTGGGAAGTCCATGCGGATGCGTCAAATTTAATGTCTGGAACCAGGTGTCGCATGGTATTTTATCACCTCTGCGTTTTTGTTTTTTTTGATCTATAAACAAAAAAAAGCGACAATTTAGAAAAAAAAAGCAAGATTTTTTACTTTTTGCTATAATAAATATCCCCTCAAAAAAATGTCTTCATCACTTTAGGCCAATATGTATTCTTCTACATATTTTTGGTAAAACAAAATCGCAATAAGCATATATTGATTGGTTTGCGCAAAAGTTATAGCATCTACAAAATGGGGGCTATATTTATGGCATTTTTATTATTATTATTTTTTTCTTTACTAGTAATGGCGGTGATCTGCGATTTTTAGCAGAACTGTGACATTGCGGCGGACAGATCAGATACTTTAGACACTTTTTTGGGACCTATAAATAGCCACTGATTACTGTATAAATGTCACTGGCAGGGAAGGGGTTAACACTAGGGGGTGATGAAGGGGTTACGTGTTCCCTAGGAAGGTGTTTCTAACTGTGGGGGGGAGTGGACTGACAGGGAGTAGAGAGAAATCGCTGTTCCTGATCATTAGGAACAGCAGATCTCTCTCTACTTCCCTGACAGAACAGGGATCTGTCTGTTTACATTGACAGATCCCCGTTCTGTTTCTCTTGGCGGACATCGTGGCCGCTGGCCACGCACATTGGCTCCGGCAGCTCGCGCGCCCCCCTATACCTTTTAAAGTGGCCAATGTACACCTACGGCGGTTTGCGCAGCTGTGCCGAACTACGGCGGCTGGTCCCCAAGAGGTTAAAGCGAAACTTCAATAATTTTTTTCATCTTTCCATCTATTAAATCTTCTGCCCTTGTTGTTTTAACTTTGGATAGTAAAACATTCTTTTTCTGCCAGTAATCACCTTATACAGCCCACTTCCTGTTTCTTGTCTGATAAAAAGCCTAGGCTTATGACATCATGCACAGCTCTCTCTCTCATTCTCGTGAGAGTTTGCCAGTAAGGGAGGGGGGATGAGTCATAAGAGGGACAATGAGGGCTGCAGAGCTGGAGGCGTGCCTCTGTGTCTCTGTGTAAATCCAGGAAGTGACCAGGCAGCAGCTTCAGCTGCCCACAGTTAAAATGGTTGCAGCCAGACTCAGTGGAGGGAGATTTCTGCAGCATTGTTGGCAAGTACAGAATCACATTATATGTAAAATAATATGTAAAGTGGCTGCAGGGAAGCTTCAGAATGGCAAAGATGTTTTTATTGCAAATTATGTGAGCAGACTGCAGTTCCTCTTTAACCACTTGCCGACCAGTCGCCATCATTATACTGCGGCAGGGCGGCACGTTCCTGCGAATCGCTGTGGCTGTACGTTGGCCCTTTAAACAGCTCCTGCAGGTGCGTGCGCATGCCTGCTGCACAACGTGGACACGATGCGCGTGGCCGGCGGCCGCGATGTCCGCTGGCCATACGCGATCGTGGGCACGAGAGCCAGAGTGGGGATGTGTGTGTGTGTAAACACACAATATCCCATTCTGTTGGGAGAGGAGAGACAGATCGTCTGTTCCTACTAAGTCCCATCCCCCCACAGTTAGAAACACCTATCAGGAAACACATTTAACCCCTTGATTGCCCCCTAGTGTTAACACCTTTCCTACCAGTGACATTTACACAGTAATCAGTGCATTTTTATAGCACTGATCACTGTATAAATGTTAATGGTCCCAAAAATGTGTCAAAAGTGTCCAATCTGTCCGATGCAATGTCGTAGTCCTGCTAAAAATCACAGATCGCTGCCTTAGTAAAAAATATAAAAAAAATTAAAATGCCATAAATCTATTCCCTATTTTGTACACGCTATAGCTTTTGCGCAAACCAATCAATATATGCTTATTGTGATTTTTTTTACCAAAAATATGTAGAATATATTTATATTATATATTTTTTGGGGGGATATTTATTATAGCAAAAAGTAAAAAATATTGCTTTTTTTTTCAAAATTGTCACACTTTTTTGTTTAATAGCGCAAAAAATAAAAAACGCAGAGGTGATCAAATACCACCAAAAGAAAGCCCTATTTGTTGGAAAAAAGGGACGTAAATTTTGTTTGGGTACAGCGTTGTACGACTGCGCAATTGTCAATTAAAGCGACGCAGTGCAGTATAGCAAAAAATTGCCTGGTCATTAAGGCAGAAATTCTTCTGGTCCTTAAGTGGTTAAACCTGTCTGATTCCCAAGGTCCACAGCGTTTTATGACCTAGGTCTCCAATCCCCACTGGGCAGCCTCAGTGGCAGTCCCGGTGCTAAAGGAATTTGAGGAATAATCCAGGGGATCATAACCCGCTGCCCCCAGACATCATTGAAATACCAACCCAAACTGAAAAACAGAGTGCCAACCCATCCCGGTGGACCAAAAATGAACCATCAACTGCTGGTTGAATGCCCAAATACTCATCAACAGCAGCCACAGGGCAAATGGATGCACCTGGAACTCGATACACATGGACATACTTACCCCTCCTTAACCGATCTGTTTTAGACCAGCAAAGAAAAAGAGCCACCAAAGCACTTCCGCAGATAATGTCCCCCACTAGTAGGCCGCCCTGGGTCGATCTAAAATGGCTCACCAATTCACTTACGCGAAAAGCCTGTAGAAGTCCAATGCGAAGGCTGTACTGAACAAACAGGCCTCGTAACTAGAGGTACACACTGAACTTACCTGCCCAAGCAACTGCTGCAGAATGGAAAAAGTGACAGGATGCCGACCATCACGGTTCTTAGCCCCTTTTCTATACCCCGTCAGGGCCTGCTTTCCAGGAAAACTTTTGTAAAACCCTGGCCCCCCTTTATCTTAAACCAAAAGACTAATCCCGCCATCTTACGATCAATCGCTGAAACTGACTCACCATTCTCATAATTCAGGCAAATAAAAAAAAGCAACACAGTCACCACCCTGTCACCAGCCACTTCACCTACACGCGCCAAACAGCCCCAACTGCTCCCGCCAAACCTTTACATAAGCAGGCCATGTCCTCATGGAGTTCCGGATCAATCCTGCGGTGATGCCAATGCAATGTGCCACAGCTGTTGGGGACAAGGATATCTGTGTCGCTCCACTCCTGGTGCCGACTCCCAGAATCTGTCCCACTGAAACCGAGACAAAGCATTAGCCACTGCATTAGTCATTCCCAGAATATGCACAGCATACATATAGACATTAAGTTGTAAACAACGTAACACCAGGTGCCGCAACAGGCGGACAACCGGTGCGGATGATGCCGACACGTTGTTAATGACCTCAACCACCCCCAAATTGTCGAAATGGAGCTTGATCTTCCTATTACAAAAGCACTCACCCCAGACTTCTACCACGTCAATAACCGGAAATAATTCCAGCAGGACAAGATTCTTTAGAAACCCTGCCTCCCGCCAATCGTCCAGCTAGCATGCCGCACTCCATTTTCTCCAAAGCACGCCCCATATCCTGACGGCCCGGCCCATCGGTAAAAAATTCCAAATCAAAATCCATCTAAAGCAAACGCCCATTAAAGGAGTCCAGGAAAACATGGCAAATGCTCCCTGTGTTCTGGCGTTAGCGTAATAAAATGAGTGGGAGAAAAGACGTCTGCTGTAGCAGCCAACAGATGGCGACAAAAAACCCTCCCCATGGGCATGATCCTGCACTCAAAGTTCAACTTACCAAAAAGGGACTGCAGCGTACGTAGTTGAATTTTGCGCTTCCCTATCACCAAGTGGATCTCTGACTGCAGAGCAACCAGCTTGTCATCAGGCAGCCGACATTCCATAACAATCCCCAGAAAACTGAGCTGACAGTCTTGTCTGGAGCCAGCGATATCCCAAAACGTTCCGCAATATGTTGAAGGGTACCCAGCAAGATACCACATAACCCAGAGGAAGGGGGCCCACACATAAAAAATTGTCGAGGTAGTGAATGACGGAATTGTTGCCTGACACGTCCTGCACCACCCATTCCACGAATGAACTGAAGGTCCCAAAAAGGGAGCAAGAGCCTGCACAGCCCATAGTCAGACATTGATCCACAGAAAAGGCATCCAGCCAATGACAGACCAGGAGATAAAAACTTTGCGGATGGACCGGCAGCAACGGAAAAGCCATCTCCACATCAGTTTTGGCCATGAAAACACCGAACCCAAAAGACCACGGCATCAAAAGAGGTATAGAACACTGTGCAGGCAATCGCATCATTAACAGAGCCACCTCTAGGGAAAGAAAGGTGATGAATTAGTCAACATTTCTGGGGTTATTTCTTGGGGACCACCCCCAACGGAGAAACCACCAAATCCTCCAACGGAGAGTGAGGGAAGGGGTCACACATGCGCCCCGAAGCCACGTCCTTTCTCAGAAACCACAGAAGGGTGTAGCAGTGCAGAACGCTAATTTTTGGAAACGTGAGGAATACGAGTAAGCGAACATGGAATCCGAAAACCCTTGGTTAAACCCCGACTCCAGGAGCCAAGCAGCTGCCCGGTCCGGGAAGCATCCTTTCCACTATCACCGGAGGCGCCCCTTTTCCCCTGTTTGAAGCAGCAAGACAGCATGTGACCACCTCCACAACCGGAGCACTCGTGTTTGAAATGACAACTGTTTCTAAACCTGCACGTTCCTTCATTATACTACCAACAATAACCCCGTCGCTTAGTGGCCAGCTGTCCTGGGGTATTCGAACTTCCGGCCACGTCCCTTGACACTCTGGGCTCACAGGAAGTGGGTTGACTGATGCTTGAGGTCATTTAGCCAGGAAGAGAAGGGAGCTGGATTGGTGAGTCTGTGGCAGAAAGCACAAGAGATGAGGTGGGTTTTTTATGAGCTGCTGGAAGAACCCTTTTAACTACTTGCCGACCACCTGCCGCAGATGTACTGCTTTAAGATGGCTCGGCTGCGCAAATCGCCGTAGCACTAGCATTCATGGGCATGCGCACATGCTCTGATTGGCCAGTGGGGGAGCCAATCAGTGGGTCCGGCGGACTCGACGTCCACCGGCCGCCCACGATCGCTCCCCGCAGAGACAGAACGTGGATCTGCTGAAGTAAACAAGGCAGATCGCTGTTCTGTCTGGGGATGAGAATGAGATCTGTCTTCCTGCTAAGCAGGAAGACGGATCGGTGTGTTTCCCCAGTCACACAGTCTCCCAGTTCGTAATCACAAACAGGCAACACATTTAACCTCTTGATCGTCCCTGATGTTAACCCCTTCCCTGCCAGCGTCATTAGTACAATGTCAGTGCATATTTTTAGCACTGACCACTGTATTAATGTCACTGGTTCCCAAAAAAGTGTACAAAATGTTGGTTAGGTATCTGATCTGTCTGCTGCAATGTCGCAGTCCCGCTAGAAACCACTGATTGCCGCCATTACTAGTAAAAAAAAAATAATAAAAATAAAAATGCCATAAATCTATCCCCTACTTTGTAGACGCTATGACTTTTGCACAAACAAATCAATATATGCTTATTGCTTTTTGTTTACCAAAAATATGTAGAAGAATACATATTGGCCTAAACTGATGAAAAAAAATGTTTTTTTTTGGATATGTATTATAGCAGAAAGTAAAAATTTTTTTTTTTTTTTTTTCAAAATTGTCAGTTTTTTTTTTGTTTATAGCGCAAAAAATAAAAACCGCAGAGGTGATCAAATACCACCAAACGAAAACTCTCTTTGTGACAAAAGTAACGCAGTGCCGTATCGCAAAAAATGGCCTGGTCATTAAGGAGGTAAATCCTTCCGGGGCTGAAGTGGTTCATTTATTTTACCAAAGCTTGAATTGAAATTTACTCCAAATATTGGATTTCCCATTTCCAGTCTTAATACCGGTGGTCACCAGGACGAATAGAGAGGGTGAGGATACATTATGAGCTCAGTATTGGAAGGATTGAGTTTGAGGATTTGAATCTTATTCTCAGCCATCTCACCGTACTTGCACTACAGCAGGGCGGCCACTCTGCGCTAGATCACGTACCTAGTACGTGATCTGAACCTTTCAGGTCTGGGGTGCGCACATGAGCCCCTGGCGAGCCGCTCCCACTCTTGCTGTGATCACACACAGTGGGAGCCCAGTAGCAGATACCATTTACGCAATGTCCGCCAGCACCCGCTGATTGTTCAGTACACAGGTAGAACGGCAATCTGCCTATGTAAATAAGGCAGATCGTAGTTCTGTCAGTAGTAAAGGCATTCTGTCCCCGTAGTACACAAGCACTGGCTAGGAACACATTTAACCCTTTGAATGTCCCTGATGTTTACCCCATCCCAGCCAGTGTCATTAGTACCGTGACAGTGCATATTTTTAGCACTGATCACCGTATTAGTGTCACTGGTCCCCAAAAAGTATCAAAAGTGTCAGTTAGTGTCCGATTTGTCCATCGCAATATTGCAGTCCCACTATAAGTCTCTGTTTGCCGCCATTACTAGTAAAAAAATGTAAATAAAAGAAAAAGAAAAATATCTGAAAGTTTGTAAATGCTATAATGCGCAAACCAATCAATATACGCTTATTGGGATTTTTTTTTACCAAAAATTTATAGCAGAATACATATTGGTCTAAATTAATGAAGAAATCTGATTTTATCCATCTTTTTATTGTATATATTTTATAGCAGAAAGTAAAAAATATTTTTTTTTCAAAATTGTCGGCTTGCCTATTTGTGGAAAAAAAAAGGACATAAAATGTATTTGGGTACAGTGTAATTGTCAATTAAGGTAATGCAGTGCCGTATCAGAAAAAATGGCCTGGTCATGAAGGGGGTTAAATCTTCTGGAGGTGAAGTGGTTAAAGCCCAGAACTTATCCTATTTTAGTTTTGCTCATAGTACGTGATGGAAAGAACCTCTGCATCAGTCACTGCTCTTTAAACAAGCCCTTCATTTTTGGTGTGTGTACCCATTGTAGAGATGCTCCTTGACGTTCTCTCTGGGAAGGAAATTTTTACCCAGGGTCCAATCAATGTTAAAGACGGCCCTGCCAATGATCTATACCTTTCCCTAGCGAGGCCACTCTAAATACACAAAAGAGCCACAAAAGATCACTTCCTACCAAATCCACAAAGAAGAGTGGAGCTAGAATCCATCAAGAACGAATTTTAATTGTTGGGAGTCTGAACAAAATATTGATTTCCTTGTATAAGAAGAGTTAATGCATTTCGAGGGGTTCTACGTAGCTCTCTGCTCAACAATAGTTTTATTGTATAAGTTGGATATACAGATTAACAGATATCAAAAGTCTTTTTCGCTTGATATCTGTTAACCTGTAGATTCAATTTAACAATTAAACCTAAGGTTGTGAATAACCAAATTTGTTGGGTATGGATTACATTGCTCAACTGCACTGACGTCTGTAGAAAGGTCTAAGGGCTAGTCTAGGGCAGCCCATCCTTAGACCATTCTTTGTGTTGTATGGCAGAGATGCCTGAAACTCAAGACTGACTGAACAGAATAATACATAAGTTGCAACGGCAATGATCTCTGTATGTGTATTTTCCTGTTAGCTGTTTGCCAGGATATTATCTTCAATATGATGAAACTCTGATAGCTAAACACTGTATTGAACATCAATGACATTGCATATTTGATATGTAGAAAATGAAATCATGGCCAGCTTTGGAGGTACTATGCCTTTATTGTTTGTATCCTTTATATTGCTTTATTATAATATAAAATAATTCTAATATAAAAATATAATAAAACAGATCTTTTAGAGACAGAAAATATGTCCCGAGTTATACCTTAGTCATGGAAATATATTATCATATATGTGAACTAGATATATAACTGTCTTTAGCGCACTTTACCTTAGTATTGGAAACAATTATCTTTGCTGTTGAAGAATGATTAACAATTTAAGGCCTTTTCTGTTTAGTACATGTGGGAGAGTTTGAATATGTGACCTGTGTGTTCAATACCAATAACTTTTACTGCTGGTTTGTTAAAGAAAAACTTGCTATAACACTACAAGTAAAAAATTGTTGCAGTTCACCAACCTGTTGGGCAAATCAATCTGATGACTTTGTTAGCTGTTTAAGGCTTCGTTTGGACCACTGACCAGTTCTGTGAGAGAGTTGGCCACTGCATAGTGGTAAACAAGGCAGTAGCAAAGGAGGTGGTACTAGGTCCTTGTTCTTGGGTTGCAAATAGGGCCAATATAACGCTAAACGCCGGTACCGCGTTTAGCTGCATTTAGCCACATTTGGTGTCTGAAACTTGGAAATCTCCGGCGTCTGACCCATTTTTTTGCTTCCAAAGAAACGCTGTTAAACGCAACTGCATAAAAAGGGCAATAAACGAGACTGTGTACATGGTCACATAGGATAACAATTACCGTGTTTCCCCGAAAGTAAGACAGTGTCTTACTTTCTTTTTATCCCTAAAAGCCCCACTATGTCTTACTTTCGGGGTATGTCTTATATTGGGAAAAAATTGTCGAATTACCTGGGGTGCGGGGATCTGTTAGCAATCACCTGAGCCGGCTGTGGCCCCTGGAGGAAAGCGGAGCAGAAAGCAGGACATGGTGCAATGAACACCAGCCACCCATATGACGAAACTGCGCCCCCTACAGCCAGGGCCGGGAACAGCACTAGCTCCTCCGTGATGTCATCTGAAGACTTTCCTTATCCACCTGCGGAGCCCGGGCAGTCCTTGAAATAACCAACTCCAGCCAAGTTTACGGCAACTCTGTCCGCTTCGGGGCTCCGCTACGCCCACACGGCAGCAACTCCGCCGGACAACCCGCCTATACTGCCCCGTCCGAAGAACACCGGACTCCCGGAATATGGCGGAATAACTGTAGTGGTTCTCTCAGCCAATGGCAAAGAGCCGCTTCACATCGCCAACCAATCGCGCCGTCACGGAGCGGCCGTTCTAGCCAGTCAGCGCGGCCGGCAAGAGAGCTGCCTCCAATAGGCTGAGAGTATCAATTACCTGGTTGAAGATTACAAGGATTAACCAATGAGGGTCAAGCGGATTACACCTGCGGCCAATGAGAGGGCGGGCGAGGACGGGCGGCGGTGCGGGTCAGTAACTCTTGAGTTGTGTGTAGGGAGCTGTCAGTGTGAGGAATGTGGTTACATCACACGGCTGACACTCTCCTCATCACATCTTCCCGGAATTCATACACCGCCCGCATTCCTCACACACTCTCATGGGTCATTCATTCACCAGAAACCAGCCCACACACTCGACCTTCCTATCCCCCCGTGTTTCCCCGAAAGTAAGACATATGTCTTACTTTCGGGGTACGGCTTATATTAGCTGACCCCTCTGAAACTCCCGATACGTCTTACAATCGGGGGTGTCTTACTATCGGGGAAACACGGTAATGAGTTCAGGGGCATTTGAGAAAAGCGTTCAACTGCCTCTGAACGTACGTTTAATAGCGTCCCGTGTACATGGGGCCTTAGTCTGAATAAACAGCTTAGGACATATCAGTGTTTTTTTATGTACTAATATGTTGCAGCCTTTATTAAAATTCCATGGATTGGCAGCTTGCTGAAGATCCTAACCACTACTCAACACAATGTGCAGCAGTCCAGATCCCCATCAGACCCAGTTCTCCAATCAACAGTGCTCAGGCTTCCTTGATTGGTGTACTGTACACAGGTTGTGTTGGATCACTGAAGTTCCAGACTGCTGTTCAACACAACGTACAGCGATCACACTTTAAAAAGGGCATGATTGTGCCATTTCCAGAGGGATTGTGCCGTGACTTACGGCTCCCACGCGCATGCGTTGGAGTGACGTCACGCAACTCTAGCCAGTCACAAAGCCGGAGTCTGCGGCCCCATAAGGAAGAGGGGTGAAGATGGGCACTTCCAGACAGTGGTGACATTGCAGGCTTTGTTCTCAGGTAAGTGACACATAACGGGCTACTATGCGATGCATTGTAGCCCATTATGCTTTAACTTTGCAGGGAAATAAAGAGGAAGTAAAATCCATTAGAGTTTACTTCCTCTTTAAAGACATGGATGAGCGAGTTTAGGGTGGAGGAACTTTACTGGCCTGCACAGAGTCCTGACCTCAACCCAATAAAACACCTTTGGGATTAATTGGAGCAGAGACTGTGAGCCAGGCCTTCTCATCCAACATCAGTGCCTGACCTCACAAATATGCTTCTGGAAGAATGGTCAAACATTCCCATAGACACACTCCTAATCCTTGTGGACAGCCTTCCCAGAGGAGTTGAAGCTGTTATAGCTGCAAAGGGTGGGCCAACTCAATATTGATCCCTACGGACTAAGACTGGGATGCCATTAAAGTTCATGTGTGTGTAAAGGCAGGTGTCCCAATACTGTTGGTGATATAGTGTATATTAATCCAGGGCTCAGGTGTGCTAAATTTTTCCATCATCCCCACCCTTCACTTGGTGACGTCTGGTCAGTACATTACTTCTTTAATAGGTCAATGATGTCACAAGTACTTTTACCCGTTTAGCTCTTCTACCTTTCGATGCAGCAAAGACTCCCATTGGATCTTGCTGGGTAAATAATTAACGAACAGCACTGCAGGATATGTGAGTGTAGAGAAAACTCCTGGCTTAGGGCGAAAATTTGGTCTCTGGACTTCTTTGGAGGGACAATCGCACATAAGGCAGCCCATTCAAGTGAAATTATGTAATGGTCCTGTCACTATGCTTTGGTGAGTTTGGAGTAACAATTGAGACATGAATGTGATTGGGTGCCGTTAATGCATATTGATGCCAGCTTGGAAAACCCCATCTTAATTATTGTGGCATGGGATCTATTTGTCTCGCCCAGGGACATGACTAGACAATTGGCTCATGCTATCACACAGAGATGGAAGAGACACCCTATAGCAGTAATGGTGAACCTTGGCACCCCAAACTACATTTCCCATGATTCTCATGCAATCTGCAGTGTAGTTGAGTATCATGGGAAATGTAGTTCCAAAACATCTTGGGTGCCAAGGTTTGCCATCACTGCCCTATAGGGACCCTTTTCCAGGGAAGACAGACCAAAAGACTGTCCTGGAATTGCAATTTCAGAATGCATTTCCTATTTTTAGTTCTTATGCCGCGTACACACGAGTGGACTTTATGGCAGACTTTGCCCGGCGGACTTTTCGACGGACTTTATGACGGACTTTCCGAATGAACGGACTTGCCTACACACAATCAACCAAAGTCCGTCGAATTCGTACGTGATGACGTACGACCGGACTAAAACAAGGAAGTTCATAGCCAGTAGCCAATAGCTGCCCTAGCGTGGCTTTTTGTCCGTCGAACTAGCATACAGACGAGCGGACTTTTCGACCGGACTTGAGTCTGTCGGATAGATTTGAAACATGTTTCAAATCTAAGTCCGTCCAACTTTTGAGAAAACAAAGTCCGCTGGAGCCCACACACGATCGAATTGTCCGACGAAATCCCGTCCGCCGGGCAAAGTCTGCCGTAAAGTCCACTCGTGTGTACGCGGCATTAGAGGTTTTATTACACCAATGTCTGAATCGTAATAAGGACCTTGGTTTCTTGCAGTGTGCTACAGGTCATGTAATACTACAGATTTCTTTATATATTCAATAGACACTCCTTCTCAGAGAATCACTAATGGTTGCAAAGTTCTTTTATTAATCTCTTTTCTATGTGCTCACCCTGTTGTTTATGACATTGTTTATCTGACCAAATCAATTAGAAAATTGGTATCTGGTCTACAGTTTATACCTCTCATATTTGGGGAAAAAGTTCTTTTTTACCCCAAAAGGTATTTGATTTCTTCTTTCATGCTCCCCGAGATCATTCTTTGGGTGCACAATCCCTTACCCCACCATAATCACTCTTCTCCCTTTCTACTATTACCTACTCCCCCTTTCCTTTTACCTTATTCCCCCCTCCCCCCCCCCAGATTATTTTACTATCCTCATAAGCTCCATCCCTTCCTTCTCCCTAACCTTACGTTCACACCTAAGCGCTTTTTGGAGCGTTTTCTGTTTTGCAGAAACGCACTACAGTCCATTAAACATGGTTTCCTATCACATGTTCACATCTATGAGTTTTTTAGCCGATGCATTTTTGGCCATGGACTTTTTTCCCACAGCAGATTGCGTTTTGCGTGTAATAGACGTTAATGAAGTTGCACCGGAAATGCAAGTGTTGTGTTTTTTGTTTTTTTCCCCCCTTTAAAAACACTGCATATAGCTGGTTGCTATATACACCGTTGCATGCTGGGACATGACGTCACCATGCGAAGTCTCCCGGGTGGCCCCGCCTCTTACCTATTTAACCCACTCCATACTGGGCAGTTTCACCCCCTTCCTTCCCAGACCATTTTTCAGCTTTTAGTGCTCTCGCACTTTGAATTACAATTATATGCTACACTGTACCCAAATTAAATTTTTATCATTTTGTTTGCACAAATAGAGCTTTCTTTATTCACCACTGAGTGTTTTTTTTTTTTTTTTGCGATATAAGCGGAAAAAGAGCAAGAATTTCAATTTTTTTTCTTCCTCCTGTTTTAAAAGAAATCCAATAAAATCTAATTTGGTCAAAAATTTAGGCCAACATGTATTCTGCTACATGTTCAGTAAAAAAAATCCTGATAATTGTATGATAATTGGTTTGTGTAGAAGTTATAGAGTCTACAAGCTATGCTACGCATTATTGAAAATTGATCAATCCTGATGCATCGATAGCCTATCTCATTTCTTGAGGCCCTAAAATGTCAGGGCAGTACAAATACCCCCCAAATGACCCCTTTTTGGAAAGGAGACAGTCTGAGGTATTTAGTAAGAGGCATAGTGAATTTTTTGAAGTTGCAATTTTTTCCCCCACAATGCTTTGGAAAATTAAGAAATATATATATATATATATATATTTTTTTTTTCTTCACAAAATTGTCATATTTACAAGTTATTTCTCACACACAGTATAGCCATACTTGCAATTACACCCCAAAATTCTGCTACGTGTCCCAAGTATGGCAATACCTCTTGTGTGCGACTTTTCCACAGCCTGGCCACATACAGAGGCCCAACATCCAAGTAGCACCGTCAGGCGTTCTAAAGGCATAAATTACACATTTATTTTCCTGAGTACCTATCACATTTTTGAAGGTCCTGGAGCACCAGGACAATGAAATAACCCACAAAATTACCCCATTTTGGAAAGAAAACACCCCAATGTATATTCTATGAGGCATAATGAACATGTTATTTTTTTCCCACAAGTTTTTGAAAAATGCGGAAAGAAAATGAAAATGTATTTTTCACAAAGTTGTCAATGTATATGATCTTTCTAACACATAGCATGTACATAGCAAAAATTACACTCCAAAATAGATTCAGCTACTTGTCCTTGGAGTATGACAATACCACATGTGTGAGACTTTTCCACAGCCTGGCCACATACATAGGCCCAACATGCAAGTAGCACCGTCAGGAATAGCATCTACACACCAAGAATTATACCCCAAAATACATTCTGCTGAGCAAAGGGTAAAAGAAAAGCATTGCCTGTGGTTTTAGCAGGCAGGAATACTACCATCCCAGAGCAGTCAAAGCATTGGTCCAGGCAGCCAAAGGAAATGCCCAGGAATTGTCCAGGCAGCAGACAGAGATATGCCAAAGTATGAACATGGTCCATAAGCAGGCAGTTCAGGTAACAGGCAGAGGCATGGCCAGTTCAGGTGGCAGGCAAAGGCATGGCCAGTTCAGGTGGCAGGCAAAGGCATGGCCAGTTCAGGTGGCAGGCAAAGGCATGGCCAGTTCAGGTGGCAGGCAAAGGCATGGCCAGTTCAGGTGGCAGGCAAAGGCATGGCCAGTTCAGGTGGTAGGCAAAGGCATGGTCAGTTCAAATGGTAGGCAAAAACATGACCAGTTCAGGTGGCAGGCAAAGGCATGGCCAGTTCAGGTAGCAGGCAAAGGCAGCGCTATAAGGCTTAGGGCCTCGGTCAGGTAAGACCCGAGGACAGGGGTAAAGGCTTCTTCCCATCCAAATCTCTTTGAAGCCTCTGAGTCTCCAGACCCTAATCCGAGAAAACCAAAACCTGGAAAAAAAAGTTTTCTCCACTCGGAAAATCTATTCTGGAGCCCCTCACATGTGTGAGACCCCTGTGCTGTACAGTGACAGGGCAAATGATCACTTCAGGAGGCAGGCAAAAAGCATGGTCATTTAACAGGCCAAGGTCAATTCACGCAGGCAGAAACATGGTTGGCAGAGGTATAGTCGATAAACAATCTGGGTTATACACAGAAATAGTGGAAACTGGAAAAATATCTTCACTTCACAGTCGATAAACAGCCTTGGTCATTCACAGAAATAACAGATAGTGGAAACTGGAAAAATATCACCTTCACTTTACTAATAGTGTAGTGAAGTGTGACAGCTCTGATAGCACTCTCCAATACTGGAGTGCCTGTCTGGAAGGAACACTGGGGACAGTAGTATTGGGTGTCACAGCGAATTCCTCTACTTGAACATACTTGGGGGTTTGCGACCTGTTAAGAGGGAGGATTTCGGGAAAGTGCCTTTTATGAAGTCTGGCTAATGTATCGGAGCGAATTAGTTGAGGGGCTTGGCCATGGGGATAGAGAAGGGCTGTAAAAACGTCTTCTTGAAATTTCAGATAGTGTAGAGAGTCAGCCTGGAGAGGGTTAATAAAAGCAAGCAAGGCAAGTACTTCCCTTTCAGGCCTACTTATTAGGCAGCTGGTCAGAGAGGCTGGAAGGAATGGCTGTGTTGCTATCAGAGCCGAAGAGAGCTTGATGCTGAAAGGACACCTGTTGCCTCTGTCTCGAACCTGCTGGGTGAGCTGCCCTGCACTGGGACTTTGCTATGTGATATGCTGTGGCTGGGATGCTGAGCATTATTTAATAGGACTGTCTTATACTGCTAAGAAGAGTTTGTGTGTTTGAGCTGCCTATGAAGACAAAGCCTGTCAACTTTATGTTGCTTTTTGCTGAATAAAGCCTTTTAAGTTGAGTAAACTGTCTTCACCTCACAGCTGGCTTTTTAAACCCTCCCACTGCCTTCCGCCACTCTTCCCCGGCCTCCTGTCACACTGGGAGACACGATCCATGATCCAGCACTTCCTCCAGCTACAGTGAGACCGGAATGAAGGCGGAAATGACTTTGTTCCAGTCTCCTATGTAAACACACAGAAGCGGCGTCACATTGTCACGGGGCGGATCCAGAGTCTAGCCTCGGGGGGGGTGGGGGGGGTGGCACTGCCAGAAAATACTTTTTTTTGCGGACAATTTATTGGGGGCAATGGCTGGTGTTGGAGCTTTCATCATCACTGCACCATGGTTATTATGGTGTCAGGATGATTGAAGCACATTATTTCTATTATTACATTATAATATAAAATTAAATGGTTCAACTCACCATAATGCAGAATCGATGGGAGCCCCGAGTGTGTCACTTTCCACGTCGACCTGCCTTCAGATGCAGCTTGTCACTTGCCACGTCCCTGCCACAAGTTGTGGATTTTCACTTGCCTGCCACCAGATGCCACACATTGGGGATTACACTTGCCACGTCACCTGCCACATGTTGCTGATTCTCACTTGCCATGTCACCTGCCACACATCGTGGATAACACTTGCCACGTCACCTGCCACACATTGCTTATTGTCGTTGGCCTGCTAAGGTGCAGATTGTCAGAGTGAAGGCAGGCAGCAGAGAGATGATGTAATCTCTCTGCTGCCCATGGCTGTACATTGAGGGCAGAACTGCAGTGATGCAGGGCGGGCGGTCATCTCTCTTCTCCCCGCCCGCCGGCTCACTGACTGGCCAGTCTCTCCACTCACCTGCGGACTGGCCTGCCCCCTCACTCGATGTCTGCCCTGCACGCCCGCACACTCAACTGGCGACCCCCTCACTCATGCGCCGACCTGTCCGCTCCGGCTCTCTCTCACCTGTCTACCCCTGCTGACTGGCCTGCCCGCTGGTTAACCCGCACACTCGCCCTCCCGCCCACTCACTCATCTGCTGACTGGCCTACCAATCACAAATTTCTCGGAGGGGGCAATTGCCCCATTGCCCCACCTTGATCCACCCCTGCATCGTCACTTCGGGTTTACTCGGCTGCCAATGGCGTCGTTTTAAAAAAAAATGACAGTATTCAGAACCGCCGTTTTTAGGGATCTGAATATTTTGAAGTGCAAAGGAGGGATCGCGGGTATTTTAGACCCCTGATCCCTCCATAAAGAGTACCTGTCACCCAGGGCCAGCCCAAGACATTGAGCTGCCTGGGACCAAGAATGAATTGCTGCCCCCCCAAAAAAAAAATTTAAATCACGCTCACCAAAATGCCCCCACATTCATTATTTTATATCATAACTAAAAGGGACCAGTCATGGCGGTCTACATGTATAGGAGTATAAAGGGGACCTGTCATGGCTCTATACATGTATAAATAGGACCTCTCATGGCTCTATACATGTATACAGGGGTATAAAGAGGACCTGGCATGGTTGTTTACATGTATAGGAGTAAAAAAGAGGACCTGTCATAGCTCTATACATGTATATAGGAGTATAAAGGGGACCTGTCATGGCTCTATACATGTATATAGGAGTATAAAGAGGACCTGTCGTGGCTCTATACATGTATAAAGAGGACCTGTCATGGCTCTATACATGTGTAAAAGGACGTGTCATGGCTTAATACAATCAGATCCATAAATATTGAGACATCGACACAATTCTAATCTTTTTTGGCTCTATACACCACCACAATGGATTTGAAATGAAACGAACAGGATGTGCTTTAACTGCAGACTTCCAGCTTTAATTTGATGGTATATAGGAGTATAAAGAGGACCTGTCATGGCTCTATATATGTATAAAGAGGACCTGTCATGGCTCTATACACGTATATAGGGGTATAAAGAGGACCTGGCATGGTTGTTTACATGTATAGTAGTATAAAGAGGACCTGTCATAGCTCTATACATGTATAAAGGAGTATAAAGAGGACCTGTCAGGACTCTATACATGTGTAAAAGGACGTGTCATGGCTTAATACAGGCAGATCCATAAATATTGGGACATCGACACAATTCTAATCTTTTTGGCTCTATACACCACCACAATGGATTTGAAATGAAACAAACAGCTTTAATTTGAGGGTATTTACATCTAAATCAGGTGAACGGTGCAGGAATTACAACAGTTTGTATATGTGCCTCCCTTTTAAGGGACCAAAAGTAATGGGACAGATTAACAATCATCCATCAAACTTTCACTTTTAATACTTGGTTGCAAAACCTTTTTAGTCTGGAACGCATAGACAACACCAGACGCTGGATTTCATTCCTGGTGATGCTCTGCCAGGCCTCTACTGCAACTGTCTTCAGTTCCTGCTTGTTCTTGGGGCATTTTCCCTTCAGTTTTGTCTTCAGCAAGTGAAATGCATGCTCAATCAGATTCAGGTCAGGTGATTGACTTGGCCATTGCATAACATTCCACTTCTTTCCCTTAAAAAACTCTTTGGTTGCTTTCGCAGTATGCTTCGGGTCATTGTCCATCTGCACTGTGAAACGCCGTCCAATTAGTTCTAAAGCATTTTGCTGAATATGAGCAGACAATATTGCCCGAAACACTTCAGAATTCATCCTGCTGCTTTTTTCAGCAGTCACATCATCAATAAATACAAGAGAACCAGTTTCATTGGCAGCCATACATGCCCACGCCATGACACTACCACCACCATGCTTCACTGATGAGGTGGTATGCTTTGGATCATGAGCAGTTCCTTTCCTTCTCCATACTCTCTCTTCCCATCACTCTGGTACAAGTTGATCTTGGTCTCATCTGTCCATAGGATGTTGTTCCAGAACTGCGAAGGCTTTTTTAGATGCTCTTTGGCAAACTCTAATCTGTTTTTGAGGCCCACCAATGGTTTACATCTTGTGGTGAACCCTCTGTATTCACTCTGGTGAAGTCTTCTCTTGATTGTTGACTTTGGCACACATACACCTACCTCAATGATATATATATATATATATATATATATATATATATATATATATACATATATACATACATATATATATATATATATATACATATATATATATATATATATATATATATATATATATATATATATATATATATATATATATATCAGCGGGAACGCGGGGGATCGCAGTTCCGGCACCTCCAGCACTGAATGTATGTAATAGCATGGGGTGTAGGGTGTCTATTGATATTGGCTGCTGGGGGACCTATTGTCACTGGTGGGGATCTGATTTTGTGTGAGGGTCTATTGTTGCTGATGGGGAATCTGTTGTTGCTGGGGGGGTCTTATGTTGCTGGAAGTGATCTACTGTTGAGGGAGAGGTCTATTTTGACTGTCTGCTGGATGTCTATTGATGCTGGCTGCTGGGAGATCTGTTATTGCTGCTGGGGGGGGGGGGTATAATGTTGCTTGGGTGGATATTTTGTTACTTGGTGTGCTATTTTGTTGTGGGTATTTCACTGTTGCTGCAAGGAATCTATTGTTGTTGGGGTGGAGTCTATTGTTGTGTGGGGATCTATTGCTGGGATTCTATTGTTGCTGGCTGCAGGAGATCTATTTTACTGCTTTTCGTTTTATCATTAACATGTTCCATACAAATGATTTAGCACCACAAAATGATACTTGGTTCTGTATTCTCTAAAAGGGGCAGTACTGGTAGGTGGGTAGGGGGTGGAATCAAGAGACGGTGGTCAGAGGTGGGTAGGGGCAGAGACAAGGGGTGACTCAGACGGGGGGAGTTCCTGCACCTATTCTCAGAGAAAAAAAACACTGTATATATATATATATATATATATATATATATATACTTACTGGCCACTTTATTAGGTACACCTTGCTAATATTGGGTTGGACCCCCTTTTGTCTTCAGAACTGCCTTAATTCTTCATGGCATAGATTCAAAAAGGTCTTGGAAACATTCCTCAGAGATTTTGGTCTATACTGACGTGATAGCATTATGCAGTTGCTGCAGATTTGTCGGCTGCACATCCATGATGCGAGTCTCCCATTTGACCACCTCCCAAAGGTGCTCTATTGGATTGAGATCTGGTGACTGTGGAGGCCATTGGAGTCCAGTGATCTCATTGTCATGTTCAAGAATCCAGTGGTGAGATGATTTGAGCTTTGTGACATGGTGCATTATCCTGCTGGAAGGAGCCATCAGAAGATGGGGACACTGTAGTCATAAAGGGATAAACATGGCCAACAACAATACTCAGGTAGGCCGTGGTGTTTAAATGATGCTCAATTGGTACTAAGGGGTCCAAAGTGTGCCACGATAATATCCCCCACACCATTACATCACCACCAGCCTGAACTGTTGATACAAGGCAGGATGGATCCATGCTTTCATGTTGTTTACGCCAAATTCTGACCCTACCATCTGAAAATCCCAGTTAAAATCGAGACTCATCAGACCAGACATTTTTCCAATCTTCTATTGTCCAATTCTAGTGAGCCTGTGCGAATTGTAGCCTCAGTTTCCTGTTCTTAGCTGACATTAGTGGCACCCAGTGTGGTCTTCTGCTGCTGTAGGCCATCTGTTTCAAGGTTTGATGAGTTTTGTCCGCTCATTATATTGTGTACCGTGTGTTATGTCAATACAGCAAACTCGTCCAAATTTCCAATTACTCATGCTGGAGAGTCACCGGAAGTGATATGGTTGGGGATTTCGACGAGTTGTCTGCTTTGTCAGAACACCGTTTATTCGGCTGGAAAGGCTGAGATCCTTTTTTTGTTTCAAACCACACATGTGAGGTATCGCCCCGAACGTTAAGTCCCATACACACTATCAGATTTTCTGCTGATTTTTGTCTTCAGATTTACCAAAACCATGTAGTGCAAGGGCCTGCCTGATTGCATACAAATTGAAACTCCTAAGGTTTGACCTCATATTATATGGTTTTGGTAAATCTGAAGGAAAAAATCAGCAGAAAATCTGATAGTGTGTATGGGGCTTTAGAGTTAGAGCAACAATTCTATTCCAGGTCCTCTGTAACTCTAAACAGGTAACCTGTAAAAAATTTTAAAGCATTGCTTATGGAGATTTTTAAGTACCGAAGTTTGGCGTCATTCCACGAGTGTGCGCAATTTTAAAGCGTGACATGTTAGGTATCTATTTACTCGGCATAACATCATCTGTCATATTATACAAACAAATTGGGCTAACTTCAGTGTTTTGTTTTTTTAATTCATGTTTGAACAATTGCAGTGGAAACAGAAAGCTCTTGCCAGCACTGATTGCATGATTGGGTTGCAGTGCCATTATCGTGTATGTGTGCAGTGGGGGGGAATAGTGGCCTGCCATTGGTATTAGTTGGAGGAATAGTGGGCTGTTTTTGGTATTAATGGGAGGGAAAGTGCAACATCATTAGTGTCAGTGGCAAGAATTATGCCCCTCTCTTGGTGTCCGAAGAGAAATAATGTCTCATTACAGTGGGAGGGATAATGCTCCAAGGGCCAGATAAGGTTGAAAAGAGCCACATCTGGTCTACGGACCGCAGTTTGGAGATGACTGACTTAAAGCAAGGAAACTTTACGTATGGAGTTTGTAGAACACAAATTGAAAACTTTGTGTTGGTAGAACCACAAGATTACCAAAGTGGTAGTGAGGCCAAGAAGGGTTAAAGGCCCCATGAAAGTTTAAACTGGCTTGCTGACACCTAGAGGCATTTAGCTAGCAGAATCCCGAAGACTGTCAGGTACTAGCATTTTCAGAAGGAGATTCACAATGATCAGTCACACCAAAAACTTTAGAGAACATAATCAATTGTTTATTTATTTAATTAGTTTGTTTTCTTCTCTATAATTTTCAGCAATGCCCTTGGAGGAGAATAACTTCAGCAATCAGACAGCTGCACACCTTGGGAATGAACCTCCTGCTTATTACAATTCATTTGCAGAAGAGCCAGTGTGGAATATCTCCAGTGTGACACCTAGTGAGCAGATTTGGAATGACTGTCCTCCTGCCTATGACTCTCTTCTTGATACCCCCATATGGAGTATTCCTGTTAGCCCACTTACTGCACCTACAGATGACCAGCTATGGAACTTTCCCCTGCCTATTCCGGAATACAGTGAAGCTCCATCTAACGCCAACACCAATCGGAACTCAGGGAATACTCCAACAAGTTCAAATTCCCTATTTAATGAGAAATTTCAAAGAGGAAGGCCTCTATGCGTAGGAGTGAGTATATTTTTTTTATGACTATACTTTTATTGAGTATGTTTTGTTTATGTCTAATTATGATGATAATGGTTATAAATCTGTACATGTATATTGTGTGTGTGTGTGTATGTATATATGTATATATATATATATATACACAGTGGGGCAAAAAAGTATTTAGTCAGCCACCAATTTTGCAAGTTCTCCCACTTAAAAAGATGAGAGAGGCCTGTAAATGTCATCATAGGTATACCTCAACTATGAGAGACAAAATGTGGAAACAAATCCAGACAATCACATTGTCTGATTTTTGAAAGAATTTATTTGCAAATTATGGTGGAAAATAAGTATTTGATCACCTACAAACAAGCAAGATTTCTGGCTCTCACAGACCTGTATCTTCTTCTTTAAGAGGCTACTCTGTCCTCCACTCATTACCTGTATTAATGGCACCTGTTTGAACTTGTTATCAGCATAAAAGACACCTGTCCACAACCTCAAACAGTCACACTCCAAACTCCACTATGGTGATAACCAAAGTGCTGTTGAAGGACACCAGAAACAAAATTGTAGACCTGCACCAGGCTGGGAAGACTGAATCTGCAATAGGCAAGCAGCTTGGTGTGAAGAAATCAACTGTGGGAGCAATAATTAGAAAATGGAAGACCTACAAGACCACTGATAATCTCCCTCGATCTTTGGCTCCACGCAAGATCTCACCCTGTGGGGTCAAAATGATCACAAGAACGGTGAGCAAAAATCCCAGAACCACACGGGGGGATCAGTAACACACTACGCCACCAGGGACTCAGATCCTGCAGTGCCAGACGTGTCCCCCTGCTTAAGCCAGTACATGTCTGGGCCCGTCTGAGGTTTGCTAGAGAGCATTTGGATGATCCAGAAGAGGATTAGGAGAATGTCATATGGTCAGATGAAACCAAAGTAGAACTGTTTGGTACAAACACAACTCGTCATGTTTGGAGGAGAGAGAATGCTGAGTTTCAACCAAAGAACACCATACCTACTGTGAAGCATGGGGGTGGCAACATCATGCTTTGGGGCTGTTTCTCTGCAAAGGGAACAGGACGACTGATCCATGTACATGAAAGAATGAATGGGGCCATGTATCGTGAGATTTTGAATGCAAACCTCCTCCCATCAGCAAGGGCATTGAAGATGAAACGTGACTGGGTCTTTCAGCATGACAATGATCCCAAACACATTGCCCGGGCAACGAAGGAGTGGCTTCGTAGGAAGCATTTCAAGGTCCTGGAGTGGCCCAGCCAGTCTCCAGATCTTAACCCCATAGAAAACCTTTGGAGGGAGTTGAAAGTCCGTGTTGCCCAGCGACAGCCCCAAAACATCACTGCTCTAGAGGAGATCTGCATGGAGGAATGGTCCAACATACCAGCAACAGTGTGTGACAACCTTGTGAAAAGTTACAGAAAACGTTTGACCTCTGTCATTGCCAACAAAGGATATATAACAAAGTATTGAGATGAACTTTTGATATTGACCAAATACTTATTTTTCCACCATAATTTGCAAATAAATTCTTTCAAAAATCAGACTGTGATTGTCTGGATTTGTTTCCACATTTTGTCTCTCATAGTTGAAGTATACCTATGATGACAATTACAGGCCTCTCTCATCTTTTTAAGTGGGAGAACTTGCACAATTGGTGGCTGACTAAATATTTTTTTGCCCCACTATATACTACATACATACATATATACATATATATACATATATAAATATATATATACACACACACACATACACACACACACAGTATTGTCAAAAGTATTGCGACACCTGCCTTTACACGCACATGAACTTTAATGGCATCCCAGTCTTAGTCCGTAGGGTTCAATGATGAGTTGACCCACCCTTTGCAGCTATATCAGCTTTACCTCTTCTGGGAATGCTGTCTGCAAGGTTTAGAGGTGTGTCTATGGGAATGTTTGACCATTCTTCTAGAAGCGCGTTTGTGAGGTCAGGCACTGATTTTAGAGAGAAGGCCTGCTCGCAGTCTCCACTCTAACTCATCCCAAAGGTGTTCTATCGGGTTGAGGTCAGGACTCAGTCAAGTTCCTCCTCCCCAAACTCGCTCATCTATGTCATTATTGACCTTGCTTTGTGTACTGGTGTGCAGTCATGTTGGAACAGGAAGGGACCAGCCCCCAACTGCTCCCAAAAAGTTGGGAGCATGAAATTGTCCAAAATGTTTTAGTATGCTGATGCCTTAAGAGTTCCCTTCACTGGAATTAAGGGGCCAAGCCCAATCTCTGAAAAACAACCCCACACCATAACCCCCTCCACCATATGATTTACAGTAGACCATTGCACAAAGCAAGGTCCATAAAGACATGGATGAGCGAGTTTGGGGTGGAGGAACTTGACAGGTCTGCAAAGAGTCCTGACCTCAACCCAATAGAACACCTTTGGGATTAATTGGAGCAGAGACTGTGAGCCAGGCCTTCTCATCCAATATCAGTGCCTGACCTCACAAATACACTTCTGGAAGAATGGTCAAACATTCCCATAGACACACTCCTAAACCTTGTGGACAGCCTTCCCAGAAGAGTTGAAGATGTTATAGCTACAAGGGGTGGGCCAACTCAATATTGAATCCTACAAACTAAGATTAGGATGCCATGTTTACTTTATAGGAGGAGTGGTTTATATCTGAGCAATGTGGTGTGCTGAAATGCAGGTGTGTTTCTAGTGGTGAGCCTGGGTTTGGTTCCAGGCAGGTTTAGTGAACATTGTGAAAGTTCAAGTGCTTATTACAAACCCCCTTAAAGTCAATGGAAGCTAATTGCTTAAAGGAGAAGTCCAGCCTGAACTTTTTAGGCTGGGCTTCAACTATGGGTCACAGGAGTGCAAACCTTTGCATTCCTGCCACCCGTTTTCAGCGGAGATCGGTCTGCAGTCCGTTCTCCGCTGATGTCACTGCCATCAGTCGAGGCAGCGTGTCATCCCGACTTCCAAAGTCTGGATCCGCCAGCTGCCTGGACTGATGGCAGTCTCAGCGAGCCACGGAGACGGCGGCTCCCCGCCCCTCCACAGCTCAGTGCTCCAATGAGCGTGGAGGAGCAGAGCAGGAGTGATGCTGACTGACAGTCAGCATCACTCTGCTCGGGAAGGAGTGAGAACCGAGCAATCAGCGGTGTTCGGTGGCTCGGTTCTCAGTGAAGAGACAGCAGGGGACAGCTGCAGCATCGGTCATCCAAGATGGTGGATAACGAAGGGCATATTATTTAAATTGCCCATTTTTTTTAATTAAAAGCTGTAATTATTTTATATGGTGATTTAAAAGAAGTAATGGGAACAAGTTGCAGGTTTCTGCATACAGAAATGGGTCAGCATAATTGTCACTCAAAGAGAGAAAAATATTACTCCATTGCTGCCAAAACACATTGGCACAAATCTACGAAATCTGCAAATATTCCCATGGCCCGTTTTTTCAATGTATATCAACCCTTATCCAGTTTAGCCCCGGAAAGTTTACCCCCTTCATGACCATGCCATTTTATGCGATACGGCACTGCGTTACTTTAACAGGCAATTGCGTGGTCGTGGAACACTGTATCCAAATAACATTGATGTCCTTTTTTTCCCACAAATAGAGCTTTCTTTTGGTGGTATTAGATCACCTCTGCGGTTTTTATTTTTTATGCTATAAACAAAAAAAGAATGACAATTTTGAAAAAAAAACAACATTTTTTTACTTTTTGCTATAAAACATATCCAATAAAAAATTGTAAAAAATCTAATTTATTCATCAGTTTAGGGCAATATGTATTCTGCTACATGTTTTTGGTAAAAATCCCAATAAGTGTATATTGATCGGTTTGCGCAAAAGTTATGGCGTCTATAAACTATGGGATATATTTAGGGAATTTTTATTTTTTTTATTTATTTTTACTAGTAATAGCGGCGATCAGTGATTTTTTTTGCAGGACTGCGACATTGCGGTGAACAAATCAGACACCTAACTGACACTTACATAGTTAGTAAGGTTGAATAAAGACACCAGTCCATCCAGTTCAACCTGAGTGAGTGTGGGTCCGTGTCCCTATCCCTGTACATTGTGTCACATTAGGATGCTCTTCTATTATATTATTATTATATTATTATTTATTTAAGGTACCCATATAGCGCCGTCAATTTACGCATACATCGCACACTCACATCGGTCCCTACCCCACCCTCAAGGAGCCCACAATTCAAGGTCTCCAACTCACATTCATATACTAGGGTCAATTTTGGACAAAAGCCAATTCACCTACCAGCATGTGTTTGGAGTGTGGGAGGAAACCAGAGTACCCAGAGGAAACCCATGCAGGCACAGGGAGAACATGCAAACCCCAGGCAGGTAGTGTCATAGTTGGGATTCGAACCAGCGACCCCTTTTACTGCTAGGCGAGAGTGCTACCCACTACACCACTGTGCCGCCCACCACTGGGCCACTTCTGATACATTTTCGGGGACCAGGGACATTAATACAGTGATCAGTGCTAAAAAAAATACTGTCGCTGTACTAATGACACTGGCAGGGAAGGAGTTAACATCAGGGACGATCAAAGGGTTAAATGTGCTCCTAGGGAGTGCTTTCTAACTGTGTGGGGGATGCTTTGACTGGGGGAAGACAGAGATCTGTGTCCCTGCTTAGCAGAAACACAAGATCTCCATCTTCCCCTTTCACAGAACAATGGTCTGCTTTGTTTTCATAGGCAGACCGCCGTTCTGCCTCTCCTGAGAATGACCGCGGGGTGTCGGCAAACATCGGGTCAGCCGGACACGCTGAATGGCTCCCGCTGTGTCCAATCACAGCAGGTCACAACCCCAGACCCAGTGTACAAAATCACGTACAGGTACGTGATTTCACAAAGGAGGGCCGCAGTATATATACGTGGGGCAGTCCAAAAGAGATCAAACAGAATACTAAAAAGCAGGAAGCTTTAAACATCAGAAATTGGGAAAGTTTTGCAGAGACCTAGATGACTGCAATCTTAATAAAGATTTTTGGTGGAAGAAAAAAGGTATATCAAAGAATATTCCGCCTTTGATGTCATTAAAACCCATTCCTAATTTCAATGTTGGTAACATGAGAAAATTGTTAGAGGTATCCAAACATCATACGCCCAACAAGGAGTCCAATAAACCTCAGGATACAAATAATAACCCAAGGAATAGTCACAAAAATCCTCTAATGCCACATACACACGAGCGGATTTTTCAAACGGACTGGTCCGACGGACAATTAGACCGTGTGTGGGCTTTATCGGACCTGCAGCTGACTTTTTCGGTCGAAAATTTGACGGACTTTAGATTTATAACATGTTTCAAATCTTTACGTTGGAACTCCGCCGGACCCAGTTCCTATCGAAAAGTCTGCTCGTCTGTATGCTAGTCCGACGGATGAAAACCGACGCTAGGGCAGCTATTGGCTACTGGCTATCAACTTCCTTATTTTAGTCCGGTCGTATGTCATCACGTACGAATCCGTCGGATTTTGGTGTGATCGTTTGTAGGCAAGTCCGTTGGAAGTCCGCTGAAAGTCCGTTGGATAGTCCATCGGACCAGTCCGGTCGAAGAGTCCCCTCGTGTGTACGTGGCATTAGGGGAAGAAACATGCTCTATCCTCTGAACCTAATGGCACACGGAAAAAACATAATCCCACTCAAGAACACCCTCTCTGTCATAATATCACTACTGAGTTTAACACTCATCCGACCGTAGAACCTGTTCCACCTTTAAAGGGGTTGTAAAGGTAAAAATTTTTTCACCTTAATGCATTATATGCATTAAGGTGAAAAAACTTTTGACAATACCGCCGCCCCCAGCCCCCCCGTTTTACTTACCTGACGCCTTGAATCTCCGCTGCTCGTTCTCGTCATCTCCATTGCAGCTCAGCCTGTTCGCTGATTGGCTGCAGTGGATGGATTGAAAGCAGCGCAGCCATTGGCTCACGCTGCTGTCAATCACATCCGATGATGCAGCGCGCCGGGGGGCGGGGCCGAGTGATACAGCGAGCGGCTATAGCCGCCGGCTGTATCACGGGAGCGCGCCCGCAAGCACTAACCACCATGCGAGGGAGCTCGCATTAAGGTGGTTAATGCTTGCGGGGAGGAGCTGAAACAGCCGCCGAGGGACCCCAGAAGACCAGGTTCGGGGCCACTCTGTGCAGAACGAGCTGCACAGTGAAGGTAAGTATAACATGTTTGTTATTTTAAAAAAAAAAAAAATTTACCTTTACAACCCCTTTAATGCCAGCTTCTACCTTCCAGTGACAACACTGCACCTACAGAATCTTTATAGACACTTCCCTCTCCTCTTTCTACCTCGTCTTCTTTTTTAGGGTGTGCCCTCTCCTGCCTCTAAAAAAAGTACGTAGAAGAGGAGGAAAGTATATGAACTCCCAAAAAAGAAAGAAGCATAATATATTTCATCTATCATGTCATCCACCTACACCATATGAGACATCACTACTTTTTAGAGGCCTGAATATTGCTCCTTCTGCACAAAATAAATCAATTTTCTATGTTTAAAGGATCTGAATAGGCTTTTAAGAAACCTTACTATAAAGTGGTTTTATAATTTGGGGCCACCACAACATAATTCCAATTCAGAGAGTCCTTAAAGACAATTTGATGAAGGTGATATCAGTCAGTGCCCTTATGAGTCTGGAAAACCAATGGAAGAAAAAACAAAAGGAGGAATTTGACATTTTCTTCCAGTGTACTCACCCAATACAGCACACTACATTTAGACCTAGATCGATTTTTTTTTTTTTTATCCTACACAAGCTAAAGGCCCCTACCTTGAAACATTCTACCAGGTATCTACTAGCTATGTGCAAACAAATGACTTTCAAAGAAACAACAAAATCCTCCAATTTGAGCTTCATGGAACATAAGGTATTGGATGGTTTGACCACCAATCGGGCCATCATCATAAAATCTGCAGACAAAGGGGGAGGTACGGTAATATTAAATAAATATTGCCTATTATTAGATACCAATACTTACAGAAAACTATGATGGGATCCATTGGCAGAATTTACAAAGGAATTAAAATGCTTAATCTTTAAAGTCCTAGCAGATGGTACTATCAATAAAAAAGAAGCTGCTTTTTTTTTTTTTTGATAAAGCCTTTTACAAAATCCCTTTTTATACCACCTCATCAAAGTCCACAAGAACTCTGTCAACCCCCTGGTCGCTGCATTGTAGCATGGAGAGTGTAACAAGTTGTCTGTATGTGGATTATTTTTTACAGCCCACACAGCGTACACATGGTCGGACTTTTTGGCTACAAAAGTCCGACAGACTTTCGACGGACTTTCGACGGACTTTTGGCAGACTTTTTGCGGACTTGCGGCGGACTTGCGGCAGACTTTCCTACGAACGGACTTGCCTACATATGATCACACAAAAGTCCGACGGATTTGTACGTCATGATGTACACTGGACTAAAATAAGGAAGTTGATAACCAGTAGCCAATAGCTGCCCTAGCGTGGGTTTTTGTCCGTGTGTACGCGGCATTAGTGTTGTCCCTTCCCTCCTACATCCAAGATGGTCTGCATCTTTTGGAGCACTTACAATCGTACTTCTAGGAACCTACCTATCTGTGGGTCTCCTTGGATGTCATCTCTCTATATATATTAATAGCACACTCAACAGGCATACAGGCAGTCAATTACTTCTCCACGGACCCAGATAAAAATGATGGACAGGTTTGACTTCATTCTAGCAGCCACTCATGTTGGCAGCATAGGGATTGTTGTTCCAAATGTATTTAAGTTCCCATAGCCCCATAGTGAGGTTGGCATAGCTTGGAGCAAAATGAGCTCCAATAGCTGTGGCGGTGTGCTGGAGCATAATTACTTCCAATTCAATGCAAGTTATTATATCCAACACAGCAGCACAGCTATTGGAGCTCATTTTGCTCCAAGCTATGCCAACTTCACTATGGGGCTATAGGAACTTAAATACATTTGGAACAACAATTCCTATGCTGCCAACATTGTCTACTATGGTCATTATATAGACAATATTATCATTTGGGATGGCCTGTCTTCATTCATGGTGGATTTTGTAGCCTGTTGTAACCGGAATAATATCCATGTTTGGAAACCTCATTGGCATGTTTCAATGTAAAAATAAAAAATATGTTTGACCCGCAAACATGTTTTACATGGCCAAGAATCTTTTGTGGCAAATGGAAAGACCTAATAAATTCAATCATTTAACCACTTGAGGTTAAATGACGGCTACAGCGCGGACCTCAATTTCCGGGAGGCCGTCATGGGACGTCCTCCCCTGTGCACACGCACTACGCGCACCCTGCAGGGCGCGCGGTGTGCGCGCTGTTATCATCGAGTCACGGAGACTCGGATGATCACAGATCCGAGTAAGGGGCCGGTCCCGGCCGCTTACCATGTGATCAGCTGTCAGCCAATGACAGCTGATCACATGATATAAACAAAACCTTGGTGATCGGTTTTGTTTTCTCCTCACGCTGACAGTGTGAGGAGGAAAAACAAGCCGATCACCGGCTTATGTCAAAGGGACATCGGTCCCAAAGAGGAAGGAGGCACATATGCCTCATCTGTCCAACAGGTGCCATCTGTTTTTGCCACCTGCCAGTGCCCACAGTGCCCACAAGTGGCACCTATCAATGCCCACAAGTGCCACCTATCAATGCTCTCCAGTGGTGCCAATCAGTGCCACCTAGCAGTGCTGCCATCAATCAGTGCCCAATCAGTGCCCATCACCGCCACCCATCAGTTCCCATCACTGCCACCTATCGGTGCCCATCAGTGCCGCCTCATCAGCGTACATCAACGAAGGAGAAAAATTACCTGTTTGCAAAATTTTATAACAAAAAAAAAATATATATATATATTTTTTTTTAAATTCTGTTTTTTTTATTTTTTTTAACAAAAACTAAAAACTGCAGAGGTGATCAAATACTATCAAAAGAAAGCTCTATTTGTAGGGAAAAAATGATATAAATTTCATTTGGGTACAGTGTTGTATGACCGCTCAATTGTCATCCAAAGTGCGACAGCGCTAAAAGCTGAAAATTGGTCTGGACAGGAGGGGGGTTTAAGTGCCCAGTAAGCAAGTGGTTAAGAACTGTTTCTCACAGTACATACTTTACTGTCTTACATCCCCATGTGGTCTCCTCAATGCAAGGAGAATCATTAGGATCCTTTGTGCACGCTTCGGTGAAAACAGTAGCACAGAAGACTATGTTCCTAGGCATTTTGCAGAATTACATGGGAAGTTATCTGATGGGCTAAAGGTCTGGGTCATTGAGCCTACCTCCAATGAATTTCCTCAAGCAGAGCATTTAAATAAATTGTGCGAGAGAGAGAAACATATTGGATGTGCACATTGAACTCTCTCACCCCAGGTGGTTTGATAGAAGGCGATAAGAGATAGAAGTTAATACTGTTGTTTAGTCCTTTCTTCCAGATCACAACAATTACACACGCCATACTCTTGTAAACTGTATATATTTTTTTATATATATATTCTATATATTTATATAAATATATAGATATATTTAGATATATTTCTTATACAGCCATTCCATCTATATATTATTATTTTTTTAAATATTTGTATTCCATTTATTATCTTCTTTCCTCACAACATTGATGTTTTGCTCCACCGCAAAATATATCTCCACTTGGTGACAGTTTTTGGGTATTACTGGGTCCGATAATTAAATATAATTTGCATTAAGATATTTTTCACAATTTTAAAAGTGTTTTTTTTTTTATAACATTTATGAATGAATTCAATTTTATTATCTGTTTAATCCTATTTTATTTCTATTTGGTTATTGTTTTTCAATTGGTCCATCTGATTATCTTTTAATTGTTATATATTGTTTATCATTTATTTTTATGCCTAATAATGCAATTCAATATGCACATTTTTATTTATTAATGTTCATTTTATTGTTTTATACACTTGGACATGCTGTATTTATAGTGAATCCACTATTTTCTGCCTTTTTTTGAAGTAGCACTGGGCATTGTAGTCCCACAGGTATAAGTATTACCCACACAGGCTTTGGAAAGGAGCAGTGTGACTCTGAAATGCGTAGCCATGCCCCCAGTATGTCCCACACTGTGTGAAGTTACTTCCTGTCAGCCTTGCATGCTATCTCCGTTTCCTGATAGCTGGTATCCTCACATAACCCAACCAGCGGCGACGCCACGGACTTCAAGACTGGATTAATGTGTCCCCCACTGAGTTCCTGTGCTGACAGGCAGTTCTGATAAGTGCTTTGTTATCCACTATTTTGTGAGTTGCTATTTGTCATTTTAATCATTAAATATTTCTTGTATACTGCACGCCTTCTGGCGTCCCTTCCACTTCCTAGGACACTAGCAAAAACTGAGGCATGATATTTAGGGTGGGGTTGTACAAGGGCTGGCTTGATCGTTTTAGTTTTGTCAGTGTCCAAACCTCCTGAAGGTGGCAGTATAACCCACACGTCAGACTATTCTACAATCCTGTGTCAGTCAATGGATGGTAAAGAAAGCTCCCCCCCCCCCGCGCATAGAAATGGCACTGTAGATAAATTAATTTGTATATTGGAAAAGAAAATATTTAGCACTGCAATATACATTTGCAGACTTGGACAGGCAGTACTGATAAATATACATGTTCCTTTGTCTCAGGTGCTGGTGATTTTGTGTGCCTTTGTGCAGATCGCAGTAGGTACGATGTTGGCATTTAACAGTATGCGTGATTACTCTGCAACCCTATCATATGGAATACCATACTGGACATCAGTGTGTGTAAGTACTATATTGCTATATCTTTCAAGGATGCATAAGAACTGAATCATTTAAAACGAGAAAAAGTTAGTTTAAAGGGTATGTATGGTGGTTTTGCATATATTTGCCTTTTTTATTATGGTCAGGATGAAAAAGCTAAAGTAAAATATATACGGTACATATTAAATCTTGCAGTTAATGTGGTTGTAGACCTCTGATATAAAAACAAAGCATATGATGTGATATGATATGAGAACAAAGCATATCCTTCTATAAAGTGTACTTGCCTCAATCCAAACCACAGAGTGTGATTTGTATGTGTGTCTGCAGTCTGGTTCCTATGCAGTCTGCTTGAGTCATTTCTAACTGTGCTGACAACATGGGTTTGAGGGGGGGTGGGGCAGGGGAGCTGCAGCACACAAAAGGTGATTGGTAGCCTCAGCTGTGCATGTTTGTTTGTGAGATTGTGTAGAGGGGAGGGGTGTGTCCCTTCCCTCCACCCAGGTCTCAGATTACACTGGGCTCTCCTCTCCTCTCTGAGCTGTGCAGTGTGTGATAACAGATCCAAAACCCCTGCCTTTAGAAGCTCAGGAAATCTGTGTAAATTCTGCACTTTAACCTAATGTAGAGAAGAGATGGCTGCAGATGAATACATGCAACTTCTGTAGGAGGATTTGTTTCATGTCTGTGTATTACCTGAGGCTAGTCACTTCACTGATTATATGTAAGAGTTTACAACCACTTTAAATATTTTGTATTCTCATTTTAAGCCAGCAGGTGGAGCTGTAGTCTGCTCTTCAGATTAAGACTACATACCTGTACATTCTATGGCCACGTTTGTGCACACCTGAACCTAAGGCCTACCAATATGGCAAACAGTATGTGGACACCTGACCAGTGCACCTTCCTTTATGACCTAAAAAGTATTTGAACACCTGAGCAAAACACCATTCAAATTGTTGAGTTCAGATACTTATAGTAAAGACATTTTAGTCAAATGTGCATGTAACGAGCCCCTTGCTCGCTCGGTTCCACTCTCCCGACACTCCTCTGCTGCTATAGAATCAGATTGCAGATCACGACATCTGATTGCTCGGTCATCCAATGGTCCGGGATTAGAACTACAGCTATGTCCCGTTCTAACCCAGTTGTGATAGCTCAGAACAAACACCAGGCAGGCTGTATGTAAGTTCAACCAGGTAGCAGAGTTAATTAAACACAAACAACAATGGGGATCTAATGACTCTTAGATCCCATACTAGAGACTTATTTACAATACACATTTTAGCAAACAACTGACAGGTAGCTGGAATTGATGACATTAGCATTTAACAGTAGGAGTCCCAACGGTATGAATCAGTCACTATTCCAATATGGCAAATCCAGGGTCCCCAGAGTCTGTGTGTCCTGGGGGACCAGGACCCAAATCCACAGTAATACCACCTCAAGGGTCCCCAGGCATACAGCTCACAAAGAACACCGTTCCCCCAAATGCCAGGGCCCACGATTGATCGGCAAGAGGCTAGCATACAGTCCCCTCCAAAAGTCTCTCTCCCGGCTAGGTCTGTCACAGTGCACTTCCAAACTTATTGTAAGCCTGATATGTTTGGTGTAGAGGAACTTAATCAGCCTGCACAGAGCCCTGACCTTATTGAACACCTTTGGGGTGAATTGGAATGGCAATTGAGAGCCAGGTCTTCTCATCTAAATAGGCACTAATTCCCACTTCAAAATCTTGTGGAAAGCCTTTGAAGAAGAGTGGAGGCTATTTTAGCTACAAAGGGGTGGGTCCATGGTTTTGGAATGTTGTAAGCAATAAGCTCATATAGGTGTGATGGCCACGCATACACACATTTTGGTCATATAGTGTGGCAAACAGTACAATCAACTAGCTAATTACATGAAAACAATACCATACATTTACAATGATCTAAGCTGCTGGCTCTAAAATCGTAACTCCCAATCTTCTGAGTTGGCAAAGAGGGACACATTTTAGAATTTGTAGGCAATGAGCACACCCTGGACCCTCTGATCACATAGACTGAATTGAAGAACAAGTAGGAAGAATGAAAGAAAGCAAAACCCAATAAAAAAAAAAATCTGGTACAGTAGTTAAATAGTAAATGTACTGTAGCAATACGAAACTCTACACTGGAGCTAACAGAGGGACATTCAATGAGAAATTGGGGATAGAGAGAATTTGTTCCAATAAGCAGAATCGGTATTTATAAGCTGTGTGCAAACAGTGAGGTCTAGCATGGCATTCAAGTTAGAAAGGCCTGATCTATTATTATTTGCACATGGCTCTATTCACAATGCACAAGAACCAAACTAGTACTTAGTTCTTTGATAGAATATAGTGGATTATTCAGGGCAACCCCCACCATGTGTTTCAAAGATTTACTGTATAGCTCTTTACAGTATATACACATTATGAAGATGTTAGCCTCACTTGATCCCAAGCTTAAATACCCTTAACAACAAGCTAATGTGAAACATGTTAATATTAGTGCACTGTAAAGGGGAACTAAATGTAATAATGTGAAAATTCCTACCCAGACCTATCCACAGAGTGCTCTCCTCAAGCAATGCAAGTTCAGCATCACCATTCATTGCCCTGTCTACTGCCACTGACATCTTCTACTGGTCTTCCTCCTTTGTCCGATCTTCTTTCTTTGGCCAGTGGGTGGCCCATGATGATGTACTGTAAAATTGGAGTTACATCGTTGCAGCACCCGTCTCCATTCTCAGCATTTTATACCCTCCTTGTTTTGTAACTGTACGGTCTGCCCTCACGTTGTAAACAGTGTTGCCAACCTACCAGATTGAAATTTACTGACACGACAGCCAAAATTTACTGGCACAGCCAAGTTTTTACTGGCATTTACGGTTGTAAGTGCAAATTTCAGTATTTAGGCTACAAATAAGTGCAATATGCAATTAGCAATGTGATTCAATGTAGACATTAATGCTAAGTAAGTGGCTCAGGGACAGGACTCAGGGACAGGAAATTAGAATGGGCGGCACACATGAAATAGACTCTCACAGTGATACTGACAGTAGTGTGCAGCAGCATAGATCACTGACACGTCCCATCCTGAGTCACAGTGACAATCTCTATCCATGCCAGGTGGTCCTCTCAGTCCCCTCCAGTCCAAATAGCATTGACAATCCTGCTCCCGACTTGCCTTGCTCCCGTCCCACAGACCCACACACGAGGCTCTGGCCACTCCGCTTGGCTCCCTTGCACCATGACATCACACAACATGCTCAGGCACCGTCTCCGCCAGACTCGCCCCCCGCCAGTACCACCCGAACACACTGTAGCAGGTACTTGAATGGTCCTGGCTGGCTCTGTACCCAAGCTGCGCTTGCCCAGTTCCGAGCCAAGCGCCACGGCCATATTTTTTACTGGCAACCTTTTCCTTTTACTGGCATTTACTGACAGGAGAAAAATGCCTGTTTTTTACTGGCTGCCAGTAAAAATACTGACAGTTTGCAACACTGGTTGTAAAGCACTGGGAAAACTGTTGGCACTATATAAATCATGTATAATAACAATAATATTATAGATGTACATTGCATTGTGCATACGCTGCAGGCAATGTAGACAAGAAGGGACTTCTTGTCTAAAAAATCTACCATTTTTTAAATTTAAAAGAGCAGGAAACTTGATCCGTGTCAAGTTTTTATTACTGTCTGTGCAGGACGTGATTGGAAATCCAAAATTTTTGAGTCGTCGCTAGAATTTTTGAGGAGCTATCACTACAATAAGAGGTGAGGAGGAATCTTCCAATGGAGAGATCAGAGATCTGTTCTGGTGACAACTGTCTTAGGCTTGGTTCACGACTTTGCCCTGCAACTTCCTTCCGACTTGGATGCTATTTAGGAGCCTGTACAAGGGCTGAAATTAGACCCAAGTCGGACCAAAGTAGTGCAGGAAACTTTTCTAAAGTTGGAGCGACTTGTGTAGCATCAGTTAAGACGTGCATCTTTGGGTCTCACAAGTCGGATCCCATGTTGCAGCAGTGTGAACCGAGCCTTAGGGTCTGTGTTGACAAGGTTTTTCCTTTACATTAGTTGGAGATGTTCTGAGATCATTCTGAATTAATTAACGGTGACCTGCAGTTGATCTCTTTCTGACCAGCATTTGACCTTCTAGTTACGCTTATCTCTAACAGCAGAGGCCCACCTTAAGTTCAAGTATTGCCCCACGGCAGCCTCAGCCTTGTCCCAGGGCATTGATGAATACCGCACAGAAGTAAAGGTACCCCTTGTGTAGTCAATGGTGTTGGGTGAACAGTTCGGGCCGAAAAAAAGTTCGGACCGAACATTGCCTGTTTGTCCGTACAGCGAACACCCAAGTTTGTGGAGCGCTCAGCGGGTTGTTCACCTGCGGAGTACCCCACATGGCATTGCACGCTGCACAATGCATTCTAAACTGTTTGCTGTTTGCCTGCTGGACTACAAAATACCCCCCTTCCATTATGTTATGGAGATGAGGAGTGAGGTAGACGTTCTATTGACAAAAAGGGAAGAGCTGGGAACAAGGTAACAATACTACTTGGTTTTCAGTGCAGCTGTGGCACTGGGTTGTCAGCTTAACCAGGAAGTTAGGAGCACACTGGAATTCTTTTGAGATCAACAGGTTAATTTTATAATGTTCTAATATCCATTATGTTCATTCTTGTTTTTTTACAGTACACTATAACAGGGTGCCTGCTAATCGCTGCAAAAGTTAGGACTACCCGCTCTCGGGTGAGTATTTGTATGGCCACGTACAGGATGCTTGTTGGAAAAAACTGATTTGTATATGACCTGCTCGTACAGATATGATGGTGGTGATGGATATACATGTTTATTTTATTTTTATTATTATTAACCTATTTGCATGCTCCAAATAAGCTGCAAACTGGGTCCCTTCTAGCCCAAATTAGTTCTCACACCTTTTTATCGCTCTATAATCCTGTACCCCTTCTCTTTTTATGACTGATTCCCTAAAATACCTTTTCAATTTTGCTCCTGCCCACACTCCAGTGCTCTGTGCTGGCAGAGCTGAGTAATAGCCACACCCCTCAGCACAAGTATCTACATACAAGGAGAGAGAGGGGTTATGTGTCACCAGGACTATCACTGATGAGAGCAACTCTAGTTGCTGAACTCTAGTACTTCTTGGACTGCACAGTCATATTTAGACTCTCTGCACAGCTAATATATTAAAAAGAGAACATTGGAATTTGAGTTTTAACCCTTTTACTGCCACCGACATATGTCGAAGGCATTACACACACTGCATTCCCTGAAAGTGTGTGTAAATCGGACAAGTTGAAGTGATCGTTTCCATACATCCCCATCATGTTTCCGGGGCTCGGCATGCCCATAGGTGAACCCCGGACAAGCATGGCAGATGTTGAATAGAGGGAAGGGAAACTAGCGAGCGTCCGTTCGCTGGCCTCCCTTTTCTGTTACTGCCCCAGAAGCGATGTGTTAAACTTTTTATCTGGGAATAAATTGTACTCATTGGATTATTATCAATCCGTATTACAACTGCATTCCTCAGAACTGTCTAGATGCAACCTGATTACTTTATTTTTCAAATATAAACTTAGTAGTACAAGATTTTTCGAATAGGGATGACAGGATTGGTTAATCAATTTTACTAACAATCCAATAACAGGCCGCATCTCTATTATATGTAGTATTTAAATTGAACCTGAACATAAGCTCCCATATATGGAACAGTGGGAAAAAGATCCTAATTTTTCTTGGGAACTCTCGGAATAGTATAAAACAATCAATATCAATAATATTGATTATAAATAAATATTATATATATATAATATAAATATTATTTATAAATAAAATCAATAATCTCTCAAAAATATTGATCAATACGTCTTTAGTGGAATCCAATTATGAAACTCCATTACAATGAAAAATGTTTCCTTTGAGAATAGCTAAATAAAAAATTGAAAAGTCTCTTCCAAATGCTTTAGAAATTGTGGTCAAGAAGGTTCTATGGTACACATTTGGTGGCGATGTCCCAAATAATGTAAATTTTGGATCAAAATATTTGACTTTATATGTGAAATTACCAAAATAAATATTATTAAATCCCCTGAAATTGCTCTCTTTCAAAAATGTTATTTGAGTTTACCTAAACACACCAAACACTTACGGTAATTTCTTGTATAATACTAGCTGCTAGAATAACCATTGCGTGTTGTTGGAATCAATCTGGAATAACATTTGATTACGTTATACAAAAGTTGAACTGGATTATGATTAACGATAAATGAACTTGCATTTTACATAACCGCCTTACTATTTTTGAAAATACATTGTTTACATTATTTATCTATGAATTTTAGAAATTTGTGAAAGAAAAACCTTGACTGTCCTTGTCTTGCTCACATTTTTTTCATTCTTATCTTTCCTTTTTTTTTTCTTTTTAGAAATTTTATTTTTGAACACGTTTTTAAACACTTCCATGTAGATTAGTGATATTTATACTTATACTAAGTAAATACTACTTTCTATAATACTACTTGTAATATCTTGTTAATACAGGATATTAGTTTAATTTTATTTTGTTATCTGCTATATCCCTACTTTTTTTTAAAATTAGGAATACATTTCAATATCAGGTACAGTATCTCACAAATGTGAATACACCCCCTCACATTTTTTTTTTTATTATATCTTTTCATCTGAAGAAATTACACTTTTGCTACAATGTAAAGTAGTAAGTGTACAGCCTGTATAACAGTGTAAATTTGCTGTCCCCCCAAAATAACTCAACACACAGCCATTAATGTCTAAACCGCTGGCAACAAAAGTGAGTACACCCCTAAGTGAAAATGTCCAAATTGGGCCCAAAGTGTCACTATTTTGTGTGGCCACCATTATTTTCTAGCAGTGTTATAACCCTCTTGGGCATGGAGTTCACCAAAGCTTCAAGGTTTGCCACTGGTGTCCTCTTCCACTCCTCCATGACACATCACAGAACTGGTGGATGTTGGAAACCTTGCGCTCTTCCACCTTCCATTTGAGGATGCACCACAGATGCTCAATAGGGTTTAGGTCTGGAGACATGCTTGGCCAGTCCATCACCTTTACCCTCAGCTTCTTTAGCAAGGCAGTGGACGTCTTGGAGGTGTGTTTGGGTTTGTTATCATGTTGGAATACTGCCCTGCGGCCCAGTCTCTGAGGGGAGGGGATCATGCTCTGCTTCAGTGTGTTATTTTGAGGGAACAGTAAATTTACATTGTTATACAAGCTGTACACTTACTACTTTACATTGTAGCAAAGTGTCATTTGTGTCACATCAAGTGTCACATGAAAAGATATAATAAAATATTTACAAAAATGTGAGGGGTGTACTCCCTTTTTGGTGAGATACTGTATGTTTATATGTTCTTCTTTTATCTTACATTATTCATAATGTGTTCATTATACTGTATCGAGAAAAAACAAGAGTCTTGAACTATAAATCTTCACTTCCGGTTTCTTGTGTCACTTTCCTGAACTTCACTGCATTCGTTTAATAGTAGAACATGTGAGACTTCAGGGGTATTTTAGACCCCTGATGTCTCATTAAAGAGAATGTGTCACCAAAAAAAAAATCATTCGAAATTTAAAAAAAGTGCAAGAAATTAAAGTCACACCCAGGCACTTAGAATCCTCCAAAGAAAAATGTTGAGCCCCCAAAATAAATGTATGTATTGGGGCTCCTACGCATGAAAAACATTGATTATGCTACACAAGAATGTAAAAAGGCTATGGGGGTACCTCATCCTATATAGAATTCATAAAGCCAATTATTTATACAAAATTAAATATATAAAATATTTTCATAAAAACATATAGATGCTTCCTTGCGGTTCTTAAGTACATATTTCTCGAATTTCAGTCTGTAGAAATGGCTAACGCGTTTCGCATAGTCGCTTCCTCAGAACCATGACATATGATCAGAGAACCTTAAACAGGAAAACATGGGAAAAGATCATTAGAGACAAGAACATGCGCTTAGATATCCTATACATGGAGGTTCACATTAAAAGGTATAGTGACCCATATAGGGACAAATACCCCTATAACGTATTGAGAACCCAAAATAGTTCAATCTATGGATGGAAGACGATGTGCCCCAAATTTGGGAGGAGTGAGTAGAATTAAAGGAGATTCAGGAATCCAACCAGAATGGTCCCTCTAAGGATTAATAAGACATTTTAACTATTTTGGGTTCTCAATACGTAAGTTATAGGGGTATTTGTCCCTATATGGGTCACTATACCTTTTAATGTGAACCTCCATGTATAGGATATCTGAGCGCATGTTCTTGTCTCTAATGATCTTTACCCATGTTTTCCTGTTTAAGGTTCTCTGATCATATGTCATATGTAAATCGTTCTGAGGAAGCGACCATGCGAAACGCGTCAACCATTTCTACAGACTGAAATTTGAGAAATATCTGCTTATGAACCACAGGGAAGCATCTATATGTTTTTATGAAAATATTTTATATATTTAATTTTGTATAAATAAAATTATTGAACAATTATTATACATATATTCCTCATTTGTCACCGTGATAGTCCATTCTGTTGGTTTGGCTTTATGGATTATGCTACACATTTTATATGTTGCCACACACACCAGAGTGAGAGCAATAATCCAAGGGCCACGATTCACTGTTAACTCTAAACTGATGACCTGTAGGGGATTTTATGGAAAATAGGCTACCGAAGTTTGCCATCATCTCACAGGTGCACACAATTTTAAGGTTTTTCATGTTGGTCATCTATTTACTTAGCACAACCTATTTTTTTTTTAACCAAACAATTGGGTAATATATTGTGTTTATGTGCTCTCAAATACATTTTAGTGTATTTGTAGCGCACTAAGCCCTTGGGAGCTGCAAAGTTGTTCATTACCTTTATGTAAATGACCCCCGATCTTCCTTCCCAGGCAACTTCAAAACACCAGACAGTCTTTATATTTTATAAAGAACTTTATTCTTGAACTTGGGTTGGTAAACGAGTAGATAGAAAATATGGGATGCCTCTATTAATTATGGTTCTTGTCTCTGGTCTTGTGTACGTTCCTTTTTGAGCTGACCAGCATCACTCTGAATAGTCCCAGCAGTGGCGTCACTAGGGTTGGTGTCACCCGGTGCCAAAAAAATTGGTGTCACCCCCCCACCAACTACCTCAGTACCGAACCCCCCTCCACTAACTACAGACCCCACTCCATCAATATAGCCCCCCTCCCTCAGTACAGACCCCCTTCCATCAATATAGACCCCCCACTAAGTACAGACCCCCTCCATCAGTACAGACCCCCGCTCAGTGCAGACCCCCTTTCCTCAGTATAGACCCCCCACTAAGTACTGACCCCCTCCCTCAGTACAGACCCCCCATCAGTACAGAAACCCTCCCTCAGTACAGAGTCTGCAGACCCCCCTCCATCAGTATCAACCTCCCACCTCAGTGCAGACCGCCCCATCAGTACATACACCCCCCCCAGTGCTGACCCCCATCAGTATAGAATCCCCCCTCAGTGCAGACTCCCCCATCAGTATAAAATCCCCCCCTCAGTGCCAACCCCCATTAGTATAGAACTCCCCTCAGTGCAGAGCCCCCATTAGTATAGAACCCCCCTCAGTGCAGACCCCCCATTAGTATAGAACCCCCCTCAGTGCAGACCCCCTATTAGTATAGAACCCCCCTCAGTGCAGACCCCCCATTAGTATAGAATCCCCCCTCAGTGCAGAGCCCCCATTAGTATAGAATCCCCCTCAGTGCAGAGCCCCCCATTAGTATAGAATCCTCCTCAGTGCAGAGCCCCATTAGTATAGAATCCCCCTCAGTGCAGAGCCCCCCATTAGCATAGAATCCTCCCTCAGTGCAGAGCCCCCCATTAGTATAGAATCCCCCTCAGTGTAGAGCCCCCTATTAGTATAGAATCCCCCTCAGTGCAGAGCCCCCCATTAGTATAGAATCCCCCTCAGTGTAGAGCCCCCCATTAGTATAGAATCCCCCTTAGTGCAGAGCCCCCCATTAGTATAGAATCCCCCTCAGTGTAGAGCCCCCCATTAGTATAGAATCCCCCTCAGTGCAGAGCCCCCCATTAGTATAGAATCCCCCTCAGTGCAGAGCCCCCCATTAGTAAAGAATCCCCCTCAGTGCAGAGCCCCCCATTAGTATAGACACCCCCTCAGTGCAGAGCCCCCATTAGTATAGAATCCCCCTCAGTGCAGAGCCCCGATTAGTATAGAATCCCCCTCAGTGCAGAGCCCCCCATTGGTATAGAATCCCCCTCAGTGCAGAGCCCCCATTAGTATAGAATCCCCCTCAGTGCAGAGCCCCCCATTAGTATAGACACCCCCTCAGTGCAGAGCCCCCATTAGTATAGAATCCCCCTCAGTGCAGAGCCCCCCATTAGTATAGAATCCCCCTCAGTGCAGAGCCCCCATTAGTATAGACACCCCCCTCAGTGCAGAGCCCCCATTAGTATAGACACCCCCCTCAGTGCAGAGCCCCCCATCAGTATAGACACCCCCCTCAGTGCAGAGCTCCCCATTAGTATAGACACCCCCTCAGTGCAGAGCGCCCATTAGTATAGAATCCCCCTCAGTGCAGAGCCCCCCATTAGTATAGACACCCCCTCAGTGCAGAGCCCCCATTAGTATAGAATCCTCCTCAGTGCAGAGCCCCGATTAGTATAGAATCCCCCTCAGTGCAGAGCCCCCCATTAGTATAGGCACCCCCCTCAGTGCAGAGCCCCCTCCATCAGTATCAACCTCCCACCTCAGTGCAGACCGCCCCATCAGTACATACACCCCCCCCAGTGCTGACCCCCATCAGTATAGAATCCCCCCTCAGTGCAGACTCCCCCATCAGTATAAAATCCCCCCTCAGTGCCAACCCCCATTAGTATAGAACTCCCCTCAGTGCAGAGCCCCCATTAGTATAGAACCCCCCTCAGTGCAGACCCCCCATTAGTATAGAACCCCCCTCAGTGCAGACCCCCTATTAGTATAGAACCCCCCTCAGTGCAGACCCCCCATTAGTATAGAATCCCCCCTCAGTGCAGAGCCCCCATTAGTATAGAATCCCCCTCAGTGCAGAGCCCCCCATTAGTATAGAATCCTCCTCAGTGCAGAGCCCCATTAGTATAGAATCCCCCTCAGTGCAGAGCCCCCCATTAGCATAGAATCCTCCCTCAGTGCAGAGCCCCCCATTAGTATAGAATCCCCCTCAGTGTAGAGCCCCCTATTAGTATAGAATCCCCCTCAGTGCAGAGCCCCCCATTAGTATAGAATCCCCCTCAGTGTAGAGCCCCCCATTAGTATAGAATCCCCCTTAGTGCAGAGCCCCCCATTAGTATAGAATCCCCCTCAGTGTAGAGCCCCCCATTAGTATAGAATCCCCCTCAGTGCAGAGCCCCCCATTAGTATAGAATCCCCCTCAGTGCAGAGCCCCCATTAGTATAGACACCCCCCTCAGTGCAGAGCCCCCATTAGTATAGGCACCCCCCTCAGTGCAGAGCCCCCCATTAGTATAGACACCCCCCTCAGTGCAGAGCCCCCCATTAGTATAGACACCCCCTCAGTGTAGAGCCCCCATTAGTATAGAATCCCCCTCAGTGCAGAGCCCCCATTAGTATAGATACCCCCCTCAGTGCAGAGCCCCCCATTAGTATAGAATCCCCCTCAGTGCAGAGCCCCCCATTAGTAAAGAATCCCCCTCAGTGCAGAGCCCCCCATTAGTATAGACACCCCCTCAGTGCAGAGCCCCCATTAGTATAGAATCCCCCTCAGTGCAGAGCCCCGATTAGTATAGAATCCCCCTCAGTGCAGAGCCCCCCATTGGTATAGAATCCCCCTCAGTGCAGAGCCCCCATTAGTATAGAATCCCCCTCAGTGCAGAGCCCCCCATTAGTATAGACACCCCCTCAGTGCAGAGCCCCCATTAGTATAGAATCCCCCTCAGTGCAGAGCCCCCCATTAGTATAGAATCCCCCTCAGTGCAGAGCCCCCATTAGTATAGACACCCCCCTCAGTGCAGAGCCCCCATTAGTATAGACACCCCCCTCAGTGCAGAGCCCCCCATCAGTATAGACACCCCCCTCAGTGCAGAGCTCCCCATTAGTATAGACACCCCCTCAGTGCAGAGCGCCCATTAGTATAGAATCCCCCTCAGTGCAGAGCCCCCCATTAGTATAGACACCCCCTCAGTGCAGAGCCCCCATTAGTATAGAATCCTCCTCAGTGCAGAGCCCCGATTAGTATAGAATCCCCCTCAGTGCAGAGCCCCCCATTAGTATAGGCACCCCCCTCAGTGCAGAGCCCCCCATTAGTATAGACACCCCCCTCAGTGCAGAGCCCCCCATTAGTATAGACACCCCCTCAGTGTAGAGCCCCCATTAGTATAGAATCCCCCTCAGTGCAGAGCCCCCATTAGTATAAAAACCCCCCTCAGTGCAGAGCCCCCCATTAGTATAGAATCCCCCTCAGTGCAGAGCCCCCCATTAGTAAAGAATCCCCCTCAGTGCAGAGCCCCCCATTAGTATAGACACCCCCTCAGTGCAGAGCCCCCCATTAGTATAGAATCCCCCTCAGTGCAGAGCCCCGATTAGTATAGAATCCCCCTCAGTGCAGAGCCCCCCATTGGTATAGAATCCCCCTCAGTGCAGAGCCCCCATTAGTATAGAATCCCCCTCAGTGCAGAGCCCCCCATTAGTATAGACACCCCCTCAGTGCAGAGCCCCCATTAGTATAGAATCCCCCTCAGTGCAGAGCCCCCCATTAGTATAGAATCCCCCTCAGTGCAGAGCCCCCATTAGTATAGACACCCCCCTCAGTGCAGAGCCCCCATTAGTATAGACACCCCCCTCAGTGCAGAGCCCCCCATCAGTATAGACACCCCCCTCAGTGCAGAGCTCCCCATTAGTATAGACACCCCCTCAGTGCAGAGCGCCCATTAGTATAGAATCCCCCTCAGTGCAGAGCCCCCCATTAGTATAGACACCCCCTCAGTGCAGAGCCCCCATTAGTATAGAATCCTCCTCAGTGCAGAGCCCCGATTAGTATAGAATCCCCCTCAGTGCAGAGCCCCCCATTAGTATAGGATCCCCCTCAGTGCAGAGCCCCCATTAGTATAGAATCCCCCTCAGTGCAGAGCCCCCCATTAGTATAGAATCCCCCTCAGTGCAGAGCCCCTATTAGTATAGAATCCCCCTCAGTGCAGAGCCCCCCATTAGTATAGAATCCCCCTGCACATGTCCACCCACATACTGTATACATAAAGTTTACAGACCTCAGAACAGCGCGGACCGGACGATTCACACAGCCATGTGTCCCTCGGGCTCCTCCTCCTCCTGTGTGGATGTAAACAGAGAGGAGGGGGAGGCGGCTTCAGTCCGCTGTGCTGAGGGACACAGCACAAGTCCCATGGAGTAGATCAGGGCAGCGGGCAGTGTTATCGGTGCGTGCCGCTACCTACGGGTGTCACCCCTCTGGCGGGTGTCACCCGGGTGCGGCCCGCACCCCCCCGCACCCACCTAACAACGCCACTGAGTCCCAGGCCTCCACCGCCTAATTCCTTGACTCTTGCAATCAATCCCTGTCAGTTCAGAAAAGTACTTCTCACTAGGTCCTTGGACTCATAGCAAGTTTATGGATAAGCACCACTGGGTTGCACTCCCTTTGCTCACTCCCAATTAACAGTCCATGGTACTCACAGAAAGTCAATTCCCAGTTTCCTCCTTGCGCTTTGCTCCTACTTCCTCCTCCTCATGGTCCGGTACATCCCCGGCTGGGACGCCCGGTTTCTCCTCTGGTCTACATGACGACCTTTGCTCCTGCTATACGGCGCTGGGGTCTCTGAACCCCCAGGCCTTCAAGCCTCCTCCTCCAGACTCCTGAACTCCTCCTGCTATCCAGCACTGTGGTCTCTGAACCCCCAGGCCTTCAAGCCTCCTCCTCCAGACTCCTGAACTCCTCCTGCTGTCCAGCACTTAGGTCTCTGAACCCCCAGGCCTTCAAGCCTCCTCCTCCAGACTCCTGAACTCCTCCTGCTATCCAGCACTGGGGTCTCTGAACCCCCAGGCCTTCAAGCCTCCTCCAGACTCCCGAACTCCTCCTGCTATCCAGCATTGGGGTCTCTGAACCCCCAGGCCTTCAAGCCTCCTCCTGCAGCACTCTTTACATGGTTCCAACTCCTCCTGACTCCTGAATCTCTCCCGGAAGCATGTGACCCCAGTCTATATGCGAGTCCTGCCCCTGCCAATACAAGTAAAAGGTTGGTCCAGAGCTCTCTATATAAGCTGCCTTCCACTCAAGTCCCAAATCCTGCCTCCCTTCCAGAACATTTCCACTGGAAGGATGAGGGAAGCTGTATTCTAACACTCCCACCCACAAATAAACAACCAGGCCTAAGGAAAAAATGCAAAGCCTAGGCCAAATTTAACTATCACCAATAACAGAACACACTAAGCACCCACCTGAATGGGGGGGGGGGGGGCGCTACATATTTTTAACTGAAATTTTGTGTTTGCACTAGTTATGTGTGACATAAAGTTGGAACTACCAATATTTTATTCTAGAGGGTGTCTGCTTTCAGAAATATATATATATGGAATGCTTGTGGTTTTAAGTAACCTTCAGGTCTAAATTATTTTTTTTCAAAAGGGTAAAATTGCAAAAGCAGCTCTGGAGGTGAAAGGGTTAAACATAACCTGTCATAAGACATGGAAGGAGCCTATGTAAGTGAATGCAGACACAGCAGCTGTACAGACGCAGCCGTGCGTCCGAATTTGACAGTAGTATGGGGCGGGGGTGTGGCCCCGAATGCTCACTGTCTGCGTTTCGGGCCACGCACCCGCCCTTGTACGCCTGTCAAATTAGGACATGGGGCTGTCTATACAGCCGCTGTGTCTGCATTCCCTTACATAGGCTGCTTGCACTCAGCTTTAGGTGGCTCCAGCTACATAAACAAATGCCTCATTTTTATTCTGGTGTAAGAGGCACAATGTACATAATATAACTGGGTGCAAACATTTATAGATAAAGATGATCCAGGGAATATCCGATTGCCTCTCGGGGTATCAGGAAGGAGTTTTTTTTCCCCTGCTGGAGCAAATTGGTTCATGCTTTGTTGGGGTTTTTCGCCTTCCTCTGGATCAACTGTGGGTGAAGGATTGTGTATATGGGATTGTATGATTTTTTTTTTGTTTTTTTTTCTCTTTTATTGGTTGAACTAGATGGACTTGTGTCTTTTTTCAACCTGATTACGTAAACTGGAATTTCCAGTCTTCATATCAAGGTTATGCAATAATATTCATTTTAATGAATATTAATTTTTCTTCTACAGGTCAAAATTTCAATAGTGTTTGACATCTTATCAATGATTCTCAGTATTATAGGACTGGTATTTAATACCAGGGATCTCATTAACTTTTGCAAAAATAGTGCATCAAATTCTGGATGCCACAGCAGAATGCAGGTAAGTTTTTTTTTTTGATAGCTACTTTTTTTTTTTTTCTAAAATATTGTATTATCTTTTTTTTTTTCACCATAAAAATGTTTTATTTTATCAAATAAGAACATGACAATTAAAGTTGTTGCAAATGGTACATAACATTATAATAATAAACATTGAAAAGGCATATAAAATAGGCTTCGATTAGATCTTGATGGCCTATTCCAGCCGAGGTCATGACATTGAACCGCTAGTCAGCCTGTACAACTTTAAGTAGGGGAATCAATTGGGAAGGGGGAGGGTAACGAAAAAGGAAAAGCAGAAAATAGAGGGCAACATAAGTAATGTTCTACGTCTGCATATTACTTAATTAAGTCAACAAATTATTTTATTGTATTATCTTTCTTGTGTCTCTGTATGTAACATTTAGGACTCTATTTATAAAGCAAGGGCCATACCGAGGCCTATCTCTGCCTTGAAGTGATTGTAAAGGCTCGTTTTTTTTTTTAATATAACAAACATGTCATATTTCCCTCCACTGTGCAGCTCATTTTGCACAGAGTGGCCCCGATCCTCGACTTCTGGGGTCCCTCTGCGGCTCTTCACTTCAGATAACCCCCTAGGAGAAGTGCTTTCCCGAGGAATTAGTTTGCGGGCGCACTCCCGAGTCCAGCATTTGCATCCATAGACACTAATGCCGGGTCGCCGCGGCGCCCGCGTCATTGGATTTGATTGACAGCAGTGGGAGCCAGTGGCTGCGCTGCTATCAATCTATCCAATCAAGAGCTGGGTCCCCTAGGAGAAGTGCGTCTCCGGCGTGGGAATTAAGGGGCACAGGTAAGTAAAACCGGGGGGGGGCTGGGGGGCCGGTGACTGCCAGAAGTTTTTTCACCTTAATGCATAAAAAACCATGAGGGTTTACAACCCCTTTAACTACTTTAAGACCAGGTCTATTTCTGACAAATTCAAATCTGTATTTTTTGCTAGAAAATTACTTAGAACCCACAAACATTATATATATATTTTTAGCAGAGACCCTAGAGAATAAAATGGCGTTGCAATATTTTAGGTCACACTGTATTTGCGCAGCGGTCTTTCAAACGCGCCAAAGAAAACGTGTACGTAAGTCACGCCCTCAAATGTAAACAGTGTTTAAATCATACATGTGAGGTGTTGCCGAAAAACGTTCGACTGAGAGCAATAATTCTAGTGCAAGACCTCCTCTGCAACTCTAAACAGGTAACTGTTAAAAAAATGTAAAATCCAGAATCCGGCTTTGTTTGGGACTCTGGCCAGGCGGCTGTTGGCTCAGGTCTCCCGGTGGGACGGAAGACCCAGGTGAGCAGCAGCCTGGGGGGGGGGGGGGGGGGGGTATGCTGTTCGGGAACGTCCCCTCCTGCTCCATGTAAAAAACAGCCAAGCGGCTGCTTAGGCGCATCGGTTATTATTACTAGAAAGCCGACCATCAGTTCTCAAAAACGGTCCTGGGGTGATGCCTACAGCTGCAGGCATCACCCCGGTACAACCAATTGAAGCCAAATGATGTACAGGTACGTGTTTTGGTGGCAAGTGGTTAAAAAAATATTTACAAATTACAATTATAAAAACCAGCAACAGCCTTTACAAATGTTTGTCATGCTTTGCTTGCTTCGGGATTTCATAGTAGAGGAATGAAAATGGGAAGTCGGGAGGCATTTCCCAAAATACTCTGCTGTCTGTTATGGAGTTTCCTCTGCTTATTACTGCAGACTCCACACCATGGCCTACATTTTCTAAATGGCTTGCATTGTGGTGTTCAGAGAGCGGATAACAATATTTGTTCTCTGTTATAGACATGTGCACAGCCAAAAAATTCGTTCATTTTCGTTTTTGTTTCATTAGTTTATTATTTTTTTTAGTTTTTCGGGTCATTCGTTATGATCGCGATTTGTAAATTTGTTCATTCGTAAATTCGTAAATGCGTTCATTCGTACATTCGTAAATTCGTACATTCGTACATTCGTTCATTCGTACATTTTTACATTTCTACATTCGTAAATTTGTACATTCGTAAATCTGTAAAATCGTACATTTGTAAATTAGAAAATTCAGAAATTTGTAAATTCGAAGTTTGAAGATCCAAAAACCCGAAAATTCAAAAATCTGAAATAGTAACTAACTATTAAATTATAGGTATTGTAATTTCCTTTCAAATTTGACCAATTTTATCGAATTTACGAATATTCGGAAAAAATTCGTTAAACGGCTTTTCGTTAATTCGGATATTCCTGAATTAACGAATTTGTCGAAATTCATTAAAAAACGAATTTGGAACGAAACAAATTGCACATGCCTACTCTGTTATAAATGAACCACTTAATGTGGTTAACTTCCTTCAATACCGGGCACTTTTACCCCCTTCCTGCCCAGACCAATTTTCAACTTTCGGAGCTGTCACAGTTTGAATGACAATTGTGCGGACATGCAACACTGTACCCAAATGACATTTTTATCCTTTTTTCCACACAAATAGAGCTTTCTTTTGATAGTATTTATTAATTCCTGGGTTTTTTAAATGAAAATGCTAAATAAACGAAAAGTAAAAAAAAAATGCTTTTTTCTTAGTTTCTGTTATAAAATTTTGCAAATAAATAATCTTTCTTCATAAATTCAGGACAATTGTATTCTGCTACTTTTTTTTGGTGAAAATAACCCAAATCAGTGTATATTATTTAGTCTGTAGGAAAGTTATAGAGTCCACAAATTATGGTGTATAATTGAAAATTGATCAATCCTAATGTACTGACGGCCTCATTTCTTGAGGCCCAAAAATGTCAGGACAGTACAAGTATCCTCAAATGACATATTTTCAGAACGTAGACAGTCCAAGGTATTTAGTAAGGAGCATACCGAGTTTTTTGAAGTGGTAATATTTTGTCACAATTTTTTGGAAAATTAAGAAATTGTGAATTTTTTTTTTTACATACTGGCACCAGTGCAGTACAGGGTTATCATATAACAGGTACTCTGGTGAACCGATGACACTGTAACCTACTGGAGTCAGGAAAACATTCCATTAAATCCTCTTTAAAATGTCCTTGAGATTTTGTCTTCTGCACTCTCTGTGGGGACAGGGTGAGTTCTGAGACCTTCCTCTTATAACGGTGGTCAAGGAAGGTTGCCAACAAGTAATCATCCTTCTCCTTTATGCCACGTATTCTTGGGTTCTTTGGCAGGCTTTAAAGCATGAGGTTGCCCATGCACCTCAAATTTGTTGAGGCTCGAGAAGCAGACTCGTCGGGGTCACTCAGGATGACAGCATCTGGAACTTCCTCCTCCCAGTCATGTACTACTCCTAAGGGTCCTGGGGTTGGAAAGCCATCACTTACAGATTGAGGCATGTCTTCCTCTTCTTTGAAGTGCCAGAATCCTCCTTCTCCTCATCCTCCTCTCCTCTCTCCTCCTGTGTGGTCTGTGACATAGGAATTATGGTGTCTGGATAAAGTGGGCCTTGAGAGAAAAGGGAGTCTTCCTCTTCCTTCTGCTGCTCTGCCTCCAGTGCCCTGTCCATAATGCCACACAGAGTCTGCTCCAGCAGGAACATAACAGGGATTGTGTCATTGACCATCCTTGTGGCCTCAAATGGTGATAATATAGTGCATACATCCTTAATGATCAGCCATTTGCGTAGGGAAAAATAGCCAAGGAGGCCGAAGCCTGTCGTTGTGCCGTATTCGCACAGGTACTCGTTGACGGCCCTCTGCTGCATGTATAGTCACTGCAGCATTGGTAAAGTTGGGTTCCACCTGGTGGGCATGTCACAAATCAGGCGGTTTACGGGCAGGTGGATTTCTCGCTGAATTTCAGCCAACTGAGCACTGGCTGTGTATGACAGCCTGAAATGGCTACAGACTCTTCTGGCCAACTTTAGCACATCTTACAAACCTGGGTACGTATTTAGGAAACGCTGCACCACCAAATTGAGGACATGTGCCAGGCATGGCACATGTGTCAACTTTCCCTGTCTAAGGGCAGACAGGAGGTTTGAGCCACTATCGCACACCACCATTCCTGGCTCCAGCTAGCGTGGTGTTAACCACCTCTGGGCCCTTCCCTGCAGAGCTGCAAGAATCTCTGCTCCGGTGTGGTTCCTGTCCCCTAAACCCACCAGCTGAAGCACTGCATGGCACCTTTTTAGCCTGACTCTGGGAATAGCCCTTTGAATGCTTAGGGGGTACCTGATGTTCATAGGACAATTCTGCAGAGGAGGGCATGGAGGTGGCAGAGGAGGTAGAGCCTGGCAGTAACACACAGAACTATATGGCGTTAAACTGGCAGTAACGCACACAGAAGTAAATGGCGTTAAACTGGCAGTAACGCACACCAAACTATATGGCCTTAAACTGGCAGTAACGCACACAGAAGTAAATGGCATTAAACTGGCAGTAACACAATTAAATAGACCGTCACTACACTGACGCTATCTGAACTATCCCTACTCTAGCTATACACTAATGTCAAAATTACTGACACGGTCGCACTACACTACAGCGAGACTATCTGAGCTGTCCCTACTCTAGCTGCACACTATGCAAAGCTGAATGATGATCCTCCTCACTACACTCACTAGACTGACACTAAACTAATATTCTACACTGACAATTGAAGCAAAATAGCACAGTATAGCACACTAACTAACTAATAGCACTGAACAGAGCCCTGTTCTATCTCTCTCCACACCGAAATCACACTGAAAATGACTGCCATTGAAAGAATACTTTTATACTGTGGGGCGGAAATGAGCCATGATTGGATAAAGTCATGATGACAGTGTCCAATCATGACTCTGACAGTGCTCTGTGCCCTGATTGGCTGAAGCTTTCATTGCTTCAGCAATTCAGGGCTTGCAATGCACTGTTCAGCGTCACAATGCATTGTGGTCGGTTCATGGGGCCTAACAAACGGTCGAACGATCCGTTTGTTCGGCTGTTCGCTAAACATTCGAACAACGAAAGTTAGGCCCGAACTTATGCTCGGGCCAAACCGTTCGCCCATCCCTAGTGAAGTAGACGGAAAATGATAATTGGTTTTTAATTTCTTCTACAAATCGCTGAAAAGTGTGGCATGCATTTGAATTCAGCCCTCCCTTACTAGGATACCCCTAACTAAACTCTAATGGAACCAATTGCCTTCAGAAGTCACCTAATTAGTAAATAGAGTCCACCTGTGTGTAATTTAATCTCAGTATAAATACAGCTGTTCTTTGAACCCCTCAGAGGTCAGACAGGTCAGGGATAAAGTTGTGGAGAAGTTTGAAGCAGGGTTAGGTTATATATAAAATATCCCTAACGTTGAACAATTCACAGGGAGCACTGTTCAATCCATCATCTGAATATGGAAAGAGTATGGCACAACTGCAAACCTACCAAGACAAGACTGTCCACCTAAACAGACAGGCTGGGCAAGGAGAGCATTAATCAGAGAAGCAGCCAAGAGGCCCATGGTAACTCTGGAGGAGCTGCAGAGATCCACAGCTCAGGTTGGAGAATCTGTTCACAGGACAACTATTAGTTTGTGAACTCCACAAATCTGGCCTTTATGGAAGAGTGGCAAGAAGAAAGCCATTGTTGAAAGAAAGCCATAAGAACTCCCATTTCCAGTTTGAGAGAAGCCATGTGGGGGACACAGCAAACATGTGGAAGAAGGTGCTCTGGTAAGATGAGACTAAAATTTAACTTTTTGGCCTAAAAACAAAACACTATGTGTAGTGGAAAACTAACACTGCACGTGACCCTGAACACATCATCCTCACCGTGAAACATGGTGGTGGCAGCATCATGTTGTGGGGATGCTTTTCTTCAGCAGGGACAGGGAAGCTGGTCAGAGTGGATGGGAAGATGGAGCCAAAGACAGGTTAGAAGACAACCTGTTATGCCCTGTACACACGATAAGATTTTCCGACAACAAAATCCATGGGATTTTTTCCGACAGATGTTGGCTCAAACTTGTCTTGCATACACACTGTCACACAAAGTTGGTCAGAAATTCAGAACGTCAAGAACGCGGTGATGTACAACACGTACGACGAGCCGAGAAAAATGAAGTTCAATAGCCAGTGCGGCTTTTCTGCTTGATTCCGAGAATGTGTGGCACTTTGTGCGTCGGAATTGTGTACACACGATCGGAAATTTCCGACAACGGATTTTGTTGTCGAAAAATTTGAGAACCAGATCTCAAATTTTGTGTGACAGAAATTCCTATGGAGAATGTGTGATGGAGCCTACACAAGGTCGAAATTTCCGACAACAGGGTCCTATCACACATTTTCCCATTGGAAAATCCTATTGTGTGTACAGGGCATTAGAGTCTACAAAAGACTTGAGACTGGGGCGCAAGTTCACCTTCCAGCAGGACAACACCACCTAAACATACAGCCATTGCTACAATGGAATGGTTTAGATCAAAGCATATTCATGTGTTAGAATGGCCTAGTCAAAGTCCAGACCTAAATCCAATTGAGAATCTGTGGAAAGACTTGAAAATTGCTGTTCATAGATGCTCTCCATCCAATATGCCAGAGTTTGAGCTATTTTGTAATGATGTGAGATGTGAGTAGATGAATGGACTCTGTACCTAGCACTCTCTCGAACCCTGCATAACTTACTCCAGAACCCACCTACCTGTACATAACGCACTCCAGAACCCTGCACTCTGTACATAACACACTCCAGAGCAATGCACTCTGTACGTAACACACACCAGAGCCCTGCACTCTAAAAGCAACACACATTAGAGCCCTGCACTTCGTACGTTACACACACCAGAGCCCTGCACTCCGTACATAGCGCACTCCAAAACTCTGCACTCTGTGCCTAGCGCACTCCAGAACCTATGTTCCTGTACATAACGCACTCCAAAGCCCTGCACTGTGTACCTAGCACTCTCCTAAACCTTGCACTCTGTACCTAGCGCTTTCCTGAATCCTGCACCCTCTGCATAACACACTCCTGAATCCTGCACTCTGTACCTAGCGCTCTCTAGAGTCCTGCACCCTGTGCATATCCAACTCCTGAACTCTGCACTCTGTACATAGTACACTCCTGAGCCCTGTTCTCTGTACATAACGCATTCCTGAAACCTGCACTCTGTGCGTAATACTCTCCTAAATTTTTCCACACTTTGTGTATTGCACACATTCATAGCTTATGCAAAACCGTTTGTAATGGAAATTTTTATTTTTTATTTTTCTGGGATAATTGTGCTGGAGTTTGTATGTGTCAGTGACACTCCTACTTGTGGCGCAGCAATTAAAGCCTATTTTATAGGTACAAGGAAACCTGGGTTTTGTTTAACCACGACCATTAAGCCGTTCTCACCGGCCGCTTCCCCCTTAAGTGTCCCTCATTCTGTTGGGAGTTATAATAAATGCTCCATTTCACTTGTCAGCAGCCAAGGTTGCTCAAGCAGGGCAGGGCCGTCTTTAAGGCAGGGCAAAAGGGGCAGCTGCCCTGGGCCCTGTCACTGTTGTGGGGCCCAAAGCGGCTGCCTCATACTTGCCAACTATCCCAGTTTAAATTCCCTCGTCCCTTGAGGTTTCATGCTGTGTCCTAATATCTCAGTGTGAAGTTCTGTTACTAATGTTGCCCAGCTCTGCCCTGTTGTTGTGTACAGAAGACTCACCTGCAGACCCTGTGTTTTACATGTAAATACAGAGATTGTTATGTAAATAGCAGCAGCATTTATATGTAAATAGTGGCGGACCAGCAGCATTCTATGTAAACAGAGGCGGTATTCATATGTATATCATGCCCCCCTGAGGTCATATCCACCATCACCTATACTGAATGCTGCCCACTGGGGAGACAAAGGGGCATGCTTGAAAGTCCTTCCTATAACTGTGTCCATTAAGCCTACCATCAGCCTGTTCTGCAAAGGTAAGCAAATTAGTGGGGGGAAGCGTAGTGTGGGGTGTGCAAAGGTAGGCAGAGAAGGAATTACAGTTTGGGGTGCACAGGTGAACAAGGAGGGGATGCATGGTGGTAAGGAAGGTGGGTGCAAAGATGAGCAGAGGAGGCAGGTAGAGTTAAAGGGGAAGGGGATTGGGGTGGAGAGGATGGGGGAGGTTTGGGGTGCAGAGGTTAGCATGGGTTTTAAGATGCAAAGGTGTACCGACAGGGTAAAGATGTAGGTCACGTGTAAGGCAACCCATTCATTTCAATGGGCTGCTCTATGCGCTACAAATGCGGAAGAAAGTCCCAAACCCTTTTTTAAAATCGCACGGTGCCAAGGCACATGTCAGCAGATGCGTGAGGGTGTCATTAACAGTTAATGGCACTGCTGTATATCTGCTAAAGGGCAGCACGTTTCTGTGGTGTCAGGAAAGTGATTTTGCATGCGTTCCCGACACACACAAATGTGAACGCAGGCTAAATGTCTCCGTTACATTGGTGGTCAATGTAAATCTTCTCATTACATTGGTGCTTGGTGTAGAAGCCTTTCATTCACACCAGTGACCAGTGTGAATGTTCCCCTTACATTGGTGGTCAGTGTGAATGCTTTTATTACATTAGTGGTCAGTGTAAACCCCTATTACATTAGTGGTCAGTGTAAACCCCTAATACATTGGTGGCCAGTGTTGAAACTCCTTTTTATATTGGTAGTCGGTAAAAAAATCAGCATTGCCATTGATTACACCCTCTCCTCCCCCAGCACTGCCACTGATCCCAGGAGTCCTAGGATCCCTAGGAGTTTTCTGTCTATTAATGCTTCACCTCACCTCCCCAGTCCATGGTGTGCAGGCAGTGAGGAGATGATGTGCTGTAACCTCTAGCAACCAATCAGTAAGCAGTAATGATGTGCAGTAACCAATCAGTGAGCAGTATTGATGTACAGTAATCTCTAGCAGCCAATCAACAAGCAGAAATCACGTGCTGTAACCTCTAGCAACTAATCAGTGAGCCGTAATGTTTGCTGTAACCTCTAGCAACCAGTCAGTGAGCGGTAATGATACACTGTAACCTCTGGCAACCAATCGCAATCGCTGTTTGATCTGATTCAGTAAACTGATTTTGAGTCTAGCTGCTATTTATTGTATGTCTCAGAGCAGGTGGAAAGTGAAACTGCATGGTTGGGGGGGGGGGGTCAAGAAAATTTTTGCCCAGGGTCCAATCAATATTAAAGACGGCCCTGAAGCAGGGGTAACTGATATGTTTCACTTTCACACTTAAAAACACACTTTCACACTAGAAACGCATTAATGAATTAGCTGCAAATAATGCACATAGCGTATGTGCCCTGGTGAACACTAACCAAAATACTTATTTGTACTTTTTTTTATCTATTCATTTTTTTATTCATTTTGTGTCTACACAGATGGGTGCCATGGGTGCCATGGATACCAATTACATCCTCATTAGTGCAAATGTGATGATGCTATTTTTATGTCTAGCTGCCACTGTCATTGGGATCCACGTGCTGTGTCTACCAAGAGAACCACCCCCGGTAAGAGACCTAAGGATGAAATCGAAAACATGGCAATGGGGCTGTGATTGAAATCTGAAGGTCATGAAATGAAATCCCTAGAAAATTGTTAATTACTTATTGACTATAAATGTTTAGTTGTTTACCTTACTAACATGACAAGCAAGACCAAGAAATCCATTACTTGCTAGAAGTACAGCCACAAAAATTAAACACTATTTCTCACAAGTTGAGTTGGTGTTTTACCAGCTGGTGAACTCTGTAAATGAAGCTCTCTGTCCCGAGAAAACACAGGACCATGTGGGAGAAGAGGAACATAGAGCAGGCTTGATGAATTTTGGGAAATCTGAAAATGTTGCTTACCAAAGAAATGTTTTAAAAAATCTAAAGAATGGTCCAAACTCCACTGTCAAGCTCTATAGTCTTCAACCGAATCATTAGCATGTAGGAGTGTGCCTGGTTGTTCTAGCTGTAAGCCCAAATGGTGGGTGTCACTCGCTGTGCATATAGGGTACCTTTCCATGCATGTGGTCATCAATGCACTGGCAAGAGGCGGAGGCTGCATTCAGGTGAAATCAACCTTAAGGCAGGCCCCTAACTTAGAGATGAGCCGTCCATGAGTCCCAGTGAAATATGTTGTCCCATGTCACTGCACACCCTGACTGTGAACTACTGCATTTAGGAGGGATACCGCTGAACCTATGCCCACTCCACCCATCCAGTGTACCTCTGCCACCTCACTCCCAGTGACAGAATGGGGTCCTGCAGAGCACCTGCACAGATCAGGACAAGAGTGTCCCTCACTTATTCTAGGTTGTGGCTGCCCAGACATACCTTGTAAAGTTGATAGTTCATTAATGGTAAAAGTCCAGAGCTTGGCAGTCTACGGAAAGCCGATGTTATTTCGAGGACTGCAGGTTCCAGCAGTCCCCTTCTGCAGTACGATGTCACAGCATCTCGGCACTGGGACCCAGCCTCCCCCCTTATCACAGGGCAGGTAGGCTGGGTCCAGAAAGCCCGGGAATCAGAACAAAACACATTTAACCCCTTCACCCTGCCTTGGACAGCCTCTACTAACACACTTCCAGGTGTGTTAGATGCCCTTAAAGTAAAAAACTATATTTTTTACTTTTTTCTATAAAACATATTCAATATTTTTTTTTTTTTTAAATCGAATTTCTTCATAAATGTTGGCAATACGTTTTCTGCTATATATTTTTTGTAAAAAAAAATATCCAAATAAGCGTATATTGATTGGTTTGCGCAAAAGTTATAGTGTCTACAAACTATGGTATATATACTGGAATTTGTGTTTATTTATTTATTTTTATACTATTAATAGCGGTGATCAGTATCTTATAGCAGGACTGCAATATTGTAGTGGACAATCTGACACTAACTGACACTTTTGACACTGTGGAAACCAGTGACACTAATTCAGTGCTAAATATATACACTGTCACTGTACTAATGACACTGACTGGGAAGGGGTTAAACATCTAGGGGTAACAAAAGGTTAAACATCACCTGTTTATGTGTTTATGTGTGTACTGTGAGGTGCTAAGGGATGTGCTGGATTTTTTCTCTGCTTTGCAGGAAAACAAAACAAAACAAAAACCAGCACATCCCTACAGAGAGGACAGAGCTCTGTCCTGTCTTCTTCCTTGAAGATCAGCGGGTGCAGGCGGTCATCCATTGGCCAGCACTCACTGATTGGCTTGTGCTGTAACTAATCACAGCACAAGCAGCAAGCTCGTGCGCCCCCCTACCCGGAAGAGCAGAATCGTGTATATATATGGTAAGTGGTTAAAATACATTTTCACATTGTTGTTGCAATAGGTATACCGATTGTAAGAACTTATCTTTAAAAACATTGCAAATCTGAAATCATAGTTGCACAGTTTTAAAGTTTTATCCCTTTTTTAAAAAAAAATCTAAGATGTCAATTATGCTATTTATCCTCTTGCTGACCGCCCCACGTACATTTACTGTGGGGCAGCGGCTTCTGTGCGCAGAATCACATACAGGTACATGATTCTGCACTTCCGGGTCTGCGGTGCACATGCGCACCGCCAGCGACCTGCTTCCGCTGTGATTAAACACAACAGGAGTCAATCAACAGGTCCGGCGAACCCGGAAGGAAGGGAAGCCATCCCCAAAAAGACTTGCAGCTGTAATTGCAGTGAAAGGTGGTTCTACAAAGTATTAACTTAGGGGGGCTGAATACAAATGCACACCACACTTTTCACATATTTATTTGTAAAAAATGTTGAAAACCATTTATCATTTTCCCTCCACTTCACAATTATGTGCCACTTTGTGTTGGTCTATCCCATAAAATCCCAATAAAATACATTTAAGTGTTTGGTTGTAAGATGACAAAATATGGAAAATTTTAAGGGGTATGAATACTTTTTCAAGACACTGTATGAATCCTCTAGGACAATTTTACTGCATATGTTTGTATGATTATTGTAAATCATTTTAATGCATTTTTGCTTATCATGGAAGTTGAAATAAATTATGAATTGTACTAAAGCTGCTTATTTAAAAAGGAAAAAAGTGTGACCTGGTATGTCCACAGTGACAGGCCTCCATCCCTGGCTATAAAGAATAATAACAAAAGGAGAAAGAATGGGACTTTAAATGAGGCTTGTCACTGTAAAAATAAATGTATAGAGTATTTATATAATGATAAAACCTTTATGGTATCAAACGCAGTTCCGTGGTCTAGAAATGCATGATAAAGTTTTCAAAAAATAGTCACGAACATATACAAATAGGCTGAGATAATAATATAAATATACCATGGACATATACATTGTATACCATGATAATGCGTGGTTATACACATAAATAGATACATGCTGGATAAAAAGCCAAACTGTCTTGAATAAAGAACTCTACGCGTTTCGTGAATCACATTCACTCATCAGGAGTATAGATGCAATAATTCACTGTAAGTACAGAAAACATCAGATATGAAAAAACAATAAACCCTTCGTAAAAAATCGAGGGAAGGGAAAATTTCTGAAAATTCCAAGAAAGTTCCCTTGAAAATATGTGAGTAAACTGATACTTACAGATCAGCTCGAGAACTGAACCGGCTCCCGTGAGGACAGAGGGGGCCCCCCAACATATATGCTTGGCCCAGAGCTGAGGCGGGAAAACCCAAACCAGGTCCAGGGGTCAGCCGAATAGCAGGTTAGGTCATCACAATACAATCCCTGAAAGGGTAGGTGATCTTGAACAATCCGCATCAGTCTGGAATATAATGATTGTATGGTGAATGGTGTATAAAAATAATGAAAGGTGAAAAAAGTAGAAGTTAGAAAAATTGTAAGAAAAAATTATGATATGTGAAAAATTAATAAAATGTAAAAGATTAAATACAAGCTGTATTATTTGGTGACCTACCTCATTTAAAGTCCCATGACCATTGCCTTGTATTTATTAGTACAGTGATGCCCCGTACACACGATCGGATTTTCCGATGGAAAATGTGTGATAGGACCTTGTTGTCGGAAATTCCGACCGTGTGTGGGCTCCATCACACATTTTCCATCGGATTTTCTGACACACAAAGTTTGAGAGCAGGCTATAAAATTTTCCGACAACAAAATCCGTTGTCGGAAATTCCGATCGTGTGTACACAAATCCGACGGGCAAAGTGCCACGCATGCTCAGAATAAATAAAGAGATGAAAGCTATTGGCCACTGCCCTGTTTATAGTCCCGACGTACTTGTTTTACGTCACCGCATTTAGAACGATCGGATTTTCCGACAACTTTGTGTGACCGTGTGTATGCAAGACAAGTTTGAGCCAACATCCGTCAGAAAAAATCCTAGGATTTTGTTGTCGGAATGTCCGAACAAAGTCCGACCGTGTGTACGGGGCATGACAGTGCAAAGTTTTGGCACTGATCACTGTATTGGTGTCACTGGTCCCCAAAAAAGTATCAAAAGTGTCCGATTTGCCTGCCGCAATGTCACAGTCCCGCTATAAATTGCTGATCGCCACCATTACTAGTAAAAAAAAAAAAAATTAAAATTCCATAAAAATATCCCATAGTTTGTGGCAAACCAATCAATCTATGCCTATTGGGACCAAAAACAAGTAGCAGAATACTTATTGGCCTAAATTGATGAAAAAATTTGATTTTTAACATTTTTTTTTAGTATGTTTTATAGCAGAAAGTAAAAAAAATCTTTTTTCTTCAAAATTGACAGTCTTTTTTATTGTTTATAGCGCAAAAAATAAAAACCGAAGAGGTGATCAAATACTACCAAAAGAAAGCTCTATTTGTGGGGAAAAAAGGACATCCATTTTACTGGGGTACAGCGTTGTACGTCCGCGCAATTGTCGGTTAAAGTAATGCAGTGCCGTATCGCAAAACAATAGCCTGGTCATAAAGGGGGGGTAAACCTTCTGGGGCTGAAGCGGTTAAAGAGCTCGACTTTTTCGTGACTGTGCTGTTGTTCATTATATTACACAATGGTATGACATATTTATTTCTTTATATTTCCAGCCGGAGGTGATAGAAAACTGTTTCATTCCACCAACAATTCCGCCTGAATTCTTGCAAATCTCTTCACAGCTGCCACCGCCACCATATAAAGAAAATGAGGATGATGAAACTCCGCACTAGAGACACCTTTTGTGCACCTTTTGAACAATTGTGATCTTAAAGGGAGTTTGTCGGATGCATTACACAATTTTTACTTGTGACTTTGACATTGAGTGTCACTATAATGCCAGGCATGAAGACGGTGTAGATAGAATCAGATTTTCTACACAGGACAGTACTGCAGAAGTGCTCTGATCAAAAGAGAAGCTCAGAATGAACTGGATGCATGAAATGTGATACAACAGACACTCATGGATGCTGACTGTGAGCCCCGCCCCCTTCTCTTCCCTGTAATTCTGTTACTGGTGACAATGTGAAGTCAATGATTGAATGATGTTGCAAGCAGGGTAAAGAGGGTAAAACAGACACATTAAAGCACACATGTCTAAATTATATTACTGTATACCAGGGATGCGCGGTGAGGTCAGTGGTTGGTGAGGCACTGGCTAGTATCATGCGCCACGATCGTTAGAGCGAGAACAATAATTCTAACACTAGATCTCCTCTGTAACTCTAAACATGTAACCTGTTAAAAAATTTAAAGCCTCGCCTATGGAGATTTTTAAGTACCGAAGTTTGGCGCCATTCCAAAAGTGTGCGCAATTTTAAAGCATGACATGTTAGGTATCTATTTACTCGGTGTAACATCATCTTTCACATTATACAAAAGAAAAATCGGGCTAACTTTAGTGTTTTTTTTTTTTATTCATGAAACAGATTCTTTCCAAAAAAAAAACGCGTTTGAAAAATTTCTGCACAAATACTGTGTAACATAAAAAGTTGCAATGACCACCATTTTATTCCCTAAAACAATATATCTAATGTTTGGGGGTTCTGGGTAATTTTCTAGCAAAAAAAAATTATGATTTTTTACATGTAGGAGAGAAGTGTTAGAATTGGCCTGGGTGGCAAGGGGTTAATTACCATAAGTAATATACAAATCATTATTCTATATTGTTTTTAAGGTTTTTACTATATTTTCAAAATCTGTACTCAAGCAGGTGGCTTAACGGACAAATTACTGAAGTTTGAAGTTATAACTTCCAACCAGTAATTTTACAGTAAATAGATAAATAATAAATGATTATCTTATAACATATAGCATAATAATATATGATTTAGCTTGATTAAAACAATACCTTTTCAGCAGGCAGCAGATTCTCATTCTCCCTCTTAACTGGGTGAGAAAAACATGGGATTGTGGGTAAATCTTATACACATAAACACATGTTTTTTCCTTCTAGTTAAGAGGGTTGGGCTGGAAGGGAGCATGTGTCTTTTAGACACGCCCCCTTCTATGACACTGCAGTGGGAGGCGTGCCTCCATTGCAGCATTTTTATTGGACAGCTTGTTCCAATGGTGCTTTACCATTGGTCCAAGGCTCCAAGCTGTCCATTGAGCTCAGTGCCTCTGACAAGAAGAGAGGAGAGGCACTGGGAGCTCATCCTCTCAGTCTGCTGCAGAGTGTGTCAGATTGTATTTAAACTGGCCACTTTGTATGTAGCTTCTGACAGGCTGCATAAGGAGCCCCATATCTCCAGAACTCTAAGTGTCAGGAGCCCCAAATGTTGACCAGTGGTAAAGTAGGACTTTGGCTACCTGTGACCCCAGGTCTCAGAGCTACTACCCTCGAAGCTTGATGGTTTTATTTATTTTTTTGTTCATGGCAGGTGAGGCTCTGCCTCCCCTGCCTCCCCTGACTGCACGTCCCTGCTGTATATAAAATGAGCTTTCAAGAGCTCTAGGCTACAAAGCATGAACTCCTGATTGGTGGAATCATTACACATCTTTGCTGTTTGGTCAGATTTATTAACCAGTTCTCACCCACAATCTGTAGAATAATGTTCCTTGAACAATGTCCCATGCTGAGAGAAAGGCATTCTATGTTCTGTTTTGTAACTAAAGGATCCACAGAAGTGTAGACTCTTAATTCTGAGACTGCTCCAGTCTCACTGACTATGGTGATCCATGCTGATTGGCTTCATGGCAGCCAATTAAGCTGATGGATATGTTTTTAAAATACACCTACGGTGGAACCTCGGTTTGCAAGTAACGCGGTCAACAAGCATTTCGCAATACGAGCACTGTATTTCTAAAAATCCTAACTCAGTTAGGATTCAGGCCAAAGCAGTGTGCAGTACCGCTTTTGGCCTGAGGTGGGGGGCGTCGGAGCCAAATGGCGCTGATCGTTGCCGTTTGGAAATGCACGGAAAGGCCCGAGGACAGTTCGGCTGACCTCGGCAAACCTCGGAAAGGCTCATGAGTCTTTTCGAGGTTTTCCGAGGTCAGCCGAAGTGTGCTCAGGCCTTTTCGGCGGTTTCCAAGGCTCTCGGGCGCCCCCCCGCCTCTGGCCGCATGCGGTATTGCATCCCATTGAAGTCAAATTAATTTCGTTTTCATTGACTTCCATTGGAAAACTCGCTTTGATATGCGAGTACTTTGGATTACGAGCATACTCCTGGAATGGATTATGCTTGTAATCTTAGGTTCCACTGTATTGGCTAAGCCGTCTCTTTGCCTCGGACAGGCATACATTCTTACTGTGCAATATAATATTTAAAAAAATAATATATATATTTTTTTTAAAACCTTAATGCATTCACCTCTATGCAATAAGGTGAAAAAAACTTCTGTGCTGCAGCACTCCCCCCTTTTTATTACCTAAACCCGATCATTCCAGCGAGGAGCATGAGCCCAGCAGCTCCAGCCGCTGTCTCGGGTCCTCATTGGATAGATTGATAGCAGCAGGAGCCATTGGCTCCTGCTGCTGTCAATCAAATCCAGTGACACAGGAGCCGGAGGGCGGGGCCGAGTCCTGCTGTCTGTGTCAATGGAGGCAGCAGCAGGACACAGGAGCGTGCCCACACAAGTGCCTTCATGTAAAGCGTTCTTTCTGTGGGGGCACTCGATGAAGAGGAGGAGGAGCCAGGAGCGCCGCCGGGGGACCCCAGCAAAGGAGGATCGGGGCCACTCTGTGCAAAACCCTTGCACAGAGCAGGTAAGTATAGCATGTTTGTTATTATTTTATTTTTTTTAAACAGACCTTTACAATCACTTTAAAAAATGTCAAGTGTAAACATTTTTAAACATTTTTTGTCTATGTATCAGTTTGTTTAAAAAAAAAATCCTGTTGCCTTGTATAGGCTTACACTCTCATAATGCAATAGAAAAAAAAAAATCATTTAAACATTTAACAAATCTTAAAAGCATTTAAAGTGTAAAATACAATATTTAAACATATTTGTTTTTTGTCAGTTTATAATAGAGAAAAAAATCCCTTTGCTTTGGGCAGGCTTACACTCTCACAATGCATTATAATATACTAATAAATTATTAAAAAAAAAACAATCTCCCCCCCCCTTCAGGTAGGCTGCTGGAGGTACATAAATGGCTAACACTTATAGCAAGGGCATTATTGAACTTTAGTCAAACCTGCACAGTTTGTTTTTATCTACAGGTGCCCCTTATCTGCATAGGCAGTCCATTGAGACCTTAACAAAAATCTGCTTTAACCCTTCTCAACTCTACATAAAGAAAAAAAAAATTAGGTGTAGCATTACTGTATCTTTCAAACACTAATATCTATGTGATTGGAGACCAGAGGACAGTACTATCTACCTACCCTCCTTATTTACAGCATGTTATGTACTGCAAAGTAAGATATGAATGTTAAAACTTTGTTATGTGTGATATATACAGAATATAAATGTGATCAATTAATGGTCTCATTAATAAGTTCTATATGTTTGAAAGTCCTGTTTCTGTGTAGTTTGTAAAAAAATGTACATTGGGGCAGTAATATCTTCCCACATAGGTCTCTAAAAAGCATGCAACCACACAATGAGAAGTGGTCAAGTCTTAAACAGTGTAAGGGGTCCTTTAGTGTTAGAGCAGTGAGGATGTGGAACTCCCTTCCACAGTTGGTGGGGTCAGCATAGTCTCAATATAGACAAATTCAAATACTTTTAGATGTGTTTCTTACTAAATACAAAATACAGGGATATGGAAAACTGTAGTCACACACACACGTTCTCAGGTTGAACTGGATGGACTGGTACCTTTATTCAACCTTATCTACTATGTACAAGCTCTGTGTAGTGACACCTAGGGCAATGGTCACACTGGTTTCCACTGGTTTCCTTGAGGCCAATTTTAGCCACTGTGCAGAGTGGCAGCAGTTGCTGGGTGCTGAAAGGCAATGTCTTGCTTGATGACATTATAACAAGGAGTAACGTGGGACATGGAGCCTGCCCGCAGGTATTTGACTGCTAAATGGCAAAGCTGGTGAAGTCCGACACCACTAAAACAAATGCTGGTGCCATGTTTTACTGCCTTTGATACAAATGCTGGGTGGGGGGCTTTTACTGTACCCAATAACACCAATGCTGGAGGGGTTCACTGCTTCCACTGACACCAATGAAGGGATTAGGGGTTGAATACTCCCACTGACACCGGTGCTGGAAGCATACTTTCATTGCTCCCACTGACACCAAAATTGGAGGAGGGGGGGCTTTTCTTACTGACACCAATACTGGGCAGGGGATGTTTAAATTCTCACTGACACCAATGCTGGGGGGGGGGGTTTACTACTCCCACTGACACCAATACTGGGCTGGGGATTATAAAATTTTCACTGACACCAACCCTGGGGAGTTTTACTACTCCTACCCCACTGATGCAAATGCTTGGGGGGGTGGGGACTTTACTACTCCTACCAACTAACGCAAATGCAGGGGGGGGGACTTTACTACTTCCACTCACTGACACCAATGCTGGGGGCGTACTACTCATACTGACACCAATATTGTGTGTGTGTGTGTGGGGGGTACTACTCCCACTGACCACAATGCTGGGGGGGGGGGTTTACTAACCCCACTGACACTAACCCTGGAGGGGGGCTTTTGCTACTCCCACTCACTGATATAAATGATGCGGGTCTTTACTACTCCCACCCACTGAAACCAATGCTGAGGTGGGGGGGTTCCTACTCCCACGGACACTAATGCTGGTGGGAGGGGGTTACTAATCCTACTGACACCAATGCTGGGGGGGGGGGGGATTACGCCCCACTGGTCCCAAACATAAGGGGTTTTTTTTACTTCCACAGACCTCTGATGCCACATTTTGTTAACTCTTGCTGGCCACAGTGAACTGATCCTTTGTTTAAAAAGTTTGGCGACCCTCGACTTAGAGGAATCCATGTTGACTATGCAATCCAATTGCAATAATTGTTGATATGCATTTGTCTTTTGTGTTTTTTTTTTAGGATATAGTCATAGGCATGCGCACAGAGTGTACCGAGTGTGCCCGAGCACACCCTAATCACCCCATGCACATTAGCATTATCACTCTGTGTGCCGCTGGGAAGATGGGAAAGATCTTCCTCTTACCGACTCTGCCAAAAGAGAAGTGCTGGCAGGGAGATCAATGTATATATGTAGACACACACATTAGTATTTAAGCTTTAGGGTGCACACCGTAATGCAATAGGCAGCGCACACTTATGGTTATAGTACTTATCCCAAAAGGAGCCACTGTTTTTCAGGTCCCCTGTTCCAAGAGCCCATGACTCTAGAAGCAGAACCACACTCTCCGACACATCTGAGCTGAAATTTATTGCAACAGTATTTATGATATTACAATAACCAGAGAAATGTAAACGCCATTAATCCCTGAAACAAATAAATAAAACAGTAGCAAAATTAAAGTGATTGTAAAGCTTTGTTTTTTTTTTTAAATAACATACTTGCCTCCTCTGTGCAACAATTTTGCTCAGAGCGGCCTTGATCCTCCTTTTCTGGGGTCCCCTCCTCTTCTCGAGTGGTCCCACGGAAAGCTGCTTTCCATGGGGTCACTCGTGCAAGTGCGCTCCTGTTGCTGCACCCATTGACACAGACAGCAGGACTCGGCCCCGCCCCCGCCTCCCATGTCACTGGATTTGAGCCAATGGCTCCTGCTGCTATCAATCTATCTAATGAGGATCGGAGACAGCGGCTAAAGCTGCTGTACTCATCCCAGTTGCTCAGGTAAGAAAAAGGTGGGGGGGAGGCGGTCTGGGGGGCACTGCAGAACAAAAGGTTTTTCACCTTAATGGATAGAATCCATTAAGGTGAAAAACCGTGAGGGTATACAACCCCTTTAAATACAGTTGGTTATAAGCAATCAGACCAAAGAATTACCCCTAAACCCTATATTTAAGAAGGTCCTGTCTAAGGGCAATGATAATATAATAGTTTCGCACTCTTTGTCAAACCCTTTCCCTAGTTGCCAGTACATTGGGACCCATAAATGTAGTTAGATCATTAAGATAAAGATCCTCCAGACCTAGTACTTGCACTGTATCCCAAGCAGATAATACTGTTTCTTTTTAATAGGGTGCAGTAGGGTTTGGTCAATGGCCTCTCGCCTATGGACAGGTTGAAATAGTTACTTAGGTGCCATCCTGGCTGGGAGGGTAGGAGTTAATGCCTTTCCCGGTTCTTTGGTCTCTTTGGCAGGTTTTTCTCTGGTCCAGCCCACTGGTCCTGTGTGATATAAAGCGAGCAAGCAAACAAGTAACGAGCACCCCAGGATGAAGGTTTCCCTTGTAAAGGACTTATCTGTGCTTGGACTACACCTTAGCAGGTATGCCAGGGCAGCACTCAAGCCTGAAGTTAGGGTAGAAAGCTAAGAAAGAATAATGCTGTTATCTGTTGTACTGTGAGATGTCTATTTTGCACTTTCTTAGGTAGAGTATTGAAAGTTGTCCTTTGTCTGGTCTGAAAGGACCCTCTCTGTCCTTGCTGGGGGGAGAACTGTGCTTTTCTTTTCTTCTCTGCTTCAGCCCAGGTTCACACCAGTGCGATCACAGACATTGCATGTTGTTCGCACCCGCACCTGTGGTACCGATCACATGCGATGTCTGTGAGATGCGAGTTCAGCCATGAAATTGTATGGCTGAACTCGCATTGGATTGGCACAGAGAAAATTGCAGGGACTTGTTTTTCCCAGCACTAGAATCAGATCACACGAGTTTTCTCACCTATGCGATACGATTCCTGTGCGAGTTAACAGTTCGCACTGCGATCTGTGAACTAAGCTGGGGGTGTCATTAACATTGTATTGACACCCACAGCGGTTTGCAGAGGGTGGTGTGATCTGCCCGTGGGAGAGATACAATGGGGCAACTGGCGCTGGAATTGCACTGGTTCCCACATCACATCAGTGTGAACATAGGCTTAATGAACACGTGTACACTGCTGCTTACCCTTTTCACACTGGAGGCGATTTTCAGGCACTACAGCGCTAAAAATAGCACCTGCATAGCGCCTGAAAAAAGCCTGAGTGCTTTCACACCGGGGCGCTGCGCTGGCACGGCGTTACAAAAAGTCCTGCCAGCAGCTTCTTTGCAGCGGTGTAGGAGCGGTGAATACACTGCTCCTGCCCATTGAAATCAATAGGCAACACCGGCAAAGCGCCGCTGCAGCGGCATTTTGCAGGTGGACTTAACCCTTTAACCCTTAGCGGCCGAATAGCGCCACTAAAACGACGGTAAAGCGGCGCTAAAAATAGCGCCGCTTTACTGTCGATGCCCAGGTGCTTTCGATGTGAAGGACTCTACCTGAGCGTATTTTTTTCATGCAGAAAGTCGCACCTTTTTACCACGATTTTTGCCACAATTTGGTATAGGTCCAAAAGGTCACCAAAGAAAAAAGCAGAAAAATGCCTATAATCTGCCTATAAAGAAGTTCATGTACTTTTTTGAGCTCAGGCTCTGTTTACACATAGGCATTTTTGGGCGTTTGTTTGCTCTCAGCCTCAGCTCTAAAAACGCCCAACAAGACTAATCCCATTCATTTCAATGGCCCCTGTTCACATCTGAGCTTTCTGTCACCTAAAGCAAAACGGCCATCGCTCAAAAAAAGTACATCAGCTTCTTTTTTGGCAGATTACAGGCGTTTTTAATTGTTTTAGATTGGTGGCCTTTTGACCTGTACAAAATCGTGGCAAAAATAGCGTAACTTTCTGCCTGAAAACGATACACTCAGGTGTGAATGCAGCTTCAGGCGTTTTACTACAGGCGACAAAATGCTCAGATGTGAACAGGGGCCATTTAAATGAATGGGATTTAGCTTGTTGGGCGTTTTACGAGCTGAAAACGTTCAGGGGTGAATGCAGCCTGACTATTTACAGCTCAACATCTGCAGGCAGGTGCTTCTGGTAAAAAATGGCATTTAACATCTTAGTGTCTGCTTGTATATATTGGTTTAACCCTTCATAGCTACCTGTATGGTTCATGCTGCCTTCTGACATACGAAGAAAAGTGTAATTTCTCATTATAGATCAGTCTGGATTTTATTATCCATTCTACTAACTACATTTAAGACTGACGTATATTTATTTTCCTTCTTTTTTCTTTTGTATCTATTTGAAGTGAACGCAGTTTGCTGAAAAGGCCAATGATTTTGCCCCGCCTCCTTATGATCTATCCAATCTTTGTTGTGCCTGCCCCATCAGCTATGTCCAGACTCCACCCCCTGATGCACACACAGACACACTTTCTGTGTGTATGTTAAGGTGTGCAGGACAGGTGGCAAATCAGAGTACACGCATACTAGAGGCTGGAAAATTGGTTAGTAAGTTTAAATATCACCTCCCCCTAGACAATTACACTAATGCCCCCCTCTGCTGCTCTGATTGAAAAAGACTGTCACGCCTCTGAAAAGCAATCCACACAGATTTCTTTTCAGAGGCAATATGCGGCCTCCTCGCCACCTGTGTGGGCACTGGTGATAGCTGCACTGATCGGCACTGATGAGGCTGCACTTGGTACCCACTTTAAGCCCACAATCACATTGGGCCGATTTGGCATGTCAAATCGCATGCCAAATCGGCAGCTATTGCTGACAATTACACAGTTCAAATCGGTGCGACGCCGACTTTGCGGAGCTGAACCGATTCCCAAAATAAGTTCCTGTACTGCTTTTGGTGACTTTGGGGGCGATTTGAATAGACATCTGTGCATGAACCCACACAGATGTCTGTCAAATCGTCCCTGAATTCGGACTGCATTGCCGGTTTGAAATCATGCGAGTTCAGATTTCAAACCCTCCCTAATGTGAATGTAGGCCTAATGTACAGAGAGGAAGAGGTGGAGCCTAAAGAGGAAGGGGTGTGGTTTACAGATGACAGAGCAGGTCTTAAACATGAAGGGGTGTGGCATTGACAGGAAGGGGCGGGTCATATTTAAATTTGGGGGTGCATGAGTTTAGTCAGGCCTAGGGCAGCACAAATCGTAAATACACCATGCTGGAAAGGTGGATGTGGACATTGGCTCAGCATGTCCCTCCAAAATGCAAGTTACAGTGAAGGTGTATATTGTTACGGGACCTGAAACTTAACTGGAAAACAGTTGCAGTGCAAGTGTACATGGTGTACGTTCCTCTCTAAGAGTAGAGGCCCGCTTTAAGGTTGAGTATTCCCCCATGGCAGCCTCCGTCTTGTTCAAGGGCATTGATGACAGGGACACAAAGCAAAGGTACCCCATGGGTGCAGTAAAGTGACCCTGTAATAAAGTGCCTAACATAGCCTGGAAGAACCTATGTAGGGTAAGCCTTCCATGTGACCTAGTACTTTGCACCCAACGATTTAATAGGGAAGCATGGAGGACGTGACAAACAACCTATCTACTCACCACTTGTCCACTCGCTGGCCTACATGCCAACTCCTGGGGTGATGACTCATCTCCTTTGGCTCTCTATTGGCAGCTCAGCAAAGTTAACGACAGTGGTGATCTACCCAACGATCATGCGGTGGCATTCTCCAAAATGTTCAGGTGCAGACACCAGTCAGCGAAAGTGGAATTCTCACATACCAGGAGATGTCTGCTACTCCGTCTCTCTGTGCCCCTGAATGATGCAGTGGTAAGACGTTCTGTTAGCAGCCTGCTGCAGGGTCTATCTTCCACAATATCCTCAACACATCTGCCCCAAGCTCAGGGAACAGTCCTTCTCTTTTCCTCTCAGAGCCTCTATGGTCCTGCTAATCTGAAACAAAGGCTAAGTCTGTCTGGGGACTACCTTCCCCACAAGATTTAGTTCCTCCATGCAGGCTCTTGTTACTCCCTGCATTCACAGCAGTCCACATCTCCTTCCTCTGTGTTCCCTGGGTGATGGGCAGGTCTTAAACTGGTTGCACATAGCCCTGTAATGACAGTATCCTCTTTCTCCTCTTCACAGCTGCTCCTGTCCCCCTGTGCTCTGTACAAAGTTGGCAGTCCTCTGTGGTGTCCTCTGTCAGTATTGGTGATGTGGGGGACGGCAGCAGAGAGCACCACCAGTGCTACAGACTGGGCTACAGTTATTAGTTATCCAAACCCCAGCATTCCTGGAGTCTTATACACTAAATCAGTTATGTAGTGTATAATGCAGCGTACACACGGTCGGACTTTTCGACCAGACTTGTCCGACGGACGCCGGCGGACCAAATCCGATGAACAATCCTATCGTGTGTGGGCTTCACCGGACCTTCAGCGGACTTTTCCAGTCGCAAATCTGACGGACTTTAGATTTGGAACATGCTTCAAATCTTTACGTCTTAACTCAGCCGGAACCAGAAATCCGCTCGTCTGTATGCTAGTCTGACGGACAAAAACCGACGCTAAGGCAGCTATTGGCTACTGGCTATCAACTTCCTTATTTTAGTCCGGTGTACGTCATCATGTACGAATCCGTCGGACTTTGGTGTGATCGTGTATAGGCAAGTCCATTCGTTAAAAAGTCCGTCGGAAGTCCGTCAAAAGTCCGTCGAAAGTCTGCTGGAAAGTCTGTCGGACCAGTCCGGTCGAAAAGTCCGACCGTGTGTACGCGGCATAAGACTTATAAATTATAGGGCATGATTCTCAAGGCCTTTATTTACTATGAAGGTTACCTTAAAATAGAGCCTCCTCTAATTCTTAATTTCTATAAAAGTGCTACTTTCCTTGTTCCACTGACACAGATATCCCAACCTGCAAAAACTAATTTCAGGGAGGTGGCAAGCTCATTTCAGGGAGGTCACGCTTTGTGCCGACAACCCTTCCCATTCATAATAAAATACTATAATAAAATAATACTTTAAAGATAATGGGCGTGGTTTAAACTAATCAGTGGGTGTGGCTTAAAGGGGTGCCCCCAGCAGAGTCCCTCCTTACATCAGGCGTCTCCAGCAGTGTCCCTCCTTATATCAGGCATCCCCAGCAGAGTCCCTCCTTACATTAGGGGTCCCCAGCAGAGTCCCTCCTTGCATCAATCATTCCCAGCAGAGTTCCAGCGGAGTCCCTCCTTACATCAGGTGTCCCCAGCGGAGTCCCTCCTTACATCAGGTGTCTCCAGCGGAGTCCCTCCTTACATCAGGTGTCACTATGTCGCCAGCGGAGTGCCTCTTTAGATCAGGTGTCCCCAGTGAAGTGCCTCCTTACATCAGGTGTCCCCGGTGCAGTACAGTCCCTTGGCTCTGCCTCTCACAGACCGGTGTGCCGAAATCGGTTTCCCCCAGAAAACCTGTTTCCCTGTTTTGAGTTCGGATCTGAGCCGAGAGCCAGGGGAAACAGGAAAGAGATCTTGCGGCGGCCATATCTTTGGAGCCAGAAGCAGCTCCGGTGTCAAAAACAATCCTGACTTGCCAGGACAAAAGCAACATCCCGGGATTTTAATTGGGACGGCCTCCGATCAGGATTGTCCCGGGAAAATCGAGACTGTTGGCAAGTATGCTATGGTGCTGGGTTTGGCTTATCGTAGGCTGATGACTCACAGCTAGCTTCATCTTTTGGTTACCTCCCTTCTGCTTCTAGAGGCTTCTAGAAGGAAGGAGTGGAAGAAAGGTGGAGCTGTCTGGGGTGTTCTTAGGAGGCCTGACCAATCCCCAACCTGGACTGGCAGGGGGCAGGCCTCCTTAAATACCTGTAGTTAGCCCAGCTGGGAAGGAGTTATTCTGGTGGAAGAACTGAAGATGGAGTGTTAGGCTGTCAGGGCCTTGGAGGGGGGGTTACCTTGGGCCAGGGGCTCGGAGCTGTACAGGAACCCCATACAACCCAAGGGGTGTCCTGAACAGAGGCAGGAGAGGACAGCGGGGAACACTGCAGGGCAAGTCTCCAAGAGGGATCCACCAGGTGTCAGTGAGTGGCAGGCACAGTCGGGAGAGCTGGGAGGGGCATGCCGGAGCGGACTGGGAGTGTGCAGTCTGAGATGAATGTAGAGCCAGCGGGAGAGACTGTAATGTTATTGGCAGTGAAGTGGGGCCGCTGTAGTCGGGAGGGCTGTCAGGGTCTGCGAAGGGCTGACTGGGATCAGTAGTCCACCAAAGAGGACAGCTAGCACCAAAACTTTCTTTGCTACACCATGGGGGCCAGCGGTCCCCACTGTATTAAGGTACTTTTGCTAAAGGCCTGGCTGAAACCAGTGTCAAGCCTGACCGTGTAGTAGCTGCGCCTGAAGACTTTTGCTGGAGGGAGAAGGAGAGATAGTCTGCAGCAAGTGTTGTGCAGGTGGAGAGTATCTAAATTGTCCCAAACCATGCAAGAATCTTTTTCCTGGGCATCCCATGAATTCCTTAACTCCATCCAAGTTCTAATCGCTCAATAAAAAACAAAAAAAAAAAGCTGATGGACTTGTTCATTGTCTTGAAGTGTCTGAAAGTGAATGCCGGGCTGGGCAGGGTGACAGGTGGGCCGCAATCACTCAGCACCCCCTACGGGGGTACCGCTACATTTGTAGGCTCATTCCGGGACCCCCTGCCAGTCATTGCCCCTAGCAACCGAGGTTGACTGAGCCGGGGAACTCTGCTTTGTTCTGCCAACATTGAGGATTGAACTTTGGGAAAGGACTTGTGTGCTCTCCCTATTGTTTCAGTGATGTAACAAGTGCCGTTGTCCATAGCAACCAGCAAGGACTGTCGTGACTTATTGTTCTTGCTTACCCAGTTGCCCCCATCGGTGCTGGGATAAACACTTGTACTAATCCTGCAATTGAAGAACTGTTCACTGTGCTGTGCTGTCACCTTTGGCAACCACGCCAGGTAACTGCGCCTATGGATTACAAATATGTCCAGTGTTCTGCTATTACTAGATGTCTCATTGCAGATTACAAATATGTCCAGCGTTCTGCTAATGCTGGACATTTTGAACTGTTGCTCCAAACTCCTGCTAAAGACAGTAAAGTAAGCCTGAGAATATCGGAAGGGTGATCGGAAGCAGCCTGCGGGTGGGACTGTGCTAAAATTGTTCCCTTCAGTAGGACATTGGCTGTGAACTTTATTGTTGCTATTGTCAACCACCGGGAAAGTCAGCTGTCATCTGTCTTCAGTTGCTCGGGCACAGTTGGTGCCGAGCGACATGCCTGGACAAGTCCTGCTAGAGTCAGCATGCCTGCAAACTTCAGTATGATCAACAAGGGGTTACAGCAGCGTGCCCAGGGAGGAGTCTGCCTATCAGTTTCACTGGCACCAGCCCATCTGGAAGCGAGTGGGCAGTGCTATGCCCTGGAGGAGACCCAGAATTCCCTGCTAGCAGCAGACACGAGGCGGAGGAGCAAGATGGCGGAAGGTTGTACTGCCAGCCTTGACCTGGTTGCCAGAGATGCCGGAGCGGACGCTGGTGAACACTGGCATTCGGTTGGAGCCCTGTGGGAGATTTGCCTTGGGGATGGTCGGCAGATGGAGTGACTCTGTCTACTATGTCTTGAGGCCGGATACCAACAGCAGAGGACAGCGCGTGGGTCCAGAGTGGCCAGAGTGGCCATTGCGGCGAACTGCTGCTGCAACCAGAATCTACACAACAGGAGCCACGCTATTTCAATGTGGACCTGCTTTCAGGATTCTGTCATTCACAGCCGCGGCCATCCTGGAAGGCCGGATCAGGCCTAGCATTACCCCCTATAGGCGGAGCGGAGTCAAGGCCTGATGACTCCCCCGTGAAGAATGAGGACATTGGGAAAGAAAGGACTGCCATGACCTGCGGCCTGGTCGGGGACTCGCTGACCGTAAGTATTGCCCAGCGGGAACCAGAAACCCTGAAATGCCTGCTGCATCCACGTCCCTCGCCATCCTGATTCCAACAGAGCAAGTGCAGGAGGGGGGTGCACCCTCGGGTGAGCTTGATGGAGAGTGTGAGGGCAGGGTCATTGACTGGGGTTCTCCCAGGCTACTAGCAGAATTTGGGTCCTTCGAAAGACTGGCGGAATGGTCATCCCCTGATGAGAGCTCAGAGGAGGAAGAATGGGAGACAGGAACTTCTCAGGCCCTAGAGACCCAGTCTGAAGAGGGAGGTGAGCCAGAACCAGTTCTGAATGCCAAGGGAGCAGTAGGGACCCCTGTCTTTAGCATTTAACTTTTCAAAAACAGACCCTCTACCACCCAGACCAGAGCACCCACCTACAGGCAATGGGTTGTGAGATCCAAGGAGGCCTGTGTCCTGCCAGGAAGGGGAGGCCTAAGGAACTACCCAGGTTCTCCTGATTCCAACAGGAAATACAGAGGAGGGCTGCTCTGGACTACCCATACGTTCCTCCCCAGATAATGGACATCATGGAGATCTCCCGAGGAGAGTGGGAGGATGACTTTATCTGGGACTTTTTGCACGTTCCCAAACCCCTGGGATTTAACACATGCAAGAAATGTGTGCTGTTGAGTATTTGTATAGATTTTGCACTTTGCACGCTAGGGTACAGCTAATTAATATATAGAGGCAGAATGTAAGAATCTTGCATCCTAGTTAAAGTATAACTTAAAGCAAAACTTTTTTTTAGTTTTGGATAGAGTGGAGAGGGATTAGAACACCTGTCATTTTTTTATTGATGTCTGTGCCCCCGTTTGGGAGATTCACCCGCTCTATTTGTTCTGTTTACTCTTTTGCCCCAAAGTGAAAGAAAATCACACATATTTAGTGAAGAGCAAACTTCAAATGGGGACACTAGTTCTGGTGACAGTCAGGGATTCCTTTACTTTGGAGGGATTTCCTCTTACTTCCTGTTTTGGCTATTGGACAGGTAGTAAAGGGACATCTCTATCCCCACCCCAATGGGACACAGATGGTAAAAAAGGGGTTATAACCCTCCCTGCCTAAAATGAGAAAAAAATTTTTTTGCCTTTTAGTTCTACTTTAACCACTTGTCGACTTGCCACAGTAAATATACTGTGACGGGACGGCATGTGCAGGCACAATCACGTCCTTGTACGTCATTGTGCCTGCTCTGGGTTAGGAGCGCGCCTCTCCTCTGACCGCTCTTAACCGTAATTGGTAACCAGATATCATGTGATCGCTATGATTGGTCATAGCAATCGCATGATAACAATATAAACAACCTGTTATGAATGGCTTTCCATTCGTGAACAGCTTGCTTACTATTGTGATCTGTGATTTGCCCACAGCAATCACATGGTACCTGGCTTCCTGTACCATGTGATTAGTTGTACCCAATCACAGATCAAAACCAAATGAAAGCTGTTTCTGAATGGTTAACCCGTTTATGACAGCTAAAACTATTGCTTATACAGTGAACTATACTGTATAAGCAATAACAGTGTAAAAAAAAAAATCCCAGAGTAGTACAGTCTCACTATGCCAACAGTGAGTTACCCTGATGACAGCAAAATGTGTGGCGGAAAACTAACACTGCACATCACCCTGAACACACCATCCCCACCATGAAACATGGTGGTGGCAGCATCATGTTGTGGGAATGCTTTTCCTCAGCAGGGACTGGGAAGCTGGTCAGAGTTAATGGGAAGATGGATGGAGCCAAATACAGGGCAATCTTATAAGAAAACCTGTTAGAGTCTGCAAAAGACTTGAGACCGGGGTAGAGGTTTACCTTCCAGCAGGAAAACAACCCTAAACATTGAGCCAGAGCTACAATGAAATGGTTTAGATCAAAGCATATTCATGTTAGAACGGCCCAAAGTCCAGACCTAAATCCAATTGAGAATCTGTGGCAAGACTTGAAAATTGCTATTCATAGACACTCTCCATGCAATCTGACAGAGCTTGAGCTATTTTGCAAAGAAGAATTTGCAAAAATCTCACTCTCTAGATGTGCAAAGCTGGTAGAGACATCCCCAAAAAGACAGAAGTAGCTGTAATTGCAGTGAAAGGTGGTTCTACACTGAGTATTGACTCAGAGGGGCTGAATGCACAAATGCACAGCACACTTTTAACATATTTATTTGTAAAAAATTTAGAAAACCATTTATCATTTTCCTTCCACTTCGCAATTATGTGCAACTTTAAGCTGGTCTATTACATAAAATCCCAATAAAATACATTTACGTTTTTGGTTGTAACATGACAAAATGTGGAAAATTTCAAGGGGTATGAATACTTTTTCAAGGCACTGTATAGTGTGGATAAGCGATTTTGGGGTGGAGGTACTTGACTGGCCTGCACAAAGTCATAACCTCAACAGGATAGAAAGAAACATAATGTTACCCCAGCTCCACTGCCAATATAAGAGTCCACAAACTGTGATCCGGTGCTCCAGCCAGGGCGTTCAGGCCCCAGAGGTGCAATACTTGAATCAGGAAGGCTGGCAACTCAGATGCTCTTGAATAAAAGTACTTTATTAGTTGCATGGATACACAAGTACAGGCTATATGCTGATGCGTTTTGGCTATGAAGCCTTCATCAAAGTATAAAATTTGATATAAAAACTGATATTTATAACAAAACAAGCCCTCAAAAAGGGTGGCTACATCCTGATTAGAAACAATTACCATATTTTCCGCACCATAAGATGCACTTTTTTCCCAGAAATATGGGGGAAAATGTCTCTGCGTCTTATGGAGCAAATGCATGCTAAGCACCGCCACCGCCCCCGCCACCGCCGGCACCGCCCCTTGCCACCGATGGCAACACCCCGCCACCGCCAGAAGAGAGGCAGGAGAGCGGAGGACAGACATCTGAAGCCCCTGTGAGCAAGGCCGGACTGGCCTACCGGCGACTGCAGCGCTCTCCTCCTTCTGTCCTCCGGCGCTCGTATGTCACGGAGCTGGGTCTGTGTGCAAGGTCCCGCCCCCCTAGACTGGCTCGTGCGATAGTAGATTGGATCAGTGTTCTGCCTATCACACAAGCCGGTCTAGGGGGGCGGGACCTTGCACACAGACCCAGCTCCGTGACATACGAGTGCCGGAGGACAGAGGAAGGAGAGAGCTGTGTTATCCATAAAATTGTGAGGCTGACATTAGTGGGCACAGAGGCTGCAACTGGTGGACACAGAGGCTGCAATTAGTGGGCAGAGAGGCTGCTATGGGCACAGAGGCTGCAATTGGTGGGCAGAGAGGCTGCAATTGGTGGGCAGAGAGACTGCAATGGACACAGAGGCTGCAATTGGTGGGCAGAGAGGCTGCAATTGGTGGGCACACAGAGGCTGCAATTGATGGGCAAAGAGGCTGCAGTGGTGGGCACACAGAGGCTGCAATTGGTGGGCAAAGTGAGGCTGCATTGGTGGGCACAGCAAGGCTGCATTGGTGGGCACAGTAAGGCTGCATTGGTGGGCACAGAGAGGCTGCATTGGTAGGCACAGTGAGGCTGGATTGATGGGCACAGTGAGGCTGCAATTAAGTGAAGCTGCATTGGTGGGCACAGCAAGGCTGCATTGGTGGGCACAGAGAGGCTTCATTGGTGGACACAGTGAGGCTGCATTGGTGGACAGATTGAGACTGCATTGGTGGGCACAGTGAGGCTGCAAATATGGGCACAGAGAGGCTGCAATGATGGGCACAGAGAGGCTGCATTGATGGGCACCATGAAGCTACAATGATGGGCACAGTGAGGCTGCAATCATGGGCACAGCGAGGCTGTATTGGTGGGCACAGCAAGGCTGCATTGGTGGGCACAGAGAGGCTGCATTGGTGGACACAGTGAGGCTGCATTGGTGGGCACAGTGAGGCTGCATTGGTAGACACAGTGAGGATGCAAATATGGGCACAGAGAGGCTGCAATGATGGGCACAGAGAAGCTGCATTGATGGGCACAGTGAGGCTGCAATCATGGGCACAGCAAGGCTGCATTGGTGGGCACAGCGAGGCTGCATTGGTGAGCACAGAGAGGCTGCAATTATGTGCAATGGTCAGTCTGCATTTATGTGCAATGGTCAGTCTGCATTTATGTGCAATGGTCAGGCTGCATTTCATGGGCACTGGTAAATATTTTAGGACACCATTTGGTTCAGAATATTTTTTTTCTTGTTTTCCTCCTCTAAAACCTAGGTGCGTCTTATGGTCAGGTGCGTCTTATGGAGCGATAAATCATATAAAAAACACATGGAGAAAAAAAGAAAGAGGCACAGCAAGCATGTGAAAGACACATCATGAACAAATAAATAAAACATGTTCTGCCATTAATCTGACGAATGTAACAAAACAATGTAGTTATGTTAAGAAAAGATTTATGACCATCCTATCATTCAAGCCATATGGTTTTCTGGTATTAAGGGTATGGATCCATCACACTTCACGTTTAAACAAAATACGATGAGCATCACCTCCTCTTGGAGGTTTTTTAACCTGTCCAGCACCCGCCATTTGACCAACCCTGAAATATAGTACAGTGAAACACTGGATTATGAGCATAATCCGTTCCAGAAGAATGCTTGTAATCCAAAGCACTCGCATATCAAAGCGAGTTTTCCCATAGAAGTCAATGGAAACGAAGATAATTCGTTCCACATTGACTTCTATTGCATGCAATACCGCATGTGGCCAGAGGTGGGGGGACACCGGAGAGACTCAGAAATACAAGGAGACCGCTCGGATGCACTCGGAAACCCTCGGAAAGGCTTGGGAACGGAGTGTTTCCGAAGTATGCTCCAAACGGCTCAGAGTGTCACCAGCACCCCCTTCACCTCTGGCCAAATGCGGTACTGCACACCACAGAGGCTTGAATCCTGCTCGTTTTGCGAGACAACACTCACGATTTTTACAAAATAATTGCTCGTATTGCGAAACGCTCGTTAACTGCATTACTCGCAATCTGAGGTTCCAGTGCATGTATGGGAGAATGAAATAAATGAAGAAATCCCTTTCACTAAAACATCTTCACTCATCACAACCGCCAACGGTTGTGCCACATTTCTTATAGTTTTTTTATATGTTGTGCTATGAATATTTTTAATAAATGTATCTGCACTGAAAACTCTGTACATTGCTCTCCTAGCATATGACTATAATTTCCTGGACTTTTGCCCAGTGACGCCTAAACCTTGGTCGCAGCTATAGCACAAATTTTACAACCCTGCCTTATCATATGCTATATTATACCACATGTCCTGTGCAGGATTATAAAGTAATGTCATATGACTAATTGGAACATATGGGAGATGGTACAGAAGTTACACAAAAACATGAACCTGATTACATTTTACCTGCCATGCGGTAATTAATGGGAATGATAAAGAAAAAAAGGCAGTACATGCTTCATGCTTTGTTTTATGAAATTCTATTAATCTCTAACAACATTTGTTCTCTAAAACATACACCTATCAGTCACAACTTTATGACCACTGGCAAATTAAGTGAACAATATTAATTACAATGGCATCTGAAAGTCGGTGGGGTATATAAGGCAGCAAGTGAAATTGATGTGTTGAAAGCAGAAAAAATGGGCATCGCAGTTTGTTGGGTATGGGGCTGCGTAACTGCAGATCGTTTCCACAGCGACTACAATGGGCACGTGAGCATCAGAACTGAACCACAGATCAATGGTAGATGGTGGCCTGGTCTGATGAATCATCTTTTACATCATGTGGATGTCCGGCTATGTGTGCGTCGCTTACCTGGGGAAGGGATGACACCAGGATGCAGTATCGGAAGAAGGCAAGCCAGTGGAGGCAGTGTGATGTTGGGTCCTGTCATTCACGTGGATATTACTTTGCATATACCTTTCTAAATATTGCTGATGACCAAGTACACCCCTTCATGGAAATGGTAGGGTATCCTCTTTCATCAGGATAATGCGCTCTGCCACACTGCAAAAATGGTTCAAGAATGGTTTGAGGAACACAACAACGAGTTTGAGGTGTTGACTTGGCTTCCAAATAACCCATATGTCAATCGGCATCTGTGGGATGTGCTGGAAAAATAGGATTTTTATAACAACTTACCTGTAAAATCCTTTTCTTGGAGTACATCACGGGACACAGAGCCATAGTAGTTACTATGTGGGTTATATAGGCCACCTTTAGGTAATGGACACTGGCACACTCTAAGACAGGAAGTTTACTCCCTATATAACCCCTCAGTTTTTGTAGCAAAGCAATATACGTGTATCAAAAAGGGGGGAGGGACCTCCCATGATGTACTCCAAGAAATGGATTTTACAGGTAAGCTGTTATAAAAATCCTATTTTCTTTACCGTACATCACGGGACACAGAGCCATAGTAGTTACTATGTGGGATGTCCCAGAGCAATGCTAACTGAGGAGATGGAGACACAACAAAAGTAGGGCACCATCAGACCAGAGGACCTATACTGCTGCCTGCAGCACACTACGCCAAAAAGGCGATATCCTCATGCCTTTTCACATCCATCTGATAGAATCTGGTAAATGTATGGACTGAAAACCAAGTTGCGGCCTTGCAGATTTGAGCCATGGAGGCTTGGTGATGCACTGCCCAAGAAGCACTAACAGCCCTGGTGGAGTGCGCTTTGATTTGAAAAGGTGGAATCTTCCTCTTCAAACCAAATGCTTGAACAATTACTTGCCAAATCCACTTAGAAATGGTAGATTTCGATGCTGCCTGTCCTCTTTTAGGACCTTCAGGCAACACAAACAAAACATCCATTTTTCGAATCTGAGCAGTCGCCTTCAAGTAGACTTTGACTGCTCTGACCACATCAAGAGAATGTAGCGGCTTTTCTTCTGTAGAACAGGGTTCTGGAAAAAACAAAGGCAGAACAATATCCTGGTTTAGATGAAAACCTGACACTACCTTCGGTAGAAAGTTAGGATGAGGACGCAATACTACTCTATCCTTGTGAATAATTAAGTATGGCTCTTTACAAGAAAGAGCAGCCAATTCTGATACCCTTCTTGAAGAAGATATGGCTACCAGAAAAACTAGTTTCCTTGTCAAAAGGACATAGGGAATATGCCGTATCAGCTCAAAAGCCTTTTTCTGTAATGCCGACAGAACTAAATTCAAGTCCCAAGGGTTCAGGGGTGACTTAACCGGTGGATTAATCCGTCTTACCCCCTGTATAAAGCTACGGACCAAAGAATGCGAAGCAAGTGGTCGTTGAAACAATACCGATAAGGCCGAGACCTGGCCTTTGATAGTACTCAAGGCCAGCTTCATCTCTATCCCATGAGGAAGTCAATTCATGACGAAACATGTCGGGGGCGTGGCTGTGAGACGTGACGCACAGCGCTGCTAACTACACTACAGGAAAGGAGCTTTGTTTTGCACAGCAGCACAGAGGACCATCAAGGGAGGGGTGAGATTAAGAATCGGCATCAGCACACCTCGGGTCCGCCGTGACCGTTTGTTACGTTTGGTTTCACTGGATTTGATTTGATGTGATCTGCACTTTACTCTGGCTGAATTTTATTGTTCCAAATGTGAGTGGATTGTTTGAAGATTACAGTATTTTAATAAATGTGTGTTGCTGTTTTACACTATTGGAACCATTATTTTTTTCATGTGGACCTCATGTTATACATTCACTGTGGAAACAACGATTGATCCTTTTACCCTGATGAGTGGTAATTAAGCGATTTTTGCCTTGCATGAAAATGCTGGCAAAACTAGTCGGTGAGTGCAATTCTTGAGGGAGTGGAATCACTGTTCACGAGGGGAAAAGTGGAAGAGACAGAGTATCACCTTCACTTAGATCATGAGTTAATATCACCTGCTTTGGACACTTTTTTTTCACGTGTGATGTCACGTCTAATTTTGGACTGATTATTATTATTTTTGATTATTTCTGATTATTATTTTTGATTATGATGTGATTCATTTGCACTGTAATATAGATTGTGCATGTGGTGACTCCATTTATATAACACTGGAGACGCATAGTTAATTGTCTATGCATGTGTGTGTTATAAAATATATATCTAGAGGGTCACACCATCACTATGTTTAGGACACTTGCACTGTTACAGGGTTATGATATGTACACGTATCATACATAGTTATAGATTCGCTCAGAGTGAGATCAGATAACTTTGAGATAGTGTATAAAACACATATAGAGGGTCACACCATCACTGTGTTAAAGGCACTAGCACATTATACCAAAGCGCCTCTTATTTTTTCCTGGGTACCTGTGCGTGGAGTGTGTTAGTCACAGGCACCCTAGATTAAATATTTAGTTGCAGCTTCATCTCTAACCCCATTTGTAGAAAGGCAAATATTCTTCCTATGACATAGTTTCTGGGATGCCAACCCCTTGATTCACACCAGGAAACATATGCCTTCCAGACTCTATAATATATGATTCTAGAGGCCGGCTTCCTTGCATTAATCAAGGTAGATACCACTGAACCTGACAGCCCATGCTTCTTCAGAATGTGGGTCTCAATAGCCAAACCCGATAAATTTAGCGTTTGTAAGGTAGGATGAAATACTGGTCCCTGTGAGAGCAGGTCTGGCCATGGTTGTAGGGTCCATGGGTCCCCTACCACCAACTTTATGATCTCTGCATACCAAGATCTTCTGGGCCACGCTGGGGCCACAAGAATCACTGACTTTCCTTTCCTGCTTGATCCTGCGAAGAAGTCGTGGAAGCGGCAGAATAGGAGGAACTGCATAAATCAGAGAAAACTGATTCCATGGAACCACCAAGGCATCCGTTCCGCATGCTAGCGGATCCTTTGCTCTTGACACAAAGTTGCCGATCTTCTTGTTGAACCTGGACGCAAACAGGTCTACGTCCGGGATCCCCCATCTCCGGCATATTGCCAGGAAGATATCAAGGTGAAGGGCCCATTCTCCCGGGAACAACTGCTGGCGACTCAAGTAGTCCGCCTGACAATTTTCTATTCCTGTAATGAAGACTGCCGATAGGCAAGGTACATTGTTTTCTGCCCAAGTTAGGATATGATTAACCTCTCTCTGGGCTGCATGACTTCTTGTGCCCCTTTGGTGATTGATAAAGGCCACTGCTGTGGCATTGTCGGATTGGATCCTGACAGGACAATTCCGCAACCTGAATGTCCAGGCCCTCGGGGCTAAGCGCTCTGCCCAAATCTCTAGAATGTTGATGGGCAAAGTCATTTCAGATCTGGACCATTTCCCTTTGGACAGTCGCCTCTTCCAGGACTGCTCCCCAACCCGAAAGGCTGGCATCTGTTGTTACCACTTTCCAGGTAACTGGTAAGAAGGATTTTCCCTTCTGCAGATTTTTGGTTATCAATCACTAACTGAGGCTCCGGTGCACCTTTGGAGACAGACGCATTGGGAAATCTAGAGCTTGGACCTTCTTGTTCCAAGCCGAAAGGATATTGTTTTGCAGCGAATGAAACTGAGCATAAGCGATGGCCTCAAATGAAGCCACCATCTTTCCCAACAACCTCATGCAAAGCCGAATAGAAGGATTCTTCTTTGCTTTGACCACCTGAATCAGTTCCTTTATGGCGCTGATCTTTGCCTGGGGCAAGAATACCTTTTTCTGGGCTGTATCTATGATCAGACCCAAGTATTATAATCCCCTTAATGGTTTTAAGGAAGATTTCTCTAGGTTGAGAAGCCTACCTAGGTATTCCAGGTAGTTGACTGTGGTGACCATACTTTGGTCTAAGCGGGCTACCGACTGGTCTATCAAGAGCAGATAGTCTAGGTAAGCTATAATCGTTATACCTTGGGCCCTTAATCTGGCTAGAGGAGGGGCCAGGACCTTTGTAAACACCCGAGGTGCAGTAGCTAGACCGAAAGGCAGAGCTACAAACTCAAAATTAAGATTTTCTACCTAGAAACGTAGATATTTCTGGTGAGCGGGGAAAATAGGCACATGGAGGTATGCATCCTTGATGTCGATTGACGCCAGAAGTTTTCCCCCTTGTAGGATGGATAAAACTGGTCTGATTGACTCCATGCGAAAAGAGTGGATATTCAGGAACCGGTTTAGATCCTTGAGCTCTAGAATGGGTCTGACATCTCCATTTGGTTTTGGCACCATGAAAAGGTTTGAATAAAACCCCAACCCCTGCTCTTCAATGGGGACAACAATGAACACTTTTTTGAGACAAAAGACGGTCCAATGCTTGAAAGAGAGACTTCTTTTTCTCTGGATCCTTGGGAATGTTTGATCTGAGAAAACGAGGAGACGGGAACTCTTGGAACTCTAGGAAGATATATATTCTAAATATAAACACTCACGCTAATAGTGTAAAAAACATAAAAAGGATAGTGAATGTAGCTGCTATACACAATGTGCTAAACACTTGAAAAATGTAAATAAATAAAAACAGTGCTCACAAACATCATATATCTCTCACAAACATCATATAAACAGAAAAATTAACAAATATAAAGTCCATAAAAAGTGACTAAAGTGCTCAAATCCACTGTGAAGAAAGTGCAAAGTGCTTCAGAAATTTCAGGTGTACAACGACACCCCTTCATGTGTCCTCACTCACCGGATCAAGACGACCCCCAGCTTTTCAGTCTAGGGGTCACTTCAGACTTAATAATGGTATCCAGAGATGGCGGATTCAATGTCAGGTCATCAAATCAAAAAGACTTCTTAAAGATGATTCTCAGCCGTAAACAGGTACCCAAAATGAAAAAGATGGACTGATAATGAAGTACAGCAAATAAAAAGTTTTATTGTGCATGGGAATGCATACTTACAAAAGGTAAGTTAAAAACAGGCATAAAATGGAGCTGGAAGTACAACAAACGCTGTCCCTGGCGTTCGTTCCACGAGACCGGAAGTGACGTCAGTCGTGCCGGAAATTGCATCAACTTGTTTCGCCCTCCCACAGGGTGTCATCAAAGGACCTAATTTCCAGTTTGAACAGACCGTCTTTACATACTAAGGGGAGAGAGAAACCTCCCCTTGAAACAACCAATCAATTTTAGCACAGCGGCCATTTTGTTGGTTAGAAAAAAACGTCGCTCCTGGGGATAGAGCACAATCCACAGGAGAGACAGAAACACCATATTATTGGTTGGATACAATCCAACGGAACTTCTATGCAAAACTTGACGTCAATTCAGGTTGGTGGAACTAATAGTAAAACATTGAAAATATATAATAAATATGGAAGGCTATAAACACATAAAAATAAAAATGGGCAAAAATAAAAATAAACAATAAAAATAAATAAATAAAAATAAAAAATGAAAAATAAAAATGAATGAAAAAATAATATAAAAAAGAAAATGAAGGGGTGTGGCTTGGCTCGCTGAGGAGATGGGTGCTTAAACCAGGAGCTCCGACAGCGCCGCAGCCTTAGCCCGTCTTTCTGCACTCAGATCAACTTAGAATGAGCCAGAAAAACCACGGCACACCCCGCACTAGATCCCGCCATCTATCGACAGCATACCAAGGATAAAATATCACAGACCTCTTCAGAAATCCTCCGGCGGCCTGAAGCTGTGTGACTGGCAGTAAGATGGCAACGCCACAAGTAGAGGAAGACTACAGTGAAGACTCCCAGATGGCAATAGAGAATAACGGTAGGGGACTCCCTCATACTGACCTACCCCTCACATACGCTGGGATGTCTGGCTTTGCAGCAGATATCAAGGCAACCTTTTCAGCAGCGATAACGGACTTAAAATCCAGCATGCTTGTTATCACAGACAAGATGGCCACTGTGGAAGCTGCGGGAAGGCACAGGGATAAGGCGATACACAGACTGGAGAAAGTGACCTGCACACAATCCCAACATCTTATTGAAATCAACAGACATCTTGAAGATTTGAACAATAAAGGAAGGAGGAATAATATTAGAGTCAGGGGGATCCCTAAGTCTGTGGAAGCTGACCAAATAACCCCTGGAGAGGGTATTCAACAGCCTGCTGGAAAGACCCGAGAACACGGCCATTGAATTTGTGAGAGCTCACAGAGCACTCAGAGCCAGGGGTCCAGATAACAGGCCCCCCTCGAGATATAATCTGCTTTTTACAAACTTCATCTTAAAAGAGGATATAATGAGAAGGGCTCTGTCAGACTTGCACGTACCTGACTGACGAACCCGATATAGCAGGGGAAGGCCTCCCGTATGTATCTGGTTCCCGGCCCCTGGTAGTGTAAACAGAAGGCACAGGAGCGCAGAGTGGTAAGAGAGCCTGGCGGGTGACTTGCGGAGGTAAGGCCCAGGATCCTGATGGGAATGGTCTGGAAGTCCTTAGAAGGCAGGGGCCTAGGCAGCCGGTGCAGAGCAGGAGCAGAGAGGGCAAGTCCGGTCACAGGCAGAGTTGGCAACAAACGGTCAGCAAGGTACAGAGGAACAGGCAGGCTCAAAGTCCGGGTCACAGGCAGGGTTGGCAACAGGCAGGCAACGTGGTACAAAGGAGCAGGCAGATTCGTGGTCAAGGGAAGCCGGGGTCAGGTACAGGCAGATGACAGAGAGGAGTCCAAAGACAGGCCGGGGTCACAAGGAGATCAGACTAGCAAACAGGAAGCAAACAGGAAACAGGAACTCAGGAACTGGGAGCTGCAGATCGGACAGCACCGAGCAAAAGGTTCCAGCAAGCTAAATAGGGCGATTGGCGCCAGAGTGCCCAATAGCAGATCCCTTCCGAGACCTTCTCTGACAGGCTTGCAGAAATGACCAGATCATTTTTAATGATGAGACAATTATGCTTTTTCATGAACTTTCTCAGTTCACTCTAAAGAATCGCAGAGCTCTGAGACCATTGCTGGAGAAGTTAAGAGAGAAGGATATACGTTACACATGGCGCTTCCCCTTCGCCCTCATGGTAAACAGTAATGGGAAACAACACACACTGAGATTGCCAGATGACCTCCCTGATTTCTGCCAGGCACTCCAGCTGGGTCAGGTAGATTTACCGGAATGGTATCAGGAATTCAATCTACCCCCCATGGAAAGGCCCCAGCCAGGTTCTACATTCAACTCTCCAGACAAATTCCAATCTAAAAAGATAAAGCCTTCTCGCTCAGGTGGCTCGCAAGTGGGAACACCGAACAACAGACCACACACTTCCAGAGGTTACGAGGAGGCCTGAATGAGAGATCCATGGGCTGAACACACCTCCAGAGACTGTAAGTAACATCTACATAAAAACCTTCTTACCCTCAGGAACTTACACATCCTGTAAAGCAGACCTAGAGACATAATTGCTATGGAACTGCATTGGAAAGGTTTGATTGATCTTCAATTTATGATACATGGAACTTCAGTACACCCCTATATGTCTCATTGCTCGAGATATTCCACATCCCTGAGATTAAAACAGATGTTGATGAAGTTTTAGAATGAAGAGAGTGCGCCAAAAAGGAGCCACTCTTATTACTATATTCATATGACATTCTTATAGGGCGTACACACGGTCGGACTTTGTTCGGACATTCCGACAACAAAATCCTAGGATTTTTTCCGACGGATGTTGGCTCAAACTTGTTTTGTCTACACACGGTCGCACAAAGTTGTCGGAAAATCCGATCGTTCTAAACGCGGTGACGTAAAACACGTACGTCGGGACTATAAACGGAGCAGTGGCCAATAGCTTTCATCTCTTTATTTATTCTGAGCATGCGTGGCACTTTGTTCGTCGGATTTGTGTACACACGATCGGAATTTCCGACAACGGATTTTGTTGTCGGAAAATTTTATCTCCTGCTCTCCAACTTTGTGTGTCGGAAAATCCGATGGAAAATGACCGATGGAGCCCACACACGGTCGGAATTTCCGACAACACGCTCCGATCGGACATTTACCATTGGAAAATCCGACCCTGTGTACGGGGCATAAGTGTTTTATCCCGAGCTCCTAAAGATTGCTGGTCGAGTAAATACAAGAGTTGACTTCTAGTATTAGAAAGTTCAATTCTAATTTCTTCGCTATTATGCCCCCTACACACGGTCGGATTTTCCGACGGAAAATGTGTGATAGGACCTTGTTGGAGGAAATTCCGACCGTGTGTAGGCTCCATCACACATTTTCCATTGGATTTTCCGACCCACAAAGTTTGAGAGCAGGATATAAAATTTTCCGACAACAAAATCCGTTGTCGGAAATTCCGATCGTGTGTACACAAATCCGACGGACAAAGTGCCACGCATGCTCAGAATAAATAAAGGGATGAAAGCTATTGGCCACTGCCCGTTTATAGTCCCGACGTACGTGTTTTACGTCACCGCGTTTAGAACGATCGGATTTTCCGACAACTTTGTGTGACCGTGTGTATGCACGACAAGTTTGAGCCAACATCCGTCGGAAAAAATCCTAGGATTTTATTGTCGGAATGTCCGAACAAAGTCCGACCGTGTGTACGGGGCATTACTCTTTTTATGACTTGATTCTAAGTTAGAGATTTTCTCTAATAAGGCAGAGTATTCTTTGGTTCTAATTTTTTTCATTCTAGATCCATGTGATATAAATATTCCCCTCAAAACACATTTTAAAGCCTCCCATTTAATTGGTGGTGCAGTGTCATCCAATTTATAATCTTCTACAAAGTGTTCTATTGTTTTCTTAATATCAGTTACACACAGTGGGTCTGCTAATAAATTATTGTTTAATTGCCAAGATCTGTTTCTGGTGCATAATTCTGCTAAATTAAGATGACAAAAAACAGGTGAGTGGCCTGACCATATTTTAGATTTAATGCTAATTGTCGGAGTGGCATCTAATAATGTTTGTGATATAAAAATGTAGTCCAACTTACTATGTGTTTTATGAACTGGCGAAAAAAAGTATAATCTCTCTCAGAGGGATGTAAAATACGCCATAGATCTACTGCTTTAATCTACGAAGAGCTGAATATGAAATATGAGTTTTCCCCGAAGATGAGTCCATTCGGGGATCAAAAACTAGATTGAAATCACCCCCAAGAATAATATCTCCCTCTACAAAACTTTCAAGAATACGTATATATTTAATAGGGATGAGCTTTGTGTTCGAGTCGAACCCATGTTCGACTCGAACATCGTCTGTTCGCCCGTTCGCCGGATTGCGAACGATATGGGCCGTTCGCGCCAAATTCGTGTGGCGCTTCACGGCCCATAATTCACTGTGGCATCGCAGTGCATTGCTGGCTGATGATTGGCCAAGCATGCACTATGACCCGCATGCTTGGCCAATCACAGCGCCATCTGAACAGAGAGCCGTAATTGGCCAAAGCCAAGGAGGCTTTGGCCAATTATGGCTCAGGGGATTTAGTACACGCCCCACACTATATAAGGCCGCCTGCACGGCGGCCCTGTGTAGTGTGTGTTCCGGCGTTGAAAGAGATAGACAGAGAGACAGTGTCATTTGATTTGAGTTAGATAGATTAGGCAGAACAGTCAGTCAGTTAGCTGCACTTACAGTGTATTGTGTATATATATGCATCCCAGGTGTTGCATATATATATATATATATATACACTGTATTCAGTTTAGCTAAATCCGTTCCTGTTATCTTCCTACTGACAGGCAGGCTTGTCTTGTTACAGTATTTACAGCTACCTGAAGAAAATTGCTGGTGTTCTTTTGATCCTATTAGTACCACAGTCAGACAGCTAGATTATTTACAGTTAGTGCAGTGCGTCCTGCTCACAGTGTTCAGCTAAAACTACAAGTTAGTGGGTTGCGTCCTGCTCACAGTGTTCAGCTAAACCTACAAGTTAGTGCGGTGTGTCCTGCTCACAGTGTTCAGGTAAAACTACAAGTTAGTGCTGTGCGTCCTGCTCACAGTGTTCAGCTAAACCTACAAGTTAGTGTAGTGAGACCTCTGCACAGTGTTCATCTAAAGCTACATGTTAGTGCAGTGCGTCCTACTCACAGTGTTCAGCTAAACCTAGAAGTTAGTGCGGTGCGTCCTGCTCACAGTGTTCAGCTAAAACTACAAGTTAGTGCGGTGCGTCCACCTCACAGTGTTCAGCTAAACCTAGAAGTTAGTGCGGTGCATCTTGCTCACAGTGTTCAGCTAAAACTACAAGTTAGTGCGGTGCGTCCACCTCACAGTGTTCAGCTAAACCTAGAAGTTAGTGCGGTGCGTCCTGCTCACAGTGTTCAGCTAAACCTACAAGTTAGTGTAGTGAGACCTCTGCACAGTGTTCATCTAAAGCTACAAGTTAGTGCAGTGCGTCCTGCTCACAGTGTTCAGCTAGATCCGTTCCTGTTATCTTCTTACTGACAGGCAGGCTTGCCTTGTTACAGTATATACAGCTATCTGAAGAAAATTACTGGTGTTCTTTTGATCCTATTAGTACCACAGTCAGGCATCTAGACTATTTACAGTTAGTGCAGTGCGTCCTGCTCACAGTGTTCAGCTAGATCCGTTCCTGTTATCTTCTTACTGACAGGCAGGCTTGTCTTGTTACAGTATATACAGCTACCTGAAGAAAATTGCTGGTGTTCTTTTGATCCTATTAGTACCACAGTAAGGCATCTAGACTATTTACAGTTAGTGCAGTGCGTCCTGCTCACAGTGTTCAGCTAAAACTACAATTTAGTGGGGTGCGTCCTGCTCACAGTGTTCAGCTAAACCTACAAGTTAGTGGGGTGTGTCCTGCTCACAGTGTTCAGCTAAACCTTCAAGTTAGTGCGGTGTGTCCACCTCACAGTGTTCAGCTAAACCTACAAGTTAGTGCGGTGCGTCCACCTCACAGTGTTCAGCTAAACCTACAAGTTAGTGCGGTGCGTCCTGCTCACAGTGTTCAGCTAAAACTACAAGTTAGTGCTGTGTGTCCTGCTCACAGTGTTTAGCTAAACCTACAAGTTAGTGTAGTGAGACCTCTGCACAGTGTTCATCTAAAGCTACAAGTTAGTGCAGTGCGTCCTGCTCACAGAGTTCAGCTAGATCCATTCCTGTTATCTTCTTACTGACAGGCAGGCTTGTCTTGTTACAGTATTTACAGCTACCTGAAGAAAATTGCTGGTGTTCTTTTGATCCCATTAGTACCACAGTCAGGCAGCTAGACTATTTACAGTTAGTGCAGTGCATCCTGCTCACAGTGTTCAGCTAAAACTACAAGTTAGTGGGGTGCGTCCTGCTCACAGTGTTCAGCTAAACCTACAAGTTAGTGGGGTGCGTCCTGCTCACAGTGTTCAGCTAAACCTACAAGTTAGTGCGGTGCGTCCTGCTCACAGTGTTCAGCTAAAACTACAAGTTAGTGCTGTACGTCCTGCTCACAGTGTTCAGCTAAACCTACAAGTTAGTGTAGTGAGACCTCTGCACAGTGTTCATCTAAAGCTACAAGTTAGTGCAGTGCGTCCTGCTCACAGTGTTCAGCTAGATCCGTTCCTGTTATCTTCTTACTGACAGGCAGGCTTGTCTTGTTACAGTATATACAGCTACCTGAAGAAAATTGCTGGTGTTCTTTTGATCCTATTAGTACCACAGTCAGGCAGCTAGACTATTTACAGTTAGTGCAGTGCCTCCTGCTCACAGTGTTCAGCTAAACCTAGAAGTTAGTGCGGTGCGTCCTGCTCACAGTGTTCAGCTAAACCTAGAAGTTAGTGCGGTGCATCCTGCTCACAGTGTTCAGCTAAAACTACAAGTTAGTGCGGTGCGTCCACCTCACAGTGTTCAGCTAAACCTAGAAGTTAGTGCGGTGCGTCCTGCTCACAGTGTTCAGCTAAACCTACAAGTTAGTGTAGTGAGACCTCTGCACAGTGTTCATCTAAAGCTACAAGTTAGTGCAGTGCGTCCTGCTCACAGTGTTCAGCTAGATCCGTTCCTGTTATCTTCTTACTGACAGGCAGGCTTGTCTTGTTACAGTATATACAGCTATCTGAAGAAAATTACTGGTGTTCTTTTGATCCTATTAGTACCACAGTCAGGCAGCTAGACTATTTACAGTTAGTGCAGTGCGTCCTACTCACAGTGTTCAGCTAAACCTACAAGTTAGTGGGGTGCGTCCTGCTCACAGTGTTCAGCTAAACCTACAAGTTAGTGGGGTGCGTCCTGCTCACAGTGTTCAGCTAAACCTACAAGTTAGTGCGGTGCGTCCACCTCACAGTGTTCAGCTAAACCTACAAGTTAGTGCGGTGCGTCCTGCTCACAGTGTTCAGCTAAACCTACAAGTTAGTGGGGTGCATCCTGCTCACAGTGTTCAGCTAAACCTACAAGTTAGTGCGGTGCATCCACCTCACAGTGTTCAGCTAAACCTACAAGTTAGTACGGTGCGTCCTGCTCACAGTGTTCAGCTAAAACTACAAGTTAGTGCTGTGTGTCCTGCTCACAGTGTTCAGCTAAACCTACAAGTTAGTGTAGTGAGACCTCTGCACAGTGTTCATCTAAAGCTACAAGTTAGTGCAGTGCGTCCTGCTCATAGTGTTCAGCTAGATCCATTCCTGTTATCTTCTTACTGACAGGCAGGCTTGTCTTGTTACAGTATTTACAGCTACCTGAAGAAAATTGCTGGTGTTCTTTTGATCCTATTAGTACCACAGTCAGGCAGCTAGACTATTTACAGTTAGTGCAGTGCGTCCTGCTCACAGTGTTCAGCTAGATCCGTTCCTGTTATCTTCTTACTGACAGGCAGGCTTGTCTTGTTACAGTATTGACAGCTACCTGAAGAAAATTGCTGGTGTTCTTTTGATCCTATTAGTACCACAGTCAGGCAGCTAGACTATTTACAGTTAGTGCAGTGCGTCCTGCTCACAGTGTTCAGCTAAAACTACAAGTTAGTGGGTTGCGTCCTGCTCACAGTGTTCCGCTAAACCTACAAGTTAGTGGGGTGCGTCCTGCTCACAGTGTTCAGCTAAAACTACAAGTTAGTGTGGTGCGTCCACCTCACAGTGTTCAGCTAAACCTACAAGTTATTTTTTTGCGAGCTCTGCACAGTGTTTACCTAAAGCTACCTGTAGAAGGTTAGTGGTGTTTTCCTGATCCTATCACTACCGCAGGCAGCTAAAAAAGCTACAAGTTAGTTTTTTGCGAGCTCTGCACAGTGTTCAGCTAAAGCTACCTGTAGAAGGTTGGTGGTGTTCTCATACTACAGGCAGGCAGTTGATTTTGCTAGCTGCAGTATCAGTATATATATATATATATATATATATATATATATATATATATATATATATATATATATATATATATATATATATCCCAGCTTAGTGCAGCTACGGGCCATTAGTATGTCTGGAATGCCAAGAAGGAGAGGCAGACAGTCACAAGCCAATAAGAGAGGGCAAGCAGGCTCTGTGTCTAGTGCTGGTCGTGGAGACGGTGCATCCTCATCAGCACGTGGCCGTGGGACACGCTTGGCCTTTTTTTCGGCAGCTGGCCGTGTTGAGCCGCAACATGCGGAAGACTTGGTCGAGTGGATGACCAAGCCGTCCTCATCCTCCTCATCCTCTCTCACCCATGGCCAGGGTACTTTGTCTGGCAAAGCAGCGGCCTCTTCCCTCAGCTCAATGTCATCAGTGACTCCTTCCCTAGCCCCACCATGTCCTCCTGAGGAGTCCCTCGAACTGTTTGACCACAGTGTTGGGTACATGCTCCAGGAGGATGCCCAGCGTTTGGAAGGTTCTGATGATGATACTGAGCTCGATGAAGGCAGTAACATGTGCACGGACAGAGGGGGTGCCCAAGAAGGACAGCAATCTGGCAGTCATGCGCCCCCTGCTGCAGCATACTGCCAGGTTTGCTCCAGTGATGAGGAGGGAGGGGATGATGAGGTCACTGACTCAACATGGGTGCCTGATAGGCGAGAGGAAGAGGAGGAGGAGGCGGCACATCACCAACGAGGCAGGATGCCCTCCAGGGGCAAGCCTAAGGGCAGCACATTGACTGAATCACACCCCAAAGCTCCACATGTGCAGGGCGCTGCAGTCTCTGCGCGTTATTCAAAAAGTTCTTTGGTGTGGGCCTTTTTTGAGACAAGTGCATCAGATCGCACCACTGCTATTTGCAACATATGTCTCAAGCGTATCTCGCGTGCCCAAAACATCTCCCGCTTGGGTACCACATGCTTGACCAGACATATGTTGACCTGCCATGCAGTTCGTTGGCAAGCGTATCTAAAAGACCCACACCAAAGAACAAAGAGGACCTCTCCTTGCTCCTCATCAGCTGAGATCTCCAACCCCACTATACCTTCAGTCCTCTCTGAGACCTGCATTGAGAGGAATGAAGGTGTAGAATTAGGTGTGTCACAGCCAAGTACTTGTGGGCAATCTGCTTTTGGTACACCGACGTCAGATTGTACCAGGCAAATTTCCCTGCCCCAGCTGCTGCACCGCCGAAAGAAGTTTGCTCCCAGCCATCCACATACGCAGCGGTTGAATGCTAGCTTGGCAAAATTGCTAGCACTTCAACTGCTGCCTTTTCAGTTGGTAGACTCTGCCCCCTTCCTCAGTGGTAGGTACCCAAACGCCACTTTTTCTCACGGAAGGCGATTCCGGCTCTCTACCGGCATGTGGAAGGCAATGTCCATGCCTCGCTGGACAGGGCGGTCAGCGGTAAGGTGCATATTACCGCTGACTCATGGTCCAGCAGGCATGGACAGGGACGTTACCTAAGTTTCACGGCGCATTGGGTGACTCTGCAGGCAGCTGGGAAGGATGCAGGACAAGGTGCAGTAGTGTTGGAGGTTGTTCCGCCACCACGCCTCCAAAATGCTAATGATTGTGACACACCTCTCTCCTCCACCCCCTCCTCTTCTTCTTCCTCCATGGCCTCTTCCTGTGCTTTGTCCTCGGAACCAGCGGTGCTCCGTAGCCGTTCAAGGGGCTACGCAAGTACGCAGGCCAAAAGATGCCATGCGGTGCTTGAGCTGGTGTGCTTGGGGGACAGGAGTCACACTGGGGCAGAGGTTCTGTCAGCTCTGCAGGGGCAGGTTCAGAGGTGGTTGACGCCATGCCAACTTAAGGCAGGAATGGTGGTTTGCAACAATGGCACCAACCTCCTCTCTGCCCTCCGACAGGGACAACTGACCCATGTGCCCTGTTTGGCTCACGTCCTTAACTTGGTGGTGCAGTGGTTCTTGGGCAGGTACCCGGGCTTACAGGATGTCCTGAGGCAGGCCAGGAAAGTCTGTGTGCATTTCCGCCGGTCATATAATGCCAGTGCTCGGTTGACGGACCTCCAAAAAGGAGTTTAACCTGCCCAAGAACCGCCTAATCTGTGCCATGCCCACCAGGTGGAACTCAACGTTGGCCATGCTGCAGCAGCTGCACACGCAGCAGAGGGCCATCAATGAGTACCTGTGCGACTATGGCACCAGGACAGGGTCAGGGGAGCTTGTTTTTTTTCCCCCACGCCAGTGGGCCATGATCAGGGATGCATGCACTGTCCTGTCACCATTTGAGGAGGCCACAAGGATGGTGAGCAGTGACAGTGCATGCATCAGTGACACTGTCCCCCTTGTCCACCTGTTGGAGCACACACTGCATGGAATAATGGACAGGGCACTTGAGGCAGAACAGAGGCAGGAAGAGGAGGACTTCCTTAGCTCTCACGGCCCCCTTTATCCAGACAGTGTTCCTGCGTGCCCGCCAATCACGCAGGAGGAGGACGAGGAGGAGGAAGATTGTGTCAGTATGGAGGTGGAGCCTGGCACTCAGCATCAGCAGCAGTCTTTAAGGGATCAGTCCCAAGAAACACATGGACTTGTACGTGGCTGGGAGGAGGTGGCTGCGGACCATGTCGTCCTTAGTGACCCAGAGGACTCCGGACCGAATGCCTCAGCAAACCTATGCTGCATGGCCTCCCTGATCCTGCAAAGCCTGCGTAAGGATCCTCGTATTTGTGGTATCAAGGAGAAGGACCAATACTGGCTGGCAACCCTCCTTGATCCACGTTACAAGGGTAAGGTTGCAGACCTTATCTTGCCATCGCAGAGGGAGCAGAGGATGAAACATCTTCGGGAGGCCTTGCAGAAAGGTCTGTACAACGCGTTCCCAGAGACTCGGAGGTTTCAAACTCCTGTTTCTGGACAACGTGTTGCTGAGGCTTCGGTCAGTCAAAGAAGGAGCGGTGGAGAAGGTGGCCATCTGACCGATGCGTTCAGAAAATTTTTTCATCCGCAGCCCCAAGGTATGATCGGTTCCAGCAACCATCTCCAGCGTCTGTTTTACATGGTGCAGGAAAACCTAGGGGCAAGATCTGACTTGGACACCTTTCCCACCGAAAATCCTCTGGGTTCCTGGGTCTTGAGGATGGATCACTGGCCAGAGCTTGCACAGTAGGCAATTGAGCTACTGGCCTGTCCTGCATCCAGCGTTCTTTCGGAACGCACATTCAGTGCTGCTGGAGGCTTTGTAACCGATCACAGGGTGCGTCTGTCCACCGACTCGGTCGATCGACTGACCTTCATAAAAATGAATCAGTCTTGGATCACCACCAGCTACCAAGCACCTGATGCTGATGTAACCGAATAATTTTTTTTGAAATCTCAGATCCCTTCAAAGACTGCCTATACTGATGCTGAGTGACTATCCCGAGAAATTATCCTCTTCCTCCTCAATCATCACGCTGATAGCTTGTAAGAACATTTTTGGTTCTGGGTGCCACCACCGGTGCCTAAGGCCCAATTTTTCAGCCCCTGTTTAACAGGGGCGTGTAATTACAATTTTTGATGCAATACTTTGCAGCAGGGCTCATTTCAGCATTCCAACTAGAGTATCTGTGAGGGGTTGCAGTGTTGTGGCACCAGCACCAGTGCCTAAGGCCCAATTTTTCTGCCCCTGTTTAACAGGGGCGTGTAATTACAATTTTTGATGCAATAATTTGCAGCAGGGCTCGTTCCTGCGTTCCAACTAGAGTGTCTGTGAGGGGTTGCAGTGTTGTGGCACCAGCACCAGTGCCTAAGGCCTAATTTTTCAGCCCCTGTTCAACAGGGGCATGTAATTACAATTCTTGATCTAATATTTCACAGCAGGGCCCATTTCTGCACCCACCAAGAGCGAGTGAGGACTTACAGTGTTGTGGCACCAGCACTACCACCACCACCACCACCAAAGGCCCAATTTTTCTGCCCTTGTTCAACAGGGGCATGTAATTACAATTCTTGATCTAATATTTCACAGCAGGGCCTATTTCTGCACCCACCAAGAGCGAGTGGGGACTTACAGTGTTGTGGCATCAGCACCACCACCACCACCAAAGGCCCAATTTTTCTGCCCCTGTTCAACAGGGGCATGTAATTACAATTCTTGATCTAATATTTCACAGCAGGGCCCTGTGAGGGCTTACAGTGTTGTGGCCACAACAACACCTAAGGCCCAAATTTCTGCTGAGTATATAGGGCAGGCCCCTACTTTCAAACATCTAACTTACAAACGACTCCTACTTGCAAACGGAAGGAGACAACAGGAAGTGAGATGAAATCTACCCCTAGGAAGGGAAATTCTCTCCTGTAAGAGTTAATATGGGAAAAACATTTCTCCTTTCCACTGATGCTTTCCAATCCTTGTTCCACAAAAAACCCCAAATTTTCAAAAAACCTTTGTCATTGGGACAAAAAGTGATGTGAAATCTTCTGAGGAGGAGGACAGACAGCAAAACAAATGTCACAGGGGTGATAACCCTTCCCTATGTTTTCCAAAAAGCTTAAAAAAGATTTTTTGGCTGGAGCTAAACATGTTAAAAATGTACCCGTGCAAAATTACAAACAGATTCTACTTAACAACAAACCTACAGTCCCTGTCTTGTTTGCACCACCTGTATACTGCTGTTCAGAAAATATAGGGCCTGGTGGCCCCACACCTTTCCTTATTTTAATTTGGGTGCGGGGTTCCCCTTAATATCCATACAAGACCCAAAGGGCCTGGTAATGGACTGGTGGGTACCCATGCCGTTTGTCTCACTGATTTTCATCCATATTGCCAGGACCCGACATTACATTAAACCCGCAAGCAGTTTTAAATTAGATTTTTTCCTTTAAAAATTACATTTTGTGCAGGGACTGTTCTAAACACGGGAAACACGTGCCACTTTACAGGCATACAATAGACACACCCCAGGTACGATATTTAAAGGAATATTTCACTTTTTTTTTTTTACTTTAAGCATCATTAAAATCACTGCTCCCGAAAAAATGGCCGTTTTTAAACTTTATTTTGCATTGATACATGTCCCCTGGGGTAGGACCCGGGTCCCCAAACCCTTTTTAGGACAATACCATGCAAATTAGCCTTTAAAATGAGCACTTTTTATTTTGAACGTTCGAGTCCCATAGACGTCAATGGGAATCTAACGTTCGTGCGAATTTTCGGTCCGTTCGCAGGTTCTGGTGCGAACCGAACCGGGGGGTGTTCGGCTCATCCCTATTCTTTACCTCTCTCACCAAGGCTCTTCTCCCCCAATAGCTCAGTTTGGCCGGATGGCCAGCTCTTGGAAGGGTTCTGGTTGTCCCAAACGTCTTCCATTTAAGGATTATGGAGGCCACTGTGCTCTTAGGAACTTTAAGTTCAGCAGAAATTTTTTGTAACCTTGGCCAGATCTGTGCCTTGCCACAATTCTGTCTCTGAGCTCTTCAGGAAGTTCCTTTGACCTCATGATTCTCATTTGCTCTGACATGCACTGTGAGCTGTAAGGTCTTATATAGACAGGTGTGTGACTTTCCTACTCAAGTCCAATCAGTATAATCAAACACAGCTGGACTCAAATGAAGGTGTAGAACCATCTCAAGGATGATCAGAAGAAATGGACAGCACCTGAGTTAAATATATGAGTGTCACAGCAAAGGGTCTGAATACTTAGGACCATGTGATATTTCAGTTTTTCTTTTTTAATAAATCTGCAAAAATGTCAACAATTCTGTGTTTTTCTGTCAACATGGGGTGTGGTGTGTACATTAATGAGGAAAAAATGAACTTAAATGATTTTAGAAAATGGCTGCAATATAAGAAAGAGTGAAAAATTTAAGGGGGTCTGAATACTTTCCGTCCCCACTGTATTAATGCTCAGCCTGATGCTCAGTAAATGTGCCCAGGGAATGCCAGTGTCACCACTTACATGCCCCCTTTCTGCTCTTGTGTCCCTCCGTCAGCTGCAGTCTGCAAAATAGAGCTTTTTTTTATGAAGTCCCGCGCTGAACGTTGCCGCACGCCAACGCCGCGCCAAGCCACGCCCCCCCCGGATTCCTACCACGCCCCCCTTTTTTTAAAACAAATTTCCAGCGCGAGAGCGGACCTCCGATCCAACGGGATCGGCGTGTGTGTGTGTGTGTGTGTGTGTGTGTGGAGGGTGGTGGAGAGGAGGAGAGCAGGTGACAAACCGCCGTGGAAGAGTTGGTGGAAGAGGGGAGCGGCATCCGCCGATCATTTCTGGGCCTCCCCCTACCTATCCGGGAGAGGGGAGAGCTGCTGCCCAGGTAGGGGGTGTTTTTAGAAAAAATCCCCCCTCCAACATCTTACCGAGGCTTGGGACTGCTTAGCCGGAGGAAGCCTGCAGCTTCTGCCGACACAGAGCGAGGTATGGAAGCAGGAAAAAGGTATGTGCTCAATACAGCCCCCAGTGGTGACTTTAGGCATGACATTTACTTTTAAAGGAGAAAATCCATAAGAAAATGTAAAATTTCTTAGGAATCTCCACTTACTTTATCCTGCTGCAGGGATTCTGTGGTAAAACCAAACAGATCCAATCTTCACCCCTCACGGCGGGCTCCGTTAAAAAACCTTCAAGGACCGGGGGCCCTTTTTATCGGGGAATCCACACCCCTGGTCTAGGGTCCCGTTGATTTTACCTCTGGACGATGTAGACACCAAACACTTGAATATATTTTCCAATGCTTTAATGAACAAGTAATATAGGAAGTAGCAGGAAAGAGGCAGAAGGAAAGTTGCAGGGAAGCTCAAATACCTTTCCTTAGTATTCTTTAGAACATTCTTTGAAATGTAACACTTGTAATTGAATGCACTCCCCTTGTGGTTTTCAATCTTTGCCTGCCTGGATAGGTTTCTCTCACTAACCTAGCAGCCAGCATGCAGCACGAACAAAAGTCTCTGCCACAGACTTGTTTGGAATAAAACCTGTACGATCCTCTGCCACAGGATGTATTGGTTTGCGACGAATGTCAGACACAGTACTTGAACCTTTAAGCCAACCCGGCAGTACTATGCAGTAAGATTACTTCAGGATACGTCCTCCAACTGAGTCACCAGGCCCCTCTCCAGACCAGCACTCTGCATGATCCTTCCATGATGGGTCCTCCCCTGGGATCTCCTCGGTTGTCCAGCTTCTTCTCTCAGGATAGACAGCTCAGGACCATCCCTCTGCTGTTGTGGTAGGCCCCAGACAGGCTTCTGGGCCCACCCACACGCCACAGCAACGTGGGCCTCCGGCACGGAGGGCCACGAGGTGGTACTCTTAACGCATACCTGTCGGCCAGGAGGGCCAGCAGGTGGCTGAAAATGAACCCCTAAACATGGCGTCTGTCCCATAAATATCCTCTCCCAGAATGCAACTCGGAGGACCACCTCCACTGAGTTGTCTCCGGGACAGAGGAGCACTCATACGCTTCAACATGTTGCCTTTCCAACACCAGCCCATTGTGACAACGACACCCACCGGCACAGTGTGTAACTACACGCAACTCAGCCAAGCTGGAACAGAGGCAAATCTAACTTCACCTAACAAGCAACCCACAAGATTTACCTATCAGCGGTAGATTAAAAAATCTACCAGCGCTACATACTCCCCCCACTACAATAGACGTTGTCCTCAACGTCTGTAAAAAAAAGTAATAATAACTCCCAAGCCTGGGAGCAGGTATTTGAGCTTAAAACTTGGATTAAAGTAAAGAAGAGAAGGCAGTAGAGATATTACAACTTCAACATTTTTCTTTTAACAATATATTCACATCCGTAAACAAAACCACATTAATACTGTCACAACCCCACTATCTATCTAGCTGAAAATCCTAACAGCTTGATGGAGGATCCAATTGCTCCTGAAAAAAACAAAGTTAGACACACACTAAATATGTACAATATCCTTAATAACAGTTTGGGAGCAAAGTCTCATTCCAGCAGGAGAATGACACTTTCTTCCCGTATATTTTCTCTTTTTAAAGAAACAAACTAAAGAAACTTTATTAGTCCATCCCTATTTTTTTTAGATAAATCACATCCTTTCAATAAGGAAATCCGGCTAGCAAAAAGAAGTTCTTGGATTTAGAAACACTGAGATGAACATCAAATCTCGATCACGAAATCTCTGAACACACTATCTATCTACATACCCCATAGTTCTTTATCCATAATCACCAGTAAAACCGAGGATCTGGCAATGTCAGTGATTTTCCCAGTTTATCCACTGTAGTAATGAAGTACACAATGTCATCTTTTCCTGGTCTGCAAATGACCACTTTGTCAGCATAGATGTGCCGACCATAGTTCCAGTGTAGGAAACATCCACTGAAGCGTTCATCCATAGCGACTGAATATCCAGTTTTCCGGAAAGGCTTAGGCATAGACAAATAGTCCTAAACAGCTTCACTGTACCACAGCTCCTGGTTAGCTTCAATCTCTTGCATAATGTCCTGGGTAACATATGGGAACTCCAAACCATATTCCCTGGCCACACGCTTGTTAAGCATTCTCTGTAAACATGCAAGTTTGGGCAACGATCTGTTTTTCCCCAAACCAGGGGGCACACAAGAGTTCAATGACTTGCTCACCATAGACCCGATGGGTGTCGGCAACAAAGTAGTAACTTTAGGCAATTTCTCCTTAACACTACTGTGTGGCCCCACACAAGGTGATGTTCTCCCAGAATTCAGGGCTGTCCATTCTGAGAAAGTCAAGGCAGAAGCAACGTCTTCACTTTGAGCCCATAAAAGTTCTTGTGACATTGTCTCAAATAAATCATCATCACCGGAGAGATCCGACATGGAATCTATCTCCGAATCTCTCAATTCTTCTGCCGGCAAATATCTACACAAAGTCCCAGATACATTCCCCTGTGATTCCTGACGTGGACTTCTCCGGTTCGGGCAGTCTCTGGGGTAGGCCTCGACCACGGCCGCGGAAAGCCTTTACGTATCCCACCTTCCTCTGGCCAGGTACAACAGGGATAGGCGTAGTAGACATGGAAATCAAGGTAATGTCCGCTGATGAGTCGGTTACCGCAGTATCTCTCTCAGGAGCACTTTTGGTGACAACAGGCAAAATCACAGCCTGCCGTTCTTTTTCAGCAGTAGTAGCAGATCCTACTGTGGCGATACCTGTAGCCCAGTCCATACGATAAGCATGGGGTGACATGGTAGGTTGCTCCACCACAAACAAATACTCTCCGCATTGTGAGCAGCGAACAAATGGACGGAGATGTATGACCAGTCCTTCACACTTATGGCAAAACATGCCCAGTCCTTCAATATCTCCAACTGTATAAAGGACAAACCTCCCCTGCGGTTTCAGACGTATGCCGGTATCTGTAAGCAAGGTTCCGGTCAGCATAGCACCCGCAGCGGTGCTGGTAGTGAACATCTTAGGCCCCACAGTTGGTTGCATCACCGAAAAAGACATGGCCACACTCTGATCTTCTCAACACGATCACGAGGCCTCTCTTCTTTTCTGGCACCAACACACACGCGTCCCACGCGGTATCAAGTATTCTAGGCTCCTCCCACTTGTTCTTCTGATCACGTAGCTCCTGGGCTTTCACTAGCGCCCACCGCCTACGCAGTCAGAAATAAAGTCCTGCAACTTTTAACCTTTTCTTCTCCTGAGAAATTAACAAAGTCCAGCTCTCACCGTAAACTCCCGGTGAAACACTTCTCCAGGTTGCGAGAACTGATGGCCAACAAATCCCGGACGACGCCCCCACATTTAGCACTAACTCTCGGTGGAGCTGCTGGTTTAAAGCGGGCTGTTACCTTCACTCTCGATAACTCTGTTTCACCGGCACCGGGTCTAGGGTCCCGTTGAGTTTACCTCTGGACAATGTAGACACCAAACACTTGAATATATTTTCCAATCCTTTAATGAACAAGTAATATAGGAAGTAGCAGGAAAGAGGCAGAAGGAAAGTTGTGGCGTTACGTCCAATAGGACTTCGTCAGCGAGGGTGTAGCCAAAGTGTCACCCGAGAGCCTTAAATACAAGCCGACTGTCAGCAGAGTTGGTACCGAAACCGTAAGCGGAAGAGACATTCAAAAACCGGTTTGATTCCTCTTTAGAGACACCAGTCAATGTAAAATTGACTGGTGTCTCCACAGAGGTATCAAACCTCTGTAACGTCATGTACAGGGGCGGAGCTTCACTACACGCGTCACCCGCTGCCATCTCTCAGCTGTTCCTATGGAACAAGCTGCTTTTATCTGTGTTGCCGTTTTTTACTGCCTGCGCTAGTTTGGCACTTGTACTTTTAAACTCAATAAAACATTTAGCAACGGAATACACTTAGATTGTCACTCTTGTCTTTGGGACTGCCTTATCTCCTTTGCATCATAACACTTTTTGGACTCATCACCCATACAATCCCTCTGGAGTATCGTCCGACGGTGTTGGATTGGGATTCCATAGTGGCTGAGGAGTGCTGACCCATCTTCTAGCAGACACAAGCGCATATGACCTCCTATAATAAGAGGTCCACGAAATTTGGTAAGCACATCTATGTGTCTATGGTGGAGGTTATCGTCACCTTATACAGAAGACCTTGTTCCCCTTTCTGACCACGAAGGGATCTTTTCTTCTTCTTTTTTTAATGTTTTTACATGTTATGGACTTTTTTCTTATGCGCTGCATTAAAATTGTTTTTAATGAGTTATATAGGCTTTGTGATTTCCTATAGTGTTCAGCTTGCATCCACGTGCTATTAGTTTGTGCTGATTGTTCCTGTTTACATTGTGTGGGCAAAAATGCCTTGTTGATGTCAGAGGAGAATAGGCAGGTTTGAGAATATAGAAAGGCAACAGTAACTCAAATAACCACTCGTTACAACCAAGGTATGCAGAACACCATCTCTGAATGCACAACACATGGAACCTTGAAGCAGATGGGCTACAGCAGCAGAAGACCACACCAGGTGCCACTCCTGTCAGCTAAGAACAGGAAACTGAGGCTACAATTCGCACAGGCTCAAAAGAATAGGACAATAGAAGATTGGAAAAACGTTGCCTGGTCTGATGAGTCTTGATTTCAGCTGCGACATTCAGATGGTAGGGTCAGAATTTGGCGTAAACAACATAAAAGCATCAATCCATCCTGCCTTGTATCACCGGTTCAGGCTGGTGGTGGTGGTGTAATGGTGTGGGGATATTTTCTTGGCACACATTGGGCCCATTGGTAACAATTGAGTATTGTTTAAACGCCACAGCCTGCCTTGTTGCTGACCATGTCCATCCCTTTCTGACTACAGTGTACCCATCTTCTGATGGCTACTTCCAGCAAGATAATGCACCATGTCACAAAGCTCCAATCATCTCACCACTGGTTTCTTGAACATGACAATGAGGTCACTGTACTCCAATGGCCTCCACAGCCACCAGATCTCAATCCAATAGAGCACCTTTGGGATGTGGTTAAACGGGAGGTTCGCATCACGGATGTGCAGCCAACCAATATGCAGCAATTGTGTGATGCTATCATGTCAATGTAGCGCACCCCCTAAGGAACCACACGTAGAATGGGATCCCTCACCCTGCACAGTCAGGCACACCGAATTTCCACAGGCACTCCAGAGAAAGAGAACAGTCTGTGACTTTGTTTTTTATTTTATTTATTGAGGGTTATAAACTTAGAGATTGGAAATTATGGGATGCCCACTTGACTTCAAACAACTCTTCCTATATACAGTCCTATATACAGCTCCACTTCTTCCAGCATACACTTGCTTGCAGAACCCAGCTATGTCACCCTGTACTAATTTTGTAGCAAAGGCCCATTACAGACAGGGAATCGCAGCCCCTATACTTGAAGAGCAGTTAGGGTGAAACAGCTCACACTTTTCCAGCACTTCCTCTCTGTAGTCACTGATCGCAGCACCTGCAGCTTCCCCTTTCACTAGCCTTCCAGGCTACTTCTCCACAGTCCTCCCAGACCGACACTCTCTCCACAGTCCTTTCAGACACTCACTCACCAGCCCACCCGGCTGACTCTCAGGAGATCTCCCAGACATGCTGACCTGCTCCTGCTGTCCCCTTTCCTTGTTCCTGTGAATCCAAAAAGGGCTTCCTCTGTGTGTTTTGGGGGATTCTTCCAGCTCCAGACCTGAGGTCACCCCCCAGACTAGGGGGCGCCCTGCAAAGGGCCTCTGACAGCTTTCTCAGCACCCCATCTCCATCTTCCACCCGACTGCACCTAGCATGTTTCATGCCTATTTATAAGGTGAATCTGTCCCTGCCAGCCCATTTGCTGGGAATTGGATGAGGCGCTCATAAATATGCATGACAGTCCCTCCTAGCTTCCACCCGCTACATCTAAAACCTTATCCAAGGTTCCAGAAAACAAGGGGAGATACCAGAAGATCTGTCAGATGAGTCATCCAGCCTCCCTGAGTCACTAAACCCTGACCCAGATTCACAACCCAGGCCTGGCTCTCAGCCAAGCCAATTTACCTACTCTAACAACTAACCAATTTGCATCTAGCACGTTAGCTAGTTTTGAATACACAGACTGCCGAATATGTAAGTATAGTGCCTCTTCTTTGATAAGTAAATGCCATTTACTGGCAATTTAAAACACTTTTTTCTTAGTAAATGTCAATGCTACTGCAGCACTTTGTGTACATCACAGAGATGTGTCCCTTCATAGACAGGATTCGCGTACCCCCAGGCATGTTAAGTAAACGAATTAGACATTTTTAATGTTTCACTTTAAGCATTTGAAAAAATAATTACTATTTTTTGACACGCCTTTGTCTTTTAGCCCAGAAAATGGGCAGCTTCAGTTCTTATTCATTTCAGTGAGGTTCGATTTCAACATTCAAACTTCTTTGAAGATTGCCAAACCCTGCTCAAAACGAACCCAGGGCTAATAATACCATCTGTATGGACATTGCATTCCAAGATTCCCAGAGATATAGAATATCTTGCACATGTGACAATGTTATCTCCAATCTCTCTATAGGCAATAACTAAATTGCATTCTAAAGGTTGCTGCCTTCTACAGTGCTTTATTTTTTCTCTCCTATACTATGCAGTCACATGTAGGCAAGAGTCATTGTCACGTGAGTCATTGATTTATTCCGCAGTGGAAGATTGGCAGAGCACTAGAGAGACGAGGAGCTTCAGACTAACAACAATCAGGCGCAGGCAGGTAGAATTCATCTTGAACTTTCCAAGTTATTTTTTTTGTGATATGTGTCTGAGATCCAAGTTGTCCACATTTCTATTGTTTTCTGTAAAAACACAAGTTAAGACAGACTGGCAAAGAGATTCAAAAATTTGGTGGAATTCTGAGACAAAAACAATAGATATGCTCACCTAGTTGTGGTTGATAAGCATGGGGCTTTTTTTCAGCGAGAACATGGTGGTAAGCAGTTCCAGCCCTTCCAGCACTGAATGTATGTACTGGCAAGGGGTGCTTGGGCATGCTAGAAGGTCTATTTATGCTCACTGCTAGGTGTCTATTATTGTTGAGGAGGTGTAGTGTTGCTGGGGGGTCTATTGTTGCTATAGAAAATCTACTGTTGTGAGGGGGTCTATTGTAGCTGGCTGTTAGAGGGCCTATTCTTGTTTCTGGGGTGGATCTGTTGTTGCTAAGGAGGATCTATTGTTTCTGAGGGGATCCAGTGGTAGTAGGGTGGGGGGTAGGGACAAGGGACAGTGCTCGGAGGTGGATTTAGGGCAGGGAAAATGGGCGACTTGAGGGAAAAAAGGAATACCTGCATCTTTTCACTGATAAAAAAGCCCTGGATAGACATATGTCATGTATAAGGTGTAAAGGCATATATCTAACAGAACAGTCATTGTCAGTATTCATTCTAAGTTAAGGGTTTGTTGAAATCGTTTTAATTAGGAATGAGTGGAGTGATTTTGTCACAAAATTTATTTTTCTGCAAAAATCTCAGATTTTGCATATTAAGCTACAGTATGTAGGCAAAATGTATTTGTAGAACTGTTATTTTCAATGTTTTTATTTATTTATTGAATTTATTTAGAATGTGTTAGTGTTCTTTTTTATTCATTTTTTTTTGTTCTAGTGTTTTTTTGTGTATTTTTCTTCTTCTCTGTGAACAAGATGCAATATAATTTTTCTAAAGAGGGGACACAGGTCAAGGATAGCCAAGGACAGCCGAAAGCAACTTCTGTAACCCTCAAGAGCCATTTAAAGCCTATTTACAAGCTTAAAAGCGACCAAAAACTACCTTCATTTTCTATACCCCGTTGATCTGATGCATTTCAGTGAACTCTCTTGATGTTCAGTGAAATTCCAGGGGAATGAAAACTCTCAATTTTCATATCTAGTTTTGGCATGTTTCAGGAATAAAAGCTCCTATGTTGCTGACTCGGTTAAATTGATGATAGGCAACTCCTATACTCATATTGATTAGTGGTTCCAAATTAATAATAACTACTGCAGTAGGGAACAGACACAAAAGATACGCTCAGCATCTTTCCAAATAACTGTTCTGCTTTATTATGACGCAATTGAAGGTTTTTATACACATGATTACGTAGGTATCACATTAATATTACAATTGTACGTTTATGGTAACAAGGGGCGTTACATAGGCAGGCTAATTCTAATCAGGACTCGAAAGAATGTAAACATGTACTGAAAACATTATTAGTGCTGTGTGCACAGTGAGGGCAGAGTGCAATACATACAAAGTAGAATACAATTATATACAGAACTTACAAATTTCCATTACAGTCTCCCCTCTTTTGATCAATATTTTGATCACTAACCATACCTGCTATCACCTTTAACCTAGAACCTCCACACGCTAAGGTGGAGGTAGTCCTGGCCAAAGAGGCAAAAACTCCATTGTAAAGAAAATAATAGCTGAGCAACTTTTTCATTACAAAATGACTTTTTATTGTGAAAAACAAATGATTGATAAGACATATTTACAGAGTACTGGCTGTACACTCCTGTGGCCAGAATGGCCTTCTAGCTGAATTTTTGGCATGTTGACTTATCAGCATATGTAAACACAGACAATTCTACATAAAATGGAGATGTACAAAAGACAAATATGACTTCAACATGGCTTAACTACTTTTCAAATGAATATATATCCCTTACAATTAAAGTAATTGAATCAAAAAGTACCCTAGACTGTGATCACAAGAGGGAAACAAATCAAACACAGTGATTTTTTTAATTTTGTCATTTTTGCAGTGTCTGCTGTGGATCCAGGTGACTTTTCCTTCAGGTTCTGCAAAAACTGTACATGAAATAGATGCTGTATTGAGTCTCCAAACATTTCCCTATATATAAATGTCTCTTAACAATTCACACGTCACCTGGCTTTAGTTTTAGATCCTTCCAAACTTTTAGGATCTGGAATTGGGGAGAAAACACATAAATGAGTTTGTCAAAAACCTTAAAAGATCAGCAACATTCTCTGTGAGATCCGGATGGAGGACTTCAGCTGCTGAGACAAAATATAAGCAAGTGAGTAACACACTCCCAAACCAAATCCCATAGGGAGAGAGTCCAACATCCCCCTTAGGGGCTTGATAAAATATAAGAAAACGTTCAGGCAAAAGATTTCTGCTTTCTTACTCTACTTTGTCCGCTACATTGTAGACAGAAGGGGTTGTAAAAATAAAACCTCAAAACTTCTAGTAAGGACTCTCCTATAAAAATGATTTCCTCTGTTACTCTCTGTACTTTCTGCACTCTATATTTACAAACTTCTTCTGATAACACTTTTTACTGTGGCCTTTGCAGTAGCATTTGCCACTGGACATCCAGAAAACATGTCCATACAGACAAAATGCATACTTGTAAGATCCTAACTTGGGCATCTGGATATATCTTTTTGTAATCTCTGGAAGGGATGTTCAGCTTTTGGTAACACCTTTGGTAACAGGTAAAACAAGAAGTGGTATATTATAAAAACAACTGTGGTGAACCCTGGCTCTATCCCACGCTCATTTACTAAGGCAGCCATGACTGCTTGTGACTGATGACACGGTCCATGTGTCAAGCTGGAGAGAAAAGAGTGGCTGGCAGACATAAATTATCACCTTTTTCAAAGTCCTGTTTCATAAGAAGTTGCCCCCTGTGGACCACTTGTTCTTTTTGTTCTGGGGTCCTTAAAATTGAATTATTAATCCCAGCTATACTGGGCCAGAACTAGGGTGGAATCTGTGAGTTACACAGACCCATCAAGTGTCCGGGGCTGTAAATGCAGCATCCTTAGTTGCCTGATCTGAGTTTTAATGTTAGTATGGCTACCTCAGCAAGAACCCGGAAGGCTGAAAACAGCCAATCAAATTAACTTAGCATGCTTTATTGGTTTACCTGCCGAAGTAAAAACAAACTTCTGGCCCTTCAAATGGAACCAAATGCTCTCAATATCTCGACTATCTATATAAATATACATTCTTTTTATAGCTTACAGGCTTTGCTAAAACATGGAGCTCTGCTTCTTGAGCTGGGAAAAAAAGGATCCAATGACTTTGAATACAGAGTATCCTTCTGGGTGATAAACTGCATCCTCAAATTTACAAAAAATTTAATATCTGGGTCTTCAGGAAGTATGTCCTGCACTGGGCTCACAGCAACTGATTCCTACGTCAATTTAACACATGTGGTTTTCCTTTGTCTCCAGCCTCCTCCAATAGAGGCACTAAGGTGGCTGGATTCAAATGTACGCATTTTTCATTGTTAGATTTGTACATAAACAGACTCATATTTTAAACCTTTCATTAGACAAACATTTAGTTAGCTGTATATTTGCTGCACAGAATGTCGGACCATTAAAAATTAAATGTTTGACCAAAACAATATCTAACTTTGTCTAATAGCACCTTTGCATAAAAGCTACAGCTCTGATATATCGGGATGAACCCTTCGTTTTTGGGTCCAGCTTGCATAAATATTTTACAATGGCTTGTTTTCTATCATGCTGTTTGTGTAAGAACTCCAGTTTCATGTTTCAAAAGACAACTTTTTCCTGGCAATATTAGATTAAATGATAACATTACCCTGCGGTCATGGAGAGATGTCCATAAATCCAACATATTCTTCTGCTTATACCACGGCACTTACAAGAAAAAGGGGCACATCATTTCACAATCCACACATTCTGCTTTGGATTTCAAAAATAAAAATAAATAAAAACAAAAGGACCAACAATCTGTATGATGGACCAGAAAGCATCAAAAACTATAAAACAACTGGCTGCAGGTGGCATCTATCCTAACAGGGTGTGTGGACTTAATGTGATGGGTCTGTTTTATTTAAATTGTATTTATTACTACTCTCACGTCATGGACCGCACATCAAGTTATTATCAAAACCTTAAAATTTCATTTTTGCAGAAAAACTTCTTATTTATCCCATCCATTTTGGCTTTGCTAAATATTATGGCAGCTGTATTCCAAATAACAACCTCATCTTAATCTTTTTTTCTCTCAATAAGGGCTTATTGAATAAATGTAAAATTACAAAATTGTTATCTTAAACTAAACTAATCCCATTTTTACAAATTTCCCCAATAACCTGTATTTAATTTCCAACCAAAGGTTGTCTAAACCAGTTTCAATATATCTATATTATTAATAAAATTGTTAAACTCATATTAGAAATGAATACTCATTATTACTTAATTGTACTTAATTTCCTTTTTTTAAATGCACTGTTTACACTACGAAAGGATATTCAGTTTGTGTAATACACGGTTAAATGTAACCTTCATTTTACCATGTCTGGAAAACTGATTAGATTTGTTAACCCGGCACATTTTGTTATAAATGTTTTGTCTAAAAAACTGGAATTGGCATGGTGTCCTTCCAGCTTATCACTGACCTCTCATCTCAGCCACATTCTTTCAGGAGAGCACAAAGGAGGGGGTCACATCTGCGTACATGACACACACAAGCAATAGAACTAAAGGTCCCAACATTCGCACACACATACACCAATATCTCTCTAAAATCGCTTACATTTTTCCCATTTGTACATAAAACACATGCATATCATTCTCTCACTTTCTTTTAACTCTCATTAATATTTCCCTGCCTAAATTCTGCTTTCCTTATTTTGTTCAGATATCTTTTATATCTAGCTTCTATGATCAGACGGGCAGCCAGAGTGCTCATCCCATCTTCCCTCTCTGACAACATATAAAGTATTCTGTTTTACCTCTCATTTCTCTGTTTCTGACTTTTACTACAGTAGTTGTAGTGCCTGACCCCAAATTCATCCCACAACTTAACATAAAAATGTCCCTTCTGTCTAGTGTTAAATGTCACCCTTGATCCATCCTGCTCACATAGATAGCTGTTTCTCTAGCTGTTTACTCTGCATGATTCTTAGTCCCTGTAGACCTTGGTAACCCAGTTACCCAATGTGGATCCCTGTCCATTTTAACCATTAATCTAGGGGCTCAGTATAGGCGGAACCGCACTTCGGTTCATGTATAGCGCTCCTGTTGCGCTGGGCATTTTTGAGGGTCTCTTACCCTTCATTCCCTTACTTAATTCAATGCCCATAATGACTGGCCAGTCTTCTCTACATGTGCCTATACCCTCTTGCCTCTAAACTATTTTATCTAGCAGATGTACTACATATACCTGTGAACAGCACTATTCTTCCCTTTCTTATCTATAACACTCCGATGGACAATAGACAGGGACAACATAACATATAACCACCAATCAATACAGTTTGATTAAGGGGAGTAAAATAGGTACCCTTTGTCCCGAAAATGCCTTACCGATCAAGGAAGTCTGATACTTTAAATGTAAGCAAAAGGCTTACCTCAGCCGGCTGATTATCAGAAATTCCTGGATCGTCTCAAGCTCCTCGTTTTGGATACTCAGGGTCACCTGGAATCCCCTCCTGGCTGGCTCGCCATGCTGACTCGGTTAAATTGATGATAGGCAACTCGTATACTCATATTGATTAGTGGTTTCAAATTAATAACTACTGCAGTAGGGAACAGACACAAAAGATACGCTCAGCATCTTTCCAAATAACTGTTCTGCTTTATTATGACGCAATTGAAGGTTTTTATACACATGAGTACGTAGGTATCACATTAATATTACAATTTTACGTTTATGGTAACAAGGGGCATTACATAGGCAGGCTAATTCTAATCTGGACTCGAAAGAATGTAAACATGTACTGAAAACATTATTAGTGCTGTAGTGCACAGTGAGGGCAGTGTGCAATACATACAAAATAGAATACAATTATATACAGAACTTACAAATTTCCATTACATTATCCTCAGTGGGTTAATTTGTGACACTAAGGAAATTATATTCAACAATGCAACCCAGATGAACAAGAGCAGAGTCGGGAGTCTCAGCATGGGGATCTCACTGCTGTTGGAGTATCCAAGACTTAGAAGAAGTCAGGGGCTGACTTAGCCTATCAGGCTCTACTTGTATTTAACATACTGTATCACTTTTGGGTGGACTTCCCTTTAATTTATATTTAATGCTAGAAAATTCAGGAGCTTTGAGTGTATTTTATATTATCAGGTCAATTCAGTTGACTTGGGCTTCAAATAAAGCTTGACAATTAAAAATGTTATGACATTTATTCAAATTTTCACTGAATTTCTAAACTATATACTAAATTGACAGTGGTGGCAGCAGATGTTTCCATTTATTTTTGCACTGAGCATTACATAGATATTAGAGAACATATTTTTTTACATGTTACATGCTCCTGCTGCCATCTGAATACCAGGTGCCCGGGGTTTGACGGAGTAGTCAATTTTTTTTTATTCTAGGGAACAACCACCTTAGCCATAATAGCAATCCATGTTCTAGGACTGCCCATTTCACCCAATAGGGCTCTATGATTAAGCCCGATTGGGTGAAATGCATCAGAGCGGTCCTAAAGCCGAGACTGCTTGTGTGGCAGTTGTGGTTGCCCATGGAATGAACTTAGAATATAGTGACGTCATGATGTGCAGTGGTCTCACATTCCTGCAACATATTTTTCTGTTTAAAATCCAACATGCATGGTATGTTTTTTTTTTTTTTAAATCTGTGCCTAAAATGCCCATTTGCCAGGAGACGTAAATGTATTTATTATATTTAAAATACTATGCAATGATCTTAGTTTGATTTTGTACATTTTTATTATTGACTTCTCCCATTCAGTCATTTCTTTAAAAATACCAAATGGAAGGGAATAATTGATCGTAATCCAAAACAGCAACCATACGGAATGACAATAGCACCTGGCATGCTGTAATTAGATGGACAGACCTTAGGAGTCCCCCTGTGCAACTGGAGGCAACCTCATATTGAAGGTTTTTTTCTGTAACGATCTAAAGAGCAAGCAAAATTTAAACCTTTTAAGTCTGCTTTCCCCATTCCAAGCTCTTAACCTGTGCTTTGCTCATGTAGAAATGTATACATACCTTTCCTTGTCTGGTCACCTGAGAAGAAGAAAACCCTATGGAAGCCCCAAGTTAATCTTAGTTGGAACTCCTAAAGGACTTTCTCTGTAGCCCCTTGCGTTGAGAGCCTGAGTGAGCACACAGCATGCACAGGAATGTCAAGTGAGAGTAAGCAGAGCAAGTCACAGGCCTTTCCAACAGTAATGGGTATTCCTCTCTGCTCTCAGCAGCCAAATTGACTTGCGGGGGGGGGGTATAGAGATATGAACCTGTGCCCTGTGTCTTGTTCTATTTGTATTCTTAAGTTGCTTATATTTTTACTTCTGTTTCAGTAAGGTTTCATGATGTCAGCCTCAGAAAAAGAGGGCGGTGTGCCTGGTTATAATGTCATACAACCCACCATTCTTCCTTCCAATCCTGTACAACCAAATGCCATACCTGTCAACTTTCAATGGAACATGAATCCTGTACAGGCTGGACCTAACGGGTATCCGGGAGCTCAAGTGTGGAATGTCTCAATGCCTCCATCACAGATAATCTTCCAAAATAACAGTCAACAGTGGACCGTCCAACCTTTACCACCAGCGTATACAGGGCCCCCTGCCATGCCCCCTACCATGCTCCCTGCCACATTCCCTGCCACGCCCCAGGATACAAGGCTGTCTGCCCTACACAAGACATTTCTTAAAGGAAAACCATATGCTCTAGGGGTAAGTGTAATTAATAACTTCACCTTCCAGATTTAGCAAAAGACTGAGTCTATTTAGAGATAAGCCAAAAACACAACAAGATGAACAGGTTCAAGAGTTTCTTTAAATTGGTTGGCCATGTATAGGTGTGGTAATTATTCGTTTGCATTATTGGAAGTGGTCAGTGCACAAACAGAGGTTTTAACAATTGGAAAATAATTTTAGAACCAATATCCTATCATTTCCTTTTCTTAGGACAAAGCTTTATTGCACATTCAAATCCTTGGTTCAATTTGAGAAGATTATGGCAGGCATGAAGGCATCCTAACCACTCAAAGATGGATAGATTTTTTTCTTTTTTAAGTTTTTAAAAGATTTGGGAAGTGTTTAAACCCCTTTCAAGTTTTTTTTTCCATCTGTGTACCAGTAGGGAGATTTTCCTTTACTTTCTGTTTTACCACTGCATGATTACCTCTCTTCATTCCTGTTCCATCAAGGACTTGAAAATAAAAACATTCTCCAGAAACACTCCAGTGCTAAATCCAGTTTTTTTTTTCTTTTTTCATTGGGGTGCAGCTCTCCTCAGACTATGAAATCTTCATTAAACTGCAAAAAACACACAGGAGGGTACAAACACCTTGTGCATTGCCATGGACAATTTTATTAAATCCACTAAGACAAATGAATACTAACAAGTGGATAAAAACAGCAAGCATAAAACTGATGTGCTGCAGCTGAACATGAGGTAACCCATCCTAGGATCAAAACAAATGGATGTCTGATGCGTTTCGGGGGACAAATCCCCTTCCTCAGAGCTAAACCAACCTGGTAATCAGTGGCCCTTTAAATGGTCTTGGATATAGGGTCATCCTACAAAAAGGACAGGCATATGGGCAGAGTCATACCCATTACCTTGTGTAGCCCAACAACCAATAAAAAGGCCTTAACCACATCCTGCCCGGCCTATAGCAGAATGACGGCTGGGCAGCGAATCAGTTATCCTGATGGGGAGGGGGGGTCTGCGCTGATAATCAGCACGTTGATAATCAGCACATTGATTATCAGCGCAGCCCCCATCAAAGGTGCCTATAACCGATGCCAATCAGTGAAAATAAAAATGCCAATCAGTGCCCATCATAAATGCCAATCAGTGTCCATCTGTAATGCCTGTCAGTGCCCAACACAAATGCCAATAAATTCCCATCAGTAATGCCTGTCAGTGCCTCCTTATCAGCGCTGCCTATTAGTGCCATTAATCAGTGGCCATCAGTGCCACCCATCAGTGCCACCTATCAGTGCCCATCAGTGCCACCTATCAGTGCCCATTAGTGCTGCATATCAGTGCCGTCTATCAGTGCTGCATATTAATGCCTCCTCATCAGTGCAGCCTCATCTGTGCCCATCAGTGCCACCTTATCAGCGCCACCTCATCAGTGCCCATCAGTTTTTTTTTATTGTTTAGCAAAAAATAAAAATAACAAAGGGGATCAAATACCACCAAAAGAAAGCTCTATTCATGGGGAAAAAAATTATAAAAATTTAATATGAGTACAGTGTAGCATGACCATACAATTGTCATTCAAAGTGTGACAGCGCTGAAAGCTAAAAATTGGTCTGGGCAGGAAGGGGGTGAAAGTGCCTGGTATTGAAGTGGTTAAAGTACGTGCCCACACAAAACCAAATTTACAAAAACTACAAAAAACAAACAAAAAATCTCAACACATTTATGCACAGTATATCCTAATGTATTTATTTTTTCATTTATTTGTTTGGTAATTGTGTTTTTTTTGTTTTGTTTTGTTTTTTGGTTGTTGGGCTACACATGGTAATGGGTATGACTCCACTCATATGTCTGCCCCTTTTGGAGGATGACCGCATATCCAAGACCATTTAAATGGCCACTGAATACCAGGCTGGTTTAGCTCCGAGGAAGGGGGCTTGGTCCTAGGATGGGTTACACCACGTTTGGTGGAAGCACATTAGTTTTATACTTGATGTTGTTATCCGTTTTTGAGTATCCATTTGTCTTGATGGATTTAAACTGTCTATGGTAATGCATAAGGTGCACACCCTCCTGTATGTTTTTTGCAGTTTTTTGAGGACTCAATTTTTTTTATTTCCCCTCACTTTTATGGAGCACTAGAGACATACAAGCAACCAGGGATGGCTCAACAAACCAGGTTTTACCTATGGCTTAAAGTGTTATTAAATCTTCAAATGCAAATATAATATAGTGTTACAGGCATCAGCATTTACCCAGTTAGCGGTGTGCTTTTCTATGTAGACCTGTGGTTGCTTTAGTTTTCATCTCCCATTCTTCCTTTTTTAGGTGGCTCCATCTACTTACAAGGAGCCACCTTTGCATGCGTACTTCTGACTGGGGCTATAGACAAATCTCATGAGTCCACAGAAACAGCCCAGGTGGCAAACCTTTTCACTGCTCCCCCAGATCCCTGAGCCTGTGCAATCTCTAGAGCATTGTGCATATAAGGCACTTACTGTAGGTTGTGCACTCAACTTATCCAGACATTCAAAGAAGCACGGTGGAGCCGGTGATGCTGAGTGGACAGTAAGGGAACACAGAAACATGGAGACCCATCTAGTCTGTGCCTTTTGTTTATTTTATTTTTTTTTAAATTAATTTATGTTTTTTTTTTTTTTTGCTTCGGTATGGACCTCTGTTTATACCAAGCATGCTTTAATTTGCATACTGTTTATTGACTCACTAACTCTGCTGGAACCACCACTCAATAAGTAAAATGGTACATTCTTAGGTTTGTCTTTCCTCCTGCTAGTTTAAGGTCATAATCTTGAACCGTAACCCAAATGTAAACATCTCCTAGTAGGCACAATATATGGAACAACATAGGTAATAAATATACTGTACCAATGCAATTGGAAATCCAATTTCATGACCTTACCTGGTATCCCAACCATGTTTTTTTATTATTTACAGATTGTGCTGATTGTAACGTCCATCCTAGAAATTGCTTTTGGCTTTTCTCTATGTTTTCTTATGATCTCACCTTCAGTTCTCAGCGGAATTCTGTTCTGGGGACCAATCTTTGTAAGTACTAAAAAAAATTTTTTTTTTATAAAAATGAGAATTCTCTGTGTATTTTATTCAGTGTTGGAAACTCTTGCTAAGATTGTGATTCATGGTGAGCCATGTATCACAATCTCCCCAAGAGTCTAATGTCAAACAAGGCTCTTGAAAGAAAAGCAAGTTCATTGGGCATATTTTCTGGCTGGTAGGTTAAATGCATATGTAGCGGTGTAGTTGCCACTAGTAACAAACAATCCACCAATTCACCCCGCTGCCAGACTTCCACACATCACTTCCAAAGACAATGAACAGTCCTTTTGTTAGTTTTGTTTTTGTTTGATTGAGGGGAGTACAACTTGGATGGGAAAGGGTGCACGGAATGCCCATGGTACAATTCAATTTGCCATCATATTTAAAAGATTGTTCAAAAATAGTCTATTATTAGAGCCAGGAGATATGATGTGCATAAGTAACTGTTATGACTCTTCCTTCTGCACCACCTTGCAGATCGTTGCTCCTCCTCTGCTCAACTCCTGCAGAGCATTTCTTCCCTCCTGCACATACTTATTTCTGGATTGAATTAATGACACATCCTCTCCTATGGAGCAAGGAAAACCCACTCTGAATAAGTCCTCCCTGCAGGCTCTGTTGGCTCGCTGCTACTAGGCTTGAGGCCAGCAATGCCTCTCCCCGGAGGCCTAGTAGTTTTAAAGCAGTTCTTAAGATGGTGGACTGCTGATCCCAGCCAGCCCTACTTGCAAACCATGTGCCCTCAGACCACATTGATTTGACACAGATCCCCACAGTCTCTCTTCTGATCCAGGACTCCTCATAATTCACTGTGTAAATTATGAAGACTTTGCTAATGATCGTGTAGAAGAAAAGTTCCCTCACAGACTTCCTGGCACCTCCAGCCCTCCACTGTGGTAGCACTCACTGACCTTCCTCTCCCCCGAGTCCCTGATGGAGAACTTGACTGGACCATGCGTTCCGACAGCTTCACCTGCCCCTCTGCTCCAGGAGTTCTTTACCAACGACTGTGTGATGGTAAAGACATTGCCAGTGACCGTATAGAGGCAAAGTTCCTTCACAGCTCTCCGCCTCCTCCTGCGATCGGCGCACCCCCCCCCAGATGGGGGTGCCCTCCTGCTGCCGCCTAGCATGCCATTATCCACTTCACTCAGCTGACTTCTCCCCCCAGTTGCATATCACCTCAGCTTACAGTAAATTAGCTGTCCAAAATACCAAGCCATTGACTCTGATTTAAAGCACCTGTGCAAGATAAAGGAAGCCGGCAAACATGGCCTATTGGTAGTACTTGAGGACAGGGTTGAGAACCATTTGGTGTAATACATCTGGTCCAGGTACTTTATTCACCTTTATGATGCATGATTTACTATGCATGATAATCTAAGGCCCCTTTCACACTGGGGCAGGGGCGGCGTTGGCGGAAAAGCGGTGCAATATTTAACGCTGCTTTATTGTCATTTTAGCGGTGCTATTCAGACGCTAGCGGGGCAGTTTTAACCCCGGTATAGCCGTGTTGCCCCATTAATTTCAATGGACAGGAGCGGTGTATACACCGCTTCTTCACCGATCCAAAGATGCTGCTAGTAGGACTTTTTTCAGCGTCCTGCCAGCTCACCGCTCCAGTGTGAAAGCCCTCGGGGCTTTCACATTGGAGAGACTGCAGCGGCTGTTTCAGGGCGCTTTGCAGGCGCTATTATTAGCGCTGTAGCGCCTGCAAAGCACCCCAGTGTGAAAGGGGTCTAAGCAGGAATATTTTTTCAGCATTGATAAATAAAAGTCACAACAAATTCAACAAAGCAAGCATCACATTAGCTAGAGAGCTAATTTTGACAACATAAAATGGATGTGAAATTTAAGGCAGTGTGAACTTAATTCTAGATAAGATTTTTGGCCATAAAAAGCCTTATGCCGCGTACACATGATCGGAATTTTGGTCGGAAAAAGCTTTGATGGTTTTTTCCAACGGAATTCCGCTCAAGCTGTCTTGCATACACACGGTCACACAACTTTCGACCGTCAAGAACACAGTGACGTACAACACTACAACGACCCGAGAAAATGAAGTTCAATGCTTCTGAGCATGCGTCGAACTGTTTCCGAGCATGCCTAGGAATTTTGCGCATCGGAATTTGTGCAGACAATCGGAATTTCCGATCGGAACTTTTTCCAACCGAAAAATTGAGAACATGCTCTCAATCTTTTGCTGGTCAAAATTCCGACAGCAAATGTCCGATGGAGCATACACACAATCGCATTTTCCAACCAAAAGCTCTCATAGGACTTTTGCTGGTGGGATTTGCGATTGTGTGTACGGGGCATTAGTCTGTAACACTAGTGACAACAGACATTGTCAGGTGTGCTGATGAGGAGATTGTTGCATGGTAGATTGTGCCATTAATGTTCTCCATTTGCAAGCCCTTGTACTTTAATTCGCTAACCCCAGCCAACCTATAATTTGATTATACAATCTACCTAGTTAAGAAAAAAAGAGTAAAAATTAGGGTTTTCTAAAAATACATTGTAAATATGTTTTTGAAATAAATGATTTCAAAGTGTAGTACTGATGAGAAAGTAATTAGGGACAATTGTATTTTCTATTCAATGTGTTCTTCTCTTGCACCACTGATTAGGTTAGATGCTAGCTGCTTAAAACTGGGCAGACAATGGCAAGACCTTTCAGTGTCCAAAGATGTAATCCAATCTGTTACAGTATAAGAAGGCAGGTCTATGTGTATTGGCTTCTGGTACTGCTCGCTTAGGGTATAATATTCTAATGTGCCAACATCCTGCAGAATCTATATGGTACAGCTTAGAGAGAGCATGCAGTGAGCATATTTCTATAAAGATATAATATACCAATGTCAGACGAAGTCGATGTGAAACAGGGGTGGGTACTGCTGTAGAGTTCTCTAACTCACCGGCAATGCAAGAGGAAAATTTTCCTCTCTTGATCAGCTAAGGTGGACCATATAGCCAGCTGTGGCTGGCCAAAAAGAGCCATGGTTGTGTATTTCTTCTAGACCATGTTTACATCAATTCTTATTATGTCCAGAGCAATTAAAAGGTTAAAATGTTTATTTTAAATAGAGTATGATAAGTTCCTACACTATGGTTGCCACCTCATCCCTTTAAACCCGAACACATATTATTTACACAGGTTCTGTGGCTGATTAAGGTGGTAATTAAACTCACTTGGTGCCTTATCTGCATTTAATTAGCCTCAGATCCTGTGTAATTCAAAGGTGTTCGGGTTTAAAGGGATGAGGTGGCAACTCTATCCTACACATGTGAGCTAAAAGGAGACAGGTTGTATTCCTCGCTCGTATTTTATAGGGTGTTGCTTTAGGTTCTGACCTGATCATTGGAATACAACAACGTGGCTTCCACTGAGAAGATAATTCAATAATAGGCAAAAGACACCACCTGATGCAAGATTCTCACCTCGTCATAGTAGTAACAACTGAAACAAATCAGTTTTTTTAAGTGACACTAACTGTGGCATCAGGGCAAGTGAAATTGTATTGTAGAGGGACACACTCATAGAGAAAATACAGAAGGGCCATTAAACCCTTACTGCACAGCATCCTTAACTTGGGGCAATAAGTATGTTATTACTTTAATCTTGTGCATGTGTCTCCCCAAGGTTTTACAATTTTCTAAGTGTGGAACAGTGGGAATTTTGGGTAAGGTCCAGCCTAGCCTAACCAGAATATTGCTAACTATCAAGTCCACACTCTTTTCCTGCATCAGACTCTTTCTCAACACACACAGTTTTGTAATTGAAGAAACCCCTCCTAAAGAAATAAGGATAGTCCAGGCTGGAACTGCATATTTAACAAAATAAATGCTTCCCTGTGCATTTCCAGTAGCATAACTTCCAACAGAAGTACTGTTGCAGAGGCACTTTATGCAATGTGTAGACCTAGGTTTCTCCAAGAGAGTTTAATTGGTTGGGACTTTACCGAGCGTATGTGCTGAAAAAGTATAAACTATAAACTTCCTCCTGTGTACTCTTCCTAACTATGGGGTGTCATGGCTTTCCTTAACACTTCGATGGAAAGAAGCCTCATGTCTGAATATCTTTAGTATGAGATAATCAAAGTCACTCCTGTCTATGACTGTGCCACTCACAGCTGTTTCCTCAGATGTTCCTGCCTGTTTTTGTGGGATTAACTGAGGGAGGGAGCCTGTAGCTAGCTGCATGCTCCCCACATGGACCAATCTCTGGAGACAATGCAGTATCTCTCCATAATCACAAAGCAGACTCTAATCTGCATAGCATGTAACCCTATCTGCTCAAGGCACTTACTTTGAGCCTCCCTCCGAAGAAGTTATACTATGTGCATAATAACATACTGAGAATTGCACCTCTTAGGTAGGTGCTAGAGATTGTATAGTTTTTGGGTTTCCCTGCCTAAAAGGAGGACTCTTAGGTACATTTAGATGCTCTCTGCCTAATAGGGAGCAGTGATCAATTGGTAGGGTCTGCTCAGTGTGCTCAGATGCTATTCATGTTGTCTGCCTGTTTCATGCTGGTCCAATAAGACAGGGCATATTGGAAGTTGGGAGGAAACCTGACAAATGGAAGCATAGGCGTAATTACAGCCCTGGCCATTGGCACAGGAAGGTGCCTCAAGGCATGCTGGGTGATTGTATATATGCCTAGGGCACATGTGCTTGGGGTCTTCGGCTTAAGAGCGGGGTCCCGGAGGGAGGGGGCTGCTTCCCCTACCTCTGTACAGGCTGCCAGGTGGCCTCAGGTGGTCGACCTGAGGGCTGGAGCCACAGAAGCTGCAACCCAGATGTCCTGCAGAGCTGACTAGGAGGGAGACACATTGAGGAGGATCTGTTTCTGACTACTTTTAGTACAGATCTGCGTCTAGGGGCCTGTTCTGTGAGGGCCATCCCTTCAGGCTAGTAAAGTCAGTAGACGGTGTCTGGTGAGGGTCCCAAAGAATTATAGCTCATTGAGTCTGCTGCCAGAGTACACAAAGGACTTATTCTTCCATACAATAGTAGTGTGGTTCAGCAGGGAGTCTGATACTCAATGCACTCTAAGGAGGTCAAGTGAGAGCTGCCCTCATCTGTGTATAGTTCAAGTTGGAGTATCCCAAGAAGTACTACTATGCAGTGTGCTTATCAATATGTTATCAATCTTTTCAGATCAGTACTCAAAAGGGGAAATACATATCTTCTATTTTTTTACCCATATGGACATACCAGGACTGTCCTGCACAGTAGGGTCACCTGACAGTTATGGCCCTCAAGGTCTCTGGTGAATGAAAAGGATCATGGGAGATTTCTACATTATGTAGGGTGACTGGGTGAGAGGGGTAGAAAAATGGGGAAATCCCTGGCTTTTAGGCTTTTAGGGTGAGTTGACATGGTTTCCCTCATGAAAAAATTCATGTAACAACTTTGAGTCTACAACCCCACTAGTTGACTTAATTTCCTCCTAGCTTCAGAAGTGACGTCACACACGGGGGTCATGTTTAACAGTGGAGGGAATATATAAATACCCTCATGGGGGTTCCCTTAGACAGGCTGCTTTGCTGACTTTATGCATGTTCAACCCAAGGAGGTGCTAGCATATCATATTACATAAGGTTACCGCCCTATATAGATTTGTATTTTATATTTGTTTTAAGGGGGGTATCGTGTCCAGTTATGTGTGCACCCACATATCTGGAATATTTTATTGAGCAGAATTAAGTTCAGATTATTGGTTCAGCCCTCCACAGCAATCCCAATTTCTCATCTGGCCTCTTGAGAAATGTATTTGCCCACCCATGACATACAGGCTATGCTACAGGTTGGAGATTGGAGACAATCCCACAACTGAATGTTGGGGTGCAAGGGCCACATGACCATCACCAAAGGGCCGGATGCGGTCTTGAGACTGCAGGTTGGCCACCAATGCAGTCTAGACTATATGGATTTGAACACAACTAAAGTAATTCACAACATAGTTCTGTTTTTTTATATAATTCCATAAATAAGGATTATTGTGATATGATGTCTTGTAATATCTATTTTTTGACAGTACATCATTGCCGGATCTTTGTCCATTTCAGCTCACAAGACGCTCTCTATCTGCAAGGTAAGCTGTTTCTGAAAATCACTGTGAGTTTTTACATTTTACATCACATCAAATCTGGACAGAAATACCGTATTTATCAGTGTATAACACGCACCTTTACTTTAAGAGGGAAGTTTCAGTAAATTTACATTTTAAATAAAGAACTGTGAAGCAAAATAAGGGTCGGTACCCAATAATGCAGCCTCACCATTGCCCATCTGCAGCCTCACAAGTGCCATGAATGCAGCCTCACCATTGCCATTAATGCAGCCTCACCATGGCCATTAATGCAGACTTATCATTGCCATAAATGCAGCCTCCCCATTGCCATGAATGGAGCCTCCCCAGTCCCCATTGCCATGAATGCAGCCTCACCATTGCCATGAATGCAGCCTCACCATTACCATAAATGCAGCCTCACCATTGCCGTGAATGCAGCCTCACAAGTGCTGTGAATGCAGCTTCGCCATTGCCATCAGTTCAGCCTGATCCATTCCCATCTGCAGCCTCGGAGGGGACAGGGAGGGGGGCGGGACGAGCGCCAACAGATTACAGGAGAATCTCCTGTTTACACGGCGGCCTCTTTAATACAAAGTCCCATCTCTTATGATAGACAGAACAGTCGTCCAATGTCAGCCCAGGAGACAGGACTTCCTATTACAGAGGCTGCAGAGTAAACAGGAGATTCTCACTGTATGTAATCTGTCGGCGCTCGTCCCGCCCCCTCCAAGGTAGCCAGAACTGAGCAATTGGCGTATCACATGCAATTTTCACCCGATTTTCAGGGTGACAAAGTGCGTGTTATATGCCAATAAATACGGTACTTCTTTCAAATATAACTCAATCCAAAGCAGAATGAATAATTATATATATATATATATTGTACTACACTCACTAGCCACTTTATTAGGTACACCTGTTCAATTGCTTGGTAACACAAATTGCTAATCACATGCCAGCAACTCAATGCATTTAGGCATCTAGATGTGGTGAAGACGACTTGCTGAAGTTGAACCGAGCATCAGAATGGAGAAGAAAGGGGATTTATGTGACTTTGAACGCTGCATGGTTGTTGGTGCCAGACAGGCTGATATTTCAAAAACTGTTGATCTACTGGGATTTTCACGCAAACCATCTCTAAGGTTTACAGAGAAAAAAAGATAAAAAAAATCCCACGAGCGGCAGTTGTATGGACGAAAATACCTTGTTGATGTCAGAAGTCCTCAGAGAATGGGCAGACTGGTTTGAATGTTCCCAACACCTTGTTGAAATTTTGACATGAAGAATTAAGGCAGTTCTGAAGCCAAAAGTGGATCCAACCCGGTACTAGCAAGGTGTACCTAATAAAGTGGCCAGTGAGTGTGTGTATATGGTGCCTTGAAAAAGTATTCATACCCCTTAAAATTTTCCACATTTTGTCATGTTACAACCAAAAACCTAAATGTATTTTATTGGGATTTTATGTGATAGACCAACACAAAGTGGGCACATAATTGTGAAATGGAAGGAAAATGATAAAAGGTTTTCAATTTTCTATACAAATAAATATCTCAAAAGTGTGGCGTGCATTTGTATTCAGCCCCGTTTACTCTGATACCCCTAACTAAAATCTAGTGGGACCAATTGCCTTCAGAAGTCATCTACAGGCATACCCCACTTTTAAGTACACAATGGGGTTTATTTACTAAAGCTGGAAAGTGCAAAATCAGGCTCACTTCTGCATAGAAAACAATGAGCTTCTAACCCCAGCTTGTTCAATTAAGCTTTGGTAATAAAACCTGGAAGCTCATTGGTTTCTATTCAGAAGTGAGCCTGATTTTGCACTTTCCAGCTTTAGTAAATAAACCCCATTGTGTACTTAAAAGTGGGGTATGCCTGTAATTAGTAAATAGAGTCCATCTGTGTGTAATTTAATCTCAGAATACATACAGCTGTTATGTGAAGCCCTCATAGGTTTGTTAGAGAACCTTAGTGAACAAACAGCTTCATGAAGGCCAAGGAACACACCAGACAGGTCAGGTATAACGTTTAGAAGAAGTTTAAAACAGGGTTAGGTTATAAAAAAATATCCCAAGCTTTGAACATCTCACTAAACACTGTCCAATCCATCATCCGAAAATGGAAAGAGTATGGCAAAACTGCAAACCTACCAAGACATGGCCGTCCACCTAAACTGACAGGCCGGGAAGGAAGAGCATTAATCAGAGAAGCAGCCAAGAGGCCCATACTCTGGAGGAGCTGCGGAGATCCACAGCTCAGGTGGGAGAATCTGTCCACAGGACAACTATTAGTTGTGCACTCCACAAAACTGGCCTTTATGGAAGAGTGGCAAGAAGAAAGCCACTGTTAAAACAATGCCATAAGGAGTCCAAATTCAAAAAAATTCTACCACATTCGAAAAAACTGTCAAATTCAAAAAAATTCTACCACATTCGAAAAAACTATCAAATTCGAAAAAATTCTACCACATTCGAAAAAACTATCAAATTCGAAAAAATTCTACCACATTCGAAAAAAACTATCAAATTCGAAAAAATTCTACCACATTCGAAAAAAACATTAACTGAATTTGAAAAAGTAAACTATATATAACCATTTTGCGAAATTTGAAATTCGTATAGAATGAAATCGAATTCCAATAGAAAAGATTAGGATAGAATAGAAAGTATAAAAGAATAGCATAGAAAAACAATAGAACAGAATAGAAAAAAAATATATAATCTTTTCTATTCAAATTCATTCTGTACCAAATTCCAATTTTGGAAGATGGTTATATATATATATATATATATTTTTTTTTTCTATTCTGTTCCATTGATTTTCTATGCTATTCTTTTCTATTCTATTCTAAACTTTTCTATTCGAATTTGAATTAATTCTATGTGAAAATCGAATTTTGGAAGATGGCTTCTGAAATTCGAATTACGTATAGAATGAATTCGAATTTGAATAGAAAATAATAGAAAAGAGTAGACTAGAAAAACAATAGAACAGAATAAAATATAATATATATATTATATCTTATTCTATTCTGTTTCATTGTTTTTCTAGTCTATTCTTTCTACTCTATTTTAATCTTTTCTATTCAAATTCAAATTCATTCTATACAAAATTTGAATTTCGGAAAATTGTTATATAGAAATAGAATGAAATCAAATTCTAATAGAAAAGAATAGAATAGAAAAACAATAGAACAGATAGAACAGTAGAACAGAATAGTTGTACACTCACTAATTTACATTGTAGCAAAGTGTCATTTCTTCAGTGTTGTCACATGAAAAGATATAATAAAATATTTACAAAAAATGTGAGGGGTGTACTCACTTTTGTGAGATACTGTATATATATATATATATATATATATATATATATATATATATATATATATAAAACCATCTTCCGAAATTGGAATTTGGTATAGAATGAATTAGAATAGAAAAGATTAGAATAGAATATTTTATATTTTTTTCTATTCTGTTCTATTGTTTTTCTATGCTATTCTTTTATATTATTTTCTGTTCTATTCTAATCTAATTCTAATATATATAAAACCCTCTTCCGAAATTTGAATTTCTTATAAAATGAATTTGAATTTGAATAGAAAAAATTAGAATAGAGTAGAAGAGAAAAGACTAGAAAAACAATAGAACAGAATAGAATAAAATATATATATTATATTTTATTCTGTTCTGTTCTATTGTTTGTCTAGTCTATTATTTTCTATTCTAATCTTTTCTATTCGAATTCGAATTCATTCTATATAAAATTCTACTTTAAGAAGCCATCTTCCGAAATTCGAATTTCGTATAGAATGAATTCAAATTCAAATAGAAAAGTTTAGAATAGAATAGAAAAGAATAGCATAGAAAAACAATGAAACAGAATAGAAAAAAATTATATATATATATATATATATATATATAAAACATCTTCCAAAATTCGAATTTCATATAGACCGAAATCAAATTTGAATATAAAAGATTAGAATAGAATAGAAAATAATAGAAAAGAATAGACTAGAAAAACAATAGAACAGAATAGAAGAAAATATAATATATATATTATATTTTCTTCTATTCTGTTCTATTGTTTTTCTAGTTCATTCTTTTCTATTATTTTCTGTTCTAATCTTTTCTATTCAAATTCGAATTTATTCTATACGAAATTTAAACTTCAGAAGTCATATTCCGAAATTCGAATTACGTATAGAATGAATTTGAATTGAAAAGACTATTATAGAATATAAAATAATAGAAAAGAAAAGCATAAAAAAACAATAGAAGAGAATAATAAAAAAAAAATTATATATATATATATATATACACAGTGGTGCAGTGGATAGCACTTTCGCCTAGCAGTAAGAAGGGTCGCTGGTTCAAATCCCAACCATGACACTACCTGCCTGGAGTTTGCATGTTCTCCCTGTGCCTGCGTGGGTTTCCTCCGGGTACTCCGGTTTCCTCCCACACTTTAAAGACATGCTGGTAGGTTAATTGGATCCTGTCTAAATTGTCCCTAGTATGTATGAATGTGAGTTAGGGACCTTAGATTGTAAGCTCCTTGAGGGTAGGGACTGATGTGAATGTACAATGTATATGTAAAGCGCTGCGTAAATTGACGGCGCTATATAAGTACCTGAAATAAATAAAAATAAATATATATATATATATTCTATTGCTTTATTATTTTATATTCTACCCTATTTTTTTTTTTTAGAAAAACGTTTTCTATTTTTTTCGAATTCAATTCGAATATGTTTTCGAATTCGTTCGTTTTTTTTTCGGATTTGTTTAAATTCTTTACTTTTGTAATTCAGAAATTCGGATGCATCCGAATTTCCGAATAATGAAAAATTCGTCTGAATTTCGATTCGGAACGAAACGAAATGCACATGCTTAGTCCTGTTTGCAGTTTGCGATAAGCCATGTGGGGGACACAGCAAACATGTGGAAGAAGGTGTTCTGGTCAGGTGAGACCAAAATGGAACCTTTTGGCCTAAAGCAAAACGCTATGTGTGGAGGAAAACTAACACTGCACATCACCCTGAACACACCAACCCCTCCATCAAACATGGTGGTGCAGCATCATGTTGTGGGGATGCTTTTCTTCAGCAGGGACAGGGAAGTTGGTCAGAGTTGATGGGAAGATGGAGGGAGCCAAATACAGGGCAATCTTAGAAGAAAACATGTTATGCCGCGTACACATGAGCGGACTTTACGGCAAACTTTGCCCAGGGATTTCATCGGACAATTCGATCGTGTGTGGGCTCCAGCGGACTTTGTTTTCTCAAAAGTTGGTCAGACTTAGATTTGAAACATGTTTTAAATCTATCCGTCGAACTCGAGTCCGGTCGAAAAGTCCTCTCATCTGTATGCTAGTTCGACGGACAAAAAGCCACACTAGGGCAGCTATTGGCTACTGGCTATGAACTGTCTTGTTTTAGTCCGGTCGTACGTCATCACGTACGAATTCGACGGACTTTGGTGGATTGTGTGTAGGCAAGTCCGTTCATTCGGAAAGTCCGTCATAAAGTCCGTCGAAAAGTCCGCCAGGCAAAGACTGCCGTAAAGTCCACTCGTGTGTACGCGGCATTAGAGTCTGCAAAAGACTTGAGACTGGGGCGGAGGTTCACCTTCCAGCAGGACAACGACCCTAAACATACAGCCAGAGCTACAATGGAATGGTTTAGATCAAAGAATATTCATGTTAGAATGGTCCAGTCAATCTCCAGACCTAAATCTAATTGAGAATCTGTGGCAAGACTTGAAAATTGTATTATCTTACATGGCAAACATGTGTGTCATGTAACTACATGCTCATTGATGTAAAAAGTCCAAGAAAAAATGTCAAAGTATATGAAACATTGCAAAATGACAGAGAAAAATATATCAGAAAAAATGTATAATAAAACAGTCCATTTAAGGTAAATGTAAAACAATCCCACCACCAAAAAGCATACGTGTACCAAAAAATCTTCAGTGATAGCACCTCTGTGTCTGCAAGCAGATCACCTTACTGCTGTAAGGTGTACAGCATAGGCTGGTCACAGATCACAGGTAGGCTAATGGATGCAAAAGTGAAGGAATATCCCATATGTTGCTTAGACTATCCCAGTGGTGGATGTTCAAGACGATATATAAAAAAATGCATAAAAAATATATATAGCGTAACTCCGCAATGAACACAGTGGGACAGGGACGGATCATAAAGCGATGCACTCACTTTTTAAAAATGAGCGTAGGCACCAATCCACGAACACCAAGTTTGTATGCCCTTGTTGATAAAATTTTAGTCAGTTCCTGCACCCCGGTGCTCATCAGATACAGTGGATATAAGTAAAGCATGAAGAGAGAATATACATAGCATAATCCCGTATATAAAAGCTGTTTTATTGAAAAAGTAAAAAACAGACTCACATGTAAAATCATATACAGAGCGGAGCATCCACGCGCGCCAAGCTCATCTCCTGCCATCATTTTTAATGGCAATAACTTGCATATAAGCCTTTAAAATCAGCACTTTTGATTTTTCACATTCGTGTCCCATAGACTTTAACGGTGTTCGTGTGTTTTTGCATGTTCGCATGTTCTGCTGCAAACCGAACCGGGGGGGCGGGGGTGGGGGGGGCGGCTCATCCCTACTCTCCATCCAAACTGACAAAGCTTGAGCTATTTTGCAAAGAAGAATGGGCGAAAATGTTACTCTCTAGATATGCAAAGCTGGTAGAGACATCCCCAAAAAGACTTGTAATTGCAGCGAAAGGTGATTATACAAAGTATTGACTCAAGAGGGCTGAATACAAATGCACACCACACTTTCACATATTTATTTGTATAAAATTTTGAAAACCATTTATCATTTCCTTTCCACTTCAGAATTATGTGCCACTTTGTGTTGGTCTATCACATAAAATCTCAATAAAATACATCTACATTTTTGGTTGTAACATGACAAAATGTGAAAAATTTCAAGGGGTATGAATACTTTTTCAAGGCACTTTATATGTATATATATATATATATATATATATATATATATATATATATACAGTATCTCACAAAAGTGAGTACACCCCTCACATTTTTTGTAAATATTTTATTATATCTTTTCATGTGACAACACTGAAGAAATGACACTTTGCTACAATGTAAATTAGTGAGTGTACAACTTGTATAACAGTGTAAATTTGGTGATTGGCCCGCGGGCCAGACTTTGGACATGCCTGCTCTACATAAAGATTGGCCTAGGCTATAAGAAGATTGCCAAGACCCTGAAACTGAGCTGCAGAACAGTGACCAAGACCATACAGCGGTTTAACAGGACAGGTTCCACTCAGAACAGAAGTTGAGTGCACATGTGTCATATCCAGAGGTTGTCTTTGGGAAATAGACGTATGAGTACTGCCAGCATTTCTGCAGAGGTTGAAGGGGTGGGGGTCAGCCTGTCAGTGTTCAGACCATACGTCGCACACTGCATCAAATTGGTCTGCATGGCTGTCGTCCCAGAAGGAAGCCTCTTCTAAAGATGATGCACAAGAAAGCCTGCAAACAGTTTGCTGAAGACAAGCAGACTAAGGACATGGATTACTGGAACCATGTCCTGTGGTCTGATGAGACCAAGATAAAGTTATTTGGTTCATATGGTGTTAAGCGTGTGTGGCAGCAACCAGCTGAGGAGTACAAAGACAACTGTGTCTTGCCTACAGTCAAGCATGGTAGTGGGAGTGTCATGGTCTGGGGCTGCATGAGTGCTGCCGGCACTGGGGAGCTACAGTATATTGAGGAAACCATGAATGCCAACATGTATTGTAACATACTGAAGCCGAGCATGATCCCCTCCCTTCAGAGACTGGGCTGCAGGGCAGTATTCTAACATGATAATGACCCTAAACAAACCTCCAAGATGACCATTGGCTTGCTAAAAAAGCTGAGGGTAAAGGTCATGGACTGGCCAAGCATGTCTCCAGACTTAAACCCTATTGAGCATCTGTGGGACATCCTCAAACGGAAGGAGGAGGAGTGCAAGGTCTCTAACATCCCCCAGCTCCGTGATGTCGTCATGGAGGAGTGGAAGAGGGTTCCAGTGGCAACCTGAAGCTCTGGTGAACTCCATGCTCAAGAGGGTTAAGGCAGTGCTGGAAAATAATGGTGGCCACACAAAATATTGACACTTTGGGCTCAATTTAAATAATTTCATTTAGTGGTGTACTCACTTTTGTTGCCAACGGTTTACATTAAAGCGGAGTTCCACCCTAAAGTGGAACTTCCGCTCATCGGATTCCTCCCCCCCTCCGGTGTCACAATTGGCACCTTTCAGGGGGGAGGGGGGTGCAGATACCTGTATAATACAGGTATCTGCACCCACTTCCGGGTACAGCTAGCCGCAGCTAGCCGCAGACTCCCCGCCCACCCCCGTTGTGTTGTGGGAAATACACAGTTCCCACAACACAACGGGGACCAGTGAAGACGCGCAGCGCGACTCGCGCATGCGCAGTAGGGAACCGGGCAGTGAAGCGGCAACGCTTCGCTTCCTGATTCCCACAGTGTGAATGGCGGCGGCAGCACCCGAGGTTCGAGGGACAGCTCGGTCTCGGGTGCCGACATCGCTGGACCCCGGGACAGGTAAGTGTCCTTATGTTAAAAGTCAGCAGCTGCAGTATTTGCAGCTGCTGACATCTAATTTTTTTTTTTTTGTGAAACACCACTTTAATGGCTGTGTGTTGAGTTATTTTGAGGGGACAGCAAATATATATAAAATATTTACAAAAATGTGAGGGGTGTACTCACTTTTTTGAGATACTGTGTTTACACACAAACACACACACACACGTGCATCTCATAAAATTAGAATATCATCAAAAAGTTAATTTATTTCAGTAATTCGATTCAAAAAGTGAAACTTTTAATTTTGATAAATATGGCTTACAGCTAGTGAAAACACAAAATTCAGTATCTCAGAAAACCAGAATATTACATAAGACCAATAAAAAAAGATTTTTAATACAGAAATGTTGGCTTACTGAAAAGAATGTCCATGTACAGTATAGTATGCACTCATTACTTGGTCGGGGCTCCTTTTGCATGAATTACTGCAGCAATGCAGTGTAGCCTGGAGGCGATCAGCCTGTGGCACTGCTGAGGTGTTATGGAAGCCCAGGTTGCTTTGATAGTGGCCTCCAGCTCATCTGCATTGTTGAGTCTGGTGTCTATCATCTTCCTTTTGTCAATACCCCACAGATTCTCTATGGGGTTTAGGTCAGACTAGATTGCTAGCCAATCTAGCACAGTGATAACATGATCCTTAAACCAGGTATTGGTACTTTTGGCGGTGTGGGCAGGTGCCAAGTAGGGATGAGCTTGATGTTCGAGCCAAACTTGAGTGTTCGCCTGTTCGCTGAACAGCGAACATTATGCGGCGTTCGTGGCTAATTCGATAGCCACGGAAGGCCATTAAAGTCTATGGGACACTAACATGAAAAACCAAAAGTGCTCATTTTAAAGGCTTATATGCAAGTTATTGCCATAAAAAGTGTTTGGGGCCCCAAGTCCTGCCCCAGGGGACATGTATCAATGCAAAAAAAGTTTTAAAAACGTCTGTTTTTTCAGGAGCAGTGATTTTAACCACTTCCCGCCCGGCCCATAGCAGATGACGGCCGGGCGGTGGTTCAGTTATCCTGACTGGGCGTCATATGACGTCCAGCAGGATAACGAAGGGGCGCGCATCGCGGCAATCGGTGGAGCAGTGTGTCAGTCTGACACACCGCTCCACCGATCTTGGTAAAGAGCCTCCGGCGGAGGCTCTTTACCACATGACCAGCCGTATCCAATCACGGCTGATCACGATGTCAATAGGAAGAGCCGTTAATCAGCTTTTCCTCATTCGCGTCTGACAGACGCGTGTAGAGGAGAGCCGATTGGCAGTTTCTTCTTGACAGGGGGGGTCTGCCCTGATTGTTTATCAGCACAGCCCCCCCTCAGATCACCACACTCGACCACCAGGGATCGCCACTAGGACCACCAGGGAAGGGGCAACATGTGGATGGCCAGGTATGTACCCCATGGCCATCCACATGTGCCCTATGTACCCAGTCAATGCCCAATCTGTGCCAATCAGTGCCCACAAATGGGCACTGATTGGCACCATTATATAGCACTGATACCAAGCAATGCCACCCTTAGGGGCATCAGTGCCATCAATCAGTGTCATCAGTGCCACCTATCAGTGTCCATCGGTGCCACCTGTCAGTGCCCATCCATGCCCATCAGTGCCAACCTATTAGTGCCCATCAGTGCCCATCCGTGCCACCTATCAGTGCCACCAATAAGTACCCATCAGTGCCACCCATAAGTACCTATCAATGCCACCTACAAATGCCCATCAGTACCGCCTATGAGTGCCCATCGGTGCCACCTATGAGTGCCCATCGGTGCCGCATACCAGTGCCACCTATCAGTGCCGCCTATCAGTGCTAATCATCAGTGCCCGTCAGTGCCACCTTATCAGTGCCACCTCATTGGTGCCACCTCATCGGTGCCCATCAGTGCCACCGTATCAGTGCCTGTCAGTGCAGCCATATCAGTGCCCGTCATTGAAGAAGAAAACATACTTATTTCCAAAAAATTTTAACAGAAACAAAGAAAAACCTGTTTTTTTTCAAAATTTTCGGTCTTTTTTTATTTGTTGCGCAAAAAATAAAAACCGCAGAGGTGATCAAATACCACCAAAAGAAAGCTCTATTTGTGGGAACAAAGTGTTAAAAAAATTGTCTGGGTACAGTGTTGTATGACCGCGCAATTGTCATTCAAATTGCGACAGCGCTGAAAGCTGAAAATTGGCCTGGGCGGGAAGGTGTCTAAGTGCCTGGTATTGAAGTGGTTAATAATGCTTAAAGTGAAACAATAAAAATATTCCTTTAAATATCGTGCCTGGGGGGTGTCCTTAGTCTGCCTGTACAGTAGCGCATCTTTCCCGTGTTTAGAACAGTACTACAGAAAAATGGGCGGGGGGGGGGGTGGCTATCAGCATACTTAATTTGTTAATCATCAGCTGATCTCTGTGAGCTGCAATGTAAGAGGAGGAGTGTGTGAGACACGAAGAAAGAAGTATTTTCCTGACTCAAGGGAAATAGGGAGGAGGTTTTCTTTAATTGATTAGGCTCTTGTATCACATGGTAACTGGATTTTGATATAAATATTAATAAGAGGATTACCAATATAATTATTCATTTTTATTTTTCTATTTATTATATAATGTTTATAATTGTCTCCTCTTGCTATTCTTTGCAGATCAAAGGTGCTCTCACTTTGAACATCATATCATCAATTTGCAGTATGGTCACAATCATCTTAAACATTTTGGACTTCTCCGTTGTAAAGTGTGATGCGAATTATTATTTCTGCTCAGATGAGCATGGGGTAAGTGGTAATGTGGGCAGGATTACATAGAGGTGTGAACCCCATTAAATCATTATATAGGCTCAGTTAATTAAACTAGATTATGAAATTAATCGATTACTATTTTCATAATCGATTAATCGGCCAGTAACATAATGGGGTTAAAAAAAACTAAAATGAGCCCTTTATAGTACAAAAAGAGCTACTGTAAATATTACTTTCACAATTCTACAGTAAAAAATGAACCCCTTAAAGTAGGTGATTATCTGCTTTTTTTTGTACTATAAAGGGCTAATTTTATTTTATTTTTTTAACCCTATTATGTTACTAAACGTCTTAGACCGAGTTCACATCTACTGTACGTGTTTTTTGGTGCTTTTTGCAGAAACGCACTACAGTTCATTTACATGGTTTCCTATGGGACACGTTCGCATCCTATGCTTTTTTCAGCCGCTGCGTATTTGGAAAGGGTCAGCGACTTTTTTAACGCAAAACGGTGCTTTTTCGGTTCAATATACTTCAATGGAGAAGCTGCAGAAAAGCATGTAATGTGTTTTTGCAGCAATTTGTGTTTTTTTATCTGCCCAACAACAAGTTGGCCAAAAAAAATGCAAAAACGCAAATCGCAGCAAAATCACGTGTGCAAAAATCAAAACGCACAGCAAAAAGCACTACAGAAACAGATGAAAAGCAAACTGCATAGGTGTGCACCGAGCCTTATGCTGGCCACATGGATCAATTTTCAGGCGAGAATATTCAGACGAAAAATCTTTGTACATTCGCTGAATGAAAGAATGTTGTTTGAAATTTTCACTTGTTTTTAACATTCTGTTTTTAAAATGAATGTAATTTCTGAATGAAAACCACATACACTGTCTGAAAATTCCTTTGACCAAGAAGTTTTCTATTATTTCCAAATTTTCCCATCACTGTGGTTGAAAATGAACGTCGATTTGACCCCACTAACGATTAGAAAATCGAACAAACGTTCTTAAAATGACATTTTTTTGAAGGAAAACGTTGTTTGTTCTTTAAATAAAAAAATGTGATCTCTGAGTCTGATGATATTTACCAGATTCACCCTTTAATAGTATATATCCTCTAATAGTATATACAGTATATCTCTCCTCTAATAGTATATACAGTATATCTCTCCTCTAATAGTATATACAGTATATCTTCTCTGATAGTATATACAGTATATCTCCTCTAATAGTATATACAGTATATCTTCTCTAATAGTATATACAGTATATCTCTCCTCTAATAGTATATACAGTATATCTCCTCTAATAGTATATACAGTATATCTTCTCTAATAGTATATACAGTATATCTCTCCTCTAATAGTATATACAGTATATCTCCTCTAATAGTATATACAGTATATCTCTCCTCTAATAGTATATACAGTATATCTCCTCTAATAGTATATACAGTATATCTCTCCTCTAATAGTATATACAGTATATCTTCTCTGATAGTATATACAGTATATCTCCTCTAATAGTATATACAGTATATCTTCTCTAATAGTATATACAGTATATCTCTCCTCTAATAGTATATACAGTATATCTCCTCTAATAGTATATACAGTATATCTTCTCTAATAGTATATACAGTATATCTCTCCTCTAATAGTATATACAGTATATCTCCTCTAATAGTATATACAGTATATCTCTCCTCTAATAGTATATACAGTATATCTCCTCTAATAGTATATACAGTATATCTCCTCTAATAGTATGTACAGTATATCTCTTCTGTCTGTTATTCTCAGAATGGATTAGATATTTTGCTCCTTAACCATATAGTTGGTTATTTATATTTTACCACTGCATAGAGATATTTAAGAATAAATTGCCTTTTTTTTTAAACTTTACATATTGACTAAATTATACACCGCTCTATTTTTTAAGGTTATTAACCCATTAATCGCTTAATCAAAACAATAATCGGCCAACTAATCGATTATGAAAATAATCGTTAGTTGGAGCCCTAAATTAAATTATAATGATACTGAAATGATACCCGATAATGATACCGGGACTGAAACCCGGACACATTATTCAAAACCCGTACTGTCCAGGTGAATCCTGGACAGGTGGCAACCCTAGCTGTGTTATCAGATAGGCCTTGCATTGCAGTGAGAGTATGTCTTTTGGGAGGTGGTGGAACACTGCACGTTGGAGGTGAGGCTAGGAATTAGCTCTTAGATATCGAAAGCACAGAGCAAAGTGTTGTTTTTTTACAAGAGACTGCCAGACTATTTTCATATTTGCACATTGGTGTTATGTGACACATTCAATGCATTTATTTACATATGCATATTCTTTTATTTTGTTGTTCACTTTTATTTGATGGGGTATTAGTATGGCAGCAGTGTAATTGAGGATTGTTTTAATCGGAGTTAAATTTGAACACGTCACCATTTTTCTAGGTAAATACATTTCTAAAGGTGCTTTTGACATGTAATGTTCACCACATGTCGACAACAACCCATGCAATCCATACATACAAAGATACCAAAACCAATACGTTCAGAAATTAAGTTATGTGTAATAAAATGGAATGACACAGGGAAAAAGTATTGAACACGCTAACTGAAATTTATTTAATACTTTGTACAAAATCCTTTGTTGGTAATGACAGATTCAAGAAGCCTCCTGTATGGAGAAACTAGTCGCATGCAATGCTCAGGTGTGACTTTGACCCATTCTTTCACACGGTCTTCAGATCTTGAAGGGTCTGTGGGCCTCTTCTATGAACTCTGATCTTTAGTTCTTTCCATAGATTTCCTATTGGATTCAGGTCAAGTGATTGGCTGGGCCATTCTAGCAGCTTTATTTTCTTTCTTTGAAACAAATTGAGAGGTTCCTTGGCTTTGTGTTTGGGATCATTGTCTTACTCAAATGTCCACCCTCATTTCATCTTCATCATCCTGGTAGAAGGCAGCAGATTGTTATCAAGAATGTCTTGATTCTATTTTTCCATTCATCCTTCCTTCAATAACATGAAGTTTGCCAGCACCGTATGCTGAAAAACAGCCCCACACCATGATGTTTCCACCTCCAAACTTCACTGTTGGTATGGTGGTGTTTTTGGGGTGATGTGCAGTTCCATTTGACCTCCAAACATGGTGTGTATTATGGCATCCAAATAGTTCAATTTTGGGCTCATCTGTCCAGACTATATTCTCCCAGTGTTTCACAGGCTTGTCTAAATGTTGTGCAGCAAACCATAAATGAGCTTCAACGCGCTTTTTCTTCAGCAATGAAATCTTATGTGGTGAACGTGCATACAGGCCATGGCGGTTGAGTGCATTACTTATTGTTTTCTTTGAAACAATTATACCTGCTAATTCCAGGTCTTCTAAAGCTCTCACAAGTGCTCCTTGGCTCATGGACTACTCTTCTGAAAAAATTTTTCACTCCTCTGTCAGAAATCTTGCGAGGAGCACCTGGTCGTGGCCAGTTTATGGTGAAATGGTGTTCTTTCCACTTCTGGATTATGGCCCCATCGGTGCTCATTGGAACATTCAGAACCTTACCTTGGTAATGAGACATTTTTTTATAGCCCATCAGTCTGAACCAGCTGATATTAAAGTGGTTGTTAAGGCAGAAGGTTTTTTTTGTATCTTAATGCATTTTATGCATTATGATAAAAAGCCTTCTGTGTGCAGCAGCCCCCCTCAGCCCCCCCTAATACTCACCTGAGCCCATCTCTATCCAGCGATCTCCGCGAGTGTCTCACCGTCCGGGCTCTCCCTCCTGATTAGCTGAGACACAGCAGAGGCGCCATTGGCTCCCCTGATTGCTGTCAACCAAACTCCGTTAGCCAATCAGGAGTGAGAGTGGGCGGGGCCAAACTGCGGCTTCGTTTCTGAATGGATACGCAGAGCTGTAGGTCAGCTCGGGTGCCCTCATAGCAAACTGCTTGCTGTGGGGGCAGCACTCAATAGGAGGGAGGGGCCAGGAGCTCCATCCAGGGACCCGAGAAGAGGAAGATCTGGGCTGCCCTGTGCAAAACCACTCCACAGAGCAGGTAAGTATTTGTTATTATAATAGAAAAACAAAAATAAGACTTTACAATCACTTTAATTTGCACTAACAAAGGGCAGGATTACTTTTAATCACTGATAGATTTCAGCTGGTGTCTTGGCTTTCCATGACTTTTTGCACCTCCCTTTCTTCTTCATGTGTCCAATACTTTTTCCCTGTGTCATCCCATTTTATTACACATAACTTCATTTCTGAACTTATTTGTTTTGGTTTCTTTGTATGTATGGATTGCATTGGTTGTTACCGACATGTGATGAAAATTTCATGTCAAGAGCGCCTTTAGAAATATATTTACCTAGAAAAATGGTGACGTGTTTAATACTTTTTTTACCAGATGCATAGCAACACTTCATAGGTTGAACTTGATGGACTTGTGTCTTTTTTCAACCTCACCTAATATGTAACTATGTAACACTTATGAAAGTGTCACTTATGTATGTAGTTTTTGGATTGTGGATTTAGTTGTATAATTTTAAGAGTGCAAAATAGGGGTGTATTTTGTAACTTCTTTCACTTCATCATTGTTTTGTTAAATCCCCAACTTTTCCAGTTTTTGCTAGTAATTTAATCTATTGCAAATGCTGATCTATAGAACAATGTCTTGTTTGTACGTTATCAACATTTTCTGATTATCTAACTATTCTGCATTGGTTCTCTTTAAATCTTTTACAGTCTGGTGGATTTACTGTTATCTCATTCATTCTTGTGATGAACTGGCTGATCTTCAGCGTGTCCGTCTCTATATCGGTATTTGGGTGTCGGGCTGTGAAAGAGATTCCAGTAACTGCCCCTCCGGTAAGATCATAGCAAGAGGCCTTGTGATCTGTAAAGGCCAAACTACAATCATTTTAAAGGGGTTCTCTTTTTTACGTGCAGAAATAAGGTGAATTAATTTTGCAACTGTCCTCTGCTGTGGGGGAAATAATGAACCTACCAGTCCCTCTTTTAACTCTCCTTTCAGGAGAACTAAAGAGCTAAATAAAACTTAATGAACCTTTAGCAGGGGTTGTCACTCTGGTCCACCACCAAGCTGTCTGAAAAAATATTTCTGCTTAGAAGATTGATTTTAGTAATGAAGTGGCTGATGAATTAGCCTCAAAGTTATGGAATCCAAGTCAATTGTTCATTGGTAAAAATGTGAAACAATAATCCAACATGTTCCTGGTATCTAAGCACTCCCCCTTCCTTAGGGCTACAACATTAACATTTACACTATATACAAATACAGGTGCATCTCAAAAAATTAGAATATCATCAAAAACTAAATTTATTTCAGTAATTCAATTCACAGGTGAAACTCATATTTTATAGAGATGCGTTACAGACAGGGTGATGTATTTCAAGCATTTCTTTATTCCCAATGATTGTGTAATCTACTAAACCAGACTGGGAGACCATTCAAAAGCTCAGGAAACCTTTACAGGTATTTTGAGTTAATTAGCTGATTAGAGTGTGACACCATGAGACCCTTTTCACACTGCCAGCATTTTTCAGGCGCTACAGTGCTAAAAATAGCGCCTGTATAGCGCCTGAAAAAAGTGCCTACATTCACTCTATAGTGAAAGCCCGAGGGCTTTCACACTGAAGCGGTGCGCTGGCAGGGCATCAGAACAAGTCCTGCCAGCAGCTTCTTTGGAGCGGTGAAGGAGCGGTGAACTCACCGCTTCTCCACCACTCCTCCATCGCTGTTCCCCACTGAAATCAATAGGGCAGCGCTGTGATACCGCCGGCAAAACGCCGCTCCGTCTGCGTTTTGCAGGCGGATTTTACCCCTTTTCGGCCACTAGCGGGGGCGGTTAAAACCGCCCCCGCTAGCGGCCGAATAGTGCCGCTAAAACGACGGTAAAGCAGCGCTAAAAATAGCGCCTCTTTACCGCCGACACCTGGGGCGGCTCAGTGTGAAAGCCCTCTGGGTCTACAATATTGAACTTTTTCACAATATTCTAGTTTTCTGAGATACTCAATTTTGGGGTTTTACTAGCTGTAAGCCATAATCATCAAAATTAAAAGAAAGAAATGCTTGAAATACAGTGCATTCGGAAAGCATTCACAGCACTTCACTTTTTCCACATTTTGTTATGTTACAGCCCTATTCCAAAATGGATTAAAGTCATTATTTTCCTCAAAATTCTATAAACAATACCCCATAATGACAATGTGAATAAAGTTTGTTTGATATCTTTGCAAATTTCTTTAAAAGCCTTTGCTCAATGCTCTTTTGAAACACCTTTTGCACCAATTACAGCCTCAAGTCTTTCTGAGTATGATGGTACAAGCTTGGCACTCCTATTTTTGGGCAGTTTCTCCCATTCTTCTTTGCAGGATCTCTCAAGCTCCATCAGGTTGGATGGGGAGCGTCAGTGCACAGCCATTTTCAGATCTCTCCAGAGATGTTCAATCGGGTTCAAGTCTGGGCTCTGGCTGGGCCACTCAAGGACATTCACAGAGTTGTCCTTTAGCCACTCCTTTTTTTCTCTTGGCTGTGTGCTTAGGGTCGTTGTCCTGTTGGAAGATGAACCTTTGCCCCAGTCTGAAGTCCACAGTGCTCTGGAGCAAGTTTTCATTAAGGGTGTCTGTACTTTTGCACCATTCAACTTTCCCTTGATCCTGACTAGTTTCCCAGTTCCTGTTGCTGAAAAACATCCCCACAGCATGATGTTGTCACCACCATGCTTCACTGTAGGGATGTATTGACCAGGATATAAGCGGTACCTGGTTTCCTCCAGACATGATGCTTCTTGTCATTTAGGCCAAAGAGTTCATTCTATCTTTCATTCTATGTTTTATCAGATCAGAGAATTTTGTTTCTCATGGTCTGAGAGTCCTTCAGGTGCCTTTTGGCAAACTCCAGGTGGGCTGCCATGTGGCTTCCATCTGGCCACTCTACCATACAGGCCTCATTGGTGGAGTGCTGCAGAGATAATAGTTCTTCTGAGAGGTTCTTCTCTCTCCACAGAGAAATGCTGGAGCTCTGTCAGAGTGAGCATTGGGTTCTTGGTCACCTCCCTGACTATGGCCCTTTTCCCCCGATCACTCAGTTTGGCCGGGCGACCCACTCTAGGAAGAGTCCTGTTGGTTCCAAACTTCTTCCATTTACAGATGATGCTGCAGAAATTTTTCTGTACCCTTCCCCAATCCTGTCTCAGAGGTCTACCAATAATTTCTTGGAATTCATCGCTTGGTTTGTGCTCTGACATACACTGTTAACTGTGAGACCTTATATAGACAGGTTTGTGCCTTTTCAAATCATGTTCAATCAACTGAATGAACAGGTGGACGCCAATGAAGTTGTAGAAACATCTCAAGGATGATCAATGGAAACAGGATGCACCTGAGTTAAATTTTGAGTCTCATGGCAAAGGCTGTGAATACTTATGTACTACTTATGTATGTATTTCGTATAGATATAAAAAAAAAATTATAAATACCCTTTTTCCATTTTTTTTACAAAATATGTATATTATTATTATTATGTATAAGTGATCACATTCCCTCTGTTCTCAGCTGCATAAGAGCTGGGGGGAGGAGAAGTAGCAGCACACTGAGCTTCCCAGTAAATGGCTGTGCAGCGGGGACGTGTCAGGACACATCTGATCATTGGAGGACAGTACACTGAGTTCCCAGCATAGCTACAGAACTGACCACAATGTGTTCTCCTGCTTAGTGTGGTCGGATTTTAATAGGAAAGCAGAGGAACTGACAGGAACAGCAGGGATTTCACATAAAGGAAGCAATGCAAAGAGAACAGGACACTTTTTCATACAAGTACATGGTATAGCAGGCATATATCAGGAATATGAAATGTTGGAGTAACAAATGCTTCCGCTTTCCACAGTCCTGTTATGCGGTAAATACTTCTTTATTTTTAGTGCTTATCTGCCAGCAATGAACTGGACCAGTACCGGACCTTGATCCAGATGGTAGCATTGAAATTTGGCATACAGTACAGTTCTGAAACCCTCCCTCCCTAGCCCTTGTAGACTAAAGATTTTTGGGATATGGTCATATAAATGTTTAGGACAGCAACCAGCACAAGGTGGTGGTGCGGGCTTTATAGAATGGGGCCATAGGTGGACTTTTGAGATAAGATGAAATTGAAGGTTTGTAGGATGAATGTGGACTATGGTATGTGCAGGGATTGTCTTATCTTAAAATGAATGCAAAAAACTCATACTGTCAAAAGGGGTCCTCCCCAGTATGTCAATTTGTCAAGTTAGCAGAAGGTTCATAACATAAAAAGTTCCCTGTGGCCTCTCATATATATTTTATTTGAATTGGATGACTAAGAAACTACAAAAATTATCATCTGTTATATATTTTATTTCAGATGTTTGTGATTCAGAATGATTATGTGGTGTCCATGCCTCCCTCAACTTTGACGTCAAGCACCACCGATCCCACCGATCAACCTGCACAACCTCCCCCTTATGAAGAAGAAAAGAAAGAAAAGCCAGAAATTTAGACCAACTGATGGCATAAAGAAAAATGATACAGCCTGTCTGTTCTTATTGAATGCTTGTGTCTGATTACTAACAATGTCACAATACATTAATAGGAAATAGAAATGACACTAAATCAAATAAAAAATTAAAATGTCCAAATAATAAATACATAATAAAAATAATAATAATAATAATATATATATATATATATATATATATATATATATCTATATATATATATATATATATATATATATATATATATTTATATTTATATATATATTTTCTCAGGTGTGGTAGACAGCACACAGTGTACTTCCTAGTGCTAGCAATCAAGCCTTCCCAAAGGCCATATATAAAGAAAAAGTCCAGGGATTGCTGCACTTAAGACTTATTGTAAAGATTTCACATGTAATAAATTACATATCAATCATGTCATTCCAAATAACAGTTTCGGGCTATAAAGCTTACGCCCTTCTTCAGGTTGGAACAAGATGTGTAATGACATTACTCTTACATAATTTTCTATTGTTACATTTCACACCAAAAATCCATTAGGCATCAATTAACTAATTCATTAATACAAATTGTCAAAATTACTTAATCTTAAATTCCAGAGCGATGGCTCAACGAGATGTAGTCACCCTCCAAATCACACAGAAAAAGTTCAATTTAACCCAATCTTGAAATATAAAGATACATACACCAATCAACAAAATACCAATAATATTATTCATAAATTATACCTTCTACAATACACACATATACATGTACATATCTGCAGTCCATGTTTAGAGGGTATGAGATACCTCAATGAACATAGATTATTGATTTTGTAATAATTTATTCCAAAGATATTTCTAAACCTCAAAAAATATATATAAATAAATACGGTAAATATCTCCTCCCAGTTAGTATTTTAGGGATCTATAGAAATAAATGTAAGTCAAAGTCTGAGTTTAATCCTCTAGGTTGTAAAGTATCCAATCTATTTATCCACTCCAATCTTTTTAGAGTTAATTCTCGATTTATCCCTTACTGAATACTTGTGTCTGGCAATTCTATCCTTCACTTTTTCTGTTGTTTCACCAATGTATAAATAGCCACAAGGACATTTTATAACATTTATCACATAAGAGGACTGGCATGTATAATATCCCCGTATTCCAATTTTATTGCCTCTATGTGGATGTGTCAAAAACGTTCCCTTTATCATTGAATTGCATTGTATACAATTTAAACATGGATATAGATCCATGATTTTGTGGTCCTAAAAAAGTTAAATTCATTTTTTTTCAAGATTGGTCAGATCTGACCAATCTACTGTGTATGGTTTTACCTTTATGATATGAAGAAAATGGAGGATTGTGAAATTCAGGGATTTGGGGAAAATTTTCTTTTAATATATGCCAGTGTTTTTTAATGATTTTATGTATTCAGAATGAGTGTGGATGGAATTGGGAAACAAATGGTAATCGTTTAATCATGTTGTTAGTTCTCTTTTTACTGGCCATATTTTTCCTTTCTTCCTTTATGATCTCTATGGGATACCCCTTCTGAATTCATTTGTTTTCCAATTCATCTAAGCGTTTGTCTCGGTCTTTACTGTTAGTGACAATTCTGTTAACCCTAATTAATTGACTTTTGGGAATGGATTTGAATACTCCAGGTGAGTGGAAACTATTATAATGCAAAAGTTGGTTACGATTGATTGGTTTGGTGTATAGGTCACTAATGAGTCTACCATTATCTATCCTAATACATGTATCCAAAAACTGCATTTTTTCTTTACTGAAAGTCATATTAAATTACAGACAAGGTATCAAGTAATTAATATATGTATGAAATAGTGATAAAGTATTCAAATCGCCCTCCCATATTGCAAACACATCGTCCAAAAATCTGAACCCACATGTACAATTTTATTTTTAACAATGTTTTATTTAAAGAAAAGATTCTTTCACCATATCAACAAAAGTGTTTGCATATGGGGGTGTGACATTAGAACCCATCGCCGCACCCCTAATCTGTAGATAATATGTCTCTTTAAAGAGGAAAACATTCTCCTCTATTACAATTTGCAATAATTGCATTAAAAAGGTAATTTTTGTTGTATTGTATAACCGTGATGCAGTTAGAAGGCGGTCACAGGATCCTATACCTAGCTTGTGTGGAATTATTGTGTATAAACTTGAGATATCCCAAGTGACCAGAATTGAGTCCGATACAGTCAAATCCCTAATTTTCAATAAAAAAATCATACAAATCTTGTATATAAGACTTAATTTGTCTAGTCATAGATGAAAAACATTTATCCAAATACCTAGCCAATAAGGCTGTAACAGACTCAGCATCGGACACTATGGGACAAATCTTAGGTGACGTTTATATAATAGGTGTAATGGGAAACTCCGCTATAAAATATGACTTTGGTGTCCGTTTATGAAGCAGTGATCAGCGGTGATCCCGAGGATCGCCGCTGATCACAGTCCATAAACAGTTTATGAAACAGTGATAATCGGGGGAGAACATGTTTGAACTTGTTCTCCCGCCGATTATCTCTAAACACGGAGAATCCTCATTGAATGACACAGTAACGGCCAGTTTATGAAGCGCTGACCTCACCGCTTCACTGGCGATCTGTGTCAGAATTCACACTCCCAGGTTCACCAGCTCAGAGGTGGTGAATGGGGGAGTGAAGAGGAAATCTGGGGGGATCTGAGGGGGAAGGAGGAAGATTTTTAACTTCCTTATGCCTCGTTCAGACCCCCCAACACTGTAAGCATGTCCCCCTGTCATATTTATGAGTATGCATATATATACATATATACATATAATGTGTATATGTATATAAATATCATGTGTGTGTATATACATGTATATATAATGTGTGTGTGTGTATACATATGTGTATAATGTAGGGGGACTCGTTATTTTATTAACATTAATCCACGCCGTTGAGCGGTGATAATTTATCACTGCTTGATAAACTGACATCTGGTACTGTAATCTCGTAAAGTCTCACGAGATTCCAGTATCAGGGGCTGTTCTCCACTATTTGAAGCATTTGTAGATCTCTTCACTCCTCCAAAGGTGAAGTGATCTACACCGCTTCATAAACTGGCACACAGAGGAGAAGATTCTTCACTGTGAATGCCGGAGAACGAAGCAGTGAAAAGATTTCACTGCTTCATAAACGGACACCTTTATCAACATGAATGATTTTATCATCATAGAGGCAATAAAATTGAAATAAAGGGATAATATACATGCCAATCCTCTTATGTGATATATGTCATAAAATGTCCTTGTGGCTATTTATACATTGGTGAAACAACACAAACAGCGAAGGATAGAATTGCCAGACACATGTATTCAGTAAGGGATAAATCGAGAATAAACTCTAAAAAGATTGTAAGTACAGTGGATAAATAATAGATTGGACACTTTACAACCTAGAGGTTTAAACTCAGACTTTGACTTACATTTACTTCTATAGATCCCTAAAATACTAACTGGGAGGAGATATTATATATATATATATATATATATATATATATATATATATATATATATATATATATATATATATATATATATATATATATATATATATATATATATATATATATATATATATATATATCGAGGTTTATAAATATCTTTGGAATAAATTATTACAAAATCAATAATCTATGTTCATTGAGGTATTGAGATCGCTGTACTAATGTTAGATTCTTAGTACAGTGGCTCCGATCGAAGCTGACAGTTTTTTTTTCATTCAACCCGCTGGTTTGAGCGAAAAATGAAACTCCAGCCTTTAGGAGTGACCTTTGATGGAATGTGTCCTACACAGGGGCAGCTTGGATATTGATGGGTGAGGAGTACCACAACAAGTCATCAAAATTCATTCAAATGAGAAAAATCTGCTTTATTTGTAAAAAGAAAAAATGTAAAAAAATTACATCCAACACATTTCATTGGTTTATGAGGCATTCCCATTTTCAGGGCTCTAGAAGTTAGGCTAGGTGAGATCCAGTCAATGATTGGATATATTACTTAGAGTCTTGGAACTTTTAGAAGATGCAATCTGTGCTCTGACCCCATGGTTGGTGTCAAAACCCAGCTGTAGATTGAAGCACAGACTCCAAAAGCTGTGGTATCCCCAACAGACCATGTTTTGGGAATTTCCCTTAGATAAAGTAGCTGTCATAAATATTGAGCCATTGACATTAATTTAAAAACAACTGTACAAGGTTAAGGAAATCCTAAAATAATAATGCTCAAATGACACTGGACACATAGCTTGTCATTTTTAACTACTGCCGCCCAGTGTCAGTCCTCCTGAAGAGCATATCTCACTCTTTACAAATCTCTGTGTGTTGGAATGGGTCCGCACACGTTAATGTTAGCCATGGTGACAAAGATCAAGAAACTGTCTTCAGCTCAATCTCCTCCTATAGGATACACTCTTCTTGACGCATTTCACCCAGATAGGACTTAATCATAGAGGAAAGAGTGGCCACTGCCATTGTGTTTTTTTATGCATCATAAGACATTATCAAAAACAGATGCAGCTAGGTCACAAGTAAAGTACACACACAACTCTCACTGTGCTGTCCAATTTTAAGCCAAACACAACACTAGAGATTGCAGACTGCTTTATATGCTAGTCTATGCCCAATCAAAAAGGCAACAGAATAAACTATTATTGCATACTCCCACTACTTACTGTACCAAAAGCCACAGAAGAGTGTGCATGTATGTATAGATGTATGAATATAAATACGAATTTCTGAAGTTGACAAAAAGTATTGCTGTATATATTGCAATCGGATGTAGGATATCCCAAATATAACAAGCATCCACAGCAGTCTGAACTGCACCATTAAGTGTCTGTCATTTACAATGACCCATGCAGATCAAGATAAAACACAAAGCCCCAATATACTAAATAACCTTTATTACTACATCCTGTCAAAAACTATTATGATAAAATCCATTTTATCGTTGTCTTGGTTGAAAGCAATAACAACAATATTGTTGTTAAAAAATAGAATAAGATGAAAAAAGCAAAATGAAAAAAGTGTCAAAAAGGAGTACCCAAAAAAAATCAAAAAAGTGGAAATAAGGAAAAATCCAAAAATACCCAAGACTGACATCATCCCAGACTGGAAAATGAAAATGCCTAAAAACCGGCACACAGAAGTAGACGCCAGTGCTGGTAAGGGACAAGGGCTCTTGGAGGAGAGTGAGTATAGCTCCCTTTAGTTCCGCTTTAACAACTTATCCACTCAATGAGGTGGTGGCATTTGACTAACATATTCCAAACAGTTCGGGCAGATAGAGAGAGAAAGAGATGAGAAACACCTGGTATCTGACATGGAGGAGTGTGCCCAGTCCTGAAACAGATGTTTACAGTCCCATTTACAAAGATACAAAGTCTTCTGGCCTCCCCTCTTGGGGGATTCTATATTGATACATGAATGGTGCTCCATCTTTAGGCCTCCAGACAGAAGACACTAGAACCCAAGGGCTCCTTCCGTGTTTAGGTGGCAGGTCTGGCACTTTATCCAGGTGGCCCTAGGATCTGAGGTTCATTCTCTAACTATTGGGACATCTAGTGGCCAGCCAAGGAACTACAAAAGGCTGCTGGGCAGATGGAGTGGAAGTTACATACAGTTCGTGTCCTACCCAAGATCACCAGCATAGAAGACTGCTGCTGAGGTGAGCATCTTTAAAGTTGGGTGAAGTTTGAGCTTCGAGTCACAGCCAGACCGGAGGCTCTACACTGATTGCTGTTTTTTACACAATAAAATATGGTTTTACACTATGGGAGACTTCTCTATTTATATATGAACTAATCGGGGAGTATTTCTGAGGGACTTTTTTTTGGGGGGGGGGGGGGGCAGTGGAGTCCCTTTATTTGCAGGGATTTCTTCTTACTTCCTGTTTGGCTATGGAGCAGGAAAAGTAGGGAAATCTCCGCAATGGGACAGGGATGGCAAAAAATAAACTAACAGGGGCTGTAACCCTCCCTTACTCTGTCCAAAATAAAAAAAACCCATAGTGGTTATCTATAAGGATATAGATGCCTCCTGTATGTATCCTTACCTGTCAAATGTCTCCCCTCTGTCTGTTATGAGACCCAAAAAACTGCAGATTCTGTGGGCGGATCTGTTGTCTGGAGCTCGGTGGGTGGAGTTGTGAGGTCAGTAGACTCCCCACCCACCTCTACACTCCCCTTGTCAACATGCATTTTCTCCTGTGTATTTCTTACACTGAACTTCTGCTATGATCTCTAACATCCAGTCAAAACCCAGAAAAGTCACCACATGACTTCAGCGTGTCCAATCATGCTGAGGTGTGGAGCAGCTAATCCTGGGAGAGCTGGAGAAGAAAGGAGGAGGGGATCTGAAGTACACAGAATGTCTCTCTCAGGCTGGTGCATGAGATATGTAAATCACCTGTCACTCACAACAAGGGGGAAGAACTGACTACCATTTCTCTGTGTGTCAGTTTTTATCTCACTGAAAAAAGAGAAGAGGACTGCTCAGAGCTGGATTAACTCTTCGTGGCAAGACTGGGCACAGATGACATGAAATCCTATACTGTACAAGGTGTGAGCCTTAATTAAAAAAAACATTTTTTTTTTTCGGGTTTACATCCACTTCTTCTAAATTTATGGAGAGGATATAACCATGCCAGTGGTCCGGCAGAAAACATATAGCACAGTGATGAAGGTATGTGGTCCAGGTGTTGAGCAAAGGAAGGATTGGGTCAGGAACAAATAAATCCATCTGTTTATTTTTCCCATCAGCAATCAACAGAAATAAAATTAAGATTCCATAATATGTACAACTGACACAAGCAAAGGATTACAGGAGAGTTCTACTACCTACCTGCCAGGTATAGGTTGTCTCTTGTGTCTGCACTATCCCTAGATTAAAAGCCCTTTGGCAGCTAGGTAAGTGCCATGCAAGTTTCACCCAAATAGTGTAGCTTTCGTTCTAGATTGTGGATAAGGAAAAATTACTCCTGTGCTTGTGAGGGTCTGATTTGGTTTTGAAAAGGGTAGTATTGTAAACTGTAGCACAGCTTGAAGAGATGGTATTGCTTGTCCCGCTGCCCAGAGAGTGACCCCGGGGTGGTCAGGTAAGGCTAAGTGGAGAGTGGTGGATGAAGGGCGCGTGATCAAGCTTACATCAAAACATATAAAATTTATTTCAGAGGAATTTTCCTCTGAAATAAATTTTATATGTTTTGATGTAAGCTTGATCACGCGCCCTTCATCCACCACTCTCCACTTAGCTTTCGTTCTACCCTGGGTACCCCATGCTATATCATCTAGTCAGCTACTGTATACACATTAAACCTGATGGCGATGCTGCCGGTATTATCATACCCGCAGCAGTGCGGCCGCTTTATATGGGCGCCAGACCAATTTGCCTCCCGACCCAGTCCGCCCCATAAGACTGGTGCTACACTAAAAGTGTAGCACTAGCCGGGGGAACTCTTTTCGTGCTGCCCCCTGCAAAGTGCCGCCCTAGGCCTGGGCCTTGTTGTCCTAGGCCAAGATACAGCGTTGCCTGCATGCACTAAAGATTTTTACACCCTTTTCTTTATTGGGACTCTTGCACCTGTCTTGGAATTTTTCAGTTTACTATCACAGTGGAACTGTTTTTGAATTGATTGCTTGCACTTTAACATACATCTAAGTAATTCGTAATTATAATTATTTGTTTCTATAAGGGTACCTCTTTATATATCTATTTAGATGGATTTTACTTCCTCTTTTTTTCCCTGCAAAGTAAAAGCATAATGTCATTATGTGACACTTAGCTGCAAGCCATCTTCACCCCTCTTCTATTCCGGGGCCGAATACTCCAGCTCTGTCACTGGCCGTCACTCCCGTGCATGCGCATGGGAGCTATCAGTCAAGGCACTTCCTAGTGAAGAAACGGCACTGAGGTCTGTTTCTTCACAGTGCATGTGCCGATGACATTGGTGCAAGGGTATATGGTAATTATCTCCTAAACCGTGCAGGTTTAGGAGATATTTACAGTACCTACAGGTAAGCCTTATTATAGGCTTACCTGTAGGTAAAAGTGGTGCAACTAGGTTTACAACTACTTTAAGATATACTGTAGGACTTATCCCTCATGGCCTTCAGAACGTCAGGGAGGGACTTGCCACACTCTGGAAATGCATTTTTCTCTATTCCCTTCAGATTGTCAGCAACTGAGAACAAATTAATTTTTGGCACCAAAAAACTGGCAATGTGGAGAAATGTCTGCGATGGAATAATATTCGTATAATGGACTCCTAGAGAAGTGTCAGAAAATCCTGACACCGTAATTGAAAAATGGCTGCAAAATACATTTCCTGATTCTCACTTTATGGCATTTACTGTTAAAAGGGTACACAGAGTACCAGCTAAATCCACTCTCCCGGGTGCTCCACCGACTGCATCATCAACGTACCCTAGATGTAATCCTATACTTTTGTATTACTAACCATTACCCCACACCTCCCCTCTTACCCCAACTAAAACTACCAAAAACCATGACACCAATGTTGGAGTAAAATTGCCCGTTTCAGCCCCTTTATTAAAGAATAACAAATATAACAAACATTCCTTAATAAAGGAAAACAAAATAACACAAAAAACATCAAATTAATGTTGTTGATCCTTGGAGAAACCAAATATCAAATTATCACTTCGTATCTGCGTACTACTATCACGGTCCACAGCCGCATCACACCGGCTCGGGGACGAACCACATTCTGCAGATACCACCATTGTAATTACCAGTTAAATCCACCATAAATGGCATTCCACCAGGGACTCCATACCTTAGATGGGTCCCTAATAACCTCATCATAGCAGGTTATTTTAAAATACCTCCAAAGACCCCAACCGCCAAAGCGCAAAGTGTGAAGCCTCAATCACAGGTCTCCCCGATAGGTACTAGCTGAGTCTGAGAGGGAGGAGGAGATGAAGAGCATGTCACTGGTAAGCTTTCTGAGCCACGCGCGCACAACCCCATCCCGACCGCACATGTGCAACATCAGCGCGGTGGAGTGACATCATGAGCCCTCGACCCACCGACACAGGAGCTTCACCGGTGGACAGCGCATGCCCACCGGAGTAGTAAGATGGAGGCCATGCGAAAAGGGGAATCGTCTGTAGCCTCCATAGAGAGCCACCACTAATTACCAGATTTGGGCTGCTGTGTGTGCCGGGCGTTTCAACAGTCCAGCCACCAGGGACCACCCAGTAAAGTCAAAAGAATATTTGTATAAGCGCCAATTACTTGTTCAATCAAATATAGGAAGTAACAACAGGGGGCATAGAACTGTGGTCATAGCCCTCTAGTGCCAACAAATATAAAATAATAATAATAATAATTTGCAGGCAATTGGGGAGGACACAGAAGACCACTGATAAAAATTAACCATATATTCACAGGAAGATGCATACATACACAGATCTAGAACCTTTAAGTAAATAATAAGATTATTAACATAAATGTAAATGTGCATGAAAATCAATACTATATTAGTACATTCAAGTTATAGTAATTAAATAAATAAAGGAGATAAGTGAGATGGGATGAACAAATAGAGGAAATGTTTATGCACAAAAATCTATAATCACATTTACATAAGGGTCAATAGCCCTAATGGCTTGTTCTAAAAGGCAGATAACAGTATGAGTCGGTCTATAGAAGCGCATATTATTGGACATCAGGAGGTAGGTATATTATATTTCTCTTTTATTTCCCCATACCTCCTGAGGAGAAGCCTTCCAAGAAGGGTTTAAAACAAATAGCCTCGTTGAGGCCAGGTGGTAGTGTAGCTTTAAGATTGTGTATCCATCGCAGCTTTGTTTGGAGGAGGGTTTTATTCCAGTCCCCTCCTCTGAAGCTGGGATGGATACGATCTAATATGAGAAATTTAATTTTTGGAAATTTACCTCCATGTACTGTTGGTATGCCGGCCTAGGAGTAACTCGGGGCTGCTGGTTTGCGTACGCTGTATGTACCTGTATACACGTTTCCAGAATTCCAGTTTGGTCTTGCCAATATAAAAACAGCCGCATTCACAGTGTAACATATAAACGACTCCAATGGTTTCACAATTGGCAAAGTGACTAGGACAGAATATTTGACCGTAAGGGAGAATAGGATTTTTTTTTATGTACATGTATTTGCAATAATTACAAGCACAGCACATATATATGTGACTTTATATTTACATGGGTCTTTACGAGCTTCCCCTTAGTATTTGCTGGTAATAAGTTTATCCCTAATTGATGCTGCCCTTTTGAATGTAAACAAGGGACAGTCCGGCACAAATTTTCCAAGTATGGAATCCAAGGACAGCGTATGCCAGTATTTGTTGACAATATTGTTAATTTTGGATTGTTGGTTTGTATATCTTGTAATGATGCCTATAGGATTGATATAATTTTTGGGTTTCTGTGTGTATATAAGTTTTTTCCTCTCCTGTGAAAGTGCCAGTTGATAGGCCCTCTTTAGAGAGGCGTGGGAATAGCCTCTCTGCAAGAGTCTGTCACAGAGTTTTTGGGCCTCTATTTTAAAACTTGCATCATCAGAGCAATTTTGCCTCGTCCGTAAATACAGGCTGTAGGGTATTGAATTTACCAACATTTGGGGGTGAAAACTTGAAACATGAAAACTAGTGTTACCTGCTGTAGGTTTCCTATAAAGATTGCTGCCTAGGGTATCCTCATTACCTCTATAGACCTCTACATCCAAAAATGCTATACGCTCACTGTCATAGGTCATAGTAAAATTTAAATTGAACTTGTTTTTGTTTATTCTGCCCAAACATTGCTGAAGTGTCTCAATTGGTCTGTCTCAGATGACAAAAACATCGTTGATGTACCGGTATCAAGCCAGCATATGGTCCATGTACATCGACAGTGATTCATCAGCAAAGAACATCTTTTCCCACTCCAGGTACAGGTTGGCGTAAGATGGGGCATAGGAGGTCCCCATTGCCACACCCTGTATCTGGAGGTAGTGGGACCCATGAAAAGTGAAAACATTGTGCCCTAGAATGAATTCTGGAAGAGAGAGGATGAACTGTAGGCCGAGTCCCCATCACTTCCCACAATGATGACATGTTTGACTGCTGCAAGACCTTTAGAATGGGGAATTGAGCTATATAAAGCTTCGACATCAATCTTAGCTAGTATAGCATGTTCTGGGATATGTAAATGATCTAATATGTGCAGTTAGTGGATGGTGTCCTTTACATGAGATGGTAAGGAGGTGAGAAAAGGTCTAAGATATTCATTCACCAATTTACTGGCGTTATCACTGATGGTACCTCTCCCCGAAATGATGGGTCTCCCTGGTGGGTTACCTGCATCTTTTTGAACTTTGGGGAGTGCGTAAAATGTAGGTATTTCGGGAAAATTTGTTCTAATAAAATCCCATGTAGTTTTTTTGATGATTCCATTTAAATATGCTGTATCAACCAATAAGTAATATTCTCTGTTGTATTTTACCACTATGTCTGCTGTAATCCGTCGGTACCCATCCTGATTTCTCAAGATTCTATTACACATCGCAATGTTTTTTTCATTGTCAAATATGACAATGTTGCCTCATTTATCGGCCAGTTTTATGGTAATAAGATTATTTTGGGAGAGTTGTTCTAAGCTTGGGCTTCTTTATCATTCAAATTGGTAAGTTTATTGGTTTGTATTTTAAGTTTCTCCAAGTCCTTATTGACCAACCTTAAAAACGCTGCTGCATAATTAACCTAACATAACCTAACTTAATATAATAATAATAACCTAATAATAATCTAAGAATGTTTTTTTTTTTTTTTTGCTGCGGGCTATACTGTAACTTCTAGCCAGATAACTGAACTGTAAAGACCATGTCCTGATTTTGTGAGAGGCTAGCCAGAAGAACACTATTACCTATGAGAACTAATTTTAATCTTGTCAGACTTCTCTATGGCGCACTAAATTAGAAATAGAGGTATCAGCCAAATGAAAAGACAAACAGCAATGTGCAACTTGACGTTTACTGAATAAGTGTAGGATACAATATGATGAATGATAATGCAAACAAGATAGAAATAGGGGTATACAATATGCACAGAACAAAAAATACCAGGCAATGCAGCCATTACAATATCAGGAGCTGCCTAGAAGCAGTTTCCTCGCTGGGTGGCAGCACAGTTCAGTCTATGAGACACTCAGAGGAACTCTATAAGAACATTTAAGTAAAAACAACTGCTTGCATTTCCCTTATGGCAACACCTGTAGATTGTCCTCTTCTGCTAGTTTAGGTGACCTGCTGGGGGGTTCCCTGTAGTTGTATGCCAGACAAGTGGCATGAAGAATCCCTAATCTGGACATCTAAGCTTTAGCATACCTCCAAACTTTCTGAAATAATAACAGGACACTGTTTAGCAAACACACATCTGCATCTGATATGCAGAAAAAAATATTGCCTACACCACACAAGTGCTTTTTTTACCTCTATTTTCAATTATATTGGTTTTTCAAAATAACAGGTGCATTAATATAGAGGTTGAATAAAACATTTAGAGCAGCATAACACCTTTTGTAATAAAATAGAACATTTTGTGAGATGTACACATCACACCAAAAAAGGACAACTGAGGCTGCACCAGGGACAGAGGGATTGGTCTCAAAAAGAGGGGCAGTTGGAAGCTACATCTGTAGAAGAAAGACTACCCTATTGGGAGCTCAACACACTAGAGGTAGTTGAATCAGTGTCCTCTGCAGAGGCTGTAAATTCTTCTGAAGGTGAGTGCTATTGTGCTCTGAAATAGCTGCCACCACATAGATAAAACGGTGGAGGACCAGACACCTGTCAACAGATCTCTTGTCCAGTCACCTTTGTCTTATCATGCGTGGTCTCTCGGGACTGATGAGCATGGGAACTATGAAAGTTTTTATTCCCTGAGTGTGTTCAGGAGCCCAAGGGCCATAGGATTTTGGATAAAAAAAAATTGATGAAGCCTGCACAGATAGTTGAATAAGGTGGGTAAATAGGGACTTCACTACAAAGCAACAGGAACAAAGAGCCACATTTATTGAAGTTAAATGCAAATTATGCAAAATAAGGCTTCATTTATTCTATGCAAAAAGGAGGATGCCCCAAGGGATAGTACGGGCAAGGGACCAAAACAGGATAAACAAAAAAGTGGTACAGGAAGTATAAAAAATGTATACATTTTATTAAATGTATCACAATATGGACACCTAAAAACATTGAATGGAACGAAGATATCAATATAGAAATACAGCTGCTGAATGCTGCAGCACACAATGCATTTATAGACCTGTGGTTGCAGCAAAAAACCCTACATGTTTTGGAAAACACAAAAATATTTTTTTCTTTATGGTGTGTGTACTTCCTTCTTCAGGGGTTGGGTGAGAGTGTGCTGATTTATTTCTATTGAGAAAGGTGTATATATATGTGTTAATGAGCAGGCAATACATAAACAGTAATTTTATATATAGCAATTGTTTTCAAAGAGGCAGATATATATAATACTGATACAATTGAATACTCACACACATGTTCCTTTTAAAGAGAAATGGTGTACAGCATCATTGCAGGTAGAAGCAATCAAAATTATTTATTTATCATTTATTCTATGGCCTATCCAGCACACCTATATGTTACCGATAAAAGGAAAGTGCAATTCTTCACTGCTTATGAACATATTATGGACTAGGTTTGCACAAAACAACATCCCACCTGAGGCCTCATTGCTCCCTCTGATAGGTACAGTACAAGCTACCCCTATTGTTAATATTACTGTATATCCAACGTAGCAGCCTCCTAGCTAGGTTCCTGACAGCTTGAGGCAAATTTAGTTTTTGGCTCCCCTGTAGCCAGTGGAGAGAAGTTTAATTGCTTTTGGCTGTTTTGGGTTCTGCTGGTTGCAGGCTCGACTGCTTTCTCCTGAAGTCTGCTAGTTTCTAGAATTTAGTGGGTGGAAGAGGCAGACCATTACTTGCATATTCATACAGCCTCAGCCAATCCCTGGCAAGAAGAATCATCAGCAATGGGCTGAAGTGTGTATGTATAGGCTGGGCCTAGAACAGCAGGGTCACTGCCCATTGGGAGAAGACCCAGCATGAGGGCTGTGCCCTCTGGGCACATAGCTGAAGCTTATGAGGGCCGTCTGGGTCCCAGCTCCAATTACAGCTAGGGGACCCACATTTAGAGCTCCTGAATGCAGTTGAAGGAAGTCCACGGGGATCTGACCTCGAGAACACAGTACAGAAGCTGGATGGTACTCCAGGAAAGCATTCAAGTATTCAATGGAGTGTTCTCCATTAACTTTTGCACTAGTTCTGGAGTATTCTAAGGCAGAATCAAATCACTCGACCTTTACCTATTCCTATCACTGTTACTTTGAAACACTTTGCACAGACATCTTTATCCCAGGAATACTTTACTGCATTTACTTGAACACTGTGCTTAGACATCTTTAGCCTTCCTCATTACAAGATATTTACTGTTCCCACTACACCTAATTGGACTACAGTTAATGAGCTCCAACAAGCCAGTGAAGAACATCAGATCTGCAACGTGGACTTTATTGCCATTACTGATACAGGGGATCCCTATATTATCACTTTTAGACCTGTTCTCCCTTCTTAGGATAGCATTATAGGCTGGCTAGGATCCATCTTTTACATTGTGGCAGTATAGGCAGTTGCTGAAATATCCATCTAAGGAGTAACATTATCTTTTAGGGAAGTGTACACATATATACATATGTATATTATTGTCATTACTTGTCTTGTCTTTTAGAGGGGTTCTTCTGCTGAGTTGGTGCTGTTGCTGAAAACTCAGTAGATCTACTACTTCCTCTTTGTAGCAACTTTTCCTATTCCTGGTTAAAGTAAAATAAAAACTTCTTGGGTGGAGTAGGAGTTGAATGGAGACCTGGCTCTGTGCTGCATGTGTGCCATAAAATACCTAAAATATCAGTAGATGAACTGCCACAAGACAAAGATTGTTACAGTGTGATTTTCTTTCTACCATTGTGAGTAGTTTTTAATAATGTTTCTTCTAAATAAATGTATCAAAGGATAATGCACAAGGCTGGTGCGACCTCTCTTTTCTGTTTTCTCGTTTGACTGTTAGGATATCCCTATCCTGGAGGGCAGCAAGGCCGAAAGTTATTGTCCACTCTGAACTTTGGACTGCCTGGTTAACACATTCGTGTGCAAGAGTATTTGTTTTGCTAGTTTCGCTCAAAAAGGGATATTCTGTGCAGAGACTGCATGGACATACTGTAAATAATTTGAAGTGTCTGTCTTGATTTTTTTCCCCACCCATGATATGCAGTAAATTCTTGTTTACACTTTATCATCAATATGCAAATTTATTGGCTTGGTAACCTCTAGTCTAACCCCCTGTCTAAACCAGTAACAGTTATATTGCCTTCCAAAGGTTGCTATTTTCTTGCCATCTTGTTTGTCAATGTTATCAGTTATTAACAGTGGTCAGTAAAATATGAGACACCAATAAAAACTCTGGAGTCAGTTTGCGGAGCATCACAGTGACTGGAACTTCCACATCAGAACAATCGAACACAAACAGGTACTGTACAACGCCAGCATTTCATGCTGCCTATCTATTCTGAATTGTCATATGAAATAAAAAAAAAAAGAATGGGACATTTGGCCCATCAAGTCCTGATGTCCAGTGTTCTGAGGTAGAAAAATGGACTTCCTCAATAATTGATAGGCTGATCAGATGTGTGTTACATCTATGTTAAAGTGTTGTGTATAATGAATCAATTCAGAAAGGCAGAGTATTTCAGTGCAAGGGTTTACTGAAGCAATCTCAAGAAGTTTTGAATCTTAAACTACCTCCACTTCATAGGGAGGATCAATGTCTCTCATGGTCTTCAGCAGTGATGGCTCCCTTACCAGCTTTGTACTCGTGTTGACTTGAAACCATTGCAAACAAGGTCTAGCTCCTATTATGGACAATTCATTAGCTTAATGTTACAGGGCATGCCATGAAAAGGATGAGACTTTGCTACTGGATTGGGGTAGGGAAGGTAGATTAATGGTAGGAAGATCTTGATACTGAAATCCCCAAGAGTTAGGCGAAGGCAGTGGGTGGTCAGCCATTAGTGTATTGTACACATCATGTAATGGAAATGCAGCTAAGAGAGCTTAGGGATATAAGGGGTACCAGCCGTAGCTATTTGTGTGTTTTTGTGTCCAATAGCTTGTGAACCAAAAGAACAGCGTCAAGTATTAATTTTTTATCAAGCCAACTACTTGTAAAATGCTATGTTTGCAGAGATGGCCAATTATTTGGTACGTGTTATGTTTGCAGAGATGACCATTTAATTCCCAAATAAACATTTTTATTTACCCGAATATGCATATGCAAATATGTTTCCATTCTGCATATTATCATTGAAATATATGAATAACCTAGATTTAGCTGGTCCTTTATTGATTGCCTAGTTTAGTGTATTAGGTGATTCTTTTTTGATAGGACTGCTCTAAGTAATGATATTCAGGCAATTCAAAGACTTGTGAATCACATTTGTCCAATTAAGTTAGCATTGAACTGATGTCTTTTAATCAAATTTGAATGAATGGAAAATAATAATGACCCAAAAATATGGAAATATGAACTGTATTTTTCTGGGTGAACAAGTGTAGTGTATTGTATTAATACATTATTCCAAACATCTAGGAGTATTAACCACAGTCAATAATGGATTTAGGCTGTCTCAGTTGCTTATGTCTCTTCCTGTAATCCTAGACAAACCCATGTTGAGTTGATCGATGTTGGGAACAGGACTCTGTGGGGGACAGTTTTTTAATTTACCTGAATATGCATATGCAAAAACATTTGCATTGTGCACATTATCATTCAATTAAATGAATATTCATGAGTTAAAGTAGAACTATAGGGACATTTTTTTTCTCATTTTGGCTAGAGTAAGGGAGGGTTATAACCCATGTTTGTTTTTTTTTGTTTTTTTGCCATCTGTGCCCCATTGGGGAGATTTACCTTTAATTCCTATCCCATTGGTAAAACAGTAAATGAGAGGAAATCCTTGCAAATTAAGGGAGTCCGTTGGGCCCACCAAAGTCACCAGAACATTTTCCCTCTTATTGTTATAGGGACAACCCAAAATATGGGATTCTCTTTTACTTTCACTTTTGTTGATATAGGTAAACAGAACAATAGAGTGGGTGAAACTACCTAAAAGAACCAGAGATAACAAAAAACAAAAAACAAACAAAAAAAACAACCAGACAGATGTTCTAACCTCTCTCCACTCTATTCAAAACTAAAAAAAAATTGCCTTTACTTATATTTTAAGTGATTCTTTGTTGTTGATATGACTGATCTGAATGCTGATATTCAGGTACTTCAAGAACTTGTAAATCAAATTTGCCCAATTCAGATATCATTAGACTGATGTCTTTCACTTAGATCTGAATGAATGGAATGAAATAACGACTCAATATGGAAACTATACAGTGTTTTTCTGGGTAACGTGTGATATATTGACAGTTCTTTATGATTTTGGTTGTATGTTTGGGGACTGATTAGATGCCTCTTTGATGGTATTGCATGCCTGTACTTTTTTGCATTGAGGAAGCAATTAATTCTAAACCAAATCCCACACTTCTCATGGAGAAATGTACCGCAAACCAGCACAGAACCTCTGACATGCTTTACTATTGCCTTCCTTGTGCAACTCTCCAAGGCTTCAGGGGACAAACCACCTTCTGTTACAATCAAATATTTCAGATTTGGACATATCCGTCACAAAGATTTTTAGCTGCAAGTCTTCCATGAAGATCACTTCTGACCAGACTATAAATAAGTTTACTTGGGCCCAATTGGTTCCTGCTAAGTCTGAGCTGATGTCGCCCATTGGACATCCACCAATTGCAGAGGCCAAACTTGCCTTCAGGCGCTGGCTGATTTGAGAGAAATTTTTTTTTTTTGCTCCAGCTCTAGTGGGAGGAAAACCTGGCATGGAAAGTTTGTTACTTGAGACAGTGGGATGGGTAAGAAAATGTAAAAAAGTATGGCTTTACAGGTAGCAAGAGTGATGTAAGTATAAAAATTACAAATTACTTTATTTACATCTTACATATAACCACATATTTTTAAAAAATACAACTGTAGGGATGCAAATCCCAGTCTAATGCCGCGTACACACGACTGGTTTAGCCGTCGTAATAAAATTCTGACGGTTTCTCCGACGGAACTCCGACGGAATTCCATTCAAGCGGTCTTGCCTACACACGGTCAACCCAAAGCCCAACCAAAGTCCGACTGTCCAGAACGCGGTAACGTACAACACTTAGGACGGGACTAGAAAAAGGAAGTTTTTTGTTCCGTCAGACCAGCATACAGACGATCGGTTTTCCCGATAGGAATTGGGTCCGTCGGAAACATTTAGAACATGTTCCATTTCTAGGTCCGTCAGATTTAAAAAAAAAAAAAAAAGTCAGATGAGGCCTACACACGATCGGTATACTTGATGAAAAGCTTCCGTCGGACATTGCGCTCGTGTGTACGTGGCTTTAAGGTTACATCTTCGTAGTTCATACAGTATCAATCTTGCATAGTTCACAGCAAAACAAACAAAAGGTCAACGTTTTGCAAGGTTCTTCTTTAGGACCTCTTTCTTACATTCATAGAAGAGTAAGCTATGAATTCCTCAAGAATCAAAAGAGTAGTGGCACTGGTGATCTGCAAGCGCAACCAATGCAGTGTGTAGTGACTCAATCAATAATTAAAATACTAACAATCACAGGGAGAGAAGAGCACCAGCTGGGAGATGTCATCAGCTGAAGAACTTACATGGGAAGCTTTGGTTTAATGGGCATCTTATTTTCATCACAATATTGACTCAGGTCCTCTGAAATCCAAGTAGATTGTACTGTACATCTTCTGGCTATGATGACATTTCCCAGCGGTTGCTCTTCAATCCTTGCGTCTTTTCGTATTTTAAATATTGTTAGAGTCAATGCAAGCACACTCTATTGATTGCGCCTGCAGACCGCCAGTGATTGCTGCTACTCTTTTGATTCTTGTGGAATCTATAGGTTACGCTTCTATGAACTCAAGAAAGAGGTCCTGAAGAAGCACTTTGCGAATCGTTGAGCTTTTTTCTGTTTTTCTGTAAACTATACAAGATTGATACTGTATGTACTCTGAAGATGTAACCTTTAGACTGGGATTTGCATCCCTACTGTTGTTTTTTTATTTTTTTATTTATTTTTTGTAAATATGGGGTTTTATGTAAGACGTAAATAAAGTAATTAGTAATTTTTATACTTATGTCACCCTTGGTACCAGTAAAGTCCTAATGTTTCACATTTTCTTACAATTGCTATTTAAAATGGGATGTGGTACACCACCTGGGGCAACAATAATCCATTTCATACAGTGGAATAGGTGCTTTAAAAATTTACTCTGGGGAAAAGCAGCCCATGGGTGTACGATTGTACGTATCTTTTTTGGTGCTGTCTGCTCTTCCCCTCTTGTCTGTAGAGAAAGACTCGCAGAAAATGTCCAATGAGGACTGAAGGGAGATAGAGATGAGTCTCTAAGCAAATTATGCTGCCCACCTTCTTTGAAGATAGTAAGGCAACTTTGCAACCAATCGGTTCATACCATGCACAGTGTCTAAGTACCTGAGGCCTGGTAAGTGTGGGATATTTTAGTTCAAAAAGAAGACCACTCCAGAAACTCACAGTTTCTGGAACTTCTGGTTGTCTCTGTTGGTTATTTTAGGAACGTCTTGCAATCTTTTGGATAAAGCAAGTTTGATGAATTCAGGACTTCCATAAACTTGCATTATTATCTTGCATGTTAGGTGAAGGCCTTTGTTCAGATTGCAGATGTGAACAGTTTTATATCTTTGGCACAGTGGTCTTAACCTTGTGATTAGCAGCTCGAATTCTTTATATTTTGAAAAAAAATAATAAGTTACGCCCAAGCACATAAACCCCCCCCCCAAAAAAAAATATTGAAGCCCCCCCACCTCCACATATACGCACGTATGGATGTAAAAGCACCTAGTGTGAAAACGTTGATTGCGATGCATATGTTATACATATGTTACATATCACCATGCATGCCGTAGTGAGAACAATAATTCTAGCACCAGACCTCCGCCATAACACTAAACTGATACTTATAGGGGGCTTTTGAAGCATCACCTATAGAAAATATAGGGTACTGAAGTTTTTCGCCATGTCACACAAATTTAAGGTTTGACATGTTAGTTATCTATTTACTCAGCGCAACCTCATCTTTTATATTTTACCAAAAATTTGGGTAATTTATTGTGTTTGCCCTAGAATTCACTTAAGTGTGTTTTTTCACAGAAATTTTGCATTTCCTAGACTTCTGCAGTACTATCGTGTGACATAAAAGATTGGAACCACCACTATTTTGTCACAGTACATGTTGGCATTCATGGTTCCCTTAATGAACTGTAGCTCCCCAGTGCCGGCAGCACTCATGCAGCCCCAGACCATGACACTCCTACCAACATGCTTGACTGTAGGCAAGACACACTTGTCTTTGTACTCCTCACCTGGTTGCCGCCACACACGCTTGACAGCATCTGTAGTAAATACATTTATCTCGGTCTCACCAGATTACAGGACATGGTTCCAGTAATCTATGTCTCTAGTCTGCTTGTCTTCAGCAAACCGTTTGCGGGCTTTCTTGTGCATCTTTAGAAGAGGCTTCCTTCTGGGATGACAAACATGCAGACCGATTTGATGCAGTGTGTGGCGTATGGTCTGAGCACTGACAGGCTGACCCCTCACCCCTTTAACCTCTGCAGCAATGCTGACAGCAGTCATATGTCTATTTCTCAAAGACAACCTCTGGATATGACACTGAGCATGTGCACACAATCTCTTTGGTCGACCATGGCGAGGTCTATTCTGAGTAGAACATGTCATGTTAAACCGCTGTATGGTCTTGGCCACCGTGCTGCAGCTCAGTTTCAGGGTCTTAGCAATCTTCTTATAACCTAGGCCATCTTTATGTAGAGCAACAATTATTTTTTTCAGATCCTCAGAGAGTTCTTTGCCATGAGGTGCCATGTTGAACTTCCAGTGACCAGTATGAGAGCGTGAGAGCGATAACACCAAATTTCACACACCTGAGACCTTGTAACACTAATGAGTCACATGACACCGGGGAGGGAAAATGGCTAATTGGGCCCAATTTGGACATTTTCACTTAGGGGTGTACTCACTTTTGTTGTCAGTGGTTTAGACATTAATGGCTGTGTGTTGAGTTATTTTGAGGGGACAGCAAATTTACACTGTTATACAAGCTGTACACTCACTACTTTACATTGTAGCAAAGTGTCATTTCTTCAGTGTTGTCACATAAAAAGATATAATAAAATATTTACAAAAACGTGAGGGGTGTACTCACTTTTGAGAGATACTGTATTTCCTGGGACTGCAAATTTCAGACCTGGCTGGATTTGCTCTAAAGCCATGGTAGCAGCAAACCCAAACATCATCCTTAATTAGCACCTCTTTGGTGTAATTTAATTGTGCACTGGACAATATTATTGCAAAATCCATAAAACGGTTGTAAAGACAGAAGATTTTTTACTGTCAATCATTTGTTGCTGTTATCTTATGAACACACAGAGCAGGGCTTGGGAGAGCGCATGCACGAGTAAGCACGCGGGAGCATGCCTGTGGGTCCTGCGGACTCGATGTCCCCTGGTGGCCCGTGATCGTGGCACGGAGAGGCAGAATGGGGGAGGTGCCTATGTAAACAAGGCATTTCCCTGTTCTGCCTAGCAACATTCCAGTGATCAGGAGCAGTGATCTCTGTCATGTTCTAGTGAGCCCATCCCCCTACAGTTAGAACATGCTGAGGGAACACAGTCAACCCCTTGATTGCTCCCTAGTGTTTAACCCCTTCCCTACCAGTTACACAGTAATCAGTGCATTCTTATAGCACTGATCGCTGTATAAATGTCAATGGTCCCAAACTAGAGTCAAAAGTGTCTGATCTGTCCGCCGCAATGTCGCAGATCACCGCTATTACTAATTTAAAAAAATTACTAATAGAAATGCCATAAATCTATCCCCTATTTTGTAGACGTGATCTTTTTCTACTTTAATGGTATATTGCATACTATTATTTTATTAAATGTTTTTGTTTGCAATTTTCTTTTTGGTGCAGTAACATTCCCTGATGTCTACACTACAGAAAGCAGCTGGCACACCTAGTAATGGCTACATACAGCCCACCAATCCTCCTCCAGGTACTCCACATCCAAATACTCAGTCTCTTCCCGTCCCCCTCCAATGGAATGTCAGTCCTGTGCCTACTAGACTGGATGGGTATCAAGGAACTTCAGTGTGGACTCCACCATTAAATACCTTCCAACAGTGGAACATTCAGCCTGGCTCATACATCATTACAGCTCCCGCACCCCAGGATATACAACAGACAACCTTATACCAGACATTCCTTAAGGGAAAACCACATACTCTGGGGGTGAGTAGTAACTTTATCTTGGCCAGATTTGTTAAGTCTATTCATTCAGCACCTCTGATACCATCATCCCTGTGCACACCTTCCTCTTCCCCCTATAGCATTGACTCTGCACCACATACCTGGCATCACAAGCTTCCTCTCTCCTACCCATAGCACTAATACCACACTGTAAAAGAATGAAAAGAGGGCGGACAAACCTTATATGTTACCCAAGTGATGTTTATTAATATAAAAAGAAAAGAGATGTGCTCACAAACAAATCAGTCATAAAAGCACACACAGTGGACACAAAGCGACCAGGTCACTGAGACCGCGTCCAGCACGCCGGAGGACCTTCCAGATGGCTGGCGTGTTTTGGAGGGGATCCCCTCTTCCTCAGTGTCAATTGGCTCTGTGAGTACATCTCTTTTCTTTTTATATTAATAAACATCACTTGGTTAATACGCAAAGTTGGTGCACCATCTATTCATTCTTTTACAGTATTTCCATTGGGTTTGCCCCGGCCCCTGGAGGGCAGCAAGGCCTGTGCGTTTACCTGGAGCCATAGAGATCCTGGGCAACATCCACAGTAATTGCATCACCCTTGAGCGCAGGAGATTTTTTTTGTTGCTATACCAATACCACACCCTCTGGATCTTCCAGCATAAATTACAGTAGAATGGGAATTCCCAATAACAAAATAAAGTGCAGTGCTTTTTTGCTATAAAGGGTCAAAGTTAACACTTTCCCCAAGTTTTTTTTCAGATGTTTCTACAATAGCCTTGACTTTCTTAAGGGAACGCTTTATAGTGCCTTTTATTCAATCACTTTTAAAGTATATCTCTAAGAAAAACCTTGTTTTTAGCTTTGGTTAGGGGGAAAAGATTAGACCTTCTATTTGTTGTGGTGACCAATGCCACTAAGAAAAGTGAGGGTAAAGTTTTATAGTCAGGGTGGGTATTCCCTTTCATACACAAGACAAGTAGTAAAAAACACCTCCCTGCGCTCAAGTGTGATGCTCAAGGACAATGGACTCTCTTTGTGTTTCTTTTCAACTTCAGAAAGCCACCACGCTTTGTTGCCCTGGGGGTAGTCCCAAACTGAACAATGTAAAGACAAAAGGAATGGCGCACCGGCCTAAGGCATTACACACCATTTATTGAAATAATAAAAGCAAATGTTATACTCACAAACTAATATATAGACAAGTTCATCAATACAATCCAGAAACAGGTATGCCAGAACCTCTGCACCAACTTCTTATCACGGTAAGAGTCAACGCAGGTCTTCAAAGGCTAATGTGTTTCAAGGGGTGTCCTCTCTTGGGGAGTGGGGGGGAGTGGGTACATGATTTTTACAGGTACTTCCTGTCCCACTTGCTTCTTCTGTCTCCTGGCCACCTAGGCGACTCCTCCTCTCCCCCTTGGCGGCCCCTCCCTCTCTGCAATCTTCTGGGACATGTCACAGGTCCCAAAAGATTGCCTGGCTACTTTGAAAGCACAGCACGACTTGGCCATGAAGCCATAAGCTGTCACGGCCAGGTGCTCACAGTCGCTATGACGGCGCGGCAGAGAGGAGGAGGAGAGGAGCGAGGCCTTGGGTGGCCATATCACTGGATCGTGGGACAGGTGAGTGTCTGTTTATTAAAAGTCAGCAGCTACACAAGTGGAACTCTGCTTTAAGTGATAACAAAAATTGACTAACTTAATAAAGATGCAAATGCTGTGTGTTGCCAGCCCACAACAGGACTTAGGCCAAGCCATTGTATTCTCCTGGCGGGGGAAGGTCTCCCCTCTGGGAAAAGACAGTGATTTTTAGTAGAGGCTATACCAGCCGCTAGTGATAACCGTATGTGAAATACAGCAGGCTGGTTGTACACAAGTTAATCGTACATTCAGCCTGCCCATACATGGTTTGAATCTCGGCCGGTTCCTGCTGAACCAGCCAAGATCCGAACCGTTTATGGCCTGCCTAAGTAGCTGAGTACATTTCTGTAGATCAAATATAAAAGGTGTCACCTCAACTCAAAACATTGTGTTTTTACCAAGACTGAAGGTAATGGAAATTAAAGAGAATGGCAGGAAATCTTTCAAAGAGGGCACCTGTTCTGGTGACAACTGTCTAAGAGAGCATTTTTCTTACTGGAGAGATTTCCTCTCACATTCTGTTGGGCCTATAGGGCACCTCAATGAGCCACTGATAGTCTTGAAAAGGGTCACCCTTCCTTACACAATCCAAAAAAATTGTTTGGCTTGAGTTATACTTTACGTTAAATTTGGAAAGCACTTTTAAAATTTATGAAAGTAATATACTGAAGAACACACATTTTCAGTCTGAGAAACTAACTTTTTTTTGTTTTGTCTTTTTTGTCTCCAGATTGTGATAATTGTTTCGGCCATCATAAAGATCATACTTGGCATTATTCTGTGTTTAGTAATGGCTGCATTTACTGTATACAGTGGGATTTTTTTGTGGGGACCAATATTTGTAAGTATTTAAAACAACACTATCCTCATCTATAAGGAAGAATTTAAAGTTCAAAGGCAAATTTACCTATATACCCTTTAAAGATTTAATTTGCTAAAAAATACTTTAAAGCCCATCTCTGGGCAAAACTTTACGCTTTGAAGCAATGTTATTACCCATCTCAGTCTGCTGTGTAAGTTCCATGCTTGTGTCATGGCCAGGTGTGTTGGGCCAGCAATCCAGTAATGCAGATATACCCATCCTGACTGGTCATTACTGGTCCCTTTTTGCTGGCATCATCTCTTTGGACACAGAGAATGCCACCACTGGACAGACAATAGGAAGTATCCATCTCATGCAACAGTGATATGGACACCTGAAGGACCTGAAAAAAAAGAAAGAAGACTTAAAACTAGAGTTTCACATGACCATGGATTTAGGTGAGTTTTCTTTCTATGTCAGAGTTTAGTTAGAGGAGGGTAAGGAGACTTATCGAAATCTGGAAGCCCCCTTTAGCCACATGCTGGTTCCTTAACAACCAATGACTCATCCTTGTTGGTTGACAGTAGGGATGAGTCCCTGGTTGTTAGGATGCCGGCGGGTGCTGGCTCCTTAACAACCAATGTCCAGTCTCCTTCCCCTACCCAAAAATGCAGTAGTATGAAGAACACATCAAAAAAGCATCAACAATGCATCAAAACATGTTGAAGCACATCCAGCTACTGGCTACACATCTGTAGATCCTATTCAGTCCCCCTGGGCTGAACGCAAGAAATTGATCGATTTCACCATCAACACTAAACATCATGGATAGAGGAATATCCGTTGCCAGCTACTGTATATAGCAGGTGCTGCTCCATTAGCATTTGAATGCCCAGAGAATGCCTTCATCTGATTGGAAGATTGACTTGTTGAGTGGATGGGTACTGACAGGACCACCCACAGCTCGAATTTTGGTCAATTTAAAAAATGGCATAAATTCCAACCATGTATGGCCTCCTTTAAATCCACTTTATTAGAGTGATTCTATATATAGGTCTAACAGATTGATCCACATGCATGCAGGAATTTCTTTTACACATAGTTGTTCTGACTAAAAAGGATAGACCTCATGTTTTACCACTTGTTCCAGACAGAAGCTCCAGAAATTTAACCAGCCATCCGGGGCCCATGAGCAGTGCCAGGACAAGGTCATCTAGAGCCAAGACGAACATGCCAAACTGTGCCTCCCCCCCCAAGATGTATGAGCATTATGTGTCAGCAGAAATCCCCTGCCCCCCCAAAAAAAATCAAGCCCTAATCTGCATGCTTACCCCCTAAGCATAAATTCCCCCTCCTCCCAGTAAAAATCTGTCCCCTCCTACTGAACGCTGCCCTCCCAGCACAAATAATTGCCCCAACAATCCCTCTTCCCAGCTCAAATCTTCTTTCCCCCCAAATTCCTCTAGCTCACACCCCCTCCCCTGAAAAAAAATTCCCCTTCTCCTAGCAGAAATCCTCTACCCCTCAAATTTCCCCTCCAAGCACAAATCCCCCTCCCCCACTCAAAATCTCCCATCCCCCCTACTAGCACAAATCCCCCCCCAAAATTTCCCCTCGTAGCACAAATACCCTCAATCATCACTACTAACATAACCCCCCAAAAAAACATTCCCCTACCACCACAAATCCCTTTCCCCCTTCTACCATATCACCTCTTCTAGTACAACCCCCCCAAATCCCCCCTCCTACCACAAATTCTCTTTCCTCATCTCCCCGCCCAACACAAATCCCCCCTCCCCCAAATCACCACTCCTAGCACACACAAAATGTACCCACCTAAAAAAATTCTTACCCCCTGCTGCTCCCCAAATTCCCCCTCCCAACACAAATTCCTCCCCGATCTCCTCGCAGTTCCCCCCGCTTCACATGATACCACAGTGCCCAGTGCAGCTGCACCTCCTGCTCACCCCCTTTTCTGGGCCCTGCCCATGAGACATGGGGCTCAGGCCACCTGATGCATGATACATGAAGGGGTTCCCTCTCACTGTCAGGCAGGGACTTTTCTCCATCACCACCCACTCCAGAGCCGACCAGGCTTGCACCAGTAAAACACTTAATTCTCTTCATTTCCCAGGAACTTGACCAGGTTTGACCGGAATTCTACTTTAAGCTTTTTAAACCTGAGGATACACTCTGGGACTTTTTACAGTTAGGTACTCAGGGTTGTTTCAGGCTTAAACAAAAGCTCTGAAGGCAGTACATCTACTCCCAGATAGTGAGGTGAAGTAAGGTATACTGCTAAGACACCCAACAACCTTTGATCACCAGGGAGGTGAAGAAGATATGTAACTAGTGATAATCCTGGAGACTGCTCCTTATAAAATAATATGGTCCCTCTAACACCCATATGTCTCATAGCATATTCTTCATTAGGCTTTTGTAATGGTGCTATTTTACACGTAAAAGGATTTGTATTTCTGCCCATCCACTTATGAGGCCCTACCAGATAGCAGAACTCCAAAGTATGTAGGGAGAGCCACACACTGTCAGTGTGAACCACAATAACAAAATTTTTGATTATACTTAGACTCAGTCTTGTAGAGTCCTAGGATTAAGCCCTGAGTGGGTCATTGTCTGATTTGGTGGGAGACTGAGCTGAAGCCTAACTTTGAATTTTGTTATTGTGGTTGTGGTTGAATTTTGTTATTGTGGTTCACACTGATGGTGTACAACACTTGCCACAAACTTTATAGTCCTCTATTAAGCTGGATGCGCTCTATCAACAGAGAAACATCTGCTTGCAATGGAACCGGCCAGTTTACTACACAGCAGCATTTGAGCCATGTTTCTTTTCCCTTGTCTTTGCAGATAGTAGGGCTACCTGGCTTTTCTCTGGAGTTTAGCCATACAAATTGGTCACCTCCCCATCCCCTGCTTGTGTTTGGAAAGTAGGGAGCATCACAGTTATTAGTCATGCCTCACTCTGCTCTTTCCTTCTGTCAATATATTCCTTGATAGGCCATAGCCATGCAGCCCATCTACACCGAGTAGAGTTAGTGAACACAAAATCAATTGGTGCGCTTTTTTATATCTACCTTGAGGTCAGCTTTGAAGGGAAACTATAATGATTTGGGTCAAACATTTCTTAAATGATATACTGTATTTATATTTTGTGTTTTAAACATATTTCTTTTACTGCCTATATATTTAAAAAAACAATCATTTAACTATAGGTGCAACCACGATGCCTCATTCACAAACCATTATGATTTTTCTGAAGACGTTTTAGAAGTCATAGAACCCCCTTAGAACAAGCAGACAGGGAGGAGGATGGAAAGAGGATTAACCTTTTAAGCTGTGTATATGTGAGCTTGTGCTATTGAGTTCTATAAACAATAGAAGTTTTTGGTAAATTCTTTATTTAAATATTTTAAATATATACGACAAAAGAAGCAACAGTAGAAATAACAGGGTTTTTTTTTTTTCAACAGAAAAACTAAGAATAAAAAAGAAAACATATGAAAGAGAGTCAAGGGCCTTTTGCCTGATTACGTAAATATAAAATATTTCCACACAATATTTCATATTGACTATAAAATAAAGAAAAAATAATTGTAAAATTTGAATTCTACTATACATTCCATTTGAAACCTATCCCATCTCTGCATACCAGTTCTCCCTCCCATTCATTCCCCCTATGTCCAATTCACCTGTTGTAAATGAAAGACACCTTATGAAGTCTTTATAATACTCTCCTAGGACCACTAGCCATCCCCCTTGCTGGCTTTTTTCCAAGAGTCATGACCGGGAACCCAATGCTATAGTTTATGCACACCAACCGTTCACCTCTTCTTAATGTTTTCTCTCTGCTGCATTCTGAGAGGACCTTGCAACTGGACAGCCAATAGGAAGTGTCTAAGTCACCCAGGCAATGACCTGGACACCTAAAAAAGGCTCAGGACTGGACAACATATGAACATGGGTATTTATAAAAGTTTTTTTTTTAAACAAACCCAGCGAGTAGTTGGGGATTGGAGTGGAGGGGGAGTGCCTGGAGGTTAGTTTTGAATTTACAAAGTGAAGCTTACCACAGCCTGCCAAAAACATAACCCATGTTCTTTTCAGACAAGCCCAATATCTTGAGACTGCCAGACCTGTCCTCATCTAGCCTTTCACTAGGATTCAGTGATTACGGCACTGGTGAACTTTGGTCAAGCTCTGATTTAGAATAGTGGAAAAAGGGGAAGAAGGAGTGACAGGCCCTGGCTTAGCCTATCGGTGTTCGATAGGCTAAGCAAGGTAGAGACACGTTTGTATCAATTTAAATTTAACAAATTTTATTAAACAATATTAAAAAACATGAGGAAATTAGACCATCAGTGTCAGGGTCATAGATTCCATTTGGTAGCATAGATACAACAGATACCACTCAACATGTTTCGCTATTGCAGCTTCTTCAGGAGTTTCTGGTAGGGAGTACGTTATGCTAGGAATAACAAAAGACAAGGATGAATTCTCATGTTGAGTTTGTTTAACTAGAATAGTCTACTATAAAATAAATACATTTGGCCGGGATTGCCAGTACAAATATATTCAATGCATATAAGGCGTTGTATAAAAAAAGGACATAAATATATATACAAGTATAAACAAGCGGGGCAAAAATGAACCTCATCTGTGTTGCCAGAAAGAGCCAAGCATAAACCTGATTAAGTAATGGAAAAATTATACATCCCATATGGATTCAAAGCACCATCAACCAAATGTCTTGTCCACAGTGATCGCAGGAGGAAAAGAATTTTCAATGTCCCTGAGAAGGGAGAATTACGGTAAATGTATTTTAATATATGCACTTTAAAATCCTATTTCAAATATTATTTCCCTATCGGGTAATAAATTGGTTTACTATTTATTCAACAATATTCATAGGCTCCCGGGGTGTTTTACAACCCCTGGTGGCCGAATATTAAAGTGCATATTTTAAAATACATTTAATTCTCCCTTCTCAGGGACATTGAAAATTCTTTTCCTCCTGCGATCACTGTGGGCAAGACATTTGGTTGATGGTGCTTTGAATCCATAAGGGATGTATAATTTTTCCATTACTTAATCAGGTTTATGCTAGGCTCTTTCTGGCAACACAGGTAAGGTTCATTTTTTCCCCGCTTGTTTATACTTGTATATATATTTATGTCCTTTTTTATACGATCCCTTATATGCATTGAATATATTTGTACTGGCAATCCTGGCTAAATGTACTTATTTTATAGTAGACAACCTTGGTTGTCTATTCTAGTTAAAGTGGTGTTCCGGCCGAAATTATACTTTTGAAATAAAAATACCCCTATAATACACAAGCTTAATGTATTCTAGTAAAGTTAGTCCATAAACTAAGGTCTGTTTTGTTAGTTTATAGCAGTAGTTTATTATTTTATAAACTTACAGCAGGCCGTGGCCATCTTAAGTGTGGACATCTGAAGCCAGACTGTATTTCTTCCTGGATCTCATCCTTGCAGATCTCGCACATGCTTAGTGCAGCACAAGCACTGTAATAGGTTTCAGGTTAGGTTTCCATAGCAACGGCAGTGTCAGAGGAAGTTGCTGCCCCTTCCCAGAAGGCATTGCAAACAGGAAATGATGTGATGGGCCGCGGCTAGGGAGGAGGAAGTGAAAAATGAATACAGCAGATGTACAGTAGGTGCTGAGAAAAAAAATAAAAAAATATCCAATTCGTTTACAGTGCACAGTTTAGTGAGGGATGCTGAAGAGTTGTAAAAGTGGGTGGAACTCCACTTTAAACAAAATCAACATGAGAATTCATCCTTGTCTTTTGTTATTCCTAGCATAACTCACTCCCTACCAGAAACTCCTGAAGAAGCTGCAATAGCAAAACATGTTGAGTGGTATCTGTTGTATGTATGCTACCTAATGGAATCTATAACCCTGACACTGATGACCTAATTTCCTCATGTTTTTTTAATATTGTTTAATATAATTTGTTAAATTTTAATTGATACATGTCTCTGCCTTGCTTAGCCTATCGAACACTGTTAAAGTCCCGAGGCCTGTCACACCTTCTTCCCCTTTTCCCACTATCTATGTTTATTGGGATGCGGTGTTCTTTCTGTTTTTTCCTGCCTTGACTTTTCATTATCTGATTTAGAATGTCAGCTTGTTTGAGGTAAAGGAAGTAAATTCAACCCGAGTCATACACCGTAGCAAGCTTTTTATGTTTAGATACAGTATGCTATCAATAACTATTCCTTATCTTGAGTCGTGTTCCTCTCGAAAGACCAGGGAGCCAAAGTAAAGTAAAGGTGGAAAGAGGAACAATTTTACAGAACTTGATCTGAAGTTATTGCTCATTATAGGCAGAAATTTTCCTATTTATGGCTGTGCTCAGTACCTGCCCCATTAATCCCCAACATCTTGAATAAATTATATTGTAACAGACAGACCATAGTCTCACCTGGATCCTCATCCTCTGACCCATATGAGAGGTAAGTGTGGATACCAATTGTGACTTTGTGGAGATATACAAGTCTATTGGATATTTCCAAACCGCATTACATCTCTTCCTGGACGGAATGGTGTTGATTTACGAAGGTCAAATATACTGTGCACTGCAAGGGCAGTTACTCTAGAGCTTAGTAAATGAGGTAAAGCTTCAAGAGGTTATAAACCTCCCTGTGTAAGTTGTATATATATGTAAGCCTAGAATAAGGCTTACCTATAGGTACTGTAAATATCTCCTAAACGTGCGCAGTTTAGGAGATATTTACTGTATACTGCGCCAATGATGTCATGCCTAATGGAGCAACCGCCGTGCGGTGTCTTCAGGAGCGCGTGCCGTGACCGGCGGCTCCATGCGCATGCGTGTGAGTGACGTCACGCTGCTCCGGCCAGTCACACAGCCAGAGTCCGTGGCCCCTGAAGGAAGATGGGCAAAGATGGATGCAGCGGGGATGATGCGGGCTTCATTTGCAGGTAAGTGTCACATAATGTGCTAGTATGCGATGCATACTAGCACATTATGCATTTACTTTGCAAAGAAGAAGAAAGGAAGAAAAGCCCACCAGAGTTTACTTCCTCTTTCACTTTGCAAAGAATACTCAATCACATGAAAGGAAAATAAAAAAAACAGCATTTTTTCTTGCACGCGATTGGATGATGAAAGTCAGCAGAGCTTCCCCTTATTTACTAAGATCTGGAGCAACTGCACTTACAGTGCTCAGAATATTTGCCTTTAGTAAATGAACCTCATAGTTAAGAATTCTGGTCAAAATTAAATATAGGACAATACTGGCAAGGAATAGGACTAATAATTCTGCCCCTTACAGTGTCTATAGACAGGGCCGCTGATAGGGCAGTACAGGCAGCCCTGTTGTACCAGGCCCGGCCCCCAGCAGCTCCACAGGGGGGCCCGGGCAACTTTAGAGTTCATTTTTGACTATTAAAAAAATAGAGCTTTCTAAACTTCACGCCGTCCACCGCTGCTACTTGTTTAGGGAAGGGGGGTGTAATTACATTTTCCTGGGCCCCATCAGGTCATCAGAGGGGCCCAGGAGCTGAGCGCAGTTGTCGGATTATTTCTTGTTTTTCGGGCGGATGTACATAAAACCGCGCCGCACATTGCTCTGCTTTTTATTAGTCCCGGCCGCCGCCGCTCACTGCCTTCCGTGGCGGAGTGATACTATGATGCTCCGCCTCCTGTGCCGACTGCCGAGACTGATGTGAGGCAACAGGTGGCTCTGTGGCTGACAAGGGAGCAAGAACCCGGACACCGTGGCTGCAGTGCACCCAGTGAGTGGAGCACAGAGGATAGAATCCTCATTGTGTTTCGCTTACACACAGCATGGCAAGTTATGATTATCAGCATTATGATACTCATGCAGGCAGCACAGTCAGCATGTGCTCTGTAATGGATCTGTCACAGTGTGTCATATTGCTGTTGGGTGCTTACTTTGTTATGGCTGTACTGGGCTATAGTTTGTAACACACAGTACAGCCAAGGTCGGAACCCAAAAGCCATTTGTCACTGACAGATCCATGACAGAACACATGCTGACTGTGCTGCCTGTGTGATTTTCATAATGCTAGTGAAGACGCAGTGAGATGCTGCTTTACACTTGCATGGGGGGGGGGGGCAGTAAACATGTGCCCCCCCAACCACTTCCCTTCTTTAACCACTACCCGTCCAGCGACGTACTGGTTCATTGCTGGATTGTAAGGGTGATATCTTGATCATCGCTACAGCAATGATCAAGATCTCATTTTTTAGCCCCAGCGATTCTGCACAAAGTAAAAGTAATCTTAGTGGCTAAGAAGCCCCTGGATTACTTTTACAAGCAGTCAGTGGAAGGGGGTTCCACCTTCGTCCCGCCACCACCTTTACTGGACTCTCCCATGCAATCATGGGTCCTGTTAAGGATGTGAGCAGCGGCATCTAGTTCCTTACATGCTTTGGAGGCCAGAGGATACATATGGGGTTTAATAGACCCCAGATCTCTCCATAAAGGGGACCTGTCACTGCCCCATGCTTTCACTAGGGATGTTGTTCATTACTTCTGATAGCAATAAAAGAGATACAAAAAAATGAAAGATACAGTGTAAACATTTTTTGGTAATAAAATAAAATTGAAAAAAAAATTAAACCGCCTCTGTTCCCCTGTACTGATAAGCCATAATGAACGTGTGTGCATATGTAAACGGTGACAAATCTGCAGAGGTGGGGACAGGGGAGGGGCCTGGGGTGGGGTTGAGGGTGTCTCCTGGGGTGGGGTTGAGGGGGCCCCATCAGGTAGGCTGTACGGGGCCCCATGATTTATAACAGCGGCCCTGTCTATAGAATGTGTTTGCTGAAAGAAGGGCTTGTGAATTCCCATAAAAGTTATCCTGGGTGCAAGGACAGCTCAAATCAGCTCAGTACAATTTAGAAGCAGATCATGTGTGGTTTTGTAATTATTTTCAGGGAGTTTAGTACTTTGGGGGTTTCATATTTTTGTTCTGCTAGAGCTTTGGTATTGTAATGTCGCGTACACACGGTCGGATTTTCCGACGAAAAATGTTCGATGGGAGCTCTTTGTCGGAAATTCTGACCGTGTGTGGGCTCCATCGGACATTTTCCATCGGAATTTCCGACACGCAAAATTTGAGGTCTGGATCTCAAATTTTCCGACAACAATTCCCGTTGTCGGAAATTCCGATTGTGTGTACACAATTCCGAAGCACAAAGTTCCACGCATGCTCAGAATCAAGCAGAAGAGCCGCACTGGCTATTGAACTTCAATTTTCTCTGCATCGTACATCACCGCGTTCTTGATGTTCGGAATTTCTGACAACATTGTGTGACCACGTGTATGCAAGACAAGTTTGGGCCAACATCCTTTAGGAAAAAATCCTATGGATTTTGTTGTCGGAATGTCTTATCGTGTGTACGCGGCATAAGAGCGCCACTTTGGGGGAAATAGGACAAAATTATTTGGATTTTGTGTTTTAGTATTTAGTGCTTTAATCAGATTCCCCTTCCTTACCTATCATGTATAAGCCTGTTACCTGTCACAGGGTTCTAGCAAGTGTCTTCCATCTCCATTTTTTTATTTTTTTATTTTTTATGGTTGAACTAGACGGACTTGTGTCTTTTTTCAACCTGACTATAACTATGTAATTATGTGTCCTGAGCTGGGTGCCCATTAGATGAAGGTTAGATTGATTTTAACTTCTATATGGCTAATAAGGAATGGCTGTTCAAGGAAGGTTACTCAGTATATAGATTTAAATAAGTAACATATATAGCATTCAAAAATCCATAATTTTATTACTTAAATCTTAACTGTGTACATTCAATAAAAACAAATTTGCAATGATCAACCATAGTTACAAAAATGAAGGCAAGGATCTGAGGTAATTGTTATCTTCCTACACGTTTTGCAGTCATAGCCGCTTCCTCAGGGTTAAAGATCTCTTCGTCTGGTACATGTGCCTAGTATCCACAATTTAAAGCAGGTGGGGTCATCATGCCTGGCTGGGCTATGGGGAAGCTAAAGGGGAAGATCCGAGGCCACAATAATATCCACTGTGCATCAGATATCATAGAAAAGGGATGGAAGGAAGATGCCAGCAGCCAGCTCTAATTCTAAAAGGCTAGAACCTTGGTGTGAGCAGTTAACATGCTTTCAGGATGATAGAGTCATCATGGTAGGGATTTCCATTGGAACATGAATAGAAAGAAGTTGGTGTACAAAAAATTTCCAGTGAGTGTATAAAGCCTCCAACAATATACCAGTGCCTATTGCAAGCCACTTATCCAGATATCTTCCTGCTAGCTTCCTTGACTATGGGTTTTGGGTCCTTGGGAAGAAGGAAGATATCTAGATAAGTAGCTTGCAATAGACATCAGTATATTGCTGGAGGCTTTAGTCGCATCATCTTCTTCATCCATTGATTACCACATTTACAACAAAGTATATATGTAATCTACAGGATATTAGAATATTGAGATTCTGAAATATTGTATCTACGAGAGTGAATGTCTTTCGTGTCTGATCAGCCATTGTTTTTAAAAAATTTTATTCTTTGTATAAATAAAAGTCAGTTACATTTTTTATATCTGTGTGGTTTTGTGTTGGTGTCCTAGTCCGACATGCTCTCCGACTTTGAGAGCACTTTGAAGCATTTTCAAAGTCGCATGACATGTCAAAATAAATGGTTCTCTATGAGAGCCGTTTTAACTGGTCCAACCTGTGTCGGTCCGACTTTGAAAATGCTTCCTGCTCTACTTTGGTCTGACTTCAACCCATTGATTTGAAAGGAAGTCGGGATCATCATCTTAACTGATCTGGCTTGTGGCATGCGACTTGTGCTCTGAGAATCTTGAGGGGGAACCCCATGCCAAAAAAATTTAAAAAAAAGTGTGGCTCCCCCCAAAAATTCATACCAGTTTCTTATCCGAGTATGCAGTCCGGCAGGTCAGGCCACATGCCCTAAACATAGGGGGTTGGGTGCTTTGGGGAAGGGGGCTCTGTGCCCCCCACCCCAAAGCACCTTGTCCCCCTGTTGATGGGGAGAAGGGCCTCTCACCTACAACCCTGGACTGTGGTTGTAGGGGTCTATGGGCAGGGCACTTGTCGGAATCTGGAAGCCCTCCTTAACAAGGGAGGCCCCCAGATCCCCCTCCATGTAAATGAGTATGGGGTACATTGTACCCCTACCCATTCACCAAATAAAAAAGTATAGTGTTACAATACAAAAAACAGGTCCTTTATTAAAATTCATACCAGACTGAAAGGATCTGGTATGGTCGGATCAAAGTCGGATCCTGTTCATTGAAGTCGCATGGAAGTCGGAAATGAAGTTGCAGGGCAAAGTCGGATCAGAAGTCATACTACTTTTGTGTGAACTTAGCCTAAAGTCCTGTACACCCATTTGTGTATTCTTGGTATGTTGTAGAAGACACTCTTGCACTGTGCTGGAGCATCTTCTCATGAGATTCGTGATTCTCGTTTTTTTTTTTAAACTTTATTCCATGATTTGCATAGGTGTAAGGGCCCTGATTAAATACACAGATCTTGGGTGATGATGGGTTCACTTTATATTTATTTTATAAGTCACCATGCAAGGAATGCCAAATACATTCCATAAGATACAACATCAAAAAGATAAATGTATTATACACTCAATTATACTTTTTTTTTAACAGCACATCATTGCTGGATCTTTAACAATAGCAGCATATAAGAACGCCAGTGTCTGCAAGGTGAGTTACTGATTTCTGAGACTAACAGAATATATACCATTATAGAAAATATATAATGGTCAGGGGGAGTGAACCTGGTTAGCGCTATTAAGAAGCATAAAGAAGACCTAAAGTTTGCATTGACATTTTGTAGACGCTAGGAAGGCTTACTCTTTGTTTTCTTTACAAAGAAGCCACAGTCTGAGTAGAAAGGCCTGCCCCATACCAGCATGCTGTAGAGAAGGACCCTTGCTGTCTTTAAAAGCAGTGGGCTTTCTGCAGAGGTCCCAAACACTCCCTGCTGAGCTAGAGCTTGAGCAGGGAGTGTTTCCACACAGAGAGCAAGCGTCCTTCTTCCCAGCGTGCTGGCAGAGGACTGGCTTTTCTACTCAGGCTATGGCTGCTTTGTAAAGAAAACAAAGGGTAATGCAGCGTACACACGGTCAGACTTTTCTATCGGACTGGTCCGACGGACCGAGTCTGGCAGACAATCCGATCATGTGTGGGCTTCATCGGACCTTCAGCTGACTTTTCCAGTCAAAAATCTGACGGACTTTAGATTTGGAACACGCTTCAAATCTTTACGTTGCAACTCCGCCGGACCCAGAAATTCGCTCGTCTGTATGCTAGTCCAACGGACAAAAACCGTCGCTAGGGCAGCTATTGGCTATGAACTTCCTTATTTTAGTCTGGTGTAGGTCATCACGTACAAATCCGTCGGACTTTGGCGTGATCGTGTGTGGGCAAGTCCGTTCGTTAAACAGTCCGTCGGAAGTCCGTGGAAAGTCTGCCGGAAAGTACGTCGGACCAGCCCGGTCGAAAAGTCCGTCCGTGTGTACGCGGCCTAAGCCTTTCTACACCTTTTGTTTTAATGCTCTTGAAACATATTTGGTTGGTAAAGGCCCCTTTTAGATGGAGCGGATCTGTCCAGGCGGAATCCACCTGCTCAGCGGGGGATCTCTCCACTGATCCCCGCTGCGCAGGCAGATGACAGGTTCGTGCCCGCTCACCTCTATGGGGCCATTGGATGGGAATGGACTGCATGTCCATTTCCATCCGATTGTCATCCTATCCGCTGGACAAATGGCGAATTAGCTGATTTTATCGGATCGGATGCCCGGCGGGTGTCAGTGGACCCATGTCTGTTAACAATCGCCGCCCCATAGAGAACAATGGAGAATGGAAAATCTGACAGGCAGACCTGATCGGTCCGCTGATGTGAAAGGGGCCTTAAACTGAACATTTAATGGCTTTAACCCTTATGCTGCTGCCGTCATAAAGATTATGTGAATCCAGACTGCCGGCTGCTATACTTTGACTATGGGCGTTCCACTTTCTTGTAGAAGAGGTTTGGGCAGCTGTGAAGTAGGCAGCTCTACATGTACAGTACCAAGCTGCACCCCCCCCCCCAATTACCTGACCTGATTTCTCAGGACCTTCAACTTAGGTGTCAGGATGGAGAGCAACAGAAGATCAGCAAATGGATATGAAGAATGAACCAGGAAGCCTTCAGCTCTGAGCACTTCCAGATTCAGAACTGTCAATCCCTCTCTGGCTAGACTGTACTTGATTGGCTTTAACAGTGTGCAGGGGTGACATTTAATTATGGGTGAAACTGCTTGGGTTCAATTCTAGGGCAGATTCAGCTAACACTAAATCCTCAAGTTGCAAACTTTAATGCAATTCCTATTGAAGTCAATAGGAGGAGAATTTTTAAAATCAATTATTTCCATTTTTAAGGCTAGTTGGTAAGGGATTGTCAAACAAAAGGCATGATTATCTGGGCACTGGCAGTGGGGGACATATAGATATAAAAAAAGAGCTGTTACCTGCTGAACAGTATTGTTAACATTTTTTTTTTTTTAACACTTAACATTAACCACTTCCGCTCCAGAAGGTATTACCCCCTTCCTGACCAGGCCATTTTTTTGCAATACGGCACTGCGTTACTTTAACTGACAACTGCGCGGTCGTGCGATGCTGTACCCTGCGGTTTTAATTTTTTTGCACTATAAACAAAAAAAGACTGACAATTTTGAAACAAAAACAATGTTTTTGACTTTCTGCTATAAAACATATCCAATAAAAAAATTTAAAAAATAGAATTTCTTCATAAATTTAGGCCAATATGTATTATGCTACATATTTTTGGTAAAAAATTCCAATAATGCTGCGTACACATGAGCGGACTTTACGGCAGACTTTGTCCGGCGGACTTTATGACGGACTTTCTGAATGAACGGACTTGCCTACACACGATCAACCAAAGTCCGACGGATTTTTATGTGATGACGTACGACCGGACTAAAACAAGGAAGTTCATAGCCAGTAGCCAATAGCTGCCCTAGCGTCGGTTTTTGTCCGTCGGACTAGCATACAGACGAGCGGACTTTTCGAACCGACTCGAGTCCGTCGGAAAGATTTGAAACATGTTTAATTTCTAGGTCCGTCAAACTTTTGGGAAAAAAAGTCCGCTGGAGCCCACACACGATCGAATTGTCCGACGGACTCTGGTCCGCCGGAACAAGTATGCTGTAAAGTCCGGTCATGTTACGCGGCATAAGCGTAAATTGATTGGTTTGCACAAAAGTTATATTGTCTACAAACTATGTGATAGATTTAGGGAATTTTACCTTTTTAAACATGTTTTTACTAGTAATGGCGGTGATCAGTGATTTTTAGCGGGACTGCGACATTGTGGGGGACACATCTGACACTAAGTGACAGTTTTTGGGAATCAGTGACACCAATACAGTGATGAGTGCTAAAAAAAAAAAGCACTGTCACTGTATAAATTAAACTAGCAGGGAAGAGGCTAACATCGGGGGCAATCAAAGGTTTAAATCTGTTCCCAATGTGTACTTTCTAACTGTAGGAGGAGTGCTTTGACTAAAGGAAAACAGAGATCTGTGTTTCTGTATAGCAGAAACACGAGATCTCCATTTTCCTCTCTGGCAGAACGGCGGTCTGCCTTGTTTACATAGGCAGATCACCATTCTGCCTCTTTACGAACGATTGCCGGGTTCCCGGTAGGCATTGCGTCTGCTGGACCCGCTGATTGGCTCCCAATGTGTCCAGTCAGGGGCAATCAAAGTTTTAAATATGTTCCCTATGTTTACTTTCTAACTGTAGGAGGAGTGCTTTGACTAAAGGAAAACAGAGATTTGTGTTTCTGTATAGCAGAAACGTGAGATCTCCATTTTCCTCTCTGGCAGAATGGCGGTCTGGCTTGTTTACATAGGCAGATCACCATTCTGCCTTGCTACAAACGATTGCCGGATTCCCGGCAGACATTGCTTCTGCTGGACCCGCTGATTGGCTCCCGCTGTGTCCAATCACGCACACACGCGCCCCAGAGCCGAGGAAGATGATGTACGTAATTTCACGCTTAAGGTCCATCGTGCCGCAGTACATGTATGTGGGGTGGTCCTTAAGTGGTTAAAAAATGAACAATTCCTTTAACTCTTTCACTGCCACTGACATAGACACTACACTGGTAGCAGCAGGTGCTTTTGCAGATACTCTCGACGTTTGCAACTGCCAGTTGTCAGATGGAAGTGCAGCCACCGAATTGCTTCCACACACCCTGGTAATGGGATCTCCTCTTCATGCCTCCCAGACTTTGCACGCCCATCAGCAGCCACAGGACTAGAATGGCGGCTGCCGCCGGGTAGAAGGGAGGGAGCCGTGTGAACATCTGTTTATTCTCCTCCCCGCTTCTTCCCCCAGCCATACTGTGGAAAGTGACATGGGGACCCAGAAGTCTAAATCAGTAACAGGACGGAGACATCATTAAACAGACATTGGCTGATCTTCTGCCCCTCTGCCCGGCGGCACCTGTCACGCCAGTCCTGCATCTTCCAATAGTTGCGTGGAGCCTGAGAAACATAGAAACATGGCAGGGTCACGCTTGAGGGGGGGGGGAGGACTGATAGCTACTGGTGTGTGTGAAAGCGATCCAACGGCTGCAAAGCTGAACTCCAGACAAACAGCTAAATATACAGATGAAATACATAGAAATTATTTGGCAGGTAAAATAGTTATATTTCTGTCTATACACTCCTAAGATTTATACAGCACAGTCTGGCAACGCAGGAGTTTTTTCCCTGCTGCAGTTCAATATCAGTTACAGGTCATGTCCCTGGCCCAGGCTGTGACTGGACAGCAAAAGTAAAAGCAGCAGACTGATTGGGTCACCTCTCTGTCATTTTTGCCATACAACTGATTGGCTTCTTGTGCTGTTTCTCCCTCTTCCAGTCTGAGCTGCGCCGTATAGTGGATTTTAAAAGGCTGATATAAATTTGAATATTCAGGTACATCTCCCATTTAAGATTGAATAAAGAGTTGCATTAATTTGTGTCTTTTCTATCTGCCCGGAGTCATGTCTCTCTCTAAGCCACGGACACATTAGCTGCCCTCCTTATTATCACCAGTCTATGATGTTGCTCGGTGTCCTTTTTGGTTACAACATCCTCATTAATGTTTTACGATGATTATTTTATTATGATGTAGTTGTCTTTTCTCATGCTCTGTAGGTCAAAGTGTCTCTCACCATGAACATTTTATCGTCTATCATCTGCGTGATGGCAACGATCCTCAGCAGTTTAGACATTGCCTTTGCTGGCTGTGAATCATGTTACTATGTAAGTACTATATAGACTGAAAGTTCTTTGCTCGTTCATAACAAAGAAATGGTTTACTTAAAGCGGCCTTTCTCAACCCAACCTTTTCAAAACAGAAAAACCCTTTAAGAACCTTTTCGGTCTCAGGGAACCCCTGCCAAAAATGACTATATCTACAACTTATGGTACATTATTGTGATTGTCAATGAGAAGAATACTCCTTACACTTGTGCACAATGGGAAGAATTACCGCCTTACAGATAGCTGAAAAGATCAATGGAGCCAGTGGGAACTTATCTAATGCCGCGTACACACGGTCGGACTTTCTGGCCTACTTGGTCTGGCACACTTTCTGACGGACTTTGTCCGCCAGGTGCGCCGGACTTTAAAACGGGCGGACTTGCCCACACATGACCGGACTTTCCGGCGGGCTAAGTCCGCCCGTCTTTCCGACGGACTTTCGCCGGAGTTACGGCGGACTTTCATAATGAACGGACTTGCCCACACATGGACAAGTCCGTTCATTTTGAACGTGACTCAGGTGCGACGGGACTAGAAAAGGATGTCAATCTTGCCGCTTTTATCGGCGAGATTGACACCTTGCGAGCCCCGTCGCGGGTCATACCAGGCCCTTAGGTCTGGTATGGATTATAAGGGGAACCCCCCTACGCCGAAAAAACGGCGTGGGGTCCCTCCTAAAATCCATACCAGACCCCGATCCGAGCACGCAGCCCGGCCGGTCAGGAAAGGGGGTGGGGACGAGCGAGCGCCCCCCCCCCTCCTGAACCGTACCAGGCCGCATGCCCTCAACATAGGGGGTGGGTGCTTTGGGGGAGGGGGGCGCCCTGCGGGAAGACAAGAAGCCCAGAAGACAAGAAGCCAAGAAGCCCAGAAGTCCGGACCTCTGCTGGCAAGAGAGCTACCTGAACACAGCGGAGGAGCCGGCCGAAGAACTGGAACACCGGGAGAAGAGAGCGGAGAAGAACCAACCGGACGCCGGGAGAAGATGAACCAGAGGGACCCCCGAAGCCGGAAGAAGACCCCCGAAGCCGGAGGAAGATCCCCCCCCGGAGCTGTTTGATAAAATATTTTAAAAACCTGTGTTGTGTTTTATTATTTACACTTTTTTCCTAGGTGAATGGGTAGGGGTACCATGTACCCCATACTCATTCACATAGGGTGGGGGGGCCAGGATCTGGGGGCCCTCTTATAGGGGGCTCCCGGGTTCCGATAAGCCCCCCGCCCGCAGACCCCGACAACCAACGGCCAGGGTTGTCGGGAAGAGGCCCTTGTCCTTATCAACATGGGGACAGGGTGCTTTGGGGGAGGGGGGGCCCCGCAGGGCGCCCCCCTCCCCCAAAGCACCCACCCCCTATGTTGAGGGCATGCGGCCTGGTACGATTCAGGAGGGGGAAGGGGCGCTCGCTGGTCCCCACCCCCTTTTCTGACCGGCCAGGCTGCGTGTTTGGATCGGGGTCTGGTATGGTTTTTCGGGTGGACCCCACGCCGTTCTTTCGGCGTAGGGGGGTTCCCTTTATAATCCATACCAGACCTGGTATGCCCCGCTCTTGCCGCAATAGGAAAATTTGTTTTTCCTATTGCAGCGAGCGCGAAATGCAATATCCTGCCCTCGCGTCGTATCTGGTCCGTTGGACCAGCATACACACGAGCGGGCTTTCCGTCGGACCAGCACACAGACGAGCGGACTTTCCGCCCGAAATTGAGTCCGATGGAAAGATTTAAAACATGTTTCAAATCTAGGTCCGGCGGGCTTTTGGGAAAAAGTCCGCCCGAAAAGTCCGCCGGAGCCTACACACGGGCGGATTGTCCGGCACACTCTGGTCCGCCGGACCAAGTATGCTGGAAAGTCCGACCGTGTGTACGAGGCATAAGAGGCAGAAATTTCTCATTGTTCATGGAACCCCTAGCAACCTCTGGAGGAAGCCTAGGGTTCCATGGAACCTTGGTTGAGAAACCCCAACTTGTATTGTGAATTTTTAAATTGTGCTGTGTGTAATTACTTGAGATACTAGACAAACTAAAAAAGGACAAAGGATATAAACTTAACCCCTATTCACATACTCATGGTTGATTCTCCTTGTATTTCTTATAACCTCTAATATTAGAGTGTCCCAACGGGAGATAGAGAGTAAGCTACATACGCATGACGACTCCCATCCATATAAAAACTAGACCTTTATTACAAAATCATAAAACTATTCATAAAGACTACATCAATCACAAGACAAATTTAAAATTCATATCCTGTACATCCTGCTCCTATTATATAGCTCACATATATTTCTATAGGACTCCAGAGCTATTATAAGCAATATTGTGACTTGATCTAGCGTTTGAATTATTATGGATGCCCACCCAATTAGCATATATTAACCATGAGGAAGTCCATCAATAAAATACCTATAATGGCATTGATAATCTTGTTGAATTAAAATGATAGACTTGTCATATATCCATTTCCAGTGTATAAGATCCTTTCTCCCTGGGGATGGATTGTCATATATTGCATTGTTTTTCCATAAGGTTTCCTTGCACAACTTTATATGAACTTCTTTTCCATGTATGTCAAAACTTTGGCGTTAGAACTAGTATGCCGTGTACACACGAGCAGACTTTTCAGCATCAAACGTCCGACGGTCTTTCCGACGGACTTTCGACAGACTTTCCAATGAACAGACTTGCCTACACACGATCACACCAAAGTCTGATGGATTCGAACGTGATGACGTACGACCAGACTAAAATGAGGAAGTTCATAGCCAGCAGCCAACAGCTGCCCTAACGTCGGTTTTCGTCCGTCGGACTAGCATACAGACGAGCGGATTTTTCGACCGGACTCAAGTCCGTCGGAAAGATTTGAAACATGTTCCAAATCTAAAGTCCGTCTGATTTTCGACTGAAAAAGTCCGCTGCAGGTCGGAGGAAGCCCACACACAGTCGGATTGTCCGTCGGATTCGTCCCGTCGGACCAGTCCGGTCGAAAAGCCCGCCCATGTGTACACGGCATTAGATCTTCCACTATGGTCAAGAGGAGGTTAATTATAAAATCCAATTTCAGAATATAGTGAGAAACTCCACAAGAATGTGTTCCACCTCCCTCACACAGGTTTATATGGTATAAAGTCCCAATCACATATGCATATATCTATCTGTCTATCTATCTAGATAGATCTATAGATCTATGTATCTATCTAGATATATATACAGTATCTCACAAAAGTGAGTACACCCCTCACATCTTTGTAAACATTTTATTATATCTTTTCATGTGAAAACACTGAAGAAATGACACTTTGCTACAATGTAAAGTAGTGATCAACTAATAATTTAATCCTAAATGACGGTTAGAAACCAAAAAGGTAAACCAACACGTAGGATAAATAGGAGGCGCTCAGAAACAATAAGAGTATACCTTACAGTATACAATAGTGGTGATACCCTCTATTAATAAACTAAACACCTAGGTGTAGCACACTAATTATAGTGAACCACAAAGCATAAAGCCTGTGATAATGAAATATAAATATATATATATCTATGTGAAAACATATATATATGACAAAAAATGGTGACAAAATAAAATGTGCAAATGTTTCAATCCATGCTACAAAAATCAACACTCCACATAAAGTCCATAAACTATAAGACAGCCTCCAAACAGGCTGCAAGTGATAAATAAGTTGGTGACGGATAAAGAATCAAGTGTCCCAAACAAATGTCTTCTCAGTGAATGCTGTCCACTGATGAGTGACTGCGTGCGTCTTCCACCTCACCACCGTGTCAGTGAATCACACCCTCCAGACATACACTCACCGATATGAAATGCCAGCATTCTCATGCAAGGCAAAACACGCTTTCTTTACCACACTCCAGGGTAAATAACATATACGATGTTCACGGTGATGGTATTCAATGGGTCCACATAAAAGAAAATAAATGCTCCAATAGTGTAAATCTGCAATCACAATTTATTAAAATCACTGCAATCCTCACACATAGCACTCACATTGTGTAAAAGTTAAAACAGCAGAAAACGTGCAATGAACAGCAAGCTTCAACTCTGTGGATAAAACCATATAACCAGTGGCCACGGCGGACCCGAGGTGTGCAGTTGCTGGGTAGTAATCTCACCCCTCCCTCGGTAAACCTCTGTTCCTCCGTGAGCTCGTAATCCTATCTTCCTGTGTGGCTGACAGCGTTCACGTCACAACTCACAGCCAAGCCCCCGACATGTTTCGTCATAGGTAGACTTATTCATGGGATTGGCTGTGTTCGCTGCCACTCAACCCTTATATCTGCTCCTAAACACACGCCCATTAGGTCGCGTACTGCGCATGTGCACACCTCGCTTCCCTGTACAATGGATTCACTGATGTCTAGTGAAGCAAAAATAAGTTAGAATCGGGCATATAAATAACCTGTATAATGAAGTGCAAAATATACTAGAACCTTAACACTCTTCTCAGATGATAAACTTATGTAGGTAAGCCTTAATTTACTGGATATGTCAAGATTACTAGTTCAATCATCTCCAGCAATTACAGCGATCTTCCCCAGGGTTCAGCCGCTGCATAACCAAGGGAATGATTCATATCCATGCGGCAAACTCACTACAGGTTACAGAGGCTGAAAACAATTACTACATAGTATACAGCCCCCTCATTTCCTGGTCGTAATTAACACAGGTATATACTAGTGTAAAACTAATTCATCCTGTATAGGTAACCATGTGACATACTGAAGCAGAGCATGATCCCCTTCCTTCGGAGACTGGGCCGCAGGGCAGTATTCCAACATGATAACGACCCTAAACACACCTCCAGGACGACTAATGCCTTGCTAAAAAAGCTAAGGGTAAAGGTGATGGACTGGCCAAGCATGTCTCCAGACCTAAACCCTATTGAGCATCTGTGGGGCATCCTCAAACGGAAGGTGGAGGAGCGCAAGGTCTCTAACATCCACCAGCTCCGTGATGTTGTTATGGAGGAGTGAAATAGGACTCCAGTGGCAACCTGCGGAGCTCTGGTGAACTCCATGCCCAAGAGAGTTAAGGCAGTGCTGGAAAATAATGGTGGTCACACACAATATTGACACTTTGGGCCCAATTTGGACATTTCCACTTAGGGGTGTACTCACTTTTATTGCCATCGCTTTAGATATTAATGGCTGTGTGTTGAGTTATTTTAAGGGGACAGCACATTTACAATGTTATACAAGCTGTATACTCACTACATTGTAGCAAAGTTTCATTTCTTCAGTGTTGTCACATTAAAAGATATAATAAAATATTTACAAAAATGTGATGGGTGTACTCACTTTTGTGAGATACCGCGTGTATATATATATATATATATATATATATATATATATATATATGTATGCTCTTGGTCCAGAGGAGGTCTATCGTGCTGTATTTTCCCTCCCTCATAGGAGTATCCACTTTTTCAAGGATGATATTAGGATATAATGTCCTTCATATAAAGGTCATTTAATAATGTGATCCATAGCATGTTCCGCCTACCATATGTATAATAGCATATGTGCACCATGGGACAGATGTGAAGAGTATGTCCCAAATTAGTCCTCCATTTTAACAAACATACTTCAGATTGTACACTCCAGTATTGCATACTTCCTATGCTGAAAAGTATTCATAGGGAATGGGATAAGATCTCTAAAGTGCATATAAAGTTCTTTAAATATGCAAATCCATCTTCACTTAAAATAAAGTTTACAGAATTCAACAATTCTACAGTTAGGCAAATAATAAACCATTGCAGGATATCTAAGCCATGCTAGGCATTTCTCATGATGACAGAGAACAAGTCTCTAGAAAAGCACATGGTACTTATCGATTATGCATGGAATCGTCCTCTCTGGGTAGCATCACGAATTGTAGGAGTTGGGAGCAGGTGACAGAATAAAAAAACGGAGCCTGACTGGTTTCTCTGGGAGTCCCAGCTGCTTCAGAGGCTGTTACAAACAACACATGTGTTTCTTCTATTTATTTAGAGCTTCTTCCTGTCAAATACTTGAGATGAATCTTTATAATGTATTCCTAAACTTCCTGTGCACAAATCAGGCATAAAATGGAGGTGTGTGCCAGGGCTAGTAAGCTAAGACAAAGCAAAAACTAAAATGGTTAACACAAAGGGTAGGTGGACAACTTGCCAAAGTTCTGCTTCCATAGAGTCTTGGTTTGATGTTGGGTGGGGCAAGTGTGTAGATGGCAACTTCAGCCACAGTTCAGATGGGTGCCAGGAGGAGTTAAGACTTTTTGAGAAACACATACAAACTCAGGAAATTACTACACTGCGATAAGACATCATTCAGAGCAAAAAGATAGACAGCGGCCTCACTTGAAGATAGATTTTTATCTTTGAACTGGGGTACCCTTAAAGTGACCCTGTCGTTATACTTAAGTTTATCAGATAAGCCATACCTGTTAAAGGATACTTCACCTACACTCGTCTGAGAAGTATTCATGTGAAGTTGACATAGAAAGCAGCATTTTTGGTCACCAGGACATAGTCATGAAGTGGAGGTCAATGAGAGCTGCGGGGAACCTATACGTTTGACACATCTAGAAGTGTCGCTTTCCAAGCAGACCTTACAGGAAGATTTCTCAGGTTCAGAGTGGTGTACAGTGGGACGGGCATTGGGAAAGGTGAGTATTTACAGTCTTGTCATCCAGTTTATAGTGGCAAGGTATGTCTTACGGAATATGCTTTTAGCTCTGTTGGGAAAAATTCCTATTGTCCTGACAAAAAGTAGTAGGAAGCCCTATTACTCTTTACTTCCCCATCCACTACAAAATGAACACGTGTGGTTGGAATTGGGTTGGAATGCATATGCAGGCATTAACAGATGGTTGTTCAACTGAATGCAGATTTGGAGCCAGGGCAGCTTGTAAGCTTCACATCATCCCGATTTGGACAAAAGAGCATTTGTGAAGTCAGGTACAGAAGTTGAATGAGAGGACCTGGCTCACAATCCGTGTTTAAATTCATCTTAAAGGTCTTTAGTGGAGATAGGGTCAGGACCACTTAAGTTCACCAGGGGTCTCCAAACTTTCTAAACAAAGTGTCAGTTTATTGTCCTTTAGACTTGAGGGGGGGGGGCAAACTGTGGTCATTGGGAGTAGAAATAGTCTTCGCGACAGTGGGAGTAAACAGGGCATCTTTGGCATTAGGGGGAGGAATGGTGCACCCCATTGTTGGTGTCAGTGGGAGGAATAGCGCCCCATCATTGGTTTCAGTGGGAGGAATAGTGCCCTATCATTGGTGTCAGTGGGAGGAATAGTGCCCTGTTGTTGATGTCACGTAACAGGAGACCACTCCTCTACACCAAACTCATTTAACCAACTTATTTATGGAGTTGGCTTTGAGCACAGGGGCACAGTCATGCTGGAACAAGTAAGGGCCTTCACCATACTGTTGTCACAATGTTGGAAGTAAAATTGTCTAAAATGTCTTTGTAAATTGTAGTATTAACAGGACCCTTCACTGGAAATACCCAAACTCAATAATCTGGAGAGATGCCCTAATATTCTACTGCACATACCCTGTTTCCCCGAAAATAAGACCTAGCGTGATTGTCAGTGATGGCTGCAATATAAGCCCTACCCCCCAAATAAGCCCTACCCTTTTTCCCCGAAAAAAAGCCCTACCCTGGAAATAAGACCTACAAGAACTTTAACTAGGGCTTATTTGGGGGGGTAGGGCTTATATTGCAGCCATCACCGACACTCACGCTAGGTCTTATTTTTCAGGGAAACGGGGTACTTACCCGTTCCTTTAAGCTATTGTATTAGTTGAATACCCACCAGTCCCAATTTTTATCCTGTTTTCTGTAGCATATCACCAACAGCATTTTGGGATTGTGCAAGGACTTCTTTCTTAACGTGAAAAAGCCAAATTCAAGGCTTGTCACCTTCGAAAAAGGGGTCCATGCCTGTCCCCAAAACACTCAGGGTGCTATATCACCCTAAACCAGGGCTTTTTAATGCAAGTTATTGGTGTGCTTGCCTCATCCATGCATTCGGTTTAAGCCAGGGGTTCTTGTGTGGGATGGAATTATTATTTTAATCCTTTTTTAACCTAATTCTGCAATAATCTTTTTCATTCATTTACAGACTGCTGGAAAGGTGGTTCTTTATTTCTTTTGTGTCATAAATCTGTTGATATTCTGCATTTGTGTTTCTGTATCGACAACTGGCTGCCGAGCTTTGGACCAGCTTTCACCTGGCATTCCTTCAGTGAGTACATAGCATGAACATAAAGGTTTTGTGATTAGTAGATTAAACTAAAATAAACTTTTAGTGATTTTCCTACATCATCTGTGGCCTTCTCCAGTTCCTTACTTCCAGTGAACTACAGGACCACCCAGGGCCAGATTTCTGACAAGGTCAGCTTATGGTTTCCTTTTGTCCCTGTAGCGGCACCACTTGAGAGACCACAACAGCCATGCCAGTTTGGAATTAAATTGCCATTTACAGTATGAGTTGGAGCCTGAAACTTTTCTCTGCCCTGCAGCTCCCAGGGACAAATCAGGGGATGATGCTGCAAGCAGCAATTTTGTGACTGTTAATGACTACTGCTGACATCATTCCTGTTACATTTCTGGACAAGTGTGTTACTTAATCCCGACCCCTGAACTCTTTGTTTTACTTGATGATTGAGTAATTTAGGGGTCAGGATTAAGTAACACACAGAGTGTCAACAGTTTAGTATTAAATCTTAACCGTGACACCTGAACTCTGTACATTACTTAATCCCGACCCCTGAACTCTGTATGTTACTTGATCCTGACCCATCACTCAATCATTCATCATCATCATTTACTCTATGCAATCTAAGCTTTACAATCCCTTGACCCTTAGCAGCAAAGGTTCAGGCTTAAAAGTGGAATTACGTTCAAATTCTGTGTCTAAGGCTAGGTTCACACCAGTACAGCTGCAATTTGATTTGATTTTCAGCGCGATTCGTTCTTGTGCTTTCACACGCTTTTGATACTACTCCGTTTTTCGATAGGGGATGGTGACTGGATGCTGTTTGTTAAGGAGCCAGCACCCGCCAGAGTCCTAACAACCAATGACTCATCCCTGCTGACAGCAAAATGTAAACAGAGGAACCTATCAGTGAAAGTAAAAAAAAACAAAAAAAAACAGAGTGGGGGTCCCCTAACAATTTAAACCTGGCCCTTAATGTCTAGTATGGATTTTAAGGGAGACCCCATGTCCCCCCCCCAAAAAAAAATGGCACGCCCTTCCCCCTTACCCCAAAATCCATACCAGGTCATTATCTGAACATGCAGCCTAGCAGGCCAGGAAAGGGGGGATGAGTGTACAGCCCCCCTCCTGAACCATACTAGCTCACATGCCCTCAACTTGGGAGGAGTGCTTTGCCAGGAGGGACCACCCCCAGAATATTCACGAGGACAAGGTCCTAGCCTGGTGGTTGGGGGAGACTGTGGGCAGGGGGCTCATGGAAATCTGAAAGCCCGCTTTAGAAATAAGGGGGCCCCTAGATAACAGCCCCCTCCCTATGTGAATGAGCAAGGGGTACATAGTACCCCTATTCACTCACCAAAAAAAGTCAGTAGTAAATAAAACACAGAGTTCTTGACAAGTCCTTTATTACTTTTTTTTTTTTTTTTAAAGTCTCCCTGATGTACAGTACATCCATTTTCAATCACATCGTCCAGCGATGTAGGTCCACATAAATCACAAATGATGATCGCCGACCTGCATAAAAAAAACCTGCCACCTGCCGACACCCAACTGATCCCGTCACTTGCCTCACGCCGAATGACATCTCTGGTTCTCCATCCTGCTAAAGCAAACAAAGGGAGGGGGTCACCCGGTGACATCATTGACCATATATGGACATATCCTTATTTGTGCAATGAAGTCATAAGCAGTGACACCCTTGTTCTTATATGGCCGTGACCATATTTGGTTATTGACATCACCAGGAGACCCGCCCCTTTGTTTACTTCAGCAGTGGGGATTACCAGAGAAGTCATTCAGCATGCCGAAGGTGTCTGGATCAGTCAGGTGTGGGTTTATCCTGGTTGGCAGCCATCATACATGATTGACATGGACCTACATTGTTGGATGACATGATTAGTAATGGATGTGTATTGTGGGGCAATGATTTTTTTTTTTTTTTAAAAGGTGTGTGTTCACAGAACACTTAAGCCAATCATAAATGGATCAAAATAATTTTTTTTTTATGTTGGTTGAACTGGATGGAATAGTGTCTTTTAACCAAATTTACTATGTAACTAGGAAATTCACCCAGTTCTGCAGACACCAGTCGAATTTCGATCCATCGATGGGCAGGCTGGTTATACTATAGCTCGACTTCAGTACAACCAGCCTGTCAATTTTTGAGTTCAGTGCTGCTGGCTTTAGCCCGTTGTTGAAGGAAAGAAAATGGCATAATGTATGGCCAGCCTTAGGTGTGAATGCGGCCTACATCCTCTGACATAATAAAGGCTGATGCATGGTCCATAGCTCTGTGCTGGCCATGAGGACACTGAGGGGAATTCTACTGCCAGAGCACCATCTGCTGGGGGAACAAAATAATAGGTAAGTAAAATAACTTTTACTGTCCCCTAGATTAAACAATAATTTTCAGGTTTCACAGAATTGTGCTTTTAAAGTGATGCTAGACACACAAACTATTAATTTACATTGTCCCTTCTCTTTCTGTATGTAGATGATGGCACTGTAATTATTTTAATAAAAAAAAAATCCAAGTACCTTTTTCTAATCAATATACAGCATGTCACCAAGCTCTCTCCCAGCCTGTCTGCAGGGAAACATAAGCAGGAGGAGTGTCTAATGCTCTGCTGCTGGTCATATGGTCACAACAAAAACCCAAAAAACAGCCTTTGGAATACAGAATATATCAATAAACCATTTAAATTGTCATACTCATATATTTGAAATCGCATCTTTATTATTTTTGGCAATAACATGGTGTGGGTGGATTTCTGCCAGTCACAGGCTGTGTCACTCCCCTCTAGCCTGTGTCTTAGAATAAAAGGGAAGGTGAAGCCTCCATCAATCCACATGTAATATCCCGCCCCCAATGTCTTTAGCTGGTTAGTGGGTGAGGGGGAGGGAGGGAGTGTGCTGTCATTTACCACTGTGTATGCACCTACATGTGTGACTCTATAGTCACATTGGGCTACTCAGATGTGATAGGGAGGAAATGCTCAGCATAGAAACTCAATGAAAACTGAGCATGTGCAGAGTTGCTACCACAGGTGCAAAATCCCTAGCTGAATTGGGGACATGGACAGAAGGGGGGATAGAGAACAGCAGCATTAACTAGGTGCGTTGCAGAATACAGAAAACTCATTTCATAGTGACTGAGTGAGTATGAACAGCATTTAGATACCATATTTATCAGCGTATAACACGCACAGGTGTATAACACGCACATTCATGTTAAGAGGGAAGTTTCAGTAAAAAAAAATAAAAAATTTAAATAAGGAACTTTGAAGCAAAATAAGGGTCAGTGCCCATCTGCAGCCTCACAAGTGCCATTAATGCAGCCTCACCATTGCAGTCAATGCAGCAGCCTCACCATTGCCATCAATGTAGCCTGATCGATGCCCATCTGCAGCCTAGAGGGGACAGGGAGGGGGGCAAGATGAGCGCCGACAGATTACATACAATGAGAATCTCCTATGATAGACAGAACAGTGGTCCAATGGCAGCCCAGGAGACAAAACTTCCTATTACAGAGGCTGCCAAGTAAACAGGAGATTCTCACTGTATGTAATCTGACAGCACTCGTTCCGCCCCCCTCCCTGTCCCCTCCGAGGCAGCTAAAATTTAAGTATTGGCGTATAACACGCATACGCTATTTGCACCCGATTTTCAGGGTGAAAAGGTGCGTGTTATATGCCAATAAATACAGTATATATAACGTGACAAGTGATGGTGCCAAAAATTATGAATAATCATGAGTAAAGCTGCCCCTTTTAAAGTGGATGAAACCCCTTTGGATAAGTGAAAAAAATGTAGAAAAATATGTGGCGCTAATTCATGTGATAATTGTAAAACAATTTAATCATTCAACATATGTGACAAATTCATACAAAACCACCCATGATAATGAAGTTCATAATAAATCAATAAAAATATATATAATAGTCCAAAAAAATTCCTCAATATATCTTCACAAAAAAGTCCATTCACTGTGATCCAAAGAAAAGTGCAGGAACAAATTTATCCTTCAGATAGTGCTCCACCACAAATTGTACGTGAGAAATACAAATTCACCAGAACGTTAAAATAAATACTCCTTGTAGCAATATTGAAATCTTTCAACCAGCAACAAGTGATGACTAGACATGTGCAGAATGAAAAAATTAGTTTTGCTTTGATTCGTTATTTACATAAATTTGTTTAGTTAAATTAGTTTCATTCGTTTAATTTGTTTTCAAATCGAATTCGAAAAGGTTTTCGAATTGGAATAGTTTTCCAATTTCCAAAAAAGAATAAAATAGAATATAAAAAAAAAGGAATAGAATAGAAAAAAAAAATATATAAATGTTTTCTATTCTATTACTTTATTTTCTATTCTATTTAACTTTTTTTGGAAATTGCAAAAGTTTTCGAATTCGAATGTGAAAACTATTTGTAGTTGAAAACAATTTGAAAACTATTAGAAAACTATTCGAATTTTGTCCAAATTTTTTCCCGTTATTTTGTATTTGTTTGAATTTGGTATTGTTCTAATTCGTAAATTCATACATTCGAATTTCCGAATAATGAAAATTTGGCCGAATTTTTATTCGTAACGAAATGAACTGCACATGTCTAGAGATGACTCTAAACCACTAATGCCGCGTACACATGATCGGATTTCTCATCGGAAAAAGATATGACGGCTTTTCTGACGAGATTCCGCTCAAGTTTGCCTTGCATACACACGGTCACGCAAAAGTTCGCTGAAATTACGAACGTCAAGAACGCGGTGACCTACAACACTACGACGAGCCGAGAAAATGAAGTTCAATGCTTCCGAGCATTCGTAGGGATTTTGCGCATCGGAATTGCCACAGACGATCACATTTTCGGATAGGATCTTTTCCCGACCGAAAAATTGAGAGCATGCTCTCAATCTTTTGCTGGCTGGAATTCCGCCAGCAAAAGACCAATGGAGCATACACACAGTTGTGTTTTCTGACGAAAAAAATCGCATCGGTCATTTGCGGGCTGAAATTCCGATCGTGTGTACGCGGCATAAGTGTCTAATTGGCAATGGTCAAACATGGGAGAAACATGTTGAGAATCACAGCGCAATATGTTTATTGCAAATAAGTAAAAACAGGTAAGTAAAACAATGCGCACTTACTTATTTAGGAGTGCTGTAAATCCGCACCAACGTATACAGCTTTAGATTAATGTGCTCGCCAAAGCACAAGAGATGGGAACCAAGAAACCGGATGTCATGTCAGTAAAGGGCGGATGTACAGCCTCTATGCACTTTGTGTTCAACGCATCCTCAGGAAGCTTGTCCGCTGCTATTTTCTTGAAACCTTATACAGTAGTACCTTGGATTACAAGCATAATCCGTTCCAGAAGCATGCTTGTAATCCAAAGCACTCGTATATCAAGGCAAGTTTCCCCATAGGAATCTATGGAAACTCAGATAATTTGTTCCAGTGTCACTGCTAGTGTATGTAGTACCACATGTGGCCAGAGATGGGGGGCGGGGCGCAGGAGACACTCGGAGACGCTGAGTGTCTCCAAGCATCTCCGAGTGGTTCTGAGTGTCTCCGGCGCCCCCCCCATCTCTGGCGACATGCAGTACTGCACACTCCAGAGGCTTGATTTCTGCTCGTCTTGCAAGACAACGCTCGCAAATCTAAACAGGATTTAAAAAGTTTTGTATTGCGAAATGCTCATAAACCGCGTTACTCACAATCAAAGATTTTACTTTATACCCCACCATTTATTATCATTGGCTAAGAGAATGTCTGTAGTAGATTATTTCCAAACATTTCCAGAAATTGTATTTCTAATTAAATATGTTTAGAACACTACTGTACACATTGATATCCCACAAATTCATTCATGAAAACTTACTGAAAACATGCTAAAACCATGATTTTGGATTTAATATTAATAATGATCTATGTAGCCTCATATGCCTATAGCAAAACCATGCAAATGGCATATAACCAATTAATCGAAATTGGATTCAATCAATCAAAAAACAAAACAACCATATTTAATATATATATTGAATAGATTAAAATTATGGTATTTAACCCTTTATTAAACAAAACAATAAACTATATTCTACCTCTAATGCCATCTAGTGGATATAAATCAAATTACAACCATAGATTGAAGACATAATGTCTATTAACATTCCAAAAGCAAATTTAAAATTCTTCTTTAGAATACATCTTTAATGATAACCTCAGCATGTAATACACCATTTATTGAGAGTTTTTTGTATGAAGGGGGTTTAATGACACTTTAAGTAAATGAGACACAGACACTATATGCTGCCATTAGATTATCATAAGCCTATTGTTTTTTTTTAATGTGTCAAGTTTCAAATACGCTGAAGTTCAATGGTATGATGTAAGATGTTTAAAAACAGATTGATATCTGTATTATAGCCTTGGTATTTGTCTTATTCTTCCAGGTGTTCCTAATTCAGAATAATGCCATGGCCGCAGGACTTCTATCATACCCAACGTCTGAAGTCCCCAGTAATCAGCCTCCCCCTTATGCTGCCCAATAAGGGAAGAAGAAGAAGACAGAATACAATAGAATCAAATTCAATGGAAGATAACATAGGAAAAAGTAATCAAGCCTGATTGAACACAATGCTTAATAAATGCTTATGAGTCACAATGATAATGAAACAATATCATTTTCATACCCAATAACACCCCTGGAGTGAATTAGTTGGTATTGTCTGGGGTAAATGGGTCAATGCCATTGCTTTCAGTGCAAACTATGATAAAGTCCAGCATTTGAAATAGGGTTACAGCTTATTTAAAGGTACATTCACAACGGCCTTTACAACGTGGTGGCTGGTGTGTGGTGGAAAAACACCATGGCGCTGATGTGCCCATCACAGCACATCTCACTGTTCGCCTTTTCTTTGTAAATAAAATGTATTGAAATGTTACACAGTGACCTTGCACTGCATGGCGGCCAATAGAACTTTGTGAAATGAGATGGATTGCCACGTTGTTCTGGAAAAAAACTATGGCTTCCTATACTTTTATTCAGTGTACACCACTGCAATGTGGTGGTGTGAACCAGCCAGGTCGGGAACAGGGCATTTTGCCCTATATTTTGGTGGCACTGCAATAGAATAGCCACCTAATGCAGTCCTGCAACACTTGGTGTGTATGTAACTTTAACCCAAGTGCAAAATGTAATATATTGCAGCTTACCAGTTCTTGGCTATGGTGGCTGCATTCGTTTTCTTTAGGGGTGCACTGAATGGAAATTTTGGTGCCAAAACCCAAACTGAAAATGTAGGATGCACTAAGCTGAAAATCGAAAATGACAGTTTTTAAAAAAATATTTCTATTTTTATATATAATTGTATTATATTCGACTTTTTAATTAATATCATCAATTTAAATGAATATGACTTTATTGTTGGCCATTATTAGCACTTTTAGTGCAAGAAAAGCTTAAGAAAAATGCAGTCTGCAGTCTCTAACCATCTCTTGTATCATGTCCTCAGTCTCTAAGGACATGATACAAGAGATGGTCAGAGACTGAGGACATGATACAAGAGGTGGTTAGAGACTGAGGACATGATACAAGAGATGGTTAGAGACTAAGGACATGATATAAGAGATGGTCGGAGACTGAGGACATGATACGAGAGATGGTTAGAGACTAAGGACATGATATAAGAGATGGTCAGAGACTGAGGACATGATACAAGAGATGGTTAGAGACTAATCATCTCTTGTATCATGTCCTTAGTCTCTGATCATCTCTTGTATCATGTCCTTAGTCTCTAACCATCTCTCGTATCATGTCCCCAGTTTCTGACCATCTCTTGTAGCTTGTCCTTAGTCTCTGACCATCTCCTGTATCATGTCTGCAATCCCTTACTTAAACACACTGCTGATAGTATTAGCAAAATTTCCATTCAGTGCACCTCTAGCAGACATGATACAGGAGATGGTCAGAGACTGCAGACATGTGGAAAGCCACATTCAATTCGCATATGTGTGAACCTAGCCTAAGTCAAAGGAGTCACATCCCTGGTGACAGCCCTAGGGAAAAAAGGGGAAGAAGAGCGGGGCTTTCAAATCTCTGGACCGCTGCACCAGCTGGGTTGGCAGTTACAGCCAAATCAACTACAGAGGTGAGTGCATCGGGGACCAGTGGGTGTGGAAAGTTTAGCGTGTTAGGTCACCTTTTCATTTTTTTGTACAAAAGTGAACTTACACTTTAAATTGTTTGTAAACCCTAACAATGGAATTCTCTTAGTGGTCTATTTATCAGAGTTTCACAAAACTTTGCAGAACTTTCACCCAAGAGAGATATGTTTTTCCAATTAAACCTGATGTGAAAAATGAGAGAATCTTGGGTGAAAATATTATATCCTCTACAACCACACTATCCAACAAATCAACAGTTTTTATAAACCCTTACAATATAAAAAGCAGCTGTGAATAAATATAATATTATATCCTCATACAAAATTATTGCTAAAGTTCAAATAGGTGGGGTTAATTTACTAAAACTGGAGAGTGCAAAATCTGGTGCAGCTGTGCATGGTAGCCAATCAGCTTCTAACTTCAGCTTGTTCAATTAAGCTTTGACAAAAAAATTTGGAAGCTGATTGATTTCTATGCACAGCTGCACCAGATTTTGTACTTTATTCAGCCCATCTTTCCTCCACAAATATAAAGTGTTTGAGTTGAGTTGGATTGTTACTGAGATGCCTGTTTATGCCTATGACATGGTGTGACCTGTATCAGATTGAAATGTTTAGAGCAGGGGTCCCCAAACTGCGGCCCTTTGCTTGGCTTTATCTGGCCCCTGAGGCATTATTCCCGCCACTGACACCAACAATATGTCATAATTCCTGCCACTGACACCAACAATGGCACACTATTCCTTCCACTGACACCAACTATGGGGCATAATTCCTTCCACTGAAAATCAAAATCGGTCACTATTCCTCTCGCTGACACCAACTATTTCTTCCGCTAATACCAAAGATCAGGCATTGCTTACTCCCACTGGGCACAGTCTGGCCCTCCTAATGTCTGAAGGACAGGAAACTGGCCCTTTCTTTAGAAAGTTTGGAGACCCCTGGTTTAGACCAATGGTGAGTTAATGGCTCATTTTGAACATGCTGTATATATCAGATGCACTATATTCTTGTATTGCAAAAAATTTGATTTTTCAATAAAGCTGATTCTTGGACAAAAAAAAAAAAAAGTTTATCTATTCAAAAATAAAAAGTTTCAACTTTTTTTTTTTGGAAAGACATCAATTTACTTTTTGGCCTGGAGACACAACAAGAAGTGGGAGGAAATCTCTTCAAAGCAAAGGTAAATCCTCTCCCTGAACAAACAAGTGTCCCAATTCGAAGATTTACCGTCGCCTTATGTTAAGGCCCATACACACAAAAAATACCGCTTTCTAAGCGATTGTACGATAATCTGATCATTAGTACATGGATTTCAAGAGCAGATCACAACAGTTCATCCAAAATTACCGGAGGGAAAAGCATGAAAAGTTTTCTCGTACGATACCAGATTATACGATTTTCCTTTAATCCGTACAGTTGTCATCCGAAAGTACCATACAAATATAATACATTACATCACTTCCGAATTTTTATTCTGTCATATGAGAATTTTTGTAACTTTAGTAACCTCTTTAATTTTCTATATGAGACTAGCATACAAAAAAATAGACGATCATTCGTCCAGTAATCTCATCCTGTGGACCAGGCATTATGGTGACAGCTGTGCAATGTTGGATTTCTCATTATTTTCTGCCCCAATGATGGTGGTCATTAGGAAATGAATCCCCCAGTGGCTAAACAGACAACACAATAGGAGCACCAGACCAAATATTGAAAGGATCCAAATTGCATAAATAATTATTCATATGTACACATAAAGCTTCCAATGTGTTTTGGGGGCTTAAGACACTTGTTCCTATTCAGGGTTTGAATATAGCAGGATACGTTAAGTAGACAGTGATGTATAAGATACGAGGGCTGTACTGGAAATTAAAAAAGTAGACATAAGTTTTTATTAACATACACAGGTCATTCAAATTTCACATGTTGGCAGAGCAACTCATCCTCCATAGTACTCTTATTTTTCATTGCAGGTATATAATGGATTCCAAGCAGAAGCAATGACATGCTGTCACTGAGTTCTTGACAAAGGCGGGGTGCAGACTGTCCAACATCCACAGATAGCTACAGAATGTTTATGGAGATGACACCATTGACAAGAGCAATGTCTCTTCATTGGGGACTGTTGTCAGTGGTGTCATCTCGGTAAACATTCTGTAGCCTTCTGTGGATGTCAGACAGCCTGCATCCCTCCTTCATCTAGAACTCAATGACTGCACCTTGCGTCTACTTGGAATCCAAACACAAAATCTTATACACCAGCCCATCTGGCCCGCTTTATACTGAATTACCCCTTTATGTGTTACCGAGGCTGTACCCAGGAGGACACTATGACACGTATCTGGTGTCCAAAGGAAAACAGATTATGGGCCTGGGTTTACAATCTCCTCCATACATTACTTTACTATAAGATTCACAAAAATCCTTACGAAGCTTTTCTTTATAAACCCATTGCTACACTTTTTCATATTGAACGTATGCTAGTCACTCATATCTTATATCATACATATTCCACAAGTACTTTACTTGAGTAAAATAAAATGTGGATACATGGGCCCAAAGGCCTGAGAATGAAAACAGGTGCAGTAACAACAATCAACGATATTGTCCATTTGGATGAATAAAGTACAGCAGCATGAAGGCAAATACTGTCCATCAGATTGCAAAGACTTCAAAAAGAAAATGGGTGCTTTATCTCTATAACCAGGGATCCATAGGCACTCATATCTTTATGATTCAATCATTTTATTGAATTTTTACAAAGAAAGGAAACAAAATAAACAAGACACAATCATTGCGTTTGACAATGTGCCAAACCATTGGATTACATATTAATGAGCACACCGCTCTCAGGTAAGGAAATTAAGTCATACATAATACAAGATATAAAGGACCAAGCCCTCCCATAATCTCTTTCTGGTCAGAGGGGCTTTCAAAAGTGAAAAACATCCAAGAACAGACACTCCCCATTACTGGGGTTCATAGAAAGAGGAGGATGGTGTGCATTCAAATGTGAGTAAACGAAGACTGAAACAGAAAAGAAGAAAAAGAAGAAGAAGAAAAGAAAGAAGAAACAACAAGAAGGAAAGAGTACCATGTACACCAAATAGACATAATCTAGCGTATCAACATATTCACAAGCTGCCTGTTTGAATTAAACATACATTTGGGCCAAAGTAGACCATATGAAATTAAAGGATTTTACTAGAGGTAATAGGTGCATTCTTGTTCGGCTAACATGGTGGGGTCTGCTACGGGGAGTTGTATGGAATCTAGAAATGCAGAAATAGTAGCATCCGTAGGCTAGGGAGCGGTAGGATTACCCTTTAAATTATATATGCTGAGTAGTACCTCTGGAATATAGGGACGGGCGAACGGTTCGGCCCAAGCATAAGTTCGGGCCGTACTTTTGTTGTTCGGTCGTTCGGCGAACAGCCAAACAAATGGGTTGTTCGACTGTTTGTTTGGCCCCCCGAACTGACCACAATGCATTGCAAGCCCTGATTGGCTGAAGCAGTGTAAGCTTCAGCCAATCAGGGTACAGAGCACTGTCAGAGTCATGATTGGACACTGTCATCATGACTTTATCCAATCATGGCTCATTCCCGCCCCACAGTATAAAAGTATTCTTTCAATGGCAGCCATTTTCAGTGTGATTTTGGCATAGAGAGAGATAGAACAGGGCTTTGTTCAGTGCTATTAGTTAGTTAGTGTGCTATACTGTGCTATTTTGCTTCAATTGTCAGTGTAGAATTTTAGTTTAGTGTCAGTCTAGGTATAGTGTGGGGGACCATCATTCAGCTTTGCATAGTGTGCAGCTAGAGTAGGGATAGCTCAGTTAGTTTCACTGTAGTGTAGTGAAACTGTGTCAGTAATCTTGACATTAGTGTATACATAGCTCCCAACTGTCCCTGATTTTGAGGGACTGTCCCTGATTTGGAGCAATGTCTCTGTCCCTCTTTCCTCCTCATTTGTCCCTCATTTTGGTCTGATCCTCATAGTTTTATATAAAATGCACTTTTTATCTTTCAAAAAGTGTTTCCCAGTGCTAAACCCTTCATCCAAATTCTAAATTGCTGCATTTGTAAATTTTTTTTTTTTTATTATTTCAATACTTTTTATTATTTTGTAGTAAAACAGTGGCAAACAACAAAGTGAAGTAACACATGCAATAGTTGACACAGCTGCACACCCCAAAAAGCATTGCAAAATTAGTGGAAAAGTTTCCCCAGGGGGCTTTTGAGCAGCAAAATATTTCTGAAACAATGTTTAGTAACCATGTTTAGTGAAAATATTATTTAATTCAGACATAGAATTTTCAGTAGTCGACACAAGCAACAACAAAGGACCATCTCCCATGGCAATCAATTCATTAAAAAAGTTCTAATTGAACAGTTACATTGTATCAATACTATCCATATGAATCCCCATGAATACCCCAATGCATTTCGACCCTTTTTCTTTTTCTGGTCTTCTTCAGGGGGATTTTAAATTCTAAAGAGATACATCAAAAAATTCCATTAGGATTTTCTACAATATACAAAACATGATAGATCATTTCGTGATATTTTGAAAGTTTTGAAAGTACATCTCCATATATATGGCGAAGTACTTACCACTTGGGAATAGGAAAGTGGGCTTGTGTCGCATAGTTTAAGATAATAAAAACCGTTGCGTGCGGTTGTCCCACAATGTTTTCTAATTCCCTCTGTCACCTCTGGGCACGTCCATAGTCCACAGGGCTTGCAAGGAGCCACGCATTTGGACCCAGTGAGGAAGGTGTAGGGCGAGGCACATGTAATTTGATATTTGCAAAAATTAGTATGTAGTCAGCGGGTGTCCGGTGAGTGTTCCGTATTGTCCTATATAGCCAGACTGCTTAATATTCAAAACAATAAGGTGGTCTTGACTAATATTGTCCCTTTGCTCATATTTTAATAATTTTTGGATCTAAATTGTGATATGTGAATATATGATAGGTTGAACTAAGTTTATAGAGTACTTGACTGGTCATGAACCCGAGGTCACTGAAAAAAAAATAATAAAGCACTAACTAACTTATGATTTGCATTATCCGCTATGGAGCCCGGTTTGAAATGATCTAATGACATTAGGCTCCTGCTGCAAATCTATTAAAAATAATAAAGCATTTAGTATTTCAGTGACCTTGGGTTCATGACCAGTCAGCCCCTGTTTATGGGCAATGGCATGCTCCATCCTTAAGGGTCGACTGTGCCCGTCCCCGGGGATGCCCTTTGTGGAGTTACTTCATCCCTTGATTTTTTCCGCCCATTCTGGGATTTCAGTCTCTGTGTCTCATGCCAACACTTTTTCTTTCCTTCCTTTTTTCCTGTACTTCTTTCTGTTTTCTGGTCTTGGGCCCCAGTGGAGCTGTGACGGGTCGTATAGTTCTTGCTGGATGCAGAGAATGTCATGGAAACCCCTATGTGAACTTGAGTGGTTAGTATTTATATATATTCATCAAATGAACAAATGTTGTAATTATATTATTGTGGATGATTTATGTGATGCGAATTCTATACTCACTGTTGATATTGATGAAGATGTCTCATATTTTGTCTACTTACTCCAGTTCTGCTTTGTAACTTTTTAGATGAAAATTTTTTTTATCCTGACCAATTGTTGCTACCCCTGAAGAAGAGGTCAACCCCCTTTTCACCTCGAAACGTCTGGTCTTATGGTTATTGTTGTTCAATCAACTTTATCATTACAATTGGTCATTGTTCCATGTATATCAATTTTCCTCAATTGTATGCATCCATTTTATCTATGTATTACTGTTAGGTCATGATGATGCTCTTTTATATATTTTCCTCCAAAAATATTTAAAAACTTTTAAAAAACCTCTACTATTCTTGTACTATATAGGAAGTGACCCTCTGTAAAGTCCTGTTAGAGGAGCTATACTCCTGTGAGTGTGTTTTTGTTTTGAATGGCAGATTGTACAACTAATTTAGCAGCTCCTTTGGGGGTAGTGTGCTACATGGAGGTCCCACCGAGATCTGCTTTCACAGCTAGCCCGCTGGCCATCGCCCCTAGCAACAGTTGATCGTTGGAATGCACCCTTACAGTTGGGACATTTTTACTGTGAAATTAGTGACTGCTGCCAGTTAGCCTGCAATTTTAAAATGCCGGCCATCAGGTGTCACTGGGAAGCAGAGGGAAAATGTAGTGCTACAGTTCCTCGCACGCCGAGCCAACAAGTTGGGGGTGGAGTCACACCCCAAAGGAAAGGTTTAACCAATTTCAGCATGCAACGCCCAATACACGAGGCGGAGGAAGATGGCGGAGCGTGTCCGGAGCGCATCCGCCATGCAGTGGCCATTTGAGATGCAGGATCGGGTCCTAATTGACACCGGAATTCAGTTGGAGCTCACCAGAGGACTGGCATTGGGAGTCATTGGAGGAGTGGAAAGACTTTGTATGCTGTGTCCTGGATGTCAGAAGCCTACGGTCGGTGTCAGTGCTTGGACACGTTGTGGGTATTGTGGTGCTCAACTTACTAGTCTGGGACTGGTGCAGCAGGAAGTCAGATACTACTCCGCCAGTCTTACAACCGGACTTTGTCTGCCACAAGTTCAAGTCAGTCAAAGGGCCAAAGAGGGTCGCGTGTCGCTTGATGCAGCAGTGGAGGAGCTCTCGTTTGATTTGGCTGAATCGGAGATACCGGAGGACCAGTTAGAAACTATTTGGGAAACCTGTGGCCTGGCCAGGGACCTAGGTACTGCTAGTGGCAGTAGACAGTCTCTGGAAGAAACCCCTGAGGAGCCGGCTAAAAGTAAGTCCATTGCTGTGCCTGTCCGGAAGGAACCGCAGTCACGGGAGGGAGATCCCTCGGGTGAGCCAATGCCGGGCTGTAGACTGGGGGTCACCGCAAGTGCTGGAGAAATATGGATCTCTAGAAAATTTGTTTGAATGGTCATCCCTGGAAGGGACTGACTCCAGTGAAGAGGAAGAATGGTTTCTGGAAAGTTCCACCTCTGCCGGAGCTTCCACTGGAGCCCCGAAGGGTTCACCAAACTTTCTGCAACCCTCAGTACCTTCCATTAGACTTTCTGCTAATTTAACAAATGCTCTTTCTACCGGAGCATCTACCTATCAACAACGGGCTATCAGAGCCACTGACTCTTGTGTTCTGCTTGGGCGGGGAAGGCCCAAGGACTTGCCAAGGTTTTCTCAGTTTCAAAGAGATGTGCAAAGGAGAGTTGCTCAAGAGTTGGGCTTAGACTACCCGTATGTTCCGGATCGTGTCATGAAAATAATGGAAAACACCCGGGAGCAGTGGGAGAGTGATTTGGTCTGGGTCTTTATAGTGATTAGAACACCCCTCTTTTTGGAGTGAAAGGTGGCATGGTAGATGTGGGGATACTTGGAGTTGGAGCAGAGAGCTGTAGAAGAGGGTAGCAAGTGTGTCTCTTGGACACATAGAATGTCACTTTTAAGTTTTTCAGCCTTGTGCCATATGGAGTGACGTTTAGCCGGATGGTTCAAACCTTTAGCGTTTAGAGATAGTATAGTGATGGGCATGATTGGTTTCCAGGTGTGTAGTAGGATGTGGAGAAAAAGGTAAACACTTACGGTTAGATGTTAATAGTCCCAGTGTGGGCTGTGTGGATGGTGACAGAAGCTTGGGTCAGGTGGAGTTGGAGATCGTGGTTCTATGCCGTGGTGCCAGAGCAGCTGTGTAAACAATAAGTCAGGTTAGATTGATACAGGTAAAACGTATGAAAACTGTCCAGTTTGTTGGAACTTCGCCTTAAAGGGTTCGGAACCTAAGCAACAGGAAAAGGTTCCGGGCTCAGCTTCTTAAAAACAAGAAGCTGAGATCAGCTATGCCGCTGTGGGGGGGAAACAGCTAAAAACTAAAAAGGACTGTGCAGATAACATTAAACAGTGAGGGAGAAAGGTTTGTTGTTGTGTTAGGCCCGGCTGGCCAGGCGTAGACTGCACTCAGGAACTCTTTGGTCCTTGGGAGCGACGAGAGTGCGAGGTTCTGCGTTGCTATAAAGGTGGATCTGCTCCTTTGGGGGGGGGGTTCCAGGATGATGCCCCATTCATGTAGCAGGTACATGCCTTTTTGTAGTACGCTCATAGTATGCGTGGTGCCATTTCTGGTGATGAGGAGGGTTGCTGGGTATCTCCATTTATACTGAATCTTGTGGTTGTGTAGCCCTTTTGTGATGGGGTTCAGGTTTCTCCTGAGTTGCAGCGTATATTTTGAAAGATTTGGAAAAATCTGGATTCCCTCATATGGTCGTGGTAAGGGTGCCTTGGACCTAGCTTCAGACATCATTCTCTCCTTGACATGAAAGAAATGAACGTGCATGAGCACGTCTCTTGGAACAGACACCTCTAGATGGGACGGTTTTGCGATTCTGTGGATCCTGTCTATGATAATATTTCTGGGGGATGTGTCAGGCAGGATAGTGTGCATAAGGTCCCTTGCATATTTACTCAGGTCTGTTGTTTCAGGGACCCCCTGCAATTTGATGTTGTTACGTCTCGAGCGGTCTTCAAGGTCGGCCAGCTTGGCCCACGCCCAATCTTGCTCTTCCCTTACCTCCTCATATGTATCAATTAGGTCATTCACAGTAGTTGTGCATTCAGTCATGTCTGCTTCAATGTTAGTGACCCTGTTTTCAATATGATGCATGTCGGTGGAGATTTTATGAAAAAGGGAGGACAGATCTGTCATCAATGATCTCTGCAGTGACATGAGCATGTCCTTAAGGCTAGTGTCCCTGACTGGCTACCCTGTGGTGGGAAAGAATGCCATGGAGCTGTGCAGGGCCTGGTTGGAACTCAGTGGATTGAAGGCCTGGGCCTCGAGTAGCGGTAATGGCGGCCGCAGGTGCGGTGCATCCATCCCGCATCCGAGCCTTGGCGGGGCTGCTTGTTAGGGGATCTGTCCCTGGGTCAAATGTAGGGGAAGGAGGATGAGCTGTGAGGCCCATTTCTTCCTGTGTGTCACCGGAAAGGTCCGTGTAGGCCGCCGCCGCCATCTTGGGGAGTACTGACCTTGTCCTCAGGAGAAAACATGAAGGATGTCAGTTTCCTGGGCTTAAACTCTCCCATCCTCTTGATTCGTTCCTCATCTAATGGGAACGAATACCTCCGGTCTCGGCCGTGACCAGGAAGTAGCGACACCTGGCTCCTATCTGACGCGTTGCGTCACTGCTCACGTGACTTTCTCAAAGGGTCATGGAGTCAGGTGTCAATGTGCCAGTTTAAATAGTCTCCTCCGCTGTCATAACCACAGCGAATTCAGGAAATATAATAATTCAATAAAAGCATCATGAAAAACTAAGTAAAATATTCGCTGGGAATTACAAATGAGTACACATGTTTAAAATATTTGATAAAAGATTTCCGTCATAAAGATATACGAATCAGTCACATAATAATTCATACGATACATAGCAAGTGCCATCTAGTGGTTAGAAGGATAAATGCAGATGCAGAGAATCCTCCAGAACTCACTGATGACATCTAGTGGAAATGTGATAACTCACACTTCTAATGAAAATTCTTAAAAATACACGGGACACAATCCAGGTCCCAATGATGACATCTAATGGAGAAGTAGTAACTAACATTTCTAAAATCCCTACAAACCTAAAAAACGTCATCCAATGACCAGTGTAAAACTGCAATGATAAGAAACTAAACAACTGGTCTAATTGATGACAACTTTTGAAAATTCAGCAGCTCAATAGCTCAGAATAAAAAGCTCTCCTGCACCATCTAATGGTAAAATAAAGAATTCCACCAAAAGAACAATCTAGACAGTACTAAGAAATATAAAAATATTATATATATATATCTATATATATATCTATATCTATCTATCTATCTATCTATCTATCTATCTATCTAGATAGATAGATAGATAGATAGATAGATAGATAGATAGATAGATAGATAGATAGATAGATAGATAGATAGATAGATAGATAATATTTAATAATTAGATAAAAAACAATTTAAGTCAAATTCGACGTTATGTCCTAATGGCGTTAAAATACGTAATTCATATATCCATCGGGACTCAGCTTGACTAATCTTAATTACTTTATTATCACCTCTCCAATGGGGTTGTCACACTGCCACACAGGTCAGTTAGCGCCACATATCTATTTATTCTTATTCATTTTGAGTTGTGTGAGATCACTTTCTTATGTTATCAGCTCCTTTCCATGTTTTCACATTGTGGTTTTGCGCATGAGTTATCCCCCATTGACGGTTGAACACTGTCTATTTGTTTGCGTTACTGCCAGTTTAACGCCATTTACTTCTGTGTGCGTTACTGCCAGTTTAAGGCCATATAGTTTTGCGTGTGTTACTGCCAGTTTAACGCCATATAGTTCTGTGTGCATTGCTGCCAGTTTAACGACATATCGTTTTGTGTGTGTTACTGCCAGTTTAATGCCATATAGTTTTGCGTGTGTTACTGCCAGTTTAAGGCCATATAGTTCTGTGTGCGTTACTGCCAGTTTATCGCCATATAGTTCTCTGTGCGTTATTGCCAGTTTAACGCTATTTACTTCTGTGTGCGTTACTGCCAGTTTAACGCCATACCGTTTTGTGTGCGTTACTGCCAGTTTAACGCCATATTGTTTATATGGCGTTAAAATGGCAGTAATGCCAGCAAAACTTGTGTAGTTCTGTGTGCGTTACTGCCAGTTTAACGGAATATCGGTTTGTGTGCATTACTTCCAGTTTAACGCCATACAGTTTTGCATGAATTACTGCCAGTTTAACGCCATTTACTTCTGTGTGCGTTACTGACAGTTTAATGCCATTCAGTTTTGCGTGCGTTACTGCCAGTTTAACGCCATATCGTTTTGTGTGCGTTACTGCCAGTTTTAGCGCCATATCAATTTGAGTGCGTTACTGCCAGTTTAATGCCATATAGTTCTGTGTGCATTATTGTCAGTTTAACACCATATTGTTTTCTGCATTACTACCAGTTTTACGCCATTTACTTCTGTGTGCGTTACTGCCAGTTTAACACCATATAGTTTTGCGTCCATTACTGCCAGTGTAACGCCATATAGTTTTGCATGCGTTACTGCCAGTTTAACACCATATACAGGGGGGACGGAAAGTATTCAGACCCCCTTAAATTTTTCACTCTTTGTTATATTGCAGCCATTTGCTAAAATCATTTAAGTTCATTTTTTTCCTCGTTAATGTATACACAGCACCCCATATTGACAGAAAAACACAGAATTGTTGACATTTTTGCAGATTTATTAAAAAAGAAAAACTGAAATATCACATGGTCCTAAGTATTCAGACCCTTTGCTCAGTATTTAGTAGAAGCACCCTTTTGATCTAATACAGCCATGAGTCTTTTTGGGAAAGAAGTTTTTCACACCTTAATTTGGGGATCCTCTGCCATTCCTCCTTGCAGATCCTCTCCAGTTCTGTCAGGTTGGATGGTACAAGTTGGTGGACAGTCATTTCTAGGTCTCTCCAGAGATGCTCAATTGGGTTTAAGTCAGGGCTCTGGCTGGGCCATTCATGAACAGTCACGGAGTTGTTGTGAAGCCACTTCTTTGTTATTTTAGCTGTGTGCTTAGGGTCATTGTCTTGTTGGAAGGTAAACCTTCGGCCCAGTCTGAGGTCCTAAGCACTCTGGGGAAGGTTTTCATCCAGGATATCCCTGTACTTGGCCGCATTCATTCTTCCCTCGATTGCAACCAGTTGTCCTGTCCCTGCAGCTGAAAAACACCCCCACAGCATGATGCTGCCACCACCATGCTTCACTGTTAGGACTGTATTAGACAGGTGATGAGCAGTGCCTGGTTTTCTCCACACATACCGCTTAGAAGTAAGGCCAAAAAGTTCTATCTTGGTCTCATCAGACCAGAGAATCTTATTTCTCACCATCTTGGAGTCCTTCAGGTGTTTTTTTTTAGCAAACTCCATGCGGGCTTTCATGTGTCTTGCACTGAGAGGCTTCCGTCTGACCACTCTGCCATAAAGCCCCGACTGGTGGAGGGCTGCAGTGATGGTTGACTTTCTACAACTTTCTCCAATCTCCCAACTGCATCTCTGGAGCTCAGCCACAGTGATCTTTGGGTTCTTCTTTACCTCTCTCACCAAGGCTCTTCTCCCCCGATAGCTCAGTTTGGCTGGACGGCCAGCTCTAGGAAGGATTCTGGTCGTCCCCAAATGTCTTCCATTCAAGGATTATGGAGGCCACTGTGCTCTTAGGAACCTTAAGTGCAGCAGAAATTTTTTTTTTTGTAACCTTGGCCAGATCTGTGCCTTGCCACAATTCTGTCTCTGAGCTCTTCAGGCAGTTCATTTGACCTCATGATTCTCATTTGCTCTGCCTTGCACTGTGAGCTGTAAGGTCTTATATAGACAGGTGTGGGGCTTTCCTAATCAAGTCGAATCTGTATAATCAAACACAGCTGGACTCAAATTAACCACTAGGCGTCCGCGCTATAGCCGAAAGACGGCTACAGCGCGGACTTCAATTGCCGGGAGGGCGTCCCTGGACGTCCTCCTGTTTACTTCCGCATTGCGCGCTCCCGCGAGCGCGCATCGCGGAAGTTTTGTGCTGGCCGTGTCCCTCGGACACAGCCAGTCACAGATCGCCGTAAACGGCCAATGACGGCGGCCGTTTACAGTGCGATCGGCGGTGCCAACGAGAGATGATCTCATATGTAAACATATGAGATCATCTCTCATCGCCGGCTCTCCCTCCTCACACAGAGACAGCGTGTGAGGAGGGAGAGCGGAACCGCTGCGGCAGTGAGTGTAAAAGAGAAAAAAAAAAGTGTCCCGCTGTTAACGGTCCCTGTCATCTGCCCCTGCCATGTGATCTGCCCTGCTATCTGCCCCTGCCATGTGATCTGCCCTGCTATCTGCCCCTGCCATGTGATCTGCCCTGCTATCTGCCCCTGCCATGTGATCTGCCATCTGCCCCTGCCATGTGATCTGCCATCTGCCCTGCTATCTGCCCCTGCCATGTGATCTGCCCTGCCATCTGCCCCTGCCATGTGATCTGCCCTGCCATCTGCCCCTGCCATGTGATCTGCCATCTGCCCTTGCCATGTGATCTGCCATCTGCCCTGCTATCTGCCCCTGCCATGTGATCTGCCCTGCTATCTGCCCTGCTATCTGCCCTGCTATCTGCCCTGCCATGTGATCTGCCCTGCCATCTGCCCCTGCCATCTGCCCCGCCATCTGCCCCGCCATCTGCCCCGCCATCTGCCCCGCCATCTGTCCCGCCATCTGCCCCGCCATCTGTCCCGCCATCTGCCCTGCCATCTGTCCCGCCATCTGCCCTGCCATCTGCCCCGCCATCTGCCCTGCCATCTGTCCCCAGTGCCATCTGTCCCCACTGCCATCTGTCCCCACTGCCATCTGTCCCCACTGCCACGTATAAGTGCCATCTGTCATCAGTGCCACCTGTCATTAGTGCCACCTGTCATTAGTGCCACCTGTCATCAGTGCCACCTGTCATCAGTGCCACGTATCAGTGCCACCTGTCATCAGTGTCATCAGTGCCACGTATCAGTGCCATCTGTCATCAGTGCCACGTATTAGTGCCATCTGTCATCAGGGCCACGTATTAGTGCCATCTGTCATCAGTGCCATGTATTAGTGCCATCTTTCATCAGTGCCACGTGTCATCAGTGCCACATAGTGTGCCATTTGTCATCAGCGCCACATGTCATCAGTGCCACATATTAGTGCCATCTGTCATCAGTGTCACGTGTCATCAGTGCCATGTATTAGTGCCATCTGTCAGTGCCACGTATTAGTGCCATCTGTCAGTGCCACGTATTAGTGCCATCTGTCATCAGTGCCACATATTAGTGCCATCTGTCATTAGTGCCACCTGTCATCAGTGCCATGTATTAGTGCCATCTGTCATCAGTGCCACATCAGTGTCAGTGCCACGTATCAGTGCCACATCAGTGCCACGTATCAGTGCCATTTGTCATCAGTGCCACATCAGTGTCACCTGTCATTGTCCTGGTTCTCCAGGGCCTTCAAAAGTGTAATAGGTAGTCAACAAGTTAGATGTGTAATTTATGCTCCTAGAACACTTGATGGTGCTCCCTGCATGTTGGGCCTGTCTATGTGGCCAGGCTGCGAAAAAGTCCCACACATGTGATATCGTAATACTCAGGAGGAGTAGCAGAATGTATTTTGGGGCGTCATTTGTGGTATATACATGGCATGTGAGAGAAATAACCTATTATAATGACAATTTTGTGGGGGAAAAAAATAAAAATAAATAAATCTTCATTTTGCAAAGAATTGTGGGAAAAAATGACAACATCAAAAACCTCACCATGCATCTTACTAAATACCTTAGAATGTCTACTTTCAAAAAAGGGGTCATTTGGGGGGTATTTGTACTGTCCTGACTTGTTCGGGTCACAAGAAATGAGATAGGCCGTCAGTACATCAGATGTGATCAATTTTTTATGATTTGCACCATAACTTGTAGACTCTATAACTTTCACAAAGACCAAATAATATCCACTAATTTGGGTTATTTTTACCAAAGATATGTAGCAGTATAAATTGTGGCCAAAATTTATGAAGCAAAATTACTAATTTGCAAAATTTTATCACAGAAACTAAGAAAAATGCGTTTTTTTTCAAAATTTGCGGTCTTTTTTCATTTATAGCGCAAAAAATAAAAAACCCAGAGGTGATCAAATACCACCAAAAGAAAGCTCTATTTGTATGAAAAAAAGGACAAAAAATTCATTTGGGTACAGTATTGCATGACTGAGTAATTGTCATTCAAAGTGTGAGAGCGCTGAAAGCTGAAAATTGGTCTGGTCACGAGGGGGGTTTAAGTGCCCAGTTGTCAAGTGGTTAAGGTGTAGATCCATCTCAAGGATGATCAGAAGAAATGGACAGCACCTGAGTTAAATATATGAGTGTCACAGCAAAGAGTCTGAATACTTAGGACCATGTGATATTTCAGTTTTTCTTTTTTAATAAATCTGCAAAAATGTCAACAATTCTGTGTTTTTCTGTCAGTATGGGGTGCTGTGTGTACATTAATGAGGAAAAAAATTAACTTAAATGATTTTAGCAAATGGCTGCAATATAACAAAGAGTGAAAAATTTAAGGGGGTCTGGATACTTTCCGTCCCCACTGTAGTTCTGTGCGGCACTGTACATTTGGCGCATTATATTGCAGTATATTATAGTGTATCCGTGGAGTGTGTCTGTGTAGTGTGAGTACCTAAAGTGCACCAAACACCTCTTTACATTGATAAAAGTGCATCTACGTACAGATTTCAACTTCTTTATTACATTTGCTTATAATCACCGCCCCCTCCCTCCCAATAATGTCTGGGAGGACAACAAGGAGAGGGAGATGTTCCCTTGGCACTGTAAGGGGGCCAGCAACAAATGTGTCCACAGGCAAAGGTGGACGTGGTGGACAGTCCTCAGGCAGGGCATCGTTTCCACTGTTTAGTGAGTTTGCCTGTGCTATCCAGCCACAGCATGCAGAGGAGGTGGTGGACTGGCTTACTAAACCTTCTTCATCCTCCTCATCCTCTGTCACGCAAACAGAGACAAGTGTGCAGTCCCCTGCAGTTGCCAGAGTGGATAAAACTGCCTCCTTGTCCACATCTATTCCTGCCATACAGTGGCGTTGCTAGACGGGGGCGGGGGGTGCGGTCCGCACCGGGTGCCACCCACTAGAGGGGTGACACCATTCTGAGGGTAATGAAAGCCCTGGCTCCCTTTGACAGTTTTTTTTTCCTGGACACACCTCCAGCGCCGCGGCCGTGCCTGCCACGTGTTCTCCTCCTCCTCTGTCTCTGACTCCTGCCCAAGCCTGTCTCGATCTGCAGCTGCTCTCCACCCGGGCGGCGCGGCTGCACACTGCCCTCTCCTCTTCAGCAGCCGCTCGGGTGTTCTGTGCACCTGAGCTGGTGCGGTAACGTGCGGAGGGTGTCGGCTTGAGATGGGGGGGGATGTCCTCCGCTGCCTGAGGTGAGATGTTGTGGCTTTGGGGGGGCTTGCTGATGAGGTTGGTTTATGCTTCTGGTTACAGCTATATCATATAGAAGGGGGTGGTTTGTTCTGGGGGGAGGTCTGTACTTATGGAGGGGGGTGGTTTGTTCTGGGGGTCTGTACTAATGGAGGGGGGTGGTTTGTTCTGGGGGGAGGTCTGTACTAATGGAGGGGAGGGGTTAGTTCTGAGGGGTCTGTACTAATGGAGGGGGGTGGTTTGTTCTGGGGGGGTCTGTACTAATGGAGGGGAGGGGTTAGTTCTGAGGGGTCTGTACTAATGGAGGGGGGTGGTTTGTTCTGGGGGTCTGTACTAATGGAGGGGTGTGGTCTGTACTAATGGAGGGAGGTGGTTTGTTCAGGGGGGGTCTGTACTAATGGAGGGGGGTGGTTTGTACTAATGGAGGGAGGTCGTTTGTTCTGGGGGGGTCTGTACTAATGGAGGGGGGGGTGGTCTGTACTAATGGAGGGGGGTGGTCTGTACTAATGGAGGGGGGTGGTCTGTACTAATGGAGGGAGGTGGTTTGTTCTGGGGGGGTCTGTACTAATGGAGGGGGCTGGTTTGTACTAATGGAGGAGGGGGTGGTTTGTTCTGGGGGGGAGTCTGTACTAATGGAGGGGGGGTGGTTTGTTCTGGGGGGGGTCTGTACTAATGGAGGGGGGTCTATACTGAGGGGGGTCTATAGTGAGGGAGGGGGAGGTCTATACTGTGGGAGGGGGTCTGTACCGAGGGGGGTGGTCTATACTGATGGAGGGGGTTTATACTTTGTAGAGGGTCTGCACTGACGGGGGGGGTCTTTACTTAGTGGAGGGGGGTCTGTACTGGGGGGCGACTATAGTTGGAGTGGGGGGGTGACACCATGTTTTATCGCACCAGGTGACACCGACCCTAGTGATGCCACTGCTGCCATAGCCCCATCATCAGCCATTGAGGAGTTAGCCACTTGCTCCTTGATGATGCCCAGCCAATACTGGATTCAGATGTTGGTTCTGAGGTTGAGGATGACAGGAACCTGAGCCTAGAGAGAGGTAAGAACAGTGGTAGACAAATTGGCATTCATGTTCCCCAAGCCGCAGCTTATTGTAAAGTTGTCTCCAGTGGTAATGATGAAGATGGAGGAGAATGGAGATGACGATGATGATGATGATGAGGTCACTGATGCGACTTGGGTGCCAGATAGAGCAGAGGAGGAAACTGAAGGTGAGGCAGTACAACCCCAAGGAGGCCGACATCAAGAAAGAGTAGAGAGCAGCCACCCTATTCCATCACATTCTGCAGCTGTTATCTCCCGGCCCACTCCCCAAAGCTAAGCTGTCTGGGCCTTTTTTCAGCACATCTGCAGCAATTCGCACTGTTGCTATCTGCAAACTGTGTCTCAGGCACATCAAATGTGGCAAAAACACCAACCATTTGGGTACCACATGCTTAACAAGGCATTTGACGTCCAACCACTTAGCCCGTTGGCAAGAGCACCTAAAATACACAAAAGGGGCACAAATCTGTCCTTCCTCCTCCTCCTTACCCACTTCAGTCTGCCCCTGCAATACCAAGTCATGGGGTCCAAGACAGGGATGATGGTATAGCACAGGGTGTCCCGGGTCCTAACAGCACATCTGCCAACAGCACACCACCAGCTGTAGACTGTAGCCGATAAATTTCTCTGCCCCATCTGCTGCAGCTGAAAAAAAATACAGTTCCTGCCACCCACATGCCCAGTGTATGAATGCAAGCTTGTATAAGTTGTTGGCTCTCCAACTTCTGTCTTTCAGCCTGATGGATTCTGCTCCCTTCCGTGAATTTGCACAATGTGCTGTACCACAATGGCAGGTTCCAGGTCGCTACTACTTTTCACGTAAGGCTGTTCCATCTCTCTACCATCAAGGCAGTCAGCCGTAAAATCCACCTTACTGCTGACACGTGGTCCAGCAAGCATGGGCAGGGACAATATATTTCATTCACAGCACACTGGGTAACGCTGCTGCAACTCGAAAGAATGCAGGACAGGGCTTGGTGCTGCAGCTTGTTGTGCTCCCACATCTCCATACAGCTGGTGGTGATGATGATGCCAGACCTGTGAGCTCTACCCCCTCCTCCTCCTCCTCTGCCACCTCCATGCCCTCCTCTGCAGAATTGTCCTATAAACATCAGGTACCCCCTAAGCGTTCAAAAGTCTATTCCCAGAGTCAGGCTAAAAGTTGCCATGCAGTGCTTCAGCTGATGTATTTCGGGGACCATACTGAAGCAGAGATTCTTGCAGCTTTGCAGGGACAGGACCAGAGGTGGTTCACACCACGCCAGCTGGAGCCAGGAATGGTGGTGTCCGATAATGGCTCAAACCTCCTGTCCACCCTTAGACAGGGAAAGTTGACACATGTGCCATGCCCGGCACATGTCCTCAATTTGGTGGTGCAGCATTTCCTAAATACGTACCATGGGTTGCAAGATGTACTAAAGCAGGCCAGAATAGTCTGTAGCCATTTCAGGCGTTCGTACACAGCCAGTGCTCGGTTGGCTGACATTCAGCAGGAATTTCACCTGCCCGTGACTAGGGATGAGCTTCAAGTTTTTAGTCGAACTCATGTTCGACTCGAACATCGGCTGTTCGCCAGATCGCCGAACAGCGAACAATTTGGGGTGTTCGCGGCAAATTCGAAAGCCGCGGAACACCCTTTAAAAGTCTATGGGAGAAATCAAAAGTGCTAATTTTAAAGGCTTATATGCATGGTATTGTCATAAAAAGTGTTTGGAGACCTGGCTCCTGCTCCTGCTGGGTCCCCCTAAATTCCATACCAGGCCCTTCAGGGGAACCGCGCGCCAAAACTAAAAAATAAATTGGCGTGGGGTCCCCCCAAAAATCCATACCAGACCCTTATCGGAGCATGCAACCTGATAGGCCGCAGGAAAAGAGGGGGGACAAGAGAGCGCCCCCCCTCCTGAACCGTACCAGGCCACATGCCCTCAACATTGGGAGGGTGCTTTGGGGTAGCCCACCAAAGCACCTTGTCCCCATGTTGATGAGGACAAGGGCCTCATCCCCACAACCCTTGGCCGGTGGTTGTGGGGGTCTGCGGGTGGGGGGCTTATCGGAATCTGGAAGCCCCCTTTAACAAGGGGACCCCCAGATCCCAGCCCCCTGCCGTGTGAAATGGTAAGGGGGTATTTCCCCTACCATTTCACAAAAAAACTGTCAAAAATGTTAAAAATGACAAGAGACAGTTTTTGACAATTCCTTTATTTAAATGCTTCTTCATTCTTCTATCTTCTTTCTTCTTTCTTCCTCGGTTTCTTCCTCCATCTTCTTCTTCTTCTGGTTCTTCTGGTTCTTCCTCCGGTGTTCTCGTCCAGCATCCACCCCTGCGGCATCAGCGTCTTCTTCCCTTCTTCTCCTCGGGCCGCTCCGCATCCATGATGGCATGGAGGGAGGCTCCCGCTGTGTGACGCTTCTCTCTTCATCTTCTTCTCTTCATCTTCTTTTCGGGCCGCTCTGTATCCATGATGGCATGGAGGGAGGCTCCCGCTGTGTGACGCTTCTCCTCTTCTGACAGTTCTTAAATAACGGGGGGCGGGGCCAACCGGTGACCCCGCCCCCTCTGACACACGGGGACTTAACGGGGACTTCCCTGTGGCATTCCCTGTGACATCAGAAGGGGGTGGGGTTATGTAACAGGTGACCCCGCCCCCCTCTGACGTCACGGGGAATGCCACAGGGAAGTCCCCGTGCGTCAGGTCACCGGGTGGCCCCGCCCTCCGTTATTTAAGAACCGTCAGAAGAGGAGAAGTGTCACACAGCGGGAGCCTCCCTCCATGCCATCATGGATGAGGAGCGGCCCGAAAAGAAGATGAAGTCAAGAAGATGAAGAGAAGAAGATGAAGAAAAAGATTGAGAGAAGCGTCACGCAGCGGGAGCCTCCCTCCATGCCCGAGGAGAAGAAGATAAGAAGACGCAGTGGAGGAAGATGCCGGACGAGAACACCGGAGGAAGAACCAGAAGAACCAGAAGAACCAGAAGAAGAAAAAGATGGAGGAAGAAACCGAAGGAACATAGAAGATAGAAGAAAGATGATAGAAGATAGAAGAAGCATTTAAATAAAGGAATTGTTAAAACTGTCGTTTTTAAAACTTTTTTTTGCATTGATACATGTGCCCTGGGGCAACCCAGGTCCCCAAACCCTTTTTAGGACAATACCATGGAAATTAGCCTTTAAAATGAGCACTTTTGATTTCGAACGTTCGAGTCCCATAGACTTCAATGGGGTTCTAACGTTCGTGCGAAGTTTTGGTCTGTTCGCAAGTTCTGGTGCGAACTGAACCGGGGGGTGTTCGGCTCATCCCCACCCGTGACATGCCCACCAGGTGGAACTCAACTTTAGGAACTTAATGGCAGCCTCTATACTCTCTTACTAAAGGTTTCTTTTAACTAAGTAGGGGGTCAAAGGATCATTTTATTTTCAGTGAAGTTTTTTAAAACTATATATAGAAGGTAAAAAATTCAGATTGTGGATATCCAAAACTATAATACAGATTTGATATGTAGTGTATTCTAACCACTTCAGCCCAAGGTTTTACCCCCTTCATGACCAGGCCATTTTTTGTGATACGGCACTGCGTTAATTTAACTGATAATTGCGCGGTCGTGCGACGCTGTACCAAAATAAAATTAATGTCCTTTTTTTCCCACAAAAAGAAATGTATTTTGATGGTATTTGATCACCTCTGCGGTTTTTATTTTTTGTGCTAAAAACAAAAAAGACCGACAATTTTGAAAAAAAAAAAACATATATTAAATAACAATATTTTTTACTTTCTGCTATAAAACATACCATACGGTGCAGAGGTGGTTAAAGAGTAAAAATTATTCTTCTCAGGGTAATCTATGTACATCACAAGAGTTTGATTAAACTTTGTTGCAGATTCCTACCTTTTGTTGTTCTGAAGAAATAGCTGTTTGTTTGTGTGGAATCTGTATGGTTTGCATCCTTTTAGACGTGATTTCCCTTTGGGAGTATTTCACAAAAAAAGACATTTTTGTTGCAGCGGATGCCCAAAATCTGACTTGTATCTTAGTGCAGACTTCTGGAAGAATCAGTAAGCCAAAGAGCACCTCCAGATAGGCATATTGCATTGCATTTTACAGAAATTTACATTGCTGCAGATGGAAAAGGAAAGGTAATTTTTTTTAGTAACATTTAATTACAATGACTTGAATCGCTATTGTATATGCAATTTTTTTGTCCCATGTGAAGTTACCCTTTAAGGAATGAATGGACTTTTATAGCTTCTTTATTATTATGTGTCTCTTCATTCTGATCAAAAATATAAATTGCAAGAGGTTGCTGTTTTGTTTCAAACAGGTGTTTCAGGCACAGCATCTTTAGCACAGAAGCAGTACCTTTTCTCTTCCTACTGCAGCTGCTCCAGGTCACCACTAGAGAGAGCTAGAGGGAAGTAAAGAGCTTCAGCACCCTTCAGTGGCAGCCAGGAGCATCTGCAGGTAGAGTGGCAGTAAGCATACGGTTTCCAGTCTAGAGGTCCTGTTTCTGAAACATCCATTTATTTGTTTCTGAAACATCTACTAGAACAGGTAGTCCTTGTTATTTATATTTTTAAGAAGGCTACTAGGACAAGTAATAATAAAAACAAAGTCCTTAAAGTGATAACCTTTCACAAATTCACCTCTATCAAATTTAAATTGTCTTGTATTTGGAATTTTGCATGCAGTTAAATGAGATGGTAGGTCAGTGCAGTCTAAACTAACACAGACCAATATTTGTTTCAATATTTCTGCATAAGATAGTCCACAGCAGCTTGATGAAGACAAAGTCTACTGTGCTATAGATTATAGCTAATGGGAAACTGTATTGATTTCTTTCCTACAATAGTTACTAGGATTGTGGAACACAAGATAGAAGCAGCTAAGTCACTCATTAATTATTGATTAACCCATTCGAAGAAAAGGGGGTATGAATTATAAAACACCTAGTTTTCTTTTTTAAATATCCATAAATCACTGATGGAGGATGAAGAACTTCAACACAGGAAGTGAATTAACTGATTTTCTTTATGTACAGATCTGAAGTCACTGATTTTCTATACATATATGAAGTAAAGTCACTGATTTTCTGTTTACACAGGAAGTGAAGTCACTGATTTTCTGTATCTACAGGAAGTGAAGTCATTGAATCCTGTACATACAGAAAATCAATGACTTTACTTCCTGTTTGTACAGAAAATCAGTGACTTCACATCCTGTACATACAGAAAATCAGTTACTTCACTTCCTGTACATACAGAAAATCAGTGACTTCATATCCTGTACATACAGAAAATCAGTTACTTCACTTCCTGTATATACAGAATATTAGTGACTTCACTTCCTGTGTTGAAGTTCTTCATCCTCCATCAGTGATTTATGGACATTTAAAAAAGAAAACTAGGTGTTTTATAATTCATACCCCCTTTTCTTCGAATGGGTTAATAAATAATTGATGAGTGACTTAGCTGCCTCTATCTTGTGTTCCACAATCCTAGTAACTATTGTAGGAAAGAAATCAATACAGTTTCCCATTAGAAAATCGATGACTTCACTTCCTGTAGATACAGAAAATCAGTGACTTCACTTGCTGTATAAAACAGAAAATTTGTGACTTTGAATCCTGTACATACAGAAAGTCAAAGTCACAGATTTTCTGTATATACAGGAAGTGAAGTCACTGATTTTCTGCATATACAGGAAGTGACATGCAGGAGCATAGACCACCGAGGTCTGTCCACCAGCACACAAAGCTTACTCCCCAGTATCCGCAACAAGTAATGTTTGTAGCTCACTTCTCAGTATCTATTTCAGTTCCATGATTCAATGCCTTGATTGATTATTAAGGATACTAGATACCATCCTCCCCATGTGAAAGAGTATAGGGTACATAGAACCCCTACTCATTCAAGAGTTTTTGACAAATCTTTTAATGAAAAAAAACAAACAAACATACGTGGTTCGCCAATATGTCACTGCCCAGTGATATAAATCATGTCAAGCACAATACCCACCATGATTGATGGTATGGATTTTTGGCGGGGCCTCACTTTCTTGATTTGTGTATGGGGTTCCCTCCTAAAATCCTTACCAGACTTGAAGTCTCTCTGGTATAGAATTCAGAGGGGACCTCATGCTTTTTTTGGGGGGGCTCACTTTTTTTATTTTTGTGTGGGGCTCACTCTTAAACTTCATACCAGACATGAAGGATCTGGAATAGAATTTTGAGGGGACCCCATGACATTTTTTCTGTGTGGGGCCTCCCTTAAAATTCATATCAGACCTAAAGAATCTAGAATAGAATTTTGAGAGGACCCCGTGTCTTTTTTTTTTTTGCATGGGGCCCTTCTTAAAATGTATACTAGACCTGAAGGACAAGTTCTTTAAAGGATATGTTCACCTTTGGGAACATGTTAGACATGTAACATGTTTCCACTGCTGCTGCCTCTCCTTGATCTGCCACTTCTATTGCTGTTTGCAGCTGTCGGCTTGTAGTTTTAAATAAACTACCAGAGCACTGGTGAGCGCTCAAGGTAGTTCATTGATGGTTCCTGTCATTGTGTAACTGCCTGCCCATATGAGGTATGAGCCGACAGCTTACACTGACAGGGTACAGGAGCCCTTCATTGCCTCCATGATCTGCTGATTGTGGGTGCAATGCCTTACAGGCTCCTAATAAAAAAAAAATGCACATTTTTTTTTACCTGCAAAAAGATGTACATTTTATTATAATTTTAAAAGGAGAACTTATCCTTTAATGGAAAAGAAGGTATATCTACTGCCAATCAATCACTGCCCAGCGATATAGATCATGTCAAGCACAATTCCCACCATGACTGATAGTATGGATTTTTAGGGGGACCTCATCTATTTATTTTTGGGTGGGGTTCCCTCCTAATATCCATACCAGACCTGAAGCATCTGGAATAGAATTTGGAGGGGACCCCATGCCGTTTTTTTTTTTTTTTTGCTTGGGGTCCCCCTTAAAATTAATTCCAGACCCAAAGGACAAACCCATTAATAAAAAAGAATGTACATCCATTGGCAATCAGTCACTGCCCAGTGATACAGATCATGTCAAGAACTAGTTAGGGAGGACCTCACTAGTTTCTTGATTCTTATTTGGGTTTCCTTCTCAAAATCCATACCAGACCAGAAGGGTCTAGTATAGAGTTTGGAGGAGGCCTCCTCCAGTTTATTTTATATATTTTTTTTCTGGGGGGGTCTATATAAGACCCTTACCTAAGATAACAGTCTGACAAACAGAATGAAGCAGCTGAGAGCTGTCATTTTGCCAGCAATTTAAATACACGTTTTTCTTTGGGAGCCTCAATCCAGTTTTTCTCCTTTTTCTTGGGGTCCCCCTTAAAAATTATACCAGACTTGAAGGGCCTGGTATAAATTATGGGAGGAACCCCCACACTTTTATTTTTCTTGAGTGGTTGTTACCCCTTTATCATCAGATCCTAATTTAGGATAAGTCTTTGAGGCGGGGTTCACACTTATGTGATTTCATGTAATTCGCACCGCATTCCCGTGCACATCACATATCATGTCTGTGCGGTGCATATTCAGCCTGTAGTTTCTATGGCTGAAATCGCATTGTATTCACACCAAAATGATGCAGGACCCTTTTTCTCTCTGCACTGGAATCGGATTGCATGGGTGTTCAGACCCATGCGATACGATTCTATCCAATTCCACAGTTCGCACTGCGTTCTGCAAACCCATTTGGGGGTGTCATTAAGGCTCCATTCACACTCGTGCAACTTTGGACATCAAAGTTGCATGACAAGTCGTTCTCCACGTTTTCCAATGATACCCATTCATATATGCGCGACTTAGACTGGGTTCACACTATTGCGTTCTGAATTGGATGTGGGTTTCCCTGCATCCAATGTGCATAGTAGGAGATTGTGACTGAGTCTCTATGGAGCCGGTTCACACATCTCCAGAGAGGTTGCGGTGCGAATTGCACAGGAGTCCCGTGCGTCTTTTGGTCCATTTCAGGTTCAAATTCAGCCAAAAAATTGGGCTGAAATAGGACCTGAACCGGTGAGTGGAGACGCACCGGACCCCCTGCTGTGAGCTGCTCTGTGATCTAGTGTGAACCCAGCCTTAAAGTTGCAGCGACTTAGCAAATTTAGTATATGCACTACTTTGGTCTGACTTTCATGCTACTTAAGAGCCATAGACTTTAATAGTAACCCTCAGAAGTTGCATGAACTGAATGTTATACAATGCAACTTGTGTGCAACAGTTGTCCATTATCACTGGTCAAAGCCAAAATTTTATCCAAAGTGCCCCCATCCAAAGTTGAATCAAAGTTGCACTCCAAAGTCGGCACAACTTTGGAGTCGTAGAAGTTTAAATGGCGCCTAACTTTATTTTGACCCCCGCAGCGGTTTGCAGAGTGCAGTGTGAACTGCCTGCGATTCTGATACGGTGTGGGAACCCGCACAGGTGCTTTACAGGCACTATTTTTAGTGCTAAAGCGCCTGAAAAAGGCCTCCAGTGTGAAAGGGGTCTAAGTGCCAGTTTTACCGCAGAAGATTTTATACAAATGTGCCACTTCACAGGCAGGGTCAGGGGCAGGCATGTTATTTAAAGGAATTATGCATTTTTATTTAAGGATGAGCTCCGGCGTGTTCGCATGCTGCACAGGAAGTCGGCAATGCACTGTGCTAATCACAGGCAGTGAGACATTTCCCGATCTCTGCAGCCGCACATCGTTAAATGTCTCACTGCCTGTGATTAGCGCTGTGCAGTGCCGAGTCCCTGGCAGGCTCGGCATGTGCAGCATGCAAACACGCCGGAGCTCATCCTTATTTTTAATATTTCACTTTAGACTTTACTAAAATTGCTGCTCCCCACCAAATTGATTGATGTGGCCTATTAGATCTGTGAGGAAAAAAAAAAACAATTATGGTCAGCTCTCCTGCCACCTGTCCTTGTTTGAGACCATTGACGAGCCGAACACACCTGGGTTTGGTGAACATTACTAACTTTTGGGTGCAAAATCTGAATCCTATTGAAGTCGATGGCAGCTAAATGTTGAAAAAAAATCAGAAATGCCATTTTCCAAGCTAATAGGCAAAGGATTATCAAATAAATGGTATGGAGAGGTGTGCACTGCCTTGAAAAACATGTATTGAAGCAGGAAAAATTAAAAATTCTGATTCCCGGGCTGCAATGATTTTTAGTAATGCTGAAACATTAAAAATGGAAAATTCCATTAAATAACATGCCTGGGGAAGTACTGACTCTTACGTGTAAATTGTATATAACCAACTGCAGCAAAACTGACATTTACAAACAAAAAGTGACAAAGTGACAGCTCCCAGACACTTTTTTCAGTTTGTAAGCAAAACAGCCAGGGATCAGGGGCAGGAGGGGCGGCTGCCCTGGGCACTGTGGTATCATGTGAGGTGATGGGGGAGGGGATTTTTTTAACATGGGGGGAATTTGGGGGGGGGGGCAGCAGGGGCTAAGTATTGTTCTAGGAGGGGAAATGGGGTGGTGCTAAGAGTGGGAGAAGATTTGTGCTAGGAGGGCAGATTTGGGGGGAATTTGTGTTGCAAGGGAGGGATGTGAAGGGGGGGGCAGAAGATGTGTACTAGAAGGGGAACATTTAGGGGTAGAGGATTTGTGCTAAGAGGGGTGAATTTCTTCTGGGGGGGGGACATTTGAGCTAAGAGGGGTGATTTCAGCAGGGGGGCGGACTTGTACTGGGAGGCGGGGGAATTTATTCTTTTTTAGGGGGGGGAGAGAATATTGCTGACACATAATGCTCATACATCTTAAGAGGGGCACAATTTGACATGTTCGCCCTGGACTCTAGATGACCTTGTTCCAGTACTGACAGGGATTTATCTAGACCTTTATCTAGACAAGCCTCTTATCCTAGATGAGGGTCTGATATAGATAGTAATTGAGGACCCTCACACAAGAAAAAAAAATGGTGTGGGGTTCGCCCCATAATTCATTCCATGCTCTTTAAGTCTGGTATAAATTTAAAATGTGGGACCCATGCAAAAAAAAAGAAAAAAGAAAAACATGGCACAAGGTCCTCCCCATATTCTATATGCCGCCTTTGAGAACGTCCAATGAAGAAACGCGCAAGGCCGGGCTACGCTTTCACGTCATTTCCGGTACGGAAGTAGGGAGCCTGGAACGCAGGTGGAATGCACGCAGTGTACCGGCTTCCCCTACACACTAGCTTTGTAGTATTTTCGGGTTTTCCCATACTTTGGATGGGAAGTCATTGATTTTATTTTATTTATTTTAACCACTTGACGACCGCCTCACGCCGATTTACATTGGCAAGGTGGCAGAATCCAGGCAGGCAGAATCATGTACATATACGTGATCTACCTTCTGCGGGTGGGTGTCCGATCGGACCCCCCCCGGTGCCCGAGGTGGTCGGCTATTGTCCAGCGGAGATGAGGGGGAGACCATCCGTTCCTGGCCCCCCTCTCTTCTGTGCCAGGCACACAAAACACCCCCCTTTACCCCCTGATCCCCCCCGATCACCCCTCCCCCCCCTGTCACACTGACACCAAGCAGTTTTTTTTTTTTCTGATTACTGCATGGTGTCAGTTTGTGACAGTTACTGTGTTAGGGCAGTTACTGTTAGCTCCTTTAGGTCTAGGGTACCCCCCTAACCCCCCTAAAAAAGTTTTAACCCCTTGATCACCCCCTGTCGCCAGTGTCGCTAAGCGATCATTTTTCTGATCGCTGTATTAGTTAGGGAGGTAAATATTTAGGTTCGCCGTCAGCGTTTTATAGCGACAGGGACCCCCATATACTACCTAATAAATGTTTTAACCCCTTGATTGCCCCCTAGTTAACCCTTTCACCACTGATCACCATATAACTGTTACGGGTGACGCTGGTTAGTTCGTTTATTTTTTATAGTGTCAGGGCACCCGCCGTTTATTACCGAATAAAGGTTTAGCCCCCTGATCGCCCGGCGGTGATATGCATCGCCCCAGGCAGCGTCAGATTAGCGCCAGTACCGCTAACACCCACGCACGCAGCATACGCCTCCCTTAGTGGTATAGTATCTGAACTGATCAATATATGATCCGATCAGATCTATACTAGTGTCCCCAGCAGTTTAGGGTTCCTAAAAACACAGTGTTAGCGGGATCAGCCCAGATACCTGCTAGCACCTGCGTTTTGCCCCTCTGCCCGGCCCAGCCCAGCCCACTCAAGTGCAGTATCGATCGATCACTGTCACTTACAAAACACTAAACACATAACTACAGCGTTCGCAGAGTCAGGCCTGATCCCTGCGATCGCTAACAGTTTTTTTGGTAGCGTTTTGGTGAACTGGCAAGCGCCAGTGGCCTAGTACACCCCGGTCGTAGTCAAACCAGCACTGCAGTAACACTTGGTGACGTAGCGAGTCCCATAAATGCAGTTCAAGCTGGTGAGGTGGCAAGCACAAGTAGTGTCCCGCTGCCACCAAGAAGAAGACAAACAGGCCCTTCGTACCCATAGTGCCCTTCCTGCTGCATTCGCCAATCCTAATTGGGAAACCACCACTTCTGCAGCACCCGTACTTCCCCCATTCACATTCCCAACCAAATGCAGTCGGCTGCATGAGAGGCATTTTCTTTATGTCCTCCCGAGTACCCCTACCCAACTACCCCCCCCAAAAAAGATGTTGTGTCTGCAGCAAGCGCGGATATAGGCATGACACCCGCTATTATTGTCCCTCCTGTCCTGACAATCCTGGTCTTTGCATTGGTGAATGTTTTGAACGCTACCATTCACTAGTGGAGTATTAGCGTAGGGTACAGCATTGCACAGACTAGACACACTTTCACAGGGTCTCCCAAGATGTCATCGCATTTTGAGAGACCCGAACCTGGAACCGGTTACAGTTATAAAAGTTAGTTACAAAAAAAAGTGTAAAAAAAAATAAAAATATAAAAAAAAAATAAAAAATAGTTGTCGTTTCATTGTTCTCTTTCTCTCTACTCTCTCTCTCTCTCTATTGTTCTGCTCTTTTTTTACTGTATTCTATTCTGCAATGTTTTATTGTTATTATGTTTTATCATGTTTGCTTTTCAGGTATGCAATTTTTTATACTTTACCGTTTACTGTGTTTTATTGTTAACCATTTTTTTGTCTTGAGTGGTTATACCAGAATGATGCCTGCAGGTTTAGGTATCATCTTGGTATCATTCTTTTCAGCCAGCGGTCGGCTTTCATGTAAAAGCAATCCTAGCGGCTAATTAGCTTCTAGACTGCTTTTACAAGCCGTGGGAGGGAATGCCCCCCCACCATCTTCCTTGTGTTTCTCTGGCTCTCCTGTCTCAACAGGGAACCTGAGAATGCAGCCGGTGATTCAGCCAGCTGACCATAGAGCTGATCAGAGACCAGAGTGGCTCCAAACATCTCTATGGCCTAAGAAACCGGAAGCTACGAGCATTTCATGACTTAGATTTCGCCAGATGTAAACAGCGCCATTGGGAAAGCATTTTCTCACACTGATCTTGGTGTGGTCAGATGCTTTGAGGGCAGAGGAGAGATCTAGGGTCTAATAGACCCCAATTTTTTCAAAAAAGAGTACCTGTCACTACCTATTGCTATCATAGGGGATATTTACATTCCCTGAGATAACAATAAAAATGATTTAAAAAAATGAAAGGAACAGTTTAAAAATAAGATAAAAAAGCAAAAAAATAATAAAAAAAAAAAAAAAAAAAAAAGCACCCCTGTAGCCCCCTGCTCTCGCGCTAAGGCAAACGCAAGCGGCGGTCGATCGTCAAACGTAAACAGCAATTGCACCTTGCATGTGAGGTATCACTGCGAAGGTCAGATCGAGGGAAGTAATTTTAGCAGTAGACCTCCTCTTTAAATCTAAAGTGGTAACCTGTAAAGGCTTTTAAAGGCTTTTAAAAATGTATTTATTTTGCTGCCACTGCACGTTTGTGCGCAATTGTAAAGCATGTCATGTTTGGTATCCATGTACTCGGCCTAAGATCATCTTTTTTATTTCATCAAACATTTGGGCAATATAGTGTGTTTTAGTGCATTAAAATTTTAAAAAAGTGTGTTTTTTCCCCAAAAAATGCTTTTGCAAAATCGCTGCGCAAATACTGTGTGAAAAAAAAAAAAAATGAAACACCCACCGTTTTAATCTGTAGGGCATTTGCTTTAAAAAAATATATAATGTTTGGGGGTTCAAAGTAATTTTCTTGCAAAAAAAAAATATTTTTTATGTAATCAAAAAGTGTCAGAAAGGGCTTTGTCTTCAAGTGGTTAGAAGAGTGGGTGATGTGTGACATAAGCTTCTAAATGTTGTGCATAAAATGCCAAGACAGTTCAAAACCCCCCCAAATGACCCCATTTTGAAAAGTAGACACCCCAAGCTATTTGCTGAGAGGCATGTCAAGTCCATGGAATATTTTATATTGTGACAAAAGTTGCTGGAAAGAGACAAATTTTTTTTTTTTTTTGCACAAAGTTGTCACTAAATGATTTTTTGCTCAAACATGCCATGGAAATATGTGAAATTACACCCCAAAATACATTTAGCTGCTTCTCCTGAGTATGGGGATACCACATGTGTGGGACTTTTTGGGAGCCTAGCCGCGTACGGGGCCCCGAAAACCAAGCACCGCCTTCAGGCTTTCTAAGGGCGTAAATTTTTGATTTCACTCTTCACTGCCTATCACAGTTTCGGAGGCCATGGAATGCCCAGGTGGCACAAACCCCCCCCAAATGACCCCATTTTGGAAAGTAGACACCCCAAGCTATTTGCTGAGAGGTATAGTGAGTATTTTGCAGACCTCACTTTTTGTCACAAAGTTTTGAAAATTGAAAAAAGAAAAAAAAAAGTTTTTTGTCTTTCTTCATTTTCAAAAACAAACGAGAGCTGCAAAATACTCAACATGCCTCTCAGCAATTTCCTTGGGGTGTCTACTTTCCAAAATGGGGTCATTTGGGGGGGTTTTGTACTGCCCTGCCATTTTAGTACCTCAAGAAATGACATAGGCAGTCATAAACTAAAAGCTGTGTAAATTCCAGAAAATGTACCCTAGTTTGTAGACGCTATAACTTTTGCGCAAACCAATAAATATACGCTTATTGACATTTTTTTACCAAAGACACGTGGCCGAATTCATTTTGGCCTAAATGTATAACTAAAATTGAGTTTATTGGATTTTTTTTATAACAAAAAGTAGAAAATATCATTTTTTTTCCAAATTTTCGGTCTTTTTCCGTTTATAGCGCAAAAAATAAAAACTGCAGAGGTGATCAAATACCATCAAAAGAAAGCTCTATTTGTGGGAAGAAAAGGACGCATTGCATGACCGCGCAATTAGCAGTTAAAGCGACGCAGTGCCAAATTGGAAAAAGTCCTCTGGTCCTTAGGCAGCATAATGGTCCGGGGCTAAAGTGGTTAATAAATATATTTTTAATTACTACACTATGGGAGCCCCCCTCTTTCTTTATATGAGGACTCAGTTCTGAGCACCGTGGAGTGATTTTTGGGAAGGTGCTGACCAGTGTGACCCCTTATCTGTGGAAACAGCTGGAGGATCCCGACGGAACATTGGGAGAGCCTACGAGGAAGCCTATCCACGACCACCCACTTATGCCTATTACCTCTGCAGGGGTGACAACATTTGGTGAGTGGGGACACAACGGGGGGAGCACCAAAGTCACCCGAAAAGGATCATGACCGGTTACTCTGGAATTACACTCCTGTGATATACACTTTACTCCTTGGGACTCTATATTTATTTTAATATTTTTAAAATTTATTTTAATTTGATTTTCTATGCACACTTTGTATGGGACTTGGTTTATATATCTTTTATATATATATTTTTCACATATATACTTTATATTTTTCACATACTCCTGTCACTGGGATCTCACATAAGATACTGATTTTTTGTTTACTAAATGTATATATATTTTTGTTATTATGTCATTTTGGAGATCTCATATATATGTATGGTTTTAGTTCACAATATTGGCTTGATAGATATTATATATTTTCGTTTTTTGTGCCTAGGATTAATTTTTGTCTGACCAACCATACATATCTGCCTTTATGAGTACACAGACATCCATTTTCTCATTTAGCACAGTTTCTGCTACATTACATTTTTTCCACCACTGACGGATATACTTATACACACCCAGCCCCAAGAGGATAGGTATTTCCTTCTTTTCCTGGAGGCAGGGTATTCACTTATAATTTGCTTACACTGTACGGTTTATAGGGTAGCACCATTCACCCCACTTTTTTTCTTTTTTATCTTTTGTAAGTTCCATTGGGGACCCAACAGGGAAGGCTGCAACCCGTCATCATCCTGAGCGCGGAGCTACCATATATTTGGGCATCATATGAGGTCCTCTGCTTCCCGGCCGTCTAGGGGGTGTGCGCGCCCGCCACTCGGGAGCCGATGCGCGTGCCCGGCGGCAGCAATGTCCGCCATGTAACAGGGCAGGGAGATGGACCTGTGTGTGTAAACACACGGATCCACGTTCTGTCAGGGGAGAGGAGACCGATCGTGTGTTCCCAGTACAGAGGAACACCGATCAATCCCCTACAGTTAGAATCTCTCTAGGTAACACATTTAACCCCTTGATCGCCCACTAGTGTTAACCCCTTCCCTGCCAGTTACATTTATACAGTAATCAGTGCATTTTTATAGCACTGATCGCTGTATAGATGTCAAGGGTCCCAAAATAGTGTCAAAAGTGTCCGATATGTCCGCCGCAATATCACAGTCACGATAAAAATAGCAGATCGCCGACATTACTAGTAAAAAAAGAAACAATACTAAAATGCCATAAATCTATCCCCCATTTTGTAGACGCTATAACTTTTGCGCAAACCAATTCATTTTCACTTATTGCGATTTTTTTTTTTTTTACCAAAAAAATATAGAAGAATACACATTGGCCTAAACTGAGGAAAATTTATTATTTCTTTTTTTTTTTTTTAAATTGGGATATTTATTATAGCAAAAAGTAAAAAAATAGTGTTTTTTTTTTTAACTTGTCACTCTTCTTTTGTTTATAGCGCAAGAAATAAAAACTGCAGAGGTGACAAATAGCACCAAAAGAAAGCTCTATTTGTGGTACAGTGTTGCACGACTGCGCAATTGTCATTCAAAGTGTGATAGCGCTGAAAACTGAAAATTGGCCTGGGCAGGAAGGGGGTGAAAATGCCCTGTATTGAAGTGGTTAACTTGCAAAGTTCTGCTTGTATCTACTATTCTAAAGACTTGTGCTCCAGATTGATTAGCCACCTGCTATTGATTCAATTAGCGACACACCCAGCCCTGCCGGGCCATCCCCTTTCTATTTAAGCTGGGCTCATTTGTGTAGGCGTTACTTGAGCAGCAAGTAGTGTTTCTAGTACCAGGGTGCTTATTTGGGTTTCTGTTTCAAATAGCCAAAGTGGTTCCTGTATTTCCTAGTGGTGAAGAGTTTTAGTGACCCCCAATAGTTTCTAGCATTTTTGACTTTCCAAGAGAATTTCAACACACCTTCGAGACTCCTAGTGACCCTGTAGTTGGACCCCCTTTATCCTAACATTTGTTTCCCAGTGTGGTCTCCATACACCCAATGTTTTTCAGCTTGTCCCCAGTGACGCTGTGTGTTCCTGCTTGCAACGTGCAGCTTTTCACCTGTTGGGTCCTTCTGGGGTCTTTGTATCTTGTGTACCTCTACTAGCTTTCTGCACACTTGTGTTCTCCTGTTTATTGTAGCTTACTTTTGTTACCAGTGCCTGTGTCTTTAGTCTGCTTTAGTGTTTCTAGATTTCCTGCTCTGTGCACGTTTGCGTGTTACTAGTGATTTTTGTTTATCTATGCATTTCTACTCCCTCCTGGTGACTGTGAATCTCCATGTAATATTTAATACTACTGTGTGAAGGGTTTCTGACTTTTGCTAGCTTGGTCTGTCCTTCCTACTGACCTGTGATCTCTGCACCTCAGCACTGCAAGGGATTCTTACCTTCTTATAAGTCCTTATTATCCAGTAGCTGTCTGCTTGAGTGAGTCTGAGAAGTGCAACCTGAAAATTCATGTCTCCAACTTTAGGAGCTCTGGAGGAGACCAGGCAGGTCTTTAGGCTCTACGCATTGACCTTTCCAAGGGACCTCACTTCGCTATGTGTAGGCATCCCGTGTTCAACCCAAACAGATATTCTTCCTGTTCTAGACTTCTGGTATATTAGTTATAAAAGTGATTCCGCGCTACAGTGTATAAGAAAGAACTAATCGCTAAATAAAGTAAATCAGTAAAGTGTCAAACGAATTAAATGATTAAAAACAGTGTAAAAAAGTGTATACAATAATAAATTCATATATTCATAAATATATATATTCATAAAAAATCCCAGGGCCAATGATTTAAAATAATATTAGTCTCGTAACCACTTTATCAAAAAATGTCCGCCAGGAGGGCGAAAAGTGTAAAAAAGGAGTTCCAATATATGACTCTGTGGACAAGGAGGAGTTAAAATCCCACAAATTATGCTCACAGAGCCCTCACCTTCATAAACTGTTAAAACAGCATAAAATGATGAATTGAAGTCCGTTGCAAGACGTTATTCCAACTTCTACCACCAGGGGGTCCTCCGTGCCATCATATGTAAGATTACAATTGCCTGAAGCATCAGCATATAGCCATAAATACGAATATCATCCGCTATATTAATTTCTACCACCAGATCTCCCAAATATCACTGCACATCCACGTCTTCTCATAGCCTCGTAACCTCCGCAAAATGGGGGGGGGGGGAGAGGGGTGGAAGTGGACAAGGGTGGGAGAGAGAAAGAGAGCCCCAATAGTGTAGTAGGTTAAAGTACACAAGTTTTATTTCAAAGGTTAAAAATGGACTCTTACAATAATGAATTAAAAGACAAGCATATACAATTGCTAAGGCGTCTGAACGCCGCTCTCACATCACTTCCGGTATCGCTCAGTCTACGGCCACTCCCTACGCGCTACGTCATCACATGACTTCTTCAGGGGATCTTACTTCTGGTATATCTGCAATCCCCGGGAACCTTTTGCCCTCCGTGTTCCTCTTAAGTCTCATTATCTCTGTTCCTGCATGTTCAACACCCCACTGCTATTTGATATTTCTGTGCTCCTGTGAGTCCTGCACCTGACCACATTTCCAAACTGCCATTCAGGGACTCCCGCCACCTACCCCCCCCCCCCTTTGTTCCCAAAAAGATGAAACGCTCACGAAAACCTATTTCCATTAAAATCAATAAACGCTTTTACACTGAGGCAATGGGCTGGCAGAGCGGTGAAAAAACTCTCCATTGAAATTAATGAAAAGCTCTTCAAAAGGGTTCAGTGTTTTACTGGCAGTTTAGAAGTGCCTCAGTGTGAAAGGGACCTTAAAGTTGCAGCAACTTCCAACTAGTTCATGCACTACTGTGGTTTGACTTTCATGCTACTTAAGAGCCATAGACTTTAATGGTAACCCTCGGAAGTTGCATGAAAGTCATACCTGAATGTTCTACAATGCAACTTGTGTGCAACAGTTGTCCATTATCACTGGTCCAAGCCAAAATTGTATCCAAAGTGCACCCATCCAAAGTTGCACTCCAAAGTCGGCGCAACTTTAGGGTCGTAGAAGTTTGAATGGCGCCTAACTTTATATTGACACCCGCAGAGTGCAGTGTGAACTGCCTGCGATTCTGATACGGTGTGGGAACCCGCACAGGAATCGCTGTGGTTCCCTCATCACACCAGTGTGAACCTCGCTTTATAAATGAGAGAATTCCTGGCTGCTTTGTTTATAAACAGAACAAATTGGCTGTCATTTATTGGCTTTCCTATTGTCACTTTTTTTTTGTGTAAGTGTCAGTTTTACTGCAGTAGATTTTATATATTGTACAAATTGCCACTTCACAGGCTGGGTCAGGGCATCCCCCACACATGTTATTTAAAGGAATTATGCATTTTTAACATTTCACTTTAGACTTTACTAAAATTGCTGCTCTCCACCAAATTGATTGATGCTGCCTATTAGATCTGTGAGAAAAAAAAAAAGTTGGCTTTCCTGCCACCTGTCCTTGTTTTAGACCATTGACGAGCCAAACACACCTGGGTTTGGTGAACGTTACTAAATTTTGGGTGCAAAATCTGAATCCTATTGAAGTCGATGGAAGCTGAATGTTTGCAAAAAATCAGAAATGTTTTTTTCCAAGCTAATAGGCAAAATATTGTCAAATAAATGGTATGGAGAGCTGTGCACTGCCCTAAAAAACATGTATTGTAGCAGGAAAAATTAAAAATTCAGATTGCTGGGCTGCAATGATTTTTAGTAATGCCGAAACATTAAAAATGATAAATTCCATTAACCACTTAAGCCCCGGACTATTTGGCTGGCCGAAGTCCAGAGAACTTTTTGCGATACGGCACTTCGTCGCTTTAACTGACATTAGTGCGGTCATGCAACATTGCACCCAAACAAAATTGACGTCCTTTTTTTTCTTTTTTTTTTTTTCCATAAATAGAGCTTTCTTTTGGTGGTAATTAATTGCCTCTGCGGTTTTTATTTTTTGTGCTATAAACAAAAAAAGAGCAACGATTTAAAAAATATTGCTTTTTTTTTTTCTTTTTGCTATAAATATCCCCAAAAAATATATAAAAAAACCTATTTTTTCCTCAGTTTAGGCCGATACATATTCTTCTACATATTTTTAGTAAAAAAAAAATCACTAAGCGTATATTGATTGGTTTGCGCAAAAGTTATAGCGTCTACAAAATAGGGGATAGTTTTATGGCTTTTTTTATAAATTTTTTTTCTTTTACTAGTAATGGCGGCGATCTGCGATTTTGATAAAAAAATAAAAATAAATATGTAGAAGAATACATATTGGCCTAAGCTGAGGATATATATATATATATTTTTAAATTGGGATATTTATTATAGCAAAAAGTAAAAAATATTGTTTTTTTTTTTTTCAAACTTGTCACTATTCTTTTGTTTATAGCGCAAGAAATAAACACAGCAGAGGTGATCAAATACCACCAAAAGAAAGCTCTATTTGTGGGGAAAAAAAATGATAAAAATTAGCATTTGGGTACAGTGTTGCATGACCGCGCAATTGTCATTCAAAATGCGACAGTGCTGAAAACGAAAAATTGGCCTGGGCAGGAAGGGGGTGAAAATGCCCGGTATTGAAGTGGTTAACTTGCAAGGTTCTGCTTGTGCCTACTATTCTAAAGACTTGAGCTCCAGACTGATTAGCCACCTGCTATTGATTCAATTAGCGACACACCCAGCCCTGCCGGGCCATCCCCTTTCTATTTAAGCTGGGCTTATTGGCGCAGGTGTTGCTTGAGCAGCAAGTAGTGTTTTTAGTGCCAGGGTGCTTATTGGGGTTTCTGTTTCAAATGGGCAAAGCGGTCCCTGTATCGCCTAGTGGTGAAGAGTTTTAGTGACCCCCAATAGTGACTAGCATTTTTGACTTTGCAAAAAGGTTTTAATACATCCTTTATGCTAGCATTTGTTTCTCAGACTGACGCTGTGTGTTCCTGCTTGCAACCTGCAGCTTTTCACCTGTTGGGTCCTTCTGGGGTCTTTGTGTACCTCTACTACTTTCTGCACCCTTGTGTTCTCCTGTGAATTATAGCTTACTTTTGTTACCAGTGCCTGTGTCTTTAGTCTGCTTTGGTGTTTCTAGTTTTCCTGCTCTGTGCACGTTTGCGTGTTACTAGTGATTTCTGTTTATCTATGCTTTTATCTTCTTTTTATCCCTCCTGGTGACTGTGAATTTCCATGTAATATTTAATACTACTTTGTAAAGTGTTTCTGACTTTTGCTAGCTTGGTCTGTCCTTCCTACTGACCTTTGATCCCTGCACCTCAGCACTGCAAGGGATTCTTACCTTCTTATAAGTCCTTATTATCCAGTAGCTGTCTGCTTAAGTGAGCCTGAGAACTACAACCTGAAAATTCATGTCTCCAACTTTAGGAGCTCTGGAGGAGACCAGGCAGGTCTTTAGGCTCTACGCATCGACCTTTCCAGGGGACCTCACCTTCGCTATGTGTAGGCATCCCGTGTTCAACCCAGACAGTACCAACAGATATCCTTCTTCTCCTAGACTTCTGGTATACCTGCATTCCTGGGGAGCCTTTTCCCCTCTGTGTTCCTCTTAAGTCTCAGTACCTCTGTTCCTGCATGTTCAACACCCCATATTTCTGTGCTCCTGTGAGTCCTGCACCTGACCACGTTTCCAAACTGCCTTTCAGGGACAGGGGAAATTAAAAAAAATAAAAAGTGGTCACTGGTTTAGACAGGTGGTATACAATGTGTGCCTGCTTTAACCGCTTCCATACCTATTCTGGCATTCCTTTCCTACATGTAAAAATCATCATTTTTTTTTTTGCTAGAAAATTACTCAGAACCCCCAAACATTATGTTTTTTTTGGCATACACCCTAGGGAATAAAATGGCGGTCATTGCAAATTTTTTATGCTGCACGGTATTTGCACAACAATTTTTCAAATGAGTTTTTTTTTTTTTTTGGAGGGGGGGAGGTTTCATGAATTAAAAATAACAAAACCGTAAATTTAGCCCATTTTTTTGTTGTATAATGTTAAAGCTGATGTTATACCGAGTAAATACATACCCAACATGTCATGCTTTAAAATTGCGCACACTCATGGAATGGTGCCAAACATTGGTACTTAAAAACCTCCATAGGCAACGCTTTAAATTCTTTTTCACAGGTTACCAGTTAGGAGTTATAGAGGAGGTCTAGTGCTAGAATTGTTGCTCTCACTCTAACGCACGTGGCAATACCTCACATGTGTAGTTTGAATGGCATTTACATATGTGGACTTGCGCGCTCGCTTCTGTGCGCAAGCACACTAGGGTGCTTTATATTTTATTTATGGTTTTATTTATTTATTTTTTTTTTTAATCACTTTTATTCCTATTACAAGGAATGTAACCATCCCTTGTAATAGGAATAGTGCGTGACAGGTCCTCTTTATGGAGAAATATGGGGTCTATAAGACTCTCCTCAAGTCTGGAAAGCATGAGATCAAAAAAAAAAAAAAAATTAACAAGCAATGCTTTCCAGCCGCGATCGCAGCTTTCTTTACAACCGTGGCCCGGACGTGACGTCATAACGTCTCGCCCGGGCCTCCGCTGGTCATGGAGATGACTTGTGACCATCTGGTCACCGGAAATCTCTATGCTTGTACTGCGGCAGATTCTTTCTCCGTGTCCCTGATGGCACGAGAGAGCCTGGAGAAGCACCAGAGAGGGGGATGTACCCTCCCGTCGCCTCTAAGAACGATCAAGCAGTGGAACTGCCGCTATGATCATTCTTACGGTGCACAGAATCGCCGGCTCTAAAAGATAATAGCGGAATGGTGCCTGTAGCTGCACCTATCATTCAGATATCCCCACTGAAAGTGAAAGATGTCAAATGACGTCCTTGGGCTGGAAGTGGTTAATTAACCACTTAAGGACCCAAAGGATTTGCCCCCTTAATGACCAGGCCATTTTTTGCGATACAGCACTGCTTCACTTTAACTGACAATTGCGCGGTCGTTCGACGCTACTCAAACAAAAATGTGAATAGAGACATGTGTTGCTAACTCAAAGTGCATAAATGTGATGAAATAAATATAATCCAATTCTTCAAGTAAAGTGCATATGCATAAAGAGCAAAATCACATAAATAAAGTGACTAAACATCCATTATATTCTTAAAAAGTGACATCAGATAAATAACAGTGAAAATTCATGAAATATGACATCAAATGAAGGTGAATAAATCAAAAAATAGTCTAAAAGTGCATCAAGATGAAAAAAATCACAAAGATGAAAAACTGAAAAAAATTGCATGAGATGAAAAAAAGTCGCATACAATAACAAAAATCACAAAGTACAAAAAAGTGCAGAAACGCTATAAAAATAGCCACAAGTCGATCCAATCAATGTAATACAGTTCCAACGTGAACAAAGTGATTCTTCATAAAACAGTGCAAAAAAATAGATGAAAAAAGTGCAAATGATAAGTGACAGATTCCTCTGAATAACCGTACTCCGTGGTGCGCCACACGTTTCCACCAGCCTCTCACCTCTAGCAAAGACCCCTAGGGTCAAGTCGAGCCTGCAATCAGGAAGTGGATGAAACACTATCAATCGATCAGTCTCCTCTGATCGTCACAGGTCTGGCAAATCTCCAATGGAAGGCATGTACAGCATAAAATGAACAGCACAGATCCCAGTACTTCCAGTCTCGGCCGCGGCCGCAAGTGATGACACCTGACTCTTCCCTGACGCGTATCGTCACCCTCTACGTGACTTTATCAAAGGGTAATGGAGTCAAGCATCAGGTGTCTATTTATATAGTCCCTTCTTAATCAGCAAAGTGGATTGGAATACTAATAGGTGTATCCTCACTCAGTATATTGGATTGGAACACTAATAGATGTATCCTCACTCAGTAGATTGGATTGGAACACTAATAGATGTATCCTCACTCAGTAGAGGCCATAAATAACCATATGAGGTCTGAGCAATTATAATAAAAAGACCCCCTAATAACAGATCCGAATGAAAAATATAAAAACTAAAAAGAAAAGCAAAATAAAAGCATATAAACTAGCCTATATAAAATTTCCATAAGACAGCGCCATCTGGTGGTGATTCATCAAGAAACACCTTAGAACCCGGCAGACAGATGACATCTAGTGGTAAGAAAATGGAATCTCGTTAATGAAACATAATCATGAGCAAAAATAATTGTTCTAATTCGCCTATATTGCCATCTTGTGGATAAATAGTGATAATGATAACAAATTCCACACTATAGGTAAATGTGAGTAAATAAAAGCATAGGCACAAACAAAGGAGGTAAGTACAGGGAACCAGATGGGGTATAACCTAGTAATAATCGCATAAAAAAATCAACAGGGAAGGAACATGTGACAGCAAAGAGGAGGGGAATAAAAAAGTAGAAAATGAAAAATTAATAATTCAAAATAAAACAGTTGAGGTTGAATTCAATGTTTTGGCCCAATGGAGTCAAAGTCCGTATTTCATGTATCCATTTTGACTCAAGCTGGCTAATTTTAATCACTTTATTGTCTCCTCTCCAATGGGGTTTATATTTTTCAATGCCACAAACCAAAAGGGATGAGGGGTCTTTATTGTGAAATTCTGAATAATGTCTTGACAGGCTGTGTTTAACAAACCCCTTTTTTCATATTCTGGACATGCTCCCTCAATTTCCTCCAAAGTTCCCTTTTCGTTCTACCAATATACCGGATCCAGCATGGGCATTCTAATAAATAAACCACCCCATCAGTCCGACATGATATGAAGTACTCTATTGGATACTCTTTTGACGTCACTGTAGAGGTAAAGCTTAACTTCTTTTTCTTACTTTCTTTAGTGTGACGGCGAGTGTAACATTTTTTACGGGGATAGTAACCTTTCCCTTCAAAAAAGGAAAAGTTTTTCTTGGTAGGTGGAGCTAGCACATTTCTTGCTAGGCGGTCTCTGAGGGTTGGAGCCCTCCGATAGGTAAACCTGGGCTTCTCGGGAAGGATAACACAGAGATGGCGGTCTGCCTTAATAATGTCCCAATATTTTCTAACAATTCTTTTGACTTGTTTGTGTTGGGCATTGAAGTCCATAACAAGAGATAAAGTATTATTATTTTCTGTATTTCTAATTGTGTCTTGTATTAACTTCTCTATGTCCACCGCCTCCACATCTTTTATTCTTTCATCAATGACTTCCGGACAGTAACCTTTTTGCACAATTCTCTCTCCGACTAATTTCTCCTGCTTCATAAACATTTCTTTTGTTGTACAGTTTCGTCTCAATCAAATAAATTGGCCCTTTGGTATGTTGTCCAACAATGGTGTATAATGACAACTATCTACAGGCAAGTAACTATTTCTGTCCACAGATTTAAAAAAGGTCTGGGTAGTCAATTTTCCTTCTTCTTTCTTAATTACTAAATCCAAGAAATGGATTTCTTTATCACTTATCTCCCAGGTAAGTTTTATATTTTTATCATTATTGTTTAAGCCAAATAGGAAGTCCAAAAGACTTAATCTGTCTCCTCTCCACCCCAAACAACAATGATATCATCAATATAACGTTTGAATAAAATAAGCTGAGGTGGACATTTTTTGTATAAAGACTCTTCTACCCATTCTGACATGTATAAATTAGCTACGCTCGGCGCATATTTTGCACCCATAGCAATGCTGCATATCTGTATAAAGAAGGAATTCTCATACCAGAAATAGTTGGAGTCTAAACTATACCTCAAACGATCCAAAATAAATCTTCGTTGTACACATTTTAAATCACTTAGGCCTCTCAGGGCCCATTTAGTAGCTTGAATAGCCTCTTCATGATTGATGATCGTATAAAGTGACGTAAAGTCCACTGTTGCCTTGTAAATGGGCTCTTTGGTCAAGGTGACATCATTTTAATAATTGAAGATTATAGATCTTATAAGATCTGTTTTTTTTCACCACTGGCTGTAAAAACCAGTCAATATATTCTCCGATCCTCGCACCAACAGATGTATCCCATTAATGATCGGTCTTCCTGGAGGTTTATTTTTATCCTTATGGATCTTTGGTAATGTGTAAATTACAGGGATTCCACACGTATTTGGTTGGAGGTATTTTTCTTCTTTTTTATTAAGTAAACCTTTTTGGGAACCTTTATGTACCACTCTGGCCAGTTCTTTCCTATATCTCATTGTGGGGTTATGAGTCAGTCTCTGATAGGTATCTTTATCACTCAGTTGCCTATTGAGCTCTTCTTTATAGGCATCCTTAGATTGGATAACTATAGCTCCTCCCTTGTCCGCCTGCCCTATCGCAATCTCTTTTCTAGCTTCCACTTTTTTTATTCCACTTTTTTTTATCCCCCCGGATCATAAGCTTTCTTTATTTTCAAATCCTCAAGATCTTTCAGAATCATTTTTTTGAAAACTTCAATATTGCCATCTTTCCCTGGAGGGGGGTTAAAGAGAGATTTGTTGTGAAGACTACTGAATAATATGCCATTGGTATCTGAAATATTTTTTCCCCTACCGTCTCCTGGATTACTCAACATATATTTCTTTATGTGTAAGCTTCTAGTAAATTTAATGATAAGGGACTAGAATTGCTAGATTTCTTAGTGAAGAGAAAGCAAAAGAAGGTTAGAATCCTTAACAGATCTATAGATGAACTGCGAGCTACCTTGGAATTATCCAATGTTTATGAAGCAGGCAAAATTAGTTGGAGAGAGATGTCAGAGATGTCAACAATTATTTTTGCTCATGATTATGTTTCATTAACGAGATTCCATTTTCTTACCACTAGATGTCATCTGTCTGACGGGTTTTAAGGTGTTTCTTGATGAATCACCACCAGATGGCGCTGTCTTATGGAGATTTTATATAGGCGAGTTTATATGCTTTTATTTTGCTTTTCTTTTTTAGTTTTTATATTGTTTTATATTTTTTATTCGGATCTGTTATTAGGGGGTCTTTTTATTATAATTGCTCAGACCTCATATGGTTATTCATGGCGTCTTCTGAGTGAGGATACATCTATTAGTATTCCAGTCCAATCTACTGAGTGAGGATACACCTATTAGTATTCCAATCCACATTGCTGAAAAAGAACGGACTATATAAATAGACACCTGATGTCTGACTCTATTACCCTTTGATAAAGTCACGTGGGCGGTGACGATACGCGTCAGCGAAGAGTCAGGTGTTATCACTTCCGTCCGCGGCCGAGACCAGAGGTACTGGGATCTGTGCTGTTCATTTTATGCTGTACATACCTTCCATTGGAGATTTGCCAGACCTGTGACGATCGGAGGAGACTGATCGATTAATGGTGTTTCATCCACTTCCTGATTGCAGGCTCGACTTGACCCTAGGGGTCTTTGCTAGAGGTGAGAGGCTGGGGGAAACGTGTGGCGCACCACGGAGTACGGTTATTAAGAGGAATCTGTCACTTATCATAGTTTGCACTTGCACTTTTTTCATCTATTTTTTTGCACAAACTGTTCTATGAAGACTCACTTTGTTCACGTTGGAACTGTATTACATTAATTGGATCGACTTGTGGCTATTTTTATAGTGTTTCTGCACTTTTTGCACTTTATGCGATTTTTGTTATTGTATGCCACTTTTTTCATCACATGTATTTTTTTTTTTTTTTTTTTCAATTTATTCTAAATTTGTGATTTTTTTTTTTTTTTTCATCTTGATGCACTTTTAGACTATTTTTTTATTTTAACACCTTCATTAGGATTTATTTATTTTATGTCATATTTCATGAATTTTCACTTTTTTATCTGATGTCACTTTTTATGAATTTAATGGATGTTTAGTCGCTTTCTTTGTGATTTTGTTCTTTATGCATATGCACGTTAGTTGAAGAATTGGACTATATTTATTTCATCACATTTATGCACTTTGAGTTAGCGCCACACATCTCTATTTACCTTATTGTTTTTCTGTGTGGGAACACTGCCGTATGTGTGGCGGCTTCTTAGTCCTCTTTAGCTGCTTTGGCTTGCCTTAGCTTTGCGCATTCGTTTTCTTCTTTGTTACTCAAACAAAATTGTCCTTTTTTCTTTCCCACAAATAGAGCTTTCATTTGGTGGTATTTGATCACCTCTGCGGTTTTTATTTTTTGCGCTATAAACAGTGAAAATTTTGAAGAAAACCCTTTTGCTATAATACATATCCCAAAAAATATACCAGTATATACAATTTTTTTTTTTCATCAGTTTAGGCCGAGATATATTATACATGCTCTTGGTAAAAAAAGAAATCGCAATAAGGGGTATATTGATTGGTTTGCACAAAAGTTATAACGTTTATAAACTATGCGATAGATTTAGGGACTTTTATTATTTTTTTTGTTTTTACTAATAATGGTGGCAATCTGCGATTTTTAGTGCAACTGCGATATTGCAGCAGACAAATCTGATCCCAAATGACACTTTTTGGGGACCAGTGATATTATTACATTAATCAGTGCTAGAATGCACTTATCAATGTAAAAATTACACTGGCAGGGAAGGGGTTAGTACTAGGGGGAGATCAAGGGGTTAACTGTGTTCCCTGGGTGTGTTCTAACTGTAGGGAGGGATGGGCTGCCAGGCACAATATCACTGTCCCCGATGACGGGGAACAGTAGATCTGTCATGTCCCCTGTCAGAACGGGGATCTGCCTTGTTTACAAAGGCAGACCTCTGTACTAGGCAATCACGAGTGGATATCGAGTCTGCCCGACCCATGGGTACGAGCCCGCCACTAAGCTACGGCGATTTGCGCAGGAGAGCCAACCTGCCGCTGTACAAAGACGGTAGCTGGTTGGCAAGTAAAGTCACTTGGTATATCGCCCACATACCTCCCAACTTTTGAGATGGGAATGAGGGGCACCTATCAGCAAAAGTATGCATGCAGAGGACACACCCATTGCCACACCCCCTTAAAGGAGAATTGTACAAAAAAACAAGATTGGTTAAACCCACACGTGCTTTTTTTTTACCACTATTATTCCTTTATATTGGCTTTTGGAATTTACAAATGCGGCAATTTAGAAATCAGATGAAAGGTTTAGAAATGGGAAACACTTTTTGATGGATAAAAAGTGCATATTATATACAACTATACAGATCAGACCAAAATGAGGGACAGAGGGACATTGCTCCAAATCAGGGACAGTCCCTCGAAATCGGGGACAGTTGGGAGCTATGCACCCATCCCATCAGGGACACTTACTTTTGCGAGTGCACTGCATCAAAGTTATGCTTGAGATTGCTATAAACATAGCTATCTGTGCGTTTTTCAGTATTTTGCGACCTATAACAGGTCATATTTCTAAATGTGTGAGACATCTCTTAAAGCGGTGTTCCAGCTGAAATGATTCTTTGTAGATAAAAATACCCCCTATAATACACATGCTTAATGTACTCTAGTAAAGTTATGCTGTAAACTAAGGCCTGTTTTTTTATTTTTGCAGCATTGTTTCCTTATTTTATAAACTTCCAACAGACAGCGGCCATCTCTTGTGTGGGCATCTGAAGCCAGACTGTATTTCTTCCTATCTTTTCCTGTATTCAAATGCATTCTGGTTACCCAGCATGCATCTGCAGATCTCGCACATGCTCAGTGCAGCACAAGCAGTGTAACAGTTTGCAGATCGAGTGGCGGAAAGTCCGACAACAAATGTTTGATGGAGCATACACGCGGTCGGACTTTCCGCCAACAAGCTCACATCCAACATTTGTTGTCGGAAAATTCAATCGTGTGTACGGGGCATAAATGTGTAATTCTTGTCACTTCTTGCACGTTGCAAGAGTTTTTAAATTTGTTTTACAAAGCTGTAAAAAGAATGACAGCCCATGTAAAAAATTGATTATCACCCGAAGTTCAGATTTTATTAGATCAATGCTGCATCTATTTCTTGTATCAGACCAGTGCAATCTCATCGTGCTGAAGACTCTGTCTTTAATGCAGCAGTTGAAAAATTAAACCACTTAAAAGTTTTTTTAAAAATGTAAAAATTAAAAGTTTTTAAAAAGTTTTTAAAAGATTTTAGGTAGTTTTTCAGGTCCAGCATTCATGAATATTAACCATTTAACCACTTCAGCCCCTGAAGGATTTGCCCTCTTCCTGACCAGGCCATTTTTTGCAATACAGCACTGCATCGTTTTAACCGCTTGCCGACCAGCCGCCGTCGTCATACTGTGGGAGGTCGGCACGATCCCGCGAATCGCCGTAACTGTACGTCGGCTCGCGGGATCGGAATAGCAGGCGTGCACTGCAGGGGGTGCCGATGCTCCTGGCCGACGGTCGCGATGACCGCCGGCCACGAACGATCATGGACACGAGAGGCAGAACAGAGACGCGCGCGCGTGTGTGTGTGTGTGTGTGTGCGTGCGTGCGTGCGTGCGTGTGTAAACACACAAATCCCTGTTCTGTTCTGTAAGGAATGACAGATCGTGAGTTCCTAATAGCTAGGAACCACGATCTGTCATCCCCTCTAGTCAGTCCCCTCCCCCTACAGTAGGGAACACAGTTAACCCCTTGATCACCCCCTAGTGTTAGCCCCTTCCCTGCCAGTGACATTTTTACAGTAATCAGTGCATTTTTATAGCACTGATCGCTTTGTAAATGCCAGTGGTCCCAAAAATGTGTCAAAAGTGTCCGATGTGTCTACCATAATGTCACAGTCCCGATAAAGATCGTCGCCATTACTAGAAAAAAAAATTATAATATTAAAAATGCTATAAATCTATGCCCTATTTTGTAGACGCCATCATTTTTGCGCAAACCAATCAATATACGCTTATTGCGATTGTTTTACCAAAAATATGTAGAAGAATACATATCGGCCTAAACTGAGAAAAAATTTGCTTTTTTAAAAAAATATTTATTATAGCAAAAAGTACGAAATATTGTTATGTTTTTTCAAAATTGTCGCCCTTTTTTTTATTTATAGCGCAAAAAATAACCGCAGAGGCGATCAAATACCACCAAAAGAAAGCTCTATTTGTGGGGAAAAAATGGACGTCAATTTTGTTTGGGTGCAGCGACGCACGACCGCGCAATTGTCAGTTAAAGCGACGCAGTGCCGAATCGCAAAAAAAAAGGCCCGGTCATTCAGCAGCCAAATCTTCTTGAAGTGGTTAACTGACAATTGCACAGCTGTGCGGGGCTGTACCCAAACTAATTTTTTTGTCCCTTTTTTCCCACAAATAGAGCTTTCTTTTGGCGGTATTTGATCACCTCTGCAATTTTTTTTTTTTTTTGCGCTATAAACAAAAAAAAGAGCGACAATTTTGAAACATTTTTTTGATGCATGCTTTCAACAGCTGGATGTTGCAAGCCTAGGCAGAGGAAAGTGTTTCCCTGTTGGAAACTTCTTTTGCAGTTTTAAGATAAGCATAGGGAAACCTGAGTTCGAGAAAGTCAAAGTCCCCTGTATCAGACAGGCATTACAACTCATTTTTGATATCTTCTTGATTTTTACTTAGATATTGGGAATTGTGGAACACTAAGATAGCTGCAGTGAATCATTCACTATTTATGGCCTGAGTAGGCAAAGCCCTTGAATGAAGAGGAAAATAATGGTAAACAGAAGTTTTTCCATTGTGACGTAAAACATGTTTTCTTATATTATAAAAAATGTTCATTTATTAACCACTTCAGCCTCGGAAGGATTTACCCCCTTAATGACTCGGCCATTTTTTGTGATACGGCACTGCGTTACTTTAACTGACTATTGTGCGGTCAAGGGACGCTGTACACTAACAAAATTGATGTGTTTTTTTTCCCACAAATAGAGCTTTCTTTTGGTGGTATTTGATCACCTTTGTGGTTTTTATTTTTTGCGCTATAAACAAAAACCGACAATTTTGAAAAAAAACAAACAATTTTTTAACTTTTTGCTATAATACATATCCAATAAAAAATGTAAAAAAATGTAAAAAAATGAATTTCTTTATCAGTTTAGGCCAATATGTAATCTCCTACATTTTTTTGGTATAAAAAAATGCAATAAGCGTATATTGATTGGTTTGTGCAAAAGTTATAGTTATCTACAAAATAAGGGATAGATTTTCTGTCATTTTTATTATTTTTTTAAAAGTAATGGAGGTGATCAGCTTTTTTTTTTTTTTTTTGGGCGGGACTGCAACATTACAGCAGACAGATTGGACACTTTTTTTGGGACCAGTGAAATTATACATTGATCAGTGGATATTTTTAGCTCTGATCACTGTAATAAATGACACTGGCAGGGAAGGGTTTAACACTAGGGGGCGATCAAGGGGTTATGTGTTCTAACTGGGGGGGGGGGGGGGGAGTGGCTGATAGGGAGTATAGAGAGATCGCTGTTTCTGGTCACTAGGAACAGACGATCACGCGCCCACAGTACCACATGCACAGACCGACAGACAGGTACGATGTATTGTGCAGCCGAGCCGCCTTGCCGCAGTGTATGTGCGGAAGGCGATCGGCAAGTGGTTAAAGTGAAATTATGGGCAAAATAAACATTACATTTATGATGCTGTTTGTCACTAACATTACCACAGCAGTTTGTTTTTGTGTCCCCCTGCAACATAAATTTGTTCCTGCCAATATATTTAGATTGTAAGCTCTAACGGGCAGGGCCCTCTGATTCCTACTGTATTAAAGTGTATTGTATTTGTACTGTCTACCCTCAAGTTGTAAAGCGCTGCGTAAACTGTTGGCGCTATATAAATCCTGTATAATAATAATATATCTAGAATTTTTTTACATCTTCAAAGTGATGTCAGCCACCCGCTTGAGAAAGTTGCCATATTGGCAACAAAATGTGTTACCATTTACTTGCATGTCTACTTTTTAGCCACATCCTTCATTATATTTCCTGGATATATTTCTTTCAGACAATTGAGATTTTCCTGACTGTATTTCTTGCCTTTATATGAGTGGACAGCCTGGATATGACTTATTCTCTGGATGATGTGAAACATTACCAACTGGCTTTGATGACCTGGTTTTAACCAACTACTACATATTTTTTGGATTACAGCCTTTATGTTTTTGGATGATTTCTGGTACATTTATTTTTTTTGTTTCATAAAAGGTTTATTTGAAATTTTTTCAGAACATAACATACAATGTACATACACAGCGAAAAAGACCAGAATAATTTTTCTCCAACATTATATGTAACACCATAAGAAGCCAGTGAGTTGGCATCTGTTGGCTAGAAGTGATTATGATTAGTCTAGTCTAATGCGCACACACACACACGCATACACACGGTCGAACTTTTCGACCGGACTTGTGTGACGGACGCTGAAGGACCAAATCCGGCAAACAATCCGATCGTGTGTGGGCTTCACAGGACCTTCAGCGGACTTTTCCAGTCGCAAATCTGACGGACTTTAGATTTGGAACATGCTTCAAATCTTTACGTCCTAACTCCGCTGGACCCAGAAATCCGCTTGTCTGTATGCTAGTCTGATGGACAAAAACCGACGCTAGGGCAGCTATTGGCTACTGGCTATCAACTTCCTTATTTTAGTCCGGTGTACGTCATCACGTATGAATCCGTCGGACTTTGGTGTGATCGTGTGTAGGCAAGTCCGGTCGTTAGAAAGTCTGTTGAAAGTCCGTCGAAAGTCTGTCAGATGGGCTGTCAGACTTTTGTAGCAGAGAAGTCCGACCGTGTGTACGCGGCATTAGAATAAGCAATGGTACAAGACAACAAAAAAATAGGCCAGGGCTAGAAGGGCATCAGCTTTGTCTAATTAGAATTGGCCATCTGCCAGAAGTGCGTGGAGGAGGTAACAACACTACAATGAAATGACAAAAAATATGAAACTATAGTCACTGGTAAAGTGTTGCCATGAGATACGATACCGTGAACATAGAAAGTGGAGGCGGAAAAAATATGTGGTTTTAGAAGTGGGCCACAGGCAGGCCCTAAGATCAAATAGAAGGAGAAAAAAGAGAGAGAGAGAACTGTAGCAAAGGAGAAGTTGGGGGAAGAAAGAATGGGGGGGGGGGGGGGGAACAGGAGAAAAAGAAATGAGTGAGGGGATAATAGGAGGGTTGAGCGTTGGGAGTAATCATAAGGGTAACCAATAGAAATTAAATAAAAGAAAGCAATATACAGTTGGGCAGTCACTATACTGACATCTCGAAAATATATTAAGGGTGGCAGGAGGATATGCTCGGATGGATCTGCCAACATTATGTCAGAGTACGTAGAGGTGGTTTGGAAATGAATCCAGAAAGGCCAAGTTTTGTGGAATACCGTTTCTTTGTCCTGCGATGTGTAGATTGAAACTCCTCCATTTCAGCCAATCTGTCCAGTCTGAGGAACCAGTCTTTGAGCGACGGGGTCATTTGTGTTTTCTAGATGATCGGAATGCACATACTGTATGTGCAGCATTGATAGTTACATAGTAGGTGAGGTTGAAAAAAGACAGTCCATCAAGTCCAACCTATGTGTGTGATTTATATGTCAGTATTACATTGTATATCCCTGTATGTTGTGGTCGTTAAGGTGCTTATCTAATGATTTTTTTAAACTTTCGATGCTCCCTACTTATAGGCTGAAATATGTCAACTGACTTCAGCTGCGTTTTTGTCCACTGTGGCTTTTCAATAAAATTAAGAAATTTTAAGAGCAACAACCGGAGTGCGGATCATTTTTCCCACATTACTCTACTCAGCCAGTGACTGTGGATCGAGCACCTGGGAACTCTGCTATCTGTGTCATATGGGTAGTAGCACTGACTTTTCTGTTTCTTCTTTACACTTTGCATGATACTCCTTCCTTAGCCCACAGAAATCTGTCCCTACCATGAAAGGACCATTTTGTATTTGCACCCAAGCCAAAGGTTCCCAGTCACCTCAGTGGCCACAGTGTGGCCTCCATTGACTTTAAGTAGGCAGCTCATATACAGTACATTGAAGGGTCTTTAAGGGCTCTTTGCTTAAAATCTGGAAAATTTCAGAGAAAAATAACCTCCGCAACAATGATTTGGTGTCCAACTTTGTTCTGATGTAAAAGTTCAAATAAAATAGCCAATGTGTTTTGCAATCTTCCCTTTTTCATCAGAGCTCAGAATGCTGATTAAGGTGATGATGGACTCTGGATTGTTTCTGCTTTTGAGGCATGTTTTCAGCAGCTGATTGTTCCAAGTCTAGGCAGAGGAAAGTACTGTATTTCCCTGTTGGTGAGTCCTTTGCAGAAATTTGGTAGTATAAGGAAACATGGATAAGAATGATAAAAGATAGTACAGGGAAACATGGATAAGAGAGAACCAAAGTCCTCTGTATCAACTAATTGGAAATCTTCTTAATTTTTTTTAGATATTTGGAATTGTGGAACACTAAGATAGCTGTGGCCAGTCACTTGTGAACTATGGCCTGAGTAGACAAAGTCCTTTTAATAAAGAGGGAAGTAAAGGTAAACAAGTTTTCTTTATCATACATCATGGGACACAGAGCCATAGTATTAACTATATGGGTATATAGGCACCTTCAGGTGATGGACACTGGCACACCTAAGACAGGAAGTTCACTCCCTATGTAACCCCTCCTCCTCCCAGGAGTATCTCCGTTTTTTCGCCAGTGTCTAAGTGGATTTGGCAAGTTATAGTTCAGGCTTATGGTATAAAAGGTAAGATTCCGCCTTTTCAAGTCAAGGTGCACTCTACCAGAGGAGTTAGTGCTTCTTGGGCAGTGCATCACCAGACCTCCATCGCTCAGATCTGTAAGGCCACAACTTGGTCTTCAGTACATACATTCACCAGATTTTATCAGGTGGATGTAAAAAGGCATGAGGATATCGCCTTTGGGCGCAGTGTGCTGCATGCAGCAGTATAGGTCCTCAAGTCTGGTGGCGCCCTGCGAGTTGTCTCCCTCCTCTCAAATAGCATTGCTATGGGACGTCCCATATAGTTAATACTATGGCTCTGTGTCCCGTGATGTACGATAAAGAAAATAGGATTTTTATAACAGCTTACCTGTAAAATCCTTTTCTTGGAGTACATCACGGGACACAGAAGTCCCTCCCCTCTTTTGTGATTTGTGTATATTGCTTTGCTACAAAAACTGAGGTATTCCTGGGAGGAGGAGAGGTTTTATAGGGAGTGAACTTCCTGTCTTGGGTGTGCCAGTGTCCATCACTTGAAGGTGCCTATAGACCCATATAGTTAATACTATGGCTCTGTGTCCCGTGATGTACTCCAAGAAAAGAATTTTAAAGGTAAGCTGTTATAAAAATCCTATTTTTCCATTGGATGCAACACAATGAATTATTATTAATTATTAATGGTTTGCTTTTGTGTTTGTGATTTCACTTAGCTGTGGTGTATTACAGTATGTTTATTATTATATACTTTTTACACCTGCTTGCATTGTATTCTAAACTTCTTGTGGACATAGGAATATGTGTCTCCCCTCTGTTTTAAGGAATATCCTTGGAACCTTCATCTGATGGGACCATGTGTCTGACAGTGCACTATGAAGGTGTGTTGGTAGAGATAGATCTGTTGCCACTAGTGACTGTTGGGGTAGAGAGAAGGTGTATATACAGCCTGATAGTTCCAAGTGGATGTGCATCCGGCATTTTCTGTATTTTTTTGTAGCTTGTGTTTTTTTGTTTTTTTTTTTCAGATCTTTATATTGATTTTTATCTGTTCCTACGTTAAGCCTTTGGGTCTTTGTGGAGCAGTACAGATGATATAATCTCTCCTTTGGTCAAAAAGAGGGTTTACTTAACAGCATTTATATTTCTTGCCATTATTCATTATCTAGGTGAGTATGAAATGTATTGTTTTTCAATGGTAGAGCTCTAGCAGGATGATTTGTGTCTCCTTGCATCTTATACTGTCCCCCCATGGATAATTTTTGTATGTGTCTTTCACAACCCCCCCCCCCCCTCACCTTTTGTTTTTTTTTATGTTTTTTTTCCTGTTGCCCTCCCTGGGGTGGCGGTATGATTATGTCAGATTTTTGAATCTTAAAGAGGTACATTGTTTTGCTTAGAAATTTGGTGTTTTATATTGTAGGCCTGTAATTCTTAGTAATAACACACTTACATCTGTCCAAACAAGAGTCTAGTAGACATCCTGGGTATGATAAAGTTTTAATCATGAAATCATAAATTATTATAATAACTATAAATAATTATAAAAAAAATTAATATAATAAAACATTTTCCCACGAATCACTATTGCTCAATTCTGCAAGTGTTCTAATTTACTATCGCTGTTTTCGAGCTGGTCTAAAACCACTTTTGATGTAAAGGGACGCTTTTTGGTTACCATGGACAATCTCAAGTTTCCAGGCAGAAAAAACAGTATATATAAAATAAAAGTGCATGCAGGGCACTGGACAAAGCCCTAGGGACAAAAGGAGGTGAAATGATTTGATACAGTACACTGTAATCTTACAGATCGCATTACTGTATGTGTTATGTTTTTTGTACTGGTAACAAGATAGGTATGCTGTACCAGGATTCTTCAATGCAATCCCGGGGTCGGGGTTACTGCTAATGGTACTGAAATTTAACTCCGAGCCACACTCTGGAATACTGCCAGGAGGGTTAATAAATCTTTCTTTGTGTGATATGGCTATGTCAACCTTTTTTGTATTTGCATTTTTGTATTTTGTCACAAATTTTCTTTTTCTTTCTAGTTGCCATCTTCAAGCATAAATCCTGAAGAAGCAAATATAGCGAAACGCACTGATTTACATGCTTGAATCGTTCACAAGTGTCTGTTTTGACCATACTATTTCACATTCTTAATGGTTTTAATAGTTGCCAATTTTAATGTGAAACAAATTTGTTTGTGATTTTATAACAAGAGTGTATTTTGTGTTTTCCTTTCATTTGGCTGGCACATACAAAGTCCCCTTCCCTTGTTAGACTGAGGGTCACCTGTCCATTGGGCATGGTTCCCTCCTCTACAAGGAAAAATATTCTGGTAATTTATTGACATGGGATTGTATCAATCAGGCTTGAAGACCAGTTGCTATAGCAGTTGCGGGACTACCACCGACCAGCAGGATAGGTACACAGGCAGTCACCCTGGCAGATGACGCAGGCTCACCTATGATGCAGAGTCTAAGTACTAACCAATGTTCACCAGAGCTCCTGATGGTGGAGATGGATTTAGCTGCGTGTTAGTACCTGGTTGCGGTCCTCATGATCGCCCCACCAAGATTTGAGCAAGCCGGGGCCCAGTAGCGGATAAGCAGATAAGGATCAAACAGAAGCGTGGTCAATAAACAAACCAAAAGTTCAGTAACAAGTAGTTGCAGGTTGGGATCAGGCAGAAGCGTAGTCAAGGAACAAGCCAAGGGTTGATAACGAGTGGTAGCAAAATATGGAAGACAAGAGCAAGATAATGGCACAAAGCACAATAATCTGGCAAAGAGGAAGTGCAGAGACATGGCTTATATCAGGAAGTTCATGGGAGGAGTAAAGAGTTCAAGGTTCAGCAGAAGTCAAGGCACAAAGCAGGATTGTCTAATGGATCAGACAGGGTGCTGTCCAGCATCTCAGGTAGCTCAGTGAGAAGAGTCATTGCCAGACACAGCTGAGGTTCCAGGTTCAGAGATTATAACTCCGCCGGGTTCTCAATTCCCCCTCAATTTTTGCTAGTCTTATAGTAAGCATTGGTACAAGAAAAATAATAGCACAAGGCTAGAAGGGCGTCAGATTTATCTAATTAGAATCGACCATTTGCCAGAGGTACATGGAGGAGGTAACAACACAACTACAATGAAACAACAAAAACTGTGAAACTATAGTCCAAAACAAAACAAAGCAAAACTAGTCTGATACACGTTGGTGACAAAATGCTAATGTCACTGGTAAAGTGTTGTGAGGAGACACGATACAGTGGAGATGGGGAAAAAATGTGGTTTCACAAGTGAGCCATCGCCGGGCCCTGAGATTATAGAAGAGTTGAAAAGAAAAAAGAGAGAGAATGGTAGCAAAGGAGAAGGGGGGAAATAAAAAAAGGGGTGGGAAGGAATAGGAGGGTCTGGTATTGGGAGTAACCATACGGGTAACCTAGCACAATTGCATAAAGGAAAGCAATATACAGTTGGGCAGTCACTACACTGACCTCTCAAAAATGTATTTACAGTGGTTCCTCGCCCTGTATTAAAAATACTGTGGCTGCTGACTTTTACCAAAAGGACACTTACCTGTCCATCGCAATACTCACCCGAACCGCTTCTTCGCCAGTCTTTTGGTCCCCAGCACCTGCATGTTTACTGTGGGCATCCGGCTGTGATTCCTTGCAGCTTCCACTGCGCCTGCATGAGCCATGCTGCATTTTGTGAATGGTTGCAGGGGATGGGAAGAACTTTTGGTGGACTGTTGCAGTGATCTGACCCGAAGTGGGAGCGGGTACCCCAGTGCTGTAAGTGTCTCTTATCAATATTCTGTTCTCTGTCTGCCAGTAAGACCAGCTCACTAGTGCTGCACTATACTCCTGTGAGTCCTGTATTCCGTTCCTTCCCAAGTTTCTAGCGCTTCCCAGTATCAGGTCAGCTGTGGCCTGTACACCACCATCCAACATGCAGGCTGCGCAGAGGGTCCACGAACCTCAACCAAACATAATACTGTACCTCTATTGATTCATAAAAAGTGTAAAGAGTAAATAAACACACATACAGTTTTTGATGAGTCCTTTAATGAGAAAAAAATGAGAAAATAAAGTCCTACGATGTACATCCATCGTCAATCAAGTCATTCAGAGATGCAGATCCAGGTCATGCCCAATGCCCACTACCTGTTGAAAGTAAAAACACAATAGACTTCTGACACATTTCTTTCTGTTGCAAATGCCATCTCTGGTCCCACAGCTAAATGTAAACAAAGGGGCTGAGAGTCTTGAGTGACATCACTGAGTATGCAGTAAATGGATATTTCCATATTTGGTCAATTATGTCAAGGAAAAAGGAAGCAGGAGAAAAACTGAAAATTTCAGAAGAACACCTTAACATGCAGAGTTTGGTCTGAACCTGTGTGAACTGGAAGCTCATCCCTATTATGGAGGGCCACATCTTGAAATGCTTTGAAAAGGTGTGCTAAAGTAGAATCTGGATTTGTACATGTTTTTGTCTATTACCTATAAATGTAACCTGTGAATTTTTTTAATTCAAGAACAATAAATGTATCTGGATATCAATAGTTTTAACTTTATATGTATACTAAATTATGGTTTTGGTTAGACATCTTCCATAAAGTCCATTAAATTTATGGTAGGTTCTGCAGGAGGAAATCTACTCTTGCACCAACCTCCTTTGTGGCTCTGAGATGTCACATGACCAAATGTTTAGTTGATACTAGAAGATATGTAATTATGTGTCACAATAAACTATGTCCTTTGGGAACACCCAACAGTCACCTTGCTCATCAATCTGTGGCACGATGGTACACTTTCTTTAGCCCATAGAAATCTTTTTCTACCATAAAAGGACCATTTGGTGTTTGCCCCCCATGTCAGAGTTTCCTAGTTTTTCTTATGGCATGAAGCCAATTGTATGGCCTCCATTGATTTTGAATAGGTAGCTCACATACATGGAAGAGTCTATACATATATAGTTACATAGCCAGTCAGGTTGAAAAAAGACACAAGTTCATCCAGTAAAACTAAAATAAAAAATAGATAAACAAATCACAATCCCATATACACAATCCTATACCCACAGCTGATCCAGAGGAAGGCAAAAAACCCCAGCAAAGCATAATCCAATTTGCTATAGAAATCAGATTTTCCCTGGATCAACTTTACCTATACATGTCAGTACCTAGTTATATTATGTACATTTAGGAAAGAAGCCAGGTATTTGTTAAAGCAATCTACTGAGCTTGCCAGAACCACCTCTGGAGATAGTCTACAGTGGGGACGGAAAGTATTCAGACCCCCTTAAATTTTTCACTCTTTGTTATATTGCAGCCATTTGCTAAAATCATTTAAGTTCATTTTTTTCCTCATTAATGTACACACAGCACCCCATATTGACAGAAAAACACAGAATTGTTGACATTTTTGCAGATTTATTAAAAAAGAAAAACTGAAATATCACATGGTCCTAAGTATTCAGACCCTTTGCTCAGTATTTAGTAGAAGCACCCTTTTGATCTAATACAGCCATGAGTCTTTTTGGGAAAGATGCAAGTTTTTCACACCTGGATTTGGAGATCCTCTGCCATTCCTCCTTGCAGATCCTCTCCAGTTCTGTCAGGTTGGATGGTAAACGTTGGTGGACAGCCATTTTTAGGTCTCTCCAGAGATGCTCAATTGGGTTTAAATCAGGGCTCTGGCTGGGCCATTCAAGAACAGTCACGGGGTTGTTGTGAAGCCACTCCTTCGTTATTTTAGCTGTTTGCTTAGGGTCATTGTCTTGTTAGAAGGTAAACCTTCGGCCCAGTCTGAGGTCCTGAGCACTCTGGAGAAGGTTTTCATCCAAGATATCCCTGTACTTGGCCGCATTCATCTTTCCCTCAATTGCAACCAGTCATCCTGTCCCTGCAGCTGAAAAACACCCCCACAGCATGATGCTGCCACCACCATGCTTCACTGTTGGGACTGTATTGGACAGGTGATGAGCAGTGCCTGGTTTTTTCCACACATACCGCTTAGAATTAAGGCCAAAAAGTTCTATCTTGGTCTCATCAGACCAGAGAATCTTTTTTCTCACCATCTTGGAGTCCTTCAGGTGTTTTTTTAGCAAACTCCATGCAGGCTTTCATGTGTCTTGCACTTAGGAGAGGCTTCCGTCGGGCCACTCTGCCATTAAGCCCCGACTGGTGGAGGCCTGCAGTGATGGTTGACTTTCTACAACTTTCTCCCATCTCCCGACTGCATCTCTGGAGCTCAGCCACAGTTATCTTTGGGTTCTTCTTTACCTCTCTCACCAAGGCTCTTCTCCCCGATAGCTCAGTTTGGCTGGACAGCCAGCTCTAGGAAGGGTTCTGGTTGTTCCAAACGTCTTCCATTTAGGGATTACGAAGGCCACTGTGCTCTTAGGATCCTTAAGTGCAGCAGAATTTTTTGTAGGAAAATTTACTAAAAGACCACCCCTAAAGTTGAATCAACTCATGTGAAAAAAATGTAAGGTTAGATCCATATGCTTCGTCAATATGACGGGCTTCCTCCCAAGTAGCAGTAAACAGGAGATGCAATAAAAGAGAAATTAGGGGCCAGAGTGGTCCCAAGAATTCCAACAAAGGGAGAAGCTACCACATAATTAGATCAAAATACAAAAAAACTTTATTGAAACATATGCATGAAACCACAAAGTGAGGGATCCCACGTCTGTGGATCAAGCCCACAGAAGTGGGGTCCGTTCCTCCACAGTATCAAGGGACCAATGATAATAAATATAAAATAATCAACGTTGTGTTAAAAATAGACGGTGGTGGGTCAACCTACCCCTCCCCCACCCCAGGGTGCTAATCAATAGAATGAGTCTAACAGTATGCTGGACAAGGTGGAATTTTTTTTGTAACCTTGGCCAGATCTGTGTCTTGCCACAATTCTGTCTCTGAGCTCTTCAGACAGTTCCTTAGACCTCATGATTCTCATTTGCTCTGACATGCACTGTGAGCTGTAAGGTCTTATATAGACAGGTGTGTGGCTTTCCTAATCAAGTCCAATCAGTAGAATCAAACACAGCTAGACTCAAATGAAGGTGTAGAACCATCTCAAGGATGATCAGAAGAAATGGACAGCACCTGAGTTAAATATATAAGTGTCACCGCATAGGGTCTGAATACTTAGGACCATGTGATATTTGAGTTTTTCTTTTTTAATAAATCTGCAAAAATGTCAACAATTCTGTGTTTTTCTGTCAATATGGGGTGCTGTGTGTACATTAATGAGGAAAAAATTAACTGAAATGATTTTAGCAAATGGCTGCAATATAACAAAGAGTCAAAAATTTAAGGGGGTCTGAATACTTTCCGTCCCCACTGTATTCCACATTTCCACAGCTCTTCCTGTGAAGAAACCTTTCCGTATTTGAAGATAAAACCTTTTTTCCTCCTAGATGTAAAGAGTGCCCCCCTTGTCCTCTGTGATGTTCTTAAAGTGAATAACTCAACACCAAGTTCACTATATGCAGAACAAATTGAGTAAGAGAAAGTCAAAGTCCCTGTGTCAGAGATTTACAACTCATTGGATATCTCGTTTGTGTCTACATAAATATTAGAAATTGTGAAAAGCTGAGGTAGCTGCAGTGAATCACTCATCAACTTTGTCCTGAGTAGGAAAACCCCTTCAATAAAAAGGGAAGGAAAGGCAAACGGAAGTTTTTCCAATACGCCATAACATTTTCTTTTTAATGTGGCATGAGGATACACATTCTCTAGCCCACAGAAATCTATTCCTCCCATGAAATGACCATTTGGTGTTTGCCCCCCAAGCCAGAGGTTCCTAATTTTTCATCTGGCATAAAGCCAATTGCGTGGCTTCCATTGATTTTGAATAGGTTGCTTGCATACATGGAGGGGCCTTCAGGGGGTCTGCATAAAATTTGGTACTTTTAGGAGAAAAATAACTGCTACAACAAAGATTTGGAGTCCAAATTTGTTCAAATGTAAAAGTTCAAATAAAATAGCCAACATGTTTATGCGATCTTTAGGTTTCCCCTTATCATCAAGGCTTTGGATGCTGGTTAAGAGTGGAACATACACTGTGGAGGGTTTCTATTTGGAGACAAGCTTACGGCAGCTGTTTGTAACAAGCCTAGACAGAGAAAATGAGTTCAGTGTTTGTGTCTCCTTTGCACATATGAGATAGCACAGGGAAACATGAGTAGGAGAGAGTCAAAGTTCCCTATATCAGAGATTACAACTCAATCAATATCTTCTTGATTTTTCCATAGATAAATATTAGAAGTTGAGGAAACCTGGGATAGCTGCAATGAGTCACTCACCAACTATGTCCTGCGTAATCAAAGCACTTCAATAAAGAGGGAAAGGCAAATAGAAGTTTTTCCTTTGCTGACATAACACTTTTTATTATATATTATTAATTTGTTGGATCATTATTTAAAGTGGAACTATGGTAAAAATAAAAATGACATATATGATGCAGTCTGTAACTCTCATTAACAAAGCAGTTTTTGTTTTTTTGGTGTCTCCTTGTAGTTTTGTTGATTTTGCCAAAGTGTTTATTATTTTTCCATTTTTCTTAGTATAATAGAGTGACAATATTGTTGGTTCTGCAGTGCAATCACATAATAAAATTTGTCACCCCGTGGCTGCAGTATTATCTTTCATTTGGAAAAAATAAATTTGACCACTTCAGCCCCAGAAGAATTTACCCCCTTCCTGACCAGTGCGTTTTTTTGCGATTCGGCACTGCGTCGCTTGACAATTGCGCAGTCCTGCGATGTGGAGCTTTCTTTTGGTGGTATTTGATCACCCCTGCGGTTTTTATTTTTTGCGCTATAAACAAAAAAATAGCGAAAATTTTGAAAAAAAACACATTATTTTTTAATTTTGCTATAATAAATATCTCCAAAAAATATTTAAAAAACATTTTTTTTGCTCAGTTTAGGCCGATACCTATTCTTCTACATATTTTTGGTAAAAAAAAAAAATCGCAATAAGCGTTTATTGATTGGTTTGTGCAACAGTTATAGCGTCTACAAAATTGGGTATAGTTTTTTGGCATTTTTAGTGATCTTTTTTTTTTTACTAGTTATGGCGGTGATCAGCGATTTTTATCGTGACTGCGACATTATGGCGGACACATCGGACATTTTTGACACATTTTTGGGACCATTGTCATTTTATACAGCAATCAGTGCTATACAAATGCACTGGTTCCTGTGTAAATTACACTGGCAGTGAAGGGGTTAACCACTAGGGGGCAGGGAGAGGTTAAGTATGTCCTGGGGAGTGTGTAACACGTCACTGATCTCTGCTCCCGATCACAGAGATCAGTGACACTGTCACTAGGCAGAACGGGAAGATGCTTGTTTACATTAGCATCTCCCCGTTCTTCCTCTCCATGAGGCGATCAAGTCCGCGGGACACACGACCCAACTCACGGAGCTCCCGGCCGGTCGGCGCGCACGCAATGGCATGGCGGCAAATTTAAAGGGAGGTACGGGTACGCCCATTTGCCCAGCCGTGCCATTCTGCCGACGTACATCGGCGTGCGCCGGTCGGGAACCGGTTAAACAAATGCTGAGTTTTGAAAGCACCTCTGAAGGTGTTTTCTTCCTTTTGATCCCTGTAACTGCCACTTCTGCTGGAAAGCTTGATCTGTTAAATGAAGTGGAAAAATAATGGATCTATTGGAAGAATAAACAGGTAAAAAGCTATTTTATGGGGGAAAAAACAAAAAAATTCACAGGAAGTGGCCAAAATAAAATTCAAGCTGTGTGTGACAAACTTCTAAGTGGTCTGTCATGCTCCACGGCTCATAGAGGGCCTGCTGAGCACTGAGGATGAGGAAGGTGAGGACCCACCACTGCTGCTGTTAATATTTCTATTATTATTGATTATGTTACTATTACCGCCACAATTTTTTATTGTTTCCACCAAGGCTAGTATTACTGCATCTGTAAATGCTACAAAAAGTACCGCTACTACTAGAAATAATACTAATGTAGTACCTTCTAGTGTGTGATAGAAGTTAGTGTAGGTAAAATATAGTTTGGCTCAGGGCTAAGCCTGTGCCATGGAATCTGGGTCAGGGCTCATTAAAGTTCAGGCTGGATGACTCATCCTGGAAGCTCTCTGGTGCCTCCCCCTGGTCTAGAGAGTTGGAGAATCTTCCAGGACTAGAGAGTGGGGGTTAGGAGGAGCTGCCAGGGGGCTGAGACCACTCCATAAATAGACATGGGCCATGACAGCGGGGCAGTTGAGTAGAAGATGGAAATACAGTGTTGAGGAGGCTGTTGGTGGCCTTCAGGGGTGCCCTCTAGTCTGGGGGAGGGTTTCCTGTCTTGGGACGGGGCTCGGGTGCTGAAAGGTTCCTGCAAACACACGAAAGGAGGCTTTTCTGGAGGCACGGGAGCAAGAGAAGACAGTGAGTAGTGCAGCACTGTTGGGGAATAACAAAGGGGGGACACATGTAGCCAATCTCCCTTGAAGACAGCGGTGTACTTAAGACTTCTAACCTTCCCTGAGAGTCAGCCGGGTGGGCTGGTGAAGAGTCAGTTGGGTGGACTGGTGTAGAGAGGTAGCCAGGAGAGCTGGTGAAATGGGCTGGCAGTGCCTGAAGAAGTGGTGCTGGGATCAGTTGCCATGAGGAGAGGTTACATGCTGTTTCACTGCTTCTGTGCTACATAAAAAGGGGCTGCGAGTTCCTGCCTGTAATGGGCTATTGCTACAATAATCTGACTGGGAGCCTGTCAGATAATTTTTGGAGTGATTCAGCTGGAGCAAGCAAGTGAGTGTGCAGGAGGAAAATAAAGGAGACTGTATAGGAAGATATCCCTGAAGTTTTGCTGAAGTCAAGTGGGCATCCCATAACCTCCCATACCTATCCAAGTTATTAACCCCTAATAAAATAACAAAAACAAAGCTTTGGACTGTCCTCTGACTCTGGGTGCTTGTGAAGATTCAGTGCCCGGCTGTGCAGGAGTGGGGGGGATTCATGTTCATCTGCAGCTCCTACAGGGGTGTGCTACACTAAATGATATTGTTGTTAAGTATACAAATCCAACAATAGTTCTATCACCTCTGCTGCTACTACTAATATGTAGGCAGGTGCTTGGCTAGAAACAGAGAGGGATTGAGGAGTATTTGCTGCAGTGGGGGGAGCTGACAAGCACAAAGAGCTCAAGAGATTTGATGGTTGACTGCACTGAATCATGGGGGATGATATTCAGGAAATAAACGTCACTATGGCAGTCTGTGGACCATTGGATTACAATTCCCAGTGCGAGCCAGGTATAAGGGGAGGGAGAGCTGTAATTTGACAGGCTGAATACCGAGGAACTTCCTCTATGGCTGTGAGGCGACCGAGGTGAGACCAAACGTTGGCTCACTGGTTGATTGTTCGGCGGGAGCTGAATGCCATGTACAATAGCAGTATAATTAGACATTAGGTTTACGTACAAGGAGGTTGGTTGATGGAGATATCACTGACCAAATACAGCCATTGCTATACACCACTGTTCATATTTTGTCAGTGGTGCCACCACATCCCTGCCCCCTTGTATATAAACTTAAAGTTGAGCTCCACCCAAAAGAGGAAGCTCCTTTTACTTGCCTTATTTGGGGAGCGGATACCTGGTTTTGACATCTGGAAGTTCGGCCCTGCTCCTCCTTTTCCCGCTTAATATCTTTAAAAAGATAGCAGATGACACCAAACTATGCAGTGGAATAACGTCCTTACAGGTCTCCAACTTACAAGGCAACCTCAAGGCACTGTTTCATTGTGATAAAAAAGAAATTAATACAGCGCTGCCTCTCTATGTCATAATTTGCATCTACTTACATCAAATATATGTCATATAACAACATATACAGCAAAGTGCTAAAGTGCCAATAAATTCATACAATATAATACAATAAGGTTCAAAAAATAAAGTGCAATCAATAAAGTTCAGCTATTGTGGAGTACGGAAATGGTGACACATAGGTGTAATCATGGTGACTTCCTGTGTTCCCCTCCTGGGTCCCCACTCACCAGATAGTGAAAATCAATGCGCCTTTGTGTTTAAAGATGGTATCTTCTATCCAGCAAAATGGATAAGTTGGTTGTACCTCAGAGAATGGAATGGAATGGAACCTTCTCTCCTCCACCGCTTGTTATGGGTCCTACATACTTTACTCAATCATGAATGATTGCAATAGTAAAGTTCGGACAAGTGAAGAGAGAGAGGATATAGTGTAATACTGCAAGATTTATTTAAAAGGTTTAAAATCATAACACTTACATCAAAAATCTTTAAAATGTGCAAAATTGCCACCTTGGCATCCAAACAGCCTTCACAGATAGTCCTTAGCTTTACATGTTTCGCCCCTCCCACTGGGCATCATCAGAAGCGCAGTTTGTAAATGGATAGAAAACTAAAAAGCTAAAAGACAGAATTCAGAGAATAGTGGTTAATGATTTTTACTCTGAATGGTCTAAGGTTATCAGTGGCGTACCCCAAGGTTCAATGTTGGGACCCTTTTTTAATATCTTTAAAAAGATAGCAGATGACACCAAGCTACGGAATAACGTCCTTACAGGATGTCTCCAACTTACAAGCCAACCTCAAGGCACTGTTTCATTGTGGCAAATGAGGTTTAATTTTGATAAATGTAAAGTTATGCACTTGGGGGCTAAGAATATGCATGCATCATACATACCAGGGGGAGTACAACTGGGGAAACCATAATGGAGAAGGTTCTGGTAGATCATAAGCTCAATAATAGAATGCAATGCCAACCTGCAGTTTCCAAAGCGAGCAAAGTCCTTTCTTGTATTGAGAGGTATGGACTCCAGAGAAAGAGATATCATTTTGCCCCTGTACAAATCATCAGTAAGACCTCATCTAGAATATGCAGTTCTGTTTTGGGCACCGGTTCTCAAAAAGGATAACGGGGGAACTGGAGAAAGTGCAGAGAAGGGCAACCAAACTGATAAGAGGCATGGAGGAGCTTAGCTATGAGGAAAGATTACAGGAACTTGATGTTGAGTTATTCACTTTAACCACATACTGACCGCATGCTGCCGTTTGACGGAGCAGAATGGCTCCTCTGCGCAAATTGCCGTAGCTGTACGGCTGACACTTTAAGGGGTAAAGGGGGCGCACGCGCCACTGAGGAGTCAATGCGTCACTGAGCACCTGCAATCACTCGTGAAAGAGCAGGAACGTGGATCTGTGTGTTTAAACACACAAATCCACATCCTGTCAGGGGAGAGGAGACAGATCATGTGTTCCTAGTATATAGGAACACCAATCGGTCTCCTACCCCAGTGAGTCCCATCCCCCCACAGTTAGAACACACAGTGAGGAAACACACTTAAGCCCTTGATCACTCCCTAGTGTTAACCCCTTCCCTGCCAGTGACATTTATACAGTAATAGGTGGCTATTTATAGCACTGATTGCTGTATAAATGTGAATGGTTTAAAAAAAGAAAAAAGTGTCAAACGTGTCCAATCTGTCCGCTGTAATGTCGTAGTCCCGATAAAGATCGCAGATCGCCCCCATTACTAGTAAAAAAAAATTCAAAATGCCATCAATAACCTATTTTGTAGGCGCTATAACTTTTGCGCAAACCAATCAATATACGCTTATTGCAAATTTTTTTTTTTTTACCAAAAATATGTAGAAGTTACATATTGGCCTAAACTGAGGAAACATTTTTTTTTTTAAATTGGAAATATTTATTTTACCAAAAAGTTTAAAATATTGTGTTTTTTTCAAAATTGTCGCTCTTTATTGTTTATAGCACAAAAAATAAAAACCGAAAAGGTGATCAAATACCACCAAACGAAAGCTGTATTTATGGGAAAAAAGGATATCAATTTTGTTTGAGTACAACGTCTGCGCAATTGTCATTTAAAGCGATGACAATTGTCATCGGTGCCGTATCTCAAAAAATGGCCCAGTCAGGAAGAGGGTAATTTCTTCTGGGGCTGAAGTGGTTAAGGTCATCACAGAGGACAAGGGGGCACTCTTTACGTCTAGGGGAGAAAAGATTTCATCTCCAAATACAGAAAGGTTTCTTCACAGTAAGAGCTGTGAAAATGTGGAATAGACTCCCTCCAGAGCTGGTTTTGGCTAGCTCAGTAGTGTTTTAAAAAGGGCCTGGATTATTTCCTAAATGTACATAATATAACTGGGTACTAACATTTATAGCTAAAGTAGACCCAGGGAATATCTGATTGCCTGTCGGGGGATGAGGAAGGATTTTTCCCCCCTGGAGCAGACTGGATCATGCTTTGCTGGGGTTTTGTGCCTTCCTCTGGCTCAACTGTGGGTGTAGGATTGTGTATATGGGATTGTATGGTTGATTTTTTTTTTTTGGTTGAACTAGATGGACTTGTGTCTTTTTTTAACTTGACTATGTAACTATATTAAGGGGACCCCCAGGCACTATATTTAGAATAATTTTTCAGTTTTATTGCTTCATAATTAAAATCACTGTTTCTGCAATTGTTTTTAATTACATTCTTTTCTTTTTAATTGATACATATCCCCCAGGGCAATACCCAGACCCCCATACCCCTTTTATGGCCAATTACTTGCATATAAGCCTTCAAAATGGGCACTTTTGATTTTTCCTGTAAGGCTCCCATAGACTTCAATGGGGTTCGCCGTTCGGGTTAGAACATTTCCCTTGTTCGTGTGTTTGGCCCATCCCTATGTATTAATGTTGCACTTTAATCATGATTTAACTCAGTGTTCCCTGCAAAATTAAAATAATAATACTCATAATAATTAAAATAAAATTGCTAGATATGCAATCCCATCTCCTAATTCTACTGTACCGCGTCTGCTACAACATTGAAAGTTGTGATAATGATGAAGACATATACAGTATATTATTATTATTAGTTTCTCTTTTTTCATTGTAATAAGTTTTTACTTGCCTTAATGTAAAATGGCGCTATATAAATCCTGTACAAATAATAATATAATAATAATATTTTCCCTTATATTTTGGGTGTGTAGCTTTCATCATTCATTTTTACAACTTTTTTTTTTTTTTTTTCCACCATACGTCATTAATATCTACAGTAAACCTACTTGTCCGTGTAACTTGAGAAGGTTGTAAAATTGTGCAGATGAGTATAAATGGGACCTGTGTTAAAGCAACGTACAGAGCGACCTATACATCAAAGAACACTGTACAGGTACAGTACTTTCTTATATAGACAATAGGACAAAGTGTAATAATTTAAATGTAAAAGTATTTAGCAAATATGTTAAAGGATTTGTAACGCTCCTGAAAATCAGATTTTTGCTTTTTCCTGCATTTAATTTGTGAATAGCTGTGTAAAAAGCCATATTAGCTAATCTGAGGTTTTTAGTTGAGCTACTGGACAACCCAAAATGTATCTTTTAAATCTTTGATTACTAAGAATTTGAACATTTTTTTAACTATCTTAGCTGCACAATAGCATTTGGTCGTGATTTCACACAAAATGGAGCATTGTGCAATGATGAAAGTTTACACGCTGTTATACAATTTTGTGTATTTCAAAAAAGGGGGGATTTATTTGGTGGGACTTTAGGGGTGCCAACAAAAAAGAGAAGTTCATACAATGCTTGTCAGCAGGTGTGTAAAAATTAAAGATTTTATTGTTGCATACAAAACATCATACAAATTCCAATATAGGTTGTACACACGTGTACAAGGAAACATCTAGAAATTTAAAACAGATGATGAAGTATATTCACTCGATAGTAGCATTGGAGTGATTGTCCCAACATGTTTCGACACTTTTGGCTCATCAGGGGACGTTTTAAAAGCAAAATAGATGTAACACTGCAATTAAATGTTGGGAACAAGGAAAACCCTCGCTGAATGGTGTGCATTGAATATGCTGGAAGAGGCCCAGATGAGCTTGTCAGCTGCGATATTCAAGGGGACAATAAATATGAGGGAATCAAAAGGTGCCAGGATTTGCAGACTGAAGTTTTGTGTATGACAAATTTCCAGCATGGCTAACCTTTAAAGTGTCTAGACACCCATATCATCCCCTCCAAGAGCTTGCATACTATTGATGTTAGGCTAACTGGTCTGTAATTCCCAGGGATGCATTTGGACCCTTTTTAAATATTCGTGTTACATTGTCTTTTCTCCAATCCGCTGGTACCATTCCAGTCAGTAGACTGTCAGTACAAATTAGGAACAATGGTCTGGCAATTACTTGACTGAGTTCCCTAAGCACCCTCTGGTGCAAGCTATCTGGTCCCAGTGATTTATTAATGTTACGTTTCCCAAGTCTAATTCTAATTCCTTCCTCTGTTAGCCATGAGGGTGCTTCCTGTGATGTGTCATGAGGATAAACACTGCAGTTTTGGTTACTGAAGCCCCCCGATTCCCTTGTAAAGACTGAGGAGAAGAATACATTCAATACCTTCTCCATCTCACCATCCTTTGTAGCCAGATGTCCTTCCTCATTCTTTAGGGGGCCAGTATGGTTTGTCCTCCCTTTTTTATTGTTTACATACTTAAAGAATTTCTTGGGATTTTTTTTTGCTCTCCTCCTCTGTGTCTTTCGTGTTCTATCTCAGCCGCCCTAATTGCACCCTTACATTTCTTGTTGCATTCTTTACAAAGTTTGAATGCTGATCATGATCCCTCAACCTATTTTTTGAAGGCCTTCTCTTTTGCTTTTATATGCATTTTTACATTGACGTTAAGCCATGCAGGACTTTTGTTTGCTCTTTTAAATTTATTACCCAATGGGATGCACTGGCTAATGCTCTTAAAGCGAAACCATCTCTCCTCCATGTTCTTTGTTCCTAAGATTTTATCCCAATTTATATCTTCTAGCAAGGTTCATAGTTTAGGGAAGTTAGTGCTTTTGAAATTCAGTGTCTTTGTATTTCCCTTATGTTTCCTATTTGTGAGATTTATACTTAAGCCAATTGACCTGTGATCGCTGTGCCTTAAATTGCCCCATGATCAGGTCCGTATTGTTGGTAATCAGTAGATCTAGTAACGCTTTATTTCTAGTTGGTGCGTCTACCATCTGACCCATGCAATTGTCCTACAAGACATTTAGGAACTGGCGAGTCTTATGCGAATGCATGGTTCCCTCCGCCCAGTCCATGTCTGGATAATTAAAATCCCCCATTATGATGACACTTCCCATCCTTGCTGCTAATCCAAACTGTGATAGGAGGTCTGCCTCCCGCTCCTCCCTCAGGTTAAGGCCTATAGCATACTCCCAGTATTATTTTCCCCTTAGCTTCATCCCTTTGGAGCTCTACCCATAAGGATTCCCCCTCATCCCTAGCGATGTCACCTTCACATTCATTATTCTTGATATACAGGCATGAAATAACAGGCTGTTAAATTGAGGCAGGGGTCAATTGTAGAGGTTAATCTACTCTCCCTCTAGTGGCTAATCTATAAATCCCTACATCCTTAAAGTGATTATAAAGTCTAAAAATTTTTTTTTTGTTAAAAATAACAAACATATTATATTTTACCTGTCCTTGGTAGTTGTTTTGCACAACGCATCCCAGATTCTTCTCTTCTTGGGTCCCTCTTCACTGCTCCTGACCCCTCCCTTCTGTTGAATGCCCCCACAGCAAGCAGCTTGCTATGGGGGGGCACCCAAGTCGAGCCAGAACTCCCTGCGTCCATTTAGCAATAGGGCCGTGGCCCATCCCCTTTCGCTCCTGATTGTCTGACTGACAGCAGCAGGAGCCAATGGCGCAATGCTGCTCTCTCAGCCAATGAGGAGGGGAGTCCTGGACAGCTGAGACACTGCTGCAACATCGCTGGATCTAGATAGGGGTCAGGTAAGTATTAGGGGGCTGAGGGGGGCTGCTGCACACAGAAGGCTTTTTATCTAATTGCATAGAATGCATTAAGTTAAAAAAACCTTCTGCCTTTAGAGACACTTTAAGGCTAAAATCAAGTGTGGTACCTGTTCTTATCAGTTTTTGGGAACAGAACAATGGCATCCTCTTGAACCGGAAGGATGGGGGGGGTTCTGGTTAGTAATTTTTGATGTAATATGGTGTGTGCTCGGGGAGGGGTGCTTTCCACCTGGGTTGAATCTGGCCTGGTTCACGTTGCTGTTTGTAGGCAGGCTCTCCCTAATGCCTCTATGGTAGGGATATGGCTGTATCTTGTGTGCGGTTGGGGGTTGGGAGGTGCAAGGAGTTCCCTGTTGTGCCCCCAGGGGTGCTGGAAAAACACTTTGGTTTGTGATCCCAGGCACTAGGTCATGTCACCTTGCTATACTTGCGCACGCTTCTTGGACAGGCCTTCTGGCTAGCTCAGAGCAATTTTTATATCAGCTGGAAGGCCTGTCTTGTGTAATGCACATGGCACTTTTTGTTCATTTATGCACATATTAATCACAGTCACACTGCATGTGTGGTTTATTTTTTTTACTCACGGAGATGGAGGATGCAGGTTTTTCAGGTACTGCTTTGGGTCAGGTAGAAGATCTGTGGCCCTTGGGTCTTTTTCCTCTCCTCAACTGGGGGTCTCTCTTCAAGAGAACCCTCATCAGTGCTTGGAGGATCAGCTTCAGTAGATCCCTAAAGAGCGGGGTTCATCTGACCTCAGCCTAGGTAGGCCATAGCAGAGTACCCCTGTGCCCCAGGGAATTCAGGGATCGAGGCCCATCCTCTTCAGAGGTCGGACCAGTACTATATAGCTTAAGGGGTAGGTTGGGTGGCACTATGGTATCATCCCTATTAAATTGGACTAAACACAGTAATAATATGATTGGGATTATAGGGGTACCCTACATCAAAGGAGTATACAAAGTTTAAATAAAAAATATAAATTTTAATACACAAAACAGCAACAAATAATGGGTTCAGTAAAACATTTGATAAAAACTAATGACACAGCATGATACAAATAGTATTGTCAATCACTGGTATCCATGTATAGGACGTGATCAATACTTGTTGTTGTATCTCAACATGTTTCGCCAACATTGACTTCTTCAGGGAATTTCTATGGACCACCAGTTTTCATATGGCTCTAGTGGTAAGATCATATACATAAATTAATAGTCATTCTTACAGTAGCAACAGAAAATAGCAATTGTAATTTAAATAGACTGATCAATGAACAGGAGCACTGTTCATTTAAAGTAATATAACAAAGATAGCACGTTTTTTCCCTTCATAACAGAATAGCACAGTGTACTCATAAAATATTATCTTAGGCAATTTCTCAATGGCCCATTTATTGTCAGGACTCTTCTAACGCTGTAGCAAATATTTATCATTAATGCAAAGCACTTAAGCATAAATGGGAAAGATAACACATTTTTTTCCTTGATGACTGAGGTATTTAGAGACACAGGTTCAAAGGCTGTGCTCTGCGCAAACAATGTGTTAACCCATTGTTAACTACCGTAGAATCATAAACACAGGCATTCATCTGTTAATTCCTATTGGACAGACAGGAGCAATAAATTAATCTTGACATATCCACATAAACTGAACCTATGAACCCTTTATGTAGGTTGATTATTTAAAAAGTAGCTGCCCCTGCAGCGAAATGGCAAAGTGGATATTTGGTCAGCAAGTAAACCCATTATAAAGATGGAGCATCACAAGAAGTCCCAAATGAAAATTCCCTGAGGGTAAAATGACCAACCTGGATATAAAAACCTTGTTTCTTACCCATGCATGCAGTAAAAAGGCCTTGATTTCCTTTATTTTGACTTTTTGAGAATACCTGAATTCTTCTGTCTCTGACTCTGTATAGTTTATTACAAACTTTACTATAGTTCAAATAAGGACAGTTCACCGGGCTCTCCTGTCCCAGAGGAGGTCAGAGGAGAGATCTGGGGTCTAAAAGACCCCAGATCTCTCCATAAGGAGCACCTGTCACAGCCCATGCTACCACAAGGGCTGTTGTTCATCCTTTGTGATAGCAATAAAGGTGTTAAAAAAACTGAAGGGACAGTGTAAAAAAAAAAAGGTTTAAATAAAATAAAAATTTAAAGCGTCCCCCTGTGCTCACATGCCAATACGAACAGATACGTAACATAATCTTTTCTACTTTACCAAAACAATGTGTTTTATATTGTTTGTGTTCACTAAAACTCATTAAAGGGTATTTTTTCCCCCCCAAAAAATTGCGTTTGAAAAACAGCTGTGCAAATACCATGTGACATAAAAATTGCAACACCCACCATTTTACTCTCTAGGTCCTTTGCTTAAAAATATATAATGTTTTGGGGTTATAAGTGATTTTCTAGCAAAAAAAAAAAATGCAGATTTTTACATGTATGTGAAAAGTGTCGAAAAAGCCTGGTAGGCAAGTAGTTAAACAACTTACTGCTTTTGGAGAAAGCTATCACAGTTTAAACTCAGCACATTCCTATCTGGACTGGCGACTTGTGTCACAGACAATTCTCAAAAGGTCAGAACTGTTAGAGAAGATACTGTGGATGGTAAGTGACTCTGGTCATGGTAGCTATTGTTTGTGTGTAAATGGTTACTGCCAGGGCTTTTTTTCTCAGAGAATAGGTGCAGGAACTGCACCCTCCTGAGTCACTTCTTATCTCTGCCCCCTACACACCTCTCAGTACTGCCCCTTTTTAGAGAGTACAGAGCCAAGTATAACTTTGCCGTGCTAAGTAATTTGTATGAAATTTGTTAATGATAGCAAGAAAAGTAGTAAAATAGATTCCCCACAGCCAGCAGCAATAGACTTCCCCTAGCAAAAATAGATTCACTTAGAAACAATAGACCCCCCTATCAATAATGGACCCCCACAACAAAATACCACCCAGCAGCCAGCACCAATAGACTACCCAGCAGCCAGCAACAATAGACCTCCTCCATCAATAGTAGATCTCTTCCAGCAATAATTGACCCACCAGCAACAATAGGCTGCCACTCAAAAATAGATCCACTCCAGCAACAATAGACCCTCCAGCCCACCCCAGCACCCCTTGCCATTACATACATTCAGTGCTGGAACTACGTTCCCCCGCGTTCCCACTGAAAAAATGCCCTGGTTACTGCAAAGTTAACCAGCCCAAGCGACAATCACTTTCAATCTGCTGGCATTTAGATTGTTGTCCCGTAAGCTGGAAACTCTCTGTGCAGACTAAAAGTAAAATTTTGACAATTTTAGCTGTCAAATGATTTGTATTTCTTTACACCTAGCCCTGGTATTTACAAACCTATATCAGACAGCACAGCCAGCCTGGTGACCTGACTTTTTCTACTGCAGTTTAGCAAATCAGCTGGCTTACCTTTTTTCCTTCCAGCCTGTGATTGGACAGGAAAGGAGCAAAAGGGAAAATTGTTGGTTTCCCTCTCTCTAACCTGAGTATAGCTCAACAGGAGACTATTAAAGGTGAAATCATTTATTTTGGGGAACATGTACGACCTGATATGAGCTCAGCTTGCTATACTGTCACTTATTGTTCTATGTCTTATTTCTTTTGTGTGTTGTATTTGTAATGATTGTAATAAACATTGTTTAACATGCTGTGTGAACTTCATTTTCCTTTGGTACCTAGAGAGTTCTTTTTTTTTTTGGGAGCTATCTTGGCTTCTGTATGTCCTCTTTGTATTCTGTTGTTGGATGATGATACCCCCTTGCCATGGTATTAATGCATTTAATTTTGGCACATTAATAGTTCAAAGGTAAAATCAAGTCAAATTTAAGTTTTCAATTTAACCAGGTTGCATTTAAAATAGAATTAGAAATTTTTTAATCAATGATTATTTGCTTTTAATTTATATATACTTTTTAGAGCATGTACAAGAAAATCCCCTCAGTCCTGTTGGGTGTTCATTTCTGTTTTTTTTTTTTTTTTTATTAGTGAGGCTGAAAAATGTCTTCCGCCCAGTTCGGCAACAATGGTTTTGCACAGTCCAACCCTGCTTACCCCCCACCTGCCCAGTGGAATGTTCCTCCAGGTGCCCCTGGACATAATCTACCTCCTAACCCTCAGATGTGGAATGCCCCTACCACACAGCAGTGGAACAATCCAGCAATTACAGTTATACCTCAGATGACCCAGCCAGCTGCGTTCCATCAAGAATTTCTGAAGGGTAAACCAAAAGCCCTTGGGGTAAGTGTGGCAAGTACTGTATGTACTTTAAAAAAATGATTAATAGAGTTGGGTGAATCTGTTTACCTGGATTTAGGTGTACGTTTATTAAACTGAGAGGTTTTATCTCAGTTCAGTTCTCGGCAAAATTATCTCTTCTGCAGCCTGTTTATGAATCCGAGAACTTCTGTTCTCAGAGGAAGAACAGAGGAGAAGTCTCCTCTGAAAACGGCAGATATCTGCATAGAAGGAGGTGGGCTGCCTATAACCTTGTGAGATATTGTGAGATTAGAGTGCTGCCGAGTTTATAAAGTGAAACCAAAGTTAAAAAGATCATGTAATTACATACTATAGACACATGATAACTAACAAAAAAAGACAAAATTATATATATATATATATATATATATATATATATATATATATATATATATATATATATATATTTTTATTTTTTTTAACCCACTGTTGTTGATATATAGAAAGAAAGAAAGAAGTCTTCTTCTAATTGCACCAGATTCTCTCCCAGATTCTCCACTTCTGAGCAGTGGCAGCTGGTCCACAAGTGCCCCCCCAATCTCCATGCGGGGAACTGGACGCATATATTTCTACAAGTTTTTTTTTTTTTTTTGAAGCACATGATTAGAGTCTGAGGCTTTAACTGGCTAGAAAAAGGTTGGGCTCGGGGCACCGAACACTGCGCCCTGAGCCCACCCACTTGTGACATTAGCGAATCAATATTTGCTATTGTCTTCCGGCTTCTCTTCCAGGCCAATCAGGACAGGAAGCAAGTCTTAAGACCGGACTGGCTGGGAGGAGAAGCCGGGGAAACTGCGACCTGGATGGGGTAAGTGCAGACCTGGCGGGGGGGGGTTTGTTTGCCGCCCCCCCCTAAAAAAAATTGGAGCACCAGCCGCCACTGCCTCTGAGCTGGAGAATCTGGGAAGTGGAATTTTCAGAGTAACGGCCAGTGAGATCTTTAGATGTCTTTCATAAACTGGCTATTTGTGACAGAACGGTTGCGTGCTGTGATGGGCAGCCAAGAACTTGTTCTCTGCTCTTCATCTCAGCTATATAAACCAGTACACACAAGAGATCAGCCATGATCCTGAGGATCATGGCTTTTCTCTGTTTCATAAACGGACACCTGTGTGTCAATTAGTTTACTGAGACTCACAGGTTGTGAAATCTAAGGAAACCTTTTGCTGGATTCTTGTCCTGGAGATTTGAGTGTTTGCACTTATTTGGACTATAACATTTAACTTCCTATTGGCTGGGTGGTTGGTGCACATTTATTTGTATATTATGAGATCATTACAATTTATATATGCTTATGCTGCAAATTATCACTAGATTGAGTGTATCACAAATTTTACAATGTTTGTCTGCATTAGTAGTATTATTATTTATTATTATACAGGACCTATATAGCACCAACAGTTTACGCAGCACTTTACAACTTGAGGGTAGACAGTACAAATACCATACACTTTAATACAGTAGGAATCAGAGGGCCCTACTCCTTAGAGCTTACAATCTAAGAGGGAAGGTCAAGAGATACAAGAGGTAATAACTGTGGGGGGATGTGCTGACAGAGAAAATACACTTCTACACTTTTGTACATATTTATTAGTAATGTACTGGATTTCAAAGTACAGTGTTAGCAGCCCAAAGCAGATTTGCAGATGACACCAAGCTATGCAGTGGAATAACACCCTTACATGATGTCTCCAACTTACAAGCCTACCTCAATGCACTGTTTAATTGGGCAACTATGTGGCAAATGAGGCTTAATTATATAGTTTTGCACTTGGGGGCTAAAAATATGTATGCTTAATACATACTAGGGGGAGAACAGCTGTGGTAGTCAATGATGGAGAAGGAGGTGTCCTGGAAGATCATAAGCTAAATAATAGCATGCAATGCCAAGCTGGCATTGCTGCCAAAGCAAACAAAATCCTTTCATGTATTAAAAGAGGTATGGATTGCAGAGCGAGAGACATAGTTTTGCCATTGTACAAATCATTAGTAACACCTCATCTAGGATAAGAAGTTCAGTTTTGGCACCAGTCCCCAAAAAGGATACCAGAGAACTGGAGAAAGTGCAGAGAAGGGCAACCAAATTGATAAAAGGCATGGAGCAGCTCAGCTATGAGGAAAGATTAGAGGAACTGAATTTATTCTCTCTTGAGAAGAGGAAATTAAGGGGGATATGATCAACATAATGTAGAGGGGTGACCCTGTGCCAATAGGGTAAAATGGTGGTTTACCCCAGATTTTATAGGAAGCAAGCACACTAATGGCACAGGTGCTGGCTTCATATGAGAGCCAAAGATGGAGCCCAAAGCCCCACCCTCCTGAGGAAGTCAGTGTGTGAAGGGAGCCGAGAGAGGTGCTGGCTTGCACCATACTGTCCAGGTCAGGACAGACCAAAGTCCGAGCCTGAGAGAGGCATTACTTCCCCAGGCACTTGTTGCCATGTGATCTCAGGTGGTTGACCTGAATTGTTAACATGCAGCCTCCAGTGGGAGACCTGAGGGCCTGAAGCCTGTGTGGCTGACCCTGTTCCCACCATAGATGGCGGGAGGGAGTCAACAGTGCATCTTGTCTGGTATAATGGAGAGAGAAGGCTACTGGTGGTGCTTCAGGGGCTTTGTGAGTACAGAAACACTAAGGATCCTTAGTTAACCCCATCTTGTGCTCTATGTCAGAGGGTCCACAAAAAGAAAACAGTGGCTAGTGTCCAGAACTGTCCACTTTTTAACTAAGGGACATTGCTCAGTTCTGAAATCAGTTTGCTGCTGCTGTGAAGAAGTCTGCATGTGCCTTTGCAAGAGCATCGGTCAAGTTTCACTAGGGAAGGAAGTTAGAGTCCTCGGTGTAAATAGTTACATTTAGAGTATCCTGAGTTATCCCTTCCTTGTGCCTGGCTGCTGGGGAAGACCTGGGCATCAGAATGCCAGCAGCTCTTGCAGGGTAGTGCTACATAACTATGTACTTTTCTGTAAAATGCAATGCAATATGGCTACCTGGAAGTGTTCTTCCCCCCCGAAACATAATTTCCTGCTTGTGTGATTGGATCACTGAATTTCCCAAAACTCTGCACTAAGATACAAGATACAAGTCAGATATCAGACCTGAAACAACAATGTCATTTTTGCTGAGATACTCCCAATAGGAAATCACATCTAAAGGGATGCACACCCTGAAATTTTCCTTATTAGAGCCCTGCAGCTGATTGAAAATTATGAAACCACTCCTATTAGATTCACTTACCACATGAACACAGACAAACACAAACAGTGATTTCTTCATAATAATAAAAGGTAAGATTCTGCAACAAAGTTTGTTAAAATACTTGTAATGTACATAGATCACCCAGAGGGGAATGATTTTTTCACAACTAAAGGGGATTTACTCTTTAACCCAATAAATAAACTAAATGGAAAAATGGAAACATTTTTTTTAAAAATTGTGTTGTTCTGCTTTTAGATTGTCCTTATCGTTTGGGGTATTTTACACATTGGCATGGGTATTGGTCAGCTTTTCACTTCATTCCTTACTACCGTGATCAGTGGAGTCGCATATTGGGGAGCTATTTTTGTAAGTAAAAAATACTTATAATGTTTGTATGAAAGTTTATAATTTAATATTTTGTGTTCTTAACTTATGAGGTGCCAATACATTACATGAATTTGAAAGCAATACATATCAGGCACTGCCCCCGAGGAACTGCAAAACATAAGGCATACCCTGAGGATGGTTTTCTCATTGTTATTCTCTCAGTGAGCTATCTGTGTAATTCTCTCTCCTGCCACTAAATGTCCCCACATGCCCACAATCTGTGGCTTGTGGTAAAATGTTTTTGGGGAACGAAAACCTCTCCAGGTCCTTACCTGCCCATCCTGGGCGGTCATGGCCCCTGATACCTGGCAGCTTCCGGGTTCCATCTTCAGTCCCTATTTGGCCGGGTCGTGAAACCGGGAGTGACGTGATGGTGAATTCTGATTCGCTATAGTCAAAAGTGGGAGGGTTCGGGGCGTAGTGCTCTGCGTCCCAAGCACAATGTTAAACAATATGTAAAAGAAAAAACTGCGCTGGTAGACAACAAATATAAAAAGCAGCAACTCAAAGTGAAATACTCACCAAACTAGAAATAAAGAAAAAAATGGAACTGCGCTGCAAAATAGAAACTATACACAGTAGGGTGAACAAACATGTGCCAATCAAATAAACACATATGATAATGATAATTGAAATTGACCTGCAAAGAAAACAGTATAGGTGGATATGATCCAGTGAGCACACAAAAAATATTGAAAAATATTGAGTGAAAAATAGTCCAATATAACAAGTGACTGAATGGTGAACAAATATTCAATAGCAATAAACCTATGGAGAAAAATTAACATCAAAATCCTTGCAGATTGTTAAATAAAGTCTGTGCAAAAAAAGTTATTTTCAAACGGAGAATCTGAGTTTAGAGACACCCTGTGAAAAATCTTCCAAAATCTGTTCATGTTACAGGCTGATCTGCAGCTATATAAATGCATACTCACATAGAATACACATAGGTTAAATGGCTTTTTTAAAGAATCCCTTGCTAAGTGAATTTGTAAGATACTATTTCTGCCCTTCTAAAAATGCTAGCTGTCTCCATGATTTCTGTTGTTGTGTATAATCATTCTATTATTAAAGCAATAAGTTTATAAGGCACATAACAAGTGCCAACTACCTAGCCAAAACCTAAAACCACTGATCCACCATTTTTTTTTCTAGCTAAAGTATATTTTGCATATATTTTGCAGAACATCATTGCAGGATCTTTAACAGTGGCAGCTACGTCCAAGCCTTCCATGTGTCTGGTAAGTAAACCAATATAATAACTCCTTATACACAGCTTCTGACTGCTTCTATTGCACAGAGCATGCAAAAAAGTCAGCACACTTAAATCCCCTTTCTAGGATAAATTTTACCTGCAACCCACCCCTTATTTCCACCTCCTCTTATTTTATGCATTTTTTTAAATTGGTATAAAATGCATTTTTTAAATTTACTTTAACCCCTAGGTGGCGATGGAGCGCAATTATGTGGCCTCTCGGCGGGTAAACCTTGGTGCTGAGCGGCCGCATATTTGCGTACCGCATTACAAACCCAGCTGTACCAAGAGCGCGTGCGCTGCATGCTCCTGGCGGCTACGGAAAGCTCCTGATTGCAAGCAGCTTTCTGATCATGTAACCACCTTGACATCCAAACACAGTGGTCACGTGATCGTAAACTCTGCCCCACTTCCTGCCATCTGAAACCCCTTAAAGGGCCAGGAGGCACTGATGCCAAGGGGTTAAGCCACGGTCACATGACACTGCAGCCCTGAGTTTTCTTCTTCTGTTCTGTTTACTTCCTGATTGGGTCATTCTTCAGGTATCCACAGTGCCTGCATAACGTGGACACTTCCTATTGGATGTCCATCAGCCTGGATCCTTCAATTTGGAAGGAATTAAAGTATAAAGTCATACCTTCTCCTTTTGTAATACTTAATTTTTTGCCATTTTGTGTGCTATTGCAGAAATTTTCCTTTAAGTTCTGTCCTGTAGGCACAACAGAAAATGAGAAGAAATCTCTCCAAAGTGAGGGAAATGGCCTTTAAAGGCCCGTACACAGAGATACGAAAATCGGATGGAAAAATTTGTACGGCGAGCTGTCTGCTGATTTTCGGATTGTTGGTATGGTGCTTTCGACAGCCGATTTCGCTTTCTCCTCAGACAAAAGCTGACTATAAAATTTTTGTCGGATGTGAACTCAACATCCGATTTTTATTTCATTAGTACATTTTTTGTACGAAAAAAATCGTAAGAGCAAGACTACCCATGCTCAGAAATGAAAGAATACTTGCAAAACACACTACATCACTTCTGACGTTGTATTCTGTCGTACGAAAAATTTCGTATTGTGAGTAACCTCTTCACTTTTGACATTAGACTAGCATGCCACAAAAAGCGGACGTTCGGTCGTCCGAAAATCTAAGCATGCGTACAAGGCTTTAGACCGAATAATACCCCGTACACATGGTCGGATTTTCCAACGGAAAATGTGTGATAGGAAATTGTTGTCGGAAATTCCGACCCTGTGTGGGCTCCATCACACATTTTCCATCGAATTTTCCAACACACAAAGTTTGAGAGCAGGCTATAAAATTTTCCGACAACAAAATCCGTTGTCGGAATTTCCGATCGTGTGTACACAAATCCGATGCACAAAGTGCAACGCATGCTCAGAATAAATAAAGAGATGAAAGCTATTGGCTACTGCCCCGTTTATAGTCCAGACGTACGTGTTTTACGTCACCGCGTTCAGAATGATCGGACTTTCCGACAACTTTGTGTGACCGTGTGTATGCAAGACAAGTTTGAGCCAACATCCGTCAGAAAAAATCCTAGGATTTTGTTGTCGGAATGTCCGATCAATGTCCGACCGTGTGTACGGGGCATAAGAGTACAACAGAAGATTTTCCTTCTTTTTTTTATTCTAGCAACAATTCAAAATCTTAGATTTGCCCCTCATGTTCAGTGTTGGTGACAGTGTTATCTGATAAATAAATAGAATAGAATAAAAATTAGAGAGAGAGAGACTCTCTTAACGGGGACACAGATGGCAATACAATTCTTACAGGGGTTTGTCTTTGGATACACTTTAACCTCCTTAGTGGTATTCCCGAGTGTGGCTCGGGGGGAATTTTTAGTACCAAAAGCGGTAACCCCGAGCCTCACTCGGGATTGCATCGCAGGATCCAGGCAAAGTTACTTACCTTGTCCCCAGGATCCTGCAATGTCTCCCTGCTGTGTGTGCGAGCCGTGTCCTCCATCGGATCTATCACAGTGCCGAGCTCCGTTCCCTGCGAGCGTTGCGACGCACGGGGATGGAGCACGGCGCCAAATCCAAAAAGTTAAAAACACACAATACATACAGTACACTGTAATCTTACATTACAGTATCAAATTATTTCACATCCCTTTTGTCCCTAGTGGTTTGTCCAGTGCCCTGCATGCAGTTTTATATTGAGATTGTCCATAGCAACCAAAAAGCGTCCCTTTACATCAAAAGCGGTTTTAGACCAGCTAGAAAACAGCGGTAATAAATTAGAATCACTTGCAGAACTGAGCGATAGTGATTCATAGGGAAATCCGTCTTCAAACACTGAAAGTAATGACAGCTACAATTCTGCAACTGAGCAAAATTTAGTGTTTTTGATTACATTATTAAATAATAATAATAATTATTGTTATTATTAATATTTGTTATAATTATTTATAGTTATTATATTATAACTTTATGATTTCGTGTTCGTGATTTCGGGATGTCTACTAGACTCTTGTTTGGACAGATTTAAGTGTGTTATTCCTAAGAATCACAGGCCTACAATATAAAACGCCAAATTTCCATGCAAAACATTGTACGATTTTGAGCATCAAAAATCTGACATAATCATACCGCCAGGGAGGTTAAAGCCCAACTCCAACCCCCCCCCCCCAGAATTTAAATATTGTATTGTGATACAATGACCATACATCTCATTCCTAATTCCAAACACCTCTTTCTAAGCCATCTTGCACTATAATGGATCAAAGCCTAGATAATTTCCTGCCCTGTGATTAGACATTTTTTTTCTGCTGGCTAGTCTTCTTGGGCACTGGTTCCCTCCTCACACCTATGGGTTTTTCTTGCCTCTGGAGCCTATGAGAGAGGTCCTACCACTGGAAGTGTTGCCACCACCAATAAGAGGTGTGCATGTAAGCAGGTAGTAATGTGGACACCTAAATAAGGATCCCAGGAAGTAAATAGAGGAGAGAAGGCTCATCATGTGACCATGACTTCAGTTATGTAAAATAGGTATTTGGATAGTTTTTTTTTTTATATACTAGAGGTTACTTTGGAGGGTGGTGGGTTGCTAATATCCTGAGTTGGGCTTCAAGCTTTCGTGTTGTATATCCAGGTATAGGTAGAAAATTCAACAGGCAGAGTAAGACTTCTTTCTTTAATTCCTCAGGTGGGTAGAATAATTCTGAAACAGTAATGTCACCTTTGGAGTGGCCAATATGATGATTTTTATTTTGCCTGTGCTGAGAACATAGAATGATTTACCTTCTAGCATCCATACAATAGTAATAGCCACAGATGGGACAATATCGAGTGGGAGACATTTATGTTTTTGTGCAACATTAAGAGCAGACCCACACAAACATCATTTAGATAGTGCCCTTGGTTGGGAACAAAACTTGGGACATCAGATGGACTCTCCAGTGCTAACGTCTTAACAATCACAATGCTGCTCTCAAGAATAAGGGAAGGAAGGGAATATTTTCTAATCACCAACGTTCAAATCGAAATATTGGATCTAAAAGACCATAAACAATGGTACACCTTGAGATACCGCCATATTTATCCTGTAAGAACAAGGTCTGTAAGGAAAACCAACATTACCCAGGGGACATTTTTTTCCCCTAATGTTTTGTTGGCCAACAAGATCAGCTGAGGTCTGAGGGTGTCTAAAAATATCCAGGTATTTGACAAAATTCATTTGGAAGCATTGAACAAAATTCATCGAATTTCTTTATATTTAAAACATTATAAACTGGCACAATACTGTTTACCAAAGCCCGGTGAGGAAGTAAGGCTTCATAAGGCTGCTGGACAAAATTGCGTTTTTTAGCAGTGTTTAGAAGCTGTAGCTGCTGGCTTTCTCAACAACCAGTGAATAGCTGTTTGTTAAGGAGAGGGCTGGCAAGCTGGCTGCTGCGTCCTTAACAATGAATAACTCATCAGCTGTCAGCAGGTTTCCCTGCTGATAACTAAATGTTAACAAAAAAATTGCCTACAACAAAAATTGAGAAAAAAAAAACAGGTTAGGGGTCCAGCTCAAGGTATGAATATTAGTGGCGGCATTCTCAGCTGCACTCAATGATGACAGCTGTCAAAATGCCTGGTGAATATTTGGAGAGGTGCATTTTAAAGGTCTACAGATACAGATGATGGTTCGAATGAAACAAGTAGAAGCGCTGTATGTACTGTGTAATTGTACTCTTTGGATTTCCCAGATCCAGGGCCCCCCTATTTACATACAATGTACCCCATACTCATTTACCAAAAGTAGGTCAAAAATAAATAAAAACACAGAGCCAGTTTTTGACAAGTGATTAATTAAAAAAACAAACCAAAAACAAACAAAAACAATGTCCCCTGAGGTAGATTCAATGTCCATCATGATGAACATTAACGACCCCCCCAAAAAAAAGTCTGCACCCAACGTTGTCTCCCGCCGAATGACAGCTCTACCACATCCTCCTGCTAAATAAACGAAGGCATGTGGCCACCGGTGACCTCACCATCTGACCCCGCCCCTTGTGACATCATCAACCCAGAATGCCCCAAGCCAAGATTTGTGGGGAAGATGCCCTTGTCCTCATCAACATGGGGACAAGGTGCTTTGGGAGAGGAAGCACCCCCCCATGTTGTGGATATGTAGCCTAGTATGGTTCAGGAGAGGGGCACTCACTCATCCCCCCTTTCCTGGCCTGCTGGGCTGCATACTCAGATAAGGGTCTGGTACAGATTTTAGCCATTTTTTTTATAAATGTAACTCTTTTTTTTCAGTTTTGGCATGGGGTCCCCCTTAAAAACCATACCATTGGATAGAGGGACCTCCACGCTGTTTTTTTTTTTTAGTGCTGGCAATTCTTTTGTTTACATTCAGCTTCGAAAACCAGTGCTTAGCAGCGGTTAGCAGTTTGTAGGATCTTTCAGTTTTTTTTTCTACTGGCAAATCGCCAGTAGAAAAAATGCATTTTTTTCCCATAAGTGCAAAAAAAAAGTTTTTGTTTTTTGTTTTGTTCCTAGAAGCTTGAAAAACACTTATGGCCTACAATAGTATGCATGGACAAATAGGATAACACTATTTCTTTCTAGGGGCAATTTAAAAAAATACTAATAAATAGCTGCTAGGTGCTTAAAAATAAGAAACTGTTCATGGAGCCTCAAACAGGTTACCCGAAATCTAGATGTCTGTATGTTAGGCATCATGCCTTACTGTGTAGTTTTCGACTCTGCCATTAATAGCACTTCCTGTCTGAGGCTGACAATGCTAAGTACCTGCCTCTCAATTAGCAGCAGCAATGTCAGCCTGCCATGCGCACTCAGTTGACTATTGGGCTGCCAATCAGAACTGCAAAAGGCATAAGCAGTCCTTATAGGAAGCCCAAGGACTAATTGAAAGAGTATGCACAGTAGGATAACAACACTGCTGCTAATCTCAATGCCCTATCCCCCTATCTACAAGACCCCATCCCCTTTTACTTGGGCATCTGACTAGGGAAGACCCCCTACCATGACAACATTAGAGCATCTCAACAAATCAGAGTCCCTACACCAAAATGTCTGCCAAAAATACATTTAACAATGTATAAATACTGTAAGATAAAGATGAGCTTTTAAACAATGTGTCTTTATTTTCTTACAGATAAAAGGTTCCCTGGGCTTGAGCATTGTGATAACCATTATCTCTGTGCTGGGATTGACACTGAACATTGTGGATTACTTCTCTTATTATTACTGCCTTGGTTATTATTATTATCCTTGTATTGTAAGTATTTCACTCATTTATCTATCTATTTATCATTAGGAATGAAATGCTGGTTTTATCTGAACCTCCAGTAGCAGCAGGAAGTGAAACATTTATTACTATCACTAAACGTGAAAGTTTCCCCTGAGGCTAGTTGTTAGGAAGCCAACAACCAAGAGCCATTTCTGCCAGGTCCATTTAGCTATTAGCCTGACTGACAGTAGAATGTAAAAAAAAGTGGCGGGGATTGTGTAAGAAAGAAAAAAACAAATGGCGTGAGTTATCCCCTCCAGTATTCAAACCAGGCCCTTCACATGTAGTATGCATTTTAAGCGGAATCCTATGCAAAAAAAAGGAAAAAATGCATCTGGTCCCCCAAATATTTTAAGGGGAATCCCCAAGAAAAGAGCAAGAGAAAAAAGTGTGAAGTCCCTTCCAAAATCCACACCAGACCCTTATCCAAGCATGAAGCCTGGCTGGCCAGGAAGGGGGGTTGGGGGAGAGCATGCTGGGAAGCGGGGGGGTGTGTATGGGGGCTGGGCTACTTCATATATTAATGAGGACAAGGAATTCCTCTTCCACAACTTTGGCCCTGTGGTTGTGAGGATCTGCAGGTGGGGGGCTTATAGTAATTTGAAAAGCTCCTTTAAATATAAGGTGGGCCCAAATACCCCTCCCCCTGCATGTGAAACAGTAAATAAACACACTGATACTTATTGACAAGTCCTGTAAAAAAAAAAAGCAGCTGTGGAAGAGGCACCTGCCAGGTAAAGGATGCTACTGTAGACAGTGGGGTAGATGTGGAAACGTATGATGAGGTTCATGCCTTTACTTGACGCGACTCAGTGTATCTGGCAACTGATATCATTGTTGTGCAGTACAAAGCCATATGTCTCCTCGGGCATGTGCTACCCAAATGGCTGGTACTTTTATCAAGCTGATACACTGCAGGAAGAAGCTTCAGACCTTAAAGGTGCTGCCAGCAGCTAAAAAAAAAGCCCACACCAAAGATCTCTATGGACTGGCCTTAGGGATAGGAGTGGTCTGTGTCTGTGGGGCAGCACCTCCAGATTGAAATGGCTATCTTTAGCCATCCAGTCTTCTGCAAACTGCCTCTGCCCCTTGACAAAATCCTTCCTCTTTGGTCCTCTGTCTCTCCCTCAGCTAGGCTCATGTATGGTTTGTCATTATACTCTCCCTTCATATCACTAGAGCCCACTTGACAGTAAGCTCCAGCTGCAGGAACAACACTGCCTCTTGCTGCTCCCTGCCATCCTTCTGCAGCAAGTGACTCTTCATGTGGAATAATTCCTCCGACCATTCCACGCTAGTTTGTGGGATTATAACAGGCTTAGCTTCTCACTTTTTAAGTATAAATGTCTAAATTCTATCCCCATCTCTCCCGTATGTGGGAACATCATTTATAGCCATGAATGGAGATCAGTCTAGGCCTAAACCAATTCTGCTAAATGTTTTCAGACAGGCAGAGATAGATGTTTATTTCTAATGTCTGTGCTGAGCAATGTGGTCCATCAATTTTTGTGTATTTTCTTCAATGTACACCAGGTTGCAGGGGACATGTTAGTGCATAAATTACAAATGAGGAGAGGCAAGTAGGTTCTGCCCAGTCCTAAGATGTTTATAATTATTGCATTTGATCAGCAAGATTCATTAAAAATGTTAGATGGGGTAAGGAACCCACACACTACACCCTGAAGAATGTTTGTTTAATTTCCCTGTGCACCAGTTGACAATCATATTGGATGAGTAAATCTCTTAAATCAGTGGTCTCCATATTTTCTAAAGAAAGGGCCAGTTTACTGTCCTTCAGATTTTATAGGGGCTGGACTGTTCCCAGTGGGAGTAAACAATGACCAATCTTTAGTATTAGGGGGAGAAATAGTTGATGTCAGTGGAGGGAATAGAGCACCATTATTGGTGTCAGTGGCAGGAATAATGCCTCAAGGGCCAGATAAAGGCAAGCAAAGGGACGCAGTTTGGAGACCACTGTCTTTAACTATGGTTATGGTAAAAAGTCTGCATAGGTACCATTTGCAATTAAGGAATTTCTTGGTACCCTTGAGAGGGCAAATGCCAGTAACTCTGTAACTTGCATTGTTGTTTTGTATGTAATTGGATTCAATAGATGGTTAATAACACTGTACTCAATGAAGAGAGGGGGCGCTCAAAACCTTTGTGCTTTGTACTAACCTTTGAACCATGTGAATAAAATGCTAAAAAGATTACAGTAATAGTATTACTTTCAGAATGTGGAGATTTTTTGGGACAGTTAGGAATCTGTCTGTCTCCAGGACCTGGCATCACCATTGTGGCATGCAGCTTAATGCCCTGTACAAACAGTCGGACATTGATCGGACATTCTGACAACAAAATCCATGGATTTTTTCCGACGGATGTTGGCTCAAACTTATCTTGCATACACATGATCACACAAAGTTGTCGGAAAATCTGATCGTTCTAAACGCGGTGACATAAAACACGTACGTCGGGACTATAAACGGGGCAGTAGCCAATAGCTTTCGTCTCTTTATTCTGAGCATGCGTGGCACTTTGTACGTCGGATTTGTGTACACACGATCAGAATTTCCGACAACGGATTTTGTTGTCGGAAAATTTAATAGCAAGCTCTCAAACTTTGTGTGTCGGAAATTCCGATGGAAAATGTGTGATGGAGCCAACACATAGTCGGAATTTCTGACAACAAGGTCCTATCACACATTTTCCATCACAAAATCCGACCGTGTGTACAGGGCATAACAGTGCAACTGGAGAGAATATCACCACTTTGGGCTTTGGGATAATATATATCATGGAACAAAGAAAAAAATGTAAGGGGGGGAGGCAGAAGATAAACAGCAACAGTTGTAGATGACACACAATAAGATTGGGGGGGTGTAGCCTAGAATATGTAGCCCACGACACTGCAGGCCATGGTTATATATATTACCGCAGCTTACCAGCAACTAATTCTCCCTACACACGGGCTGTCAGCTCTCCCTAGTCTACTCCAACGCACACTGTCGAATGTCTCCTGAAAACCCTGCCATTTATAGGGGTGCTGGCACATAACAAGGCCTCCATTATTTTTCCATTCTGCACCAGACTTAAGTTCAAAGGCCAAGAGGTTATAGCGGTTAGTTGGTTGCTATGGTACTAAAATTGTGCATTAATCCACTGGGTCCATGGATTGTGCAATTACTGTGTTCATCCATATCTTGTCCCTAACTCCTTCAAGGAGAAGTACAGCCAAAACTCGTTTGGTTGTACTTCTCTTGTGGATCACGGGAGTGCAGATCATTTTTCAGCAGACAGCGAGCTGAGGTCCCCTGTTGGCTGGTGTCACCGAGCTGGTTCAGGCTCGGGAAAGATCTCGACCATATGGCCACATGCCTGGACCGGCATCCGGCTCAGCCTCTTGGCAAGCCGCTAAGCGCTTGAGCCGGCTGCTCCAGCCCCCTCCACAGCCCAGTGCTCCAGTGAGTGTGGGGGGGGCAGAGCAGAGAGTCAGTGACTGACAGCCACCAGCTCTCTTCTCAGGGAGCACTGAGAACTGTGTGATCAGCGGTGTTTGATCACTCTGTTCTCAGCCTTAGAGCCAACGGAGGACAAATGTAGCATCGGACCAATGGTGCATCCACTTAGGCAAGTATGATTAAAAAAAACAAACCCATACAGTACTTATCTTTCTCTTTTTTAAAGTGTCCTAGGCTGAGCTATTCCTCTGCAGGTTCTTACTTTCTCCTTACCTCAGTCTAAGACTACAAGAGAGAACTATAAACCAACCACTTAGATAAAGTAGATTTCTATGAGTATGGTAATTTGTATGTCCAGTAAGTGATACTTAAAATCTTTAAATACAAAAGAGGTAATGGAATAAATAGCTTCTTCATGTGTACCTTTTAGCCTTGGATTTTTAATTTACTATTTCAGACAAGGCACATAAAAGAAAACTTGTTCAAAGTGTTTTACTCTTACAGCTTCAACCATCCTTTTAACAAGTTATTTTGCATTCACAGATTGGAGGTGATGTTCTCCGTGGATTTTTCATTGCTACATATGTTGTGCAGTTCTCCATTTGCGTTAGATTGGCTGTGATTGGTTGCCGGGCTCAGAAACACTCGAATCCAACAGTACCCACTCAGGTAAGTGTCAAAGTAGTCATATCTCCTTAAATTGGCAGAGCTTTAACACAAAGCCACAAGGACCTGATGCTAAAGCAATAGTGCACTGTGCTACAATAGTGTATTGGGATGCCATTCATTTTTAATGGCACCCCAACTCAAATTTATAATGCATCTGCATTACAACTCATGGCGCACAATTGTGTACAGAAAAAGTATGCAGCAGGACCTATTTTTTTTCATGGTTTGGGGTATGTTAATTAAAAAAAAAAAGAAATGCCCTGTAACACACTGCATTTTGGAGTGAATGGACGCATTAAGTCTTCAGTTCCATCCTCTGAATAAAATAAGAATCTCTGGTAGCCTGAATGAAAATTTGGGTTACCGCTCAGGCTCCTAGATCCTGATCTGGTGGACTCTTTGGGTGCCAGCCTTGTGTGAAGAGCTGTCCCATGTATGTGCAATCAGATAGGAAGCACCACCATGATTAAGCCTCATGGGTGGGGGCGAAACACATAAGGTGGTGTGGCCTGGACATGACTAGACTGAGACTGTTATTACCTACATGACCGTTGGGTTTGGTTGGCATGTGGCAATCGGAACTCTTTCTTCTTCCAATCTTTGGTAGTGTTACGAGAGTGTTGATGGTCTAAGTGCAAGGTGTAACAAGGATGCAGCCTGCACTACTTGTATCAATCAAAGTAGATTAATGTGTCAGTATGAACAGAATGGATAGTAACATACAAATAATTACTTTTAATATAGTGGCAGTGCAAGGAAAAGCACACCAATATCTGTTAGAGAGGCTACCAAAACTAACATGCATAACATATATACAGTACATACACACTGATACTGAATGCAAGAAGAAAAGTAAACAAGGTGTAATCTTTGAGGCTCAGAATGCCAGCCAGCCGCTTGTAAAAAAAAACAGTCTTCGTTTTTACTTCCGAAAACCAGAAAAAAAAAACTGGTTACTTTGGCGAATCAAACAAACACAGCCTTTAACACAGCAGTTCATTGCCAGTATACTAGTCCTACAACAGGGTTTAAGGTCCCCACCTGCTTTGGAGTTCAGGAAGGGGCACCAGGAGCCAGGCAGTGTCACAGTAACAAGATAGTTCACAAACTTCTCACAATGGTTTCCTCTCCCACATAGACACCTACTGACTACTTCCTCGCCTTTTCATCTCACTCTCAATGGCAGGTTATTCCTTTCAGGACAAAAATGCCCCAAAATTAGGGTTGGACGCTCTTTCCAACCCAAAAATCTATTTTCAGCCATATAAGGACCTCACAATCCTGGGGTACTGCAAACCACTTTTACCATTTTTCTGGATCACCCCTGAACCCTGCATAATGATGATAATCCCTAAGTATTCTTTTCTTTCCCCTTAAAAGGGACCACAACCAAAATAATGGGCACACATATCTCCTATCTAGGACCCATGTCATTCTTTCTACAGGACACCAGGGGTATATAAAATGTGAGCTGTATAGGCAAAGGAAAGCACAGAACATATGTTGTCCACATGAGTTATTTGTACTTCTGTATATTCTACCCCAAGATTTATGCAGCTTTGCCACACAGCCCAGTCTAGCAGGAGAGGGGACTTGATATTTTGTATTATCTCTCCTTCTATCAGTATGCTCCCTACACCACACACCACCGATTGGCTCCTTGCGCTGATCTTCCCTTCCTACTTTGCAGCACCAATGCATACAAAATAATATCTACTAAAAATTATAGCCACCATACAGAACAAGAGAAGTGGTACTGTGCAGTGCCCTTACATACAGAACAAGAACAGATACTGAGAAATACACCTAGCATACAGAATAAGTCATGAAGAAGTTGCAAACTTCTTGGTTGAACTAGATGGACTTTGTGTCTTTTTTCAACCTGACTAACTATGCAAACGTTTTACTCTTTCCATACTCCATCCAATGGTAAAAAAAATAAAAATAAATCTAGAATTGTACTTTTAACTATGAAATGGCATTTGTAGTACTTGCATATTTTAATGTACAAAGCAAAAATTTAAAAGTCAGTCTTGTCGAAGAGCTGTACAGGTATAAATATTGGGTAAAAAAAAACTGGGAACTAAAGTGACCTTTGTTACTCCATTGAGAAATTCAGTGTAATCTTTTATTCTTTTGAAGAATAAAGTCTGAGTGGTTATTAGGATCAATACCATTTTAGTTTAATTTATTTTCAATTTTTTAAAAAGTATTGTAATTTATATACTGTATTATAAGATATAATTTAAATGAGTGCAGCGCTGATTCTAAACACTAGAGGGAAGGATTTTTTCGGGACTCTGATAGCTATTTCTATGCTGCACCTACTCTGCTGTACACCTCTCTGTCCCTCTGTACTTGTATATCTAATATATATTTTTTCCAGGTATTTGTGGTACAGAACGGTAATGCAGTTCTGCAAACATCTGCAGTTCCTGGATCCTATCCTGCCTACCCTCCACAATAACCACCCCAGCAACCTTGCATGAGACAAAGTGGGATGAGCAGTGGACGTGTCTTTCTTTTTCTCCTTTGTTTCACAACCCCTTCCCCATCAGATAAGCTCTATAATTGATTTAGTTGTTGGGTTTTTTGTAAAGATCCTTCCTATCTTTCCCACATGGTGCTTCACAGACCCACGCTGCCACTACTTTATGAATATGTATAGTGTCCCAAAGTGTTTGGCTTCAATAACTTTCAAACATGCACAGGCTTGGTGAGAAATGAAGATGCTTAATGCAGTAACACAGAAGGAAAATAAAGGAAATTAATTGCCATGGACTTAAAGACCACAGCAAGAACATTTTGAGGAAACCTGGATAATTAAAATATTGAAAACATAATTCAGAAGTGAATCAGAAGAGATTATAAGCATTTCCTAAACAGATGTAAAAAATCTCTCACAGCTGGAGATTCATTGTTTTTGTAAATGCTGCATTTATTTTTTGGAATGTATATTTTATAAAAGTAATATTGTTTTATTGTTTATTGCATTTTGTCATGAATGTCTCTTTATGGTGGTATGGGCTGGGAGCGGGATAAGTTACTGTTCCGATTTATTTAACATGAGCTATAAGCATTGTTTCCACCCCTCCACAGACCGTCCTTACTCTGTATTGTTTTCCTTCCCCCTTACTATTTACTATCCATCCCTCAGTCTGCAAAGTCCACATCCCCTCCACAGACATTCCTCACTCTGCAGGGTCCACATCCCCTTTACATACATTCCTCACTCTGCAGTGTCCACATTCCATCCAAAAACATTCCTCACTCTGCAGTGTCCACATTCCATCCACAAACATTCCTCACTCTGCAGTGTCCACATTCCATCCACAAACATTCCACACTCTGCAGTGTCCACATTTCATCCACAAACATTCCACACTCTGCAGTGTCCACATTCCATCCACAAACATTCCACGCTCTGCAGTGTCCACATTTCATCCACAAACATTCCTCACTCTGCAGTGTCCACATTCCATCCAAAAACAATCCACGCTCTGCAGTGTCCACATTTCATCCACAAACATTCCTCACTCTGCAGTGTCCACATTCCATCCACAAACATTCCACACTCTGCATTGTCCACATCCCACCCCCACAGACAGTCCACACTCTGCAGTGTCCACATCCCCTCCACAAACATTCCTCATTCTAAAGTGTCCACATCCCCTCCACAGACTCTCAAACATCTCAAAAGTTTGTATCTGAACCGCAAACCCTATTAGAGTCTATGGGACCTACACTTGGAAAAATCAAAAGTGCCCATTTTGAAAGCTTGTATGCAAGTTATTGGCTATAAAAAGGATATGGGGGCCCAGGTACTGCCCTGGGGGACATGTATCCATGCAAAAATGTTACTTCAAAAAGATTGTTTTTAAAGGACCAGTGATTTTAATGATAATTAAAGTGAAGCAATAAAAATGAAAAATTCCTTTTAAATATAGTGCCAAGGGGGTCCCCTTAGTTTGCCTGTAAATTGAAGCATCTGTACCGTGCATAGAACCTGCTGCAGCAAAACTGACATATATAAAGAAAAAAAACATACATTTAAATTGATGTCTTTCGCAGACTTTGGATAGAAGTAACAGATGCTGAAAAATTGAACTATGGGTGTTGGTGTCTTCACACCGTAACCCTATAGAGGCACTCTTGAAAAAAAATCTGTTTGTTTTTGTATGTTGTATTAAGAATAATAATGTCCAACAATAACCTCAAAATAGAAGTTTCAAAATAAACATACAAACCTAATTTGTAAATCGTTTTATTCTCTCGTCTCACCATTTTCTTCCTCCTCTTCTACTCCTCGTATATACAATACATTAGTACACCTTATTAGATCTTCTTCAAGATGTCCAGACAATGGCCCATCAATATTCTCTTCTGTATTGGCAGGCTGCATGTTCATGTAGCCATTCACAGAGACCAGGTATCCCTTGTATTCCAAATACCCCACTTCAGTTTCACCATTACTGGCTTACCAGTAAGGTTATTAAGAAATGGTTTTAGGTTTAGTGGCAAACACATTCTGCCACTAAAGCCACTGCTGATGTACAGACCAGTGAAAGGTAGAAAACATTTCCTAGCAGAATGCTCCGAGAACACACTGCCGAGGAGAGCAGGAAATGGCTAGAGGTACTCTTGATGAAAGCAAGAATTTGCCTGTAAAAAATTTAAAGTATATGCACATGTCAAACAGATGTGGAAAAGTTGGGCTTTGGGTATTGGTGGTGCCTTCACACCATAAACCTATAGAGGTACATTTGATGAAAGAATTAGCCTTTCTTCAAAAAAATGTAAATTATATGCACCTGTCACACAGGTGCATAAAAATTGGGCCTTGGATGTTGGTGATGCCTTCACACCATAACCCTATAGAGGTACTCTTGATGAAAGCAAGAATTGTCCTTGCTGTAAAAAAATGAAGTTATATGCACCTGTCAAACAAGTGCGGAAAAATTGATCCTTGGGAGTTAATTTTGCCCATGAAAAGATTCCAGAATCCAAAAACATTTAATCATAATCAGTATCGGGGGCTTGATAGCTGCTGCTAATCCAGGACTGATTCATTTTGACAAATGTCAGCCGGTCAACGGAGTCTGTGGACAGACACAGTCTTTTATCTGTCACAAAACCTCTGGCAGCATTGAATGGCCATTTGGAAAGTATGGTGAATGCAGACAGCTCAGCAGCTCAATTACATACATACATACATACAGTTCTGGCCAGTGGTCTATTCTCATGACTCAGTAACCCAGTGGAAAGCTCTCTGTCTGTTTTCACCCCTAGATAATCTTCTACCATATGAAGCAGACACTACCAATTGGATGTTGAAGCTGACAGCCTGGGCGCCAAATGTACTAAAATGTATTTTAAATGCATCACTTAGGCAGCCCCTTCTCTACCTCCTTTGACCAACAGAAGCCTCAAAACTAGCTTTTCCATGAGACTGTAACCTACCACAGTCTGGAAAGGTGTTACATAAATTCCTCTTTCACCATGTGCTCCCTCTGGTCGCTGAGAAAAAAAATACACCCTCTACCACCAACATGCCCAGTGTCTAAATTCCAGGTTGTCCAAACTGCTGGCTTTAAAACAACTGCCTTTCTGTTTGGTGGATTCTGCCCCCTTCCGTGAATTTGCAGAATGTGCTGTACTAGACTTGTGCTGAAATGGAAAATTTTGTTTAGTTTCGGTTCGTTGTCATTCATAAAATACATAATTTAATTCTGTTATATTCGTTATATTATGTTAGTTTGTTTTTGGATAATTCATTATTTCTGTAGAGTGTCGATATTCGTTATACTGAATCTCGAATCATGTCGAATTCATTCGTTATATCCGCTATAATTTCTTTTGTATTAGTTAAAAATTGGATATTTATGTATGTATATATATTCGTGATAATGATTCGTAGTTTGGAAAGTCGTTTTTTATTGAATCTATTAACACACAAAATGACAATATCTTTTCTCCTCTGCTCAAATACAATACAACACCCTTCTCACTCAGTTCTCAGGAATGCACTTTGCTAGTATCCAACCTCCAGCACAAAATTAATCAGCTGATTGGACTGTAAGATTTACTTTGAGTTGACCTTTTGTTTCATTAGATCTTTAACGAATTACCAAATCATGTAAAATTCGTTCGTTATATTCGCTATAATTTCTTTCGTATTAGTTGAAATTCGTTATTTTTTTATTCGGACATCCGAATGTCCGAAAGATGCAAAATTCGGCTGAATTTCGATTTGTTACGAAACGAATGGCACATGTCTATGCTGTACCACAATGGCAGTCACTATTTCTTTGTAAGCAAGGCCATTCTAGCTCTGTACCATCATGTGGAAGGCAATGTTTTAGCATCGTTGGGCAAGGCAGTCAGCAGCAAAGTCCACCTTCCTGCTGACACATGGTCCAGCAAGCATGGTCAGGGACGATTTATTAGACATGTGCATGATGCCACATCTCCATACAGCTGGTGGTGATGATGCAAGATTTGTCAGCTCCACCCCCATTCTTCTTCTCCTCCTCCTCCATCTCCATGTCGCCCTCCTCCTCCATGGATTCTGGCAGTTTTGGAGGCATTGAAGCAGGGGAAGTTATACGTCAAACCTTAAGAGATGGTTTTCAGTCCCCAGAAATCTTGGGAGTAGTACGTGTCTGGGAGAAGGCAGTTCCAGATACTGTATTTCTCAGTGACCCCAAGGACTCTGTTTCTCATGCCTCTGCAAACTTGAGGTGCATGGGCTCTCTGATTCTTCAAAGCCTGCAAAAGGACTGGAGAATTCTTAGCATCAAGGAGAAGGATCATTACTGGTTGGCAACTCTCCAAGGGGGAAAGTCTTGGAACTCAGCAGCCCTCGCACAGGATGAAATATCTTGAGGACGCCTTAAAGAGGAGTTTATGTAATACCTTTCCAGAGTCTGGTAGTTTACAGTCTCATGGAAAAGGCTTTTTTGCGGCTTCTGTTGGTCAAAGGAGGAGCGATGGAGAAGGGGGCCGCCTAACTGATGCATTAAAACATTTTTTACTCCTCGGTCCCCAAGGCTGTACGCTTCAACATCCCATCAGCAGTGTCTGCATCATATTGTGTAAGATTATCTAGGTGCAAAAACAGACATGGAGAGCTTTTCAGTAGACGACCCACTGATTTACTGGGTCATCAGCATAGACCACTGGCCAGAACTTGTCCAGTATGCAATTGAGCTGATGCACTGCCCTTCAACCAGCATGCTCTCTGAATGGGCATTCAGTGCTGCCGGAGGCTTTGTGACAAATAATAGAGCATGTCAAACGTGGGGAAGGTTTGGGACTTTGTATGAAGCAAGCGACCAGGGAGATAGCACAACATATATGTCTGGTGGGTAGTAGGTACATTGGAACCGCATAGTTACATAAAGCATCATGCATAGCAAAAAATGTAAAATACATAACATTTATTTCATACAGAATTCATGATAACATGATAATATAATAGCATAGTAACATATAAGTTCATATAGTAGACATTGATATAAACACCAAACGCATTGTTGTGCAATAAAATATAGATTAAATTGGTACACTCCAGTATTAGCGTAATAAGTACCCTCTTAGTAACTATGATAGGTAGAACAGGGGGGGCATCTATTAGCTTGATGCATTTCGTGGCTATCGCCACTCTTCAGGAGCAGATGGTAGACTAGAAATCTATAAAAATTATGATATCATTGAAAGTTACTATAAAATAGAAGTTGGGAGTAAGGGGTGGAAAAATAAACATGAACACCCAATCATACTTACAGACCAACTATAAATCTGGGTGCAGGCATGGAGAGCCAGGGACCGGCCGCAGACATCAGCCCTGGGAGCTGAGGTGGTAAACCCCAGACACAATAAATAGAAGTAGGCAGCAAGGACCAGCAGTCCCAGGGATGTACCCCCCCTAATATGTAAATCGTGTCAACATACCCATCTATAAAAAATGTATAATAATAATATGAGATAACACAAGAGTGAAAGATATAGTGACTAATAATTGGGGAGAAGTGTAATAGTGCGGTGACCAAAAAAGGTGAAAATGGGTACAACTATAGCAATGTAAGAAATTGTTTGGGATTGTGAAGGATAATATAGTAGACCCCAATCGGGGGGATACATGGTGAATAGAGTCAGACCAACCGTCGAACCAATATATGGAAAAGAACATGAAAAGTGAAAAAAGAAAGAAAATTGACTGCCACAAGTGTACCTGAAATTCCCGTGTGTATGAATAAGAGGCCAAATGGTGCACAGTGTCCGAAGGAAAATTGACAATGGGGAGTGTCTAGTTCAGCTGGCTTGAGTATATATATATATACTCCAGAGTGGCTAGGGGTAACCACCAACGACACGCTGGTGGCCAATTGGAGGAGAGGCGCCCGCAGCTGAGCAGTATCACCGCTTATAGAGGAGTGTGGTTTTAAAACGAATTTACAAAACTGGTTCCCAGTCCCAAACCTTCCCCACATTTTTCAATGTAATAGGGATGGAGGCAATTGTTCTACCATGTTCAAGGCCTCATATAAAGTCCCAATTGCCCCTTTTTCTTTTCAATAAAAGAGCATGTCTGTCCACAGACTCCGTTGTGTGGCTGACATTTGTCAAAATTAATTAGTCCTGGATTAGCAGCAGCTATCAAGCCCCTGATGCCGATATCATGATTACGTTTTTTGGAATCTGGAATCTCTTCAAGACTGTCTAGGCTACCTAGGTTTGTGGGTGTTGATTTTATCTTGAAGTAATTTTTAGATATAGGTTTCATGGGCACAATTAACAAAGACCAATTTTTACTTTACAATTTTTTTACAGCAAGGCCAATTCTTGCTTTCATCAAGAGTATTGCTATAGGGTTATGGTGTGAAGGCGTCACCAACATCCAAAGCCCAATTTTTCTGCACCTGTTTCTTCTATCCAAAGGCGAAAAAGACACTAAACTTTATCTAAAAAAAAATGTTAATCTTGGCCCGAGTGTACTATAATTTGGCTTCTTAACATAAGGCTTGCTCACTGTTGTGCAAAAATTTATTTCCATCCAAGTCTGCCAAAGAGATACCAAAATGTATCCAAAAAATCTCTAATCTTGTTGAGTGCACTAAATTGAGGCCTCATCATTTTGTTTACAAAATAAAGAAAGCTTGCAGGAAAAATCTATTTAAATGTAATTTTTTATTTCTTTTTTTTATCATTTTAAGATTTATTATTTTGGCTGTAAAAGACATGAACAACTAAAAGCATATTTGAGGACAGAGCCGATTCAAAAAGAAAAAAACATAAGTGCATAGAAATGTGCATAGAAATATATCACATAAAACATATTTAGTATAGCATGGCAATGAACATATTGTCACTTATGGCGTCAATCTGGTATTCTCATTATGCAGAGAAAGCCATGTGTACGTACTCATGGAAGCTACACAGCTGATTAATGGCAAAGTCTCTGTACTCGTCATTCTATCAGAGACTGCCTAGTTATTCAGTAATCAACTATGTTATAAATGCATATTGTGACAAAAGTGTGTCATAAAGACCCCTAGAAACATGAGAATACAAATAGGAAGGTGAGGGGAGCTAAGGGGGTGGCTTGGGATCTTTTAAAGAATAGCAAATGAACGAAGGAGTCAGAGGGGGTTATCTGAGTGGCCCTAAGTATTGAGGTAAGGAAAGGGGTAGGGGAGTGGGAGGAGGCTATGAGTCTTCCCTCCTCTCCTGCCACAGCTTTTGGTGGGTATGGTGTTTTGCATATATTCGTCTGTCGTGATGAAATGTCTCCAGCATGACCAAATTTTTCCAAATTTGGAGGGGGTATCTCTCGCTTGGTGTATAAGTTCCTCCATTTCCGCTATTTTTTGTAAAAGTTTAAACCACTCAGCTATAGATGATGGTTCTGGGGAACACCATCTAGCTGGGATGCACATCTTTGCTGCATTTACCATATGCTTGGCAAGTAAGTGAAGGTAGGCAGTTTGTGGAAATGAAGAATGATGTAGTCAAAATTGCGCTGGTGTGCATTCAAGGGAAAAAGTTGTAATTTGTCATCACATGCCTGACAAAGGGGTCTTGCATGGCTCCAAAACTTTGCACTAGGTCTTCTGTGATGTGATCATTCTTCAATAAAGATTAGGACATAATTGACAATCTGTGGTGTGCTGGCAAATATGTACATTTGATCTGTGATGTTTCCAGTTCCAGCTGGTTCTTGCTGGAAGACCCGTTACTCCTAAAGCCCTATCTAGGAAAGTGTGTGATAGGAATATTGATTATACTAAGTTTGGAGGACTGTCTGTATATGCAATTGAATTACATTGCATTTGGTATTTGGATGAGTATTTGGATTGTCATCAGTGGTGGCCCGTCTATAAGGGGTGCACGAGCACTGCCCCCCCCCCCATCCCATGTGTCTGGCCTACTAATCTACATGCAGGGCACTGGATGCATGGATTCCAATAATGTTTTTTTTTGTGAAGCACGTGATTAGAACCAGAGGCTCTAAGGGTGGGCTCTAAGTGGAGATACTTCACCACTACATGGATCAGTGCAGGACCCACATTCATCGAGACATGATGGGCATTATATAGTTGTGATCACTGGGTCTGGCAGATGCCATGTGACCGAATGTTTAGAGACTCAAAAAAAGGTGATGTTGGAAGATACAGTATGTAAATATGTGTCACAATAAATTATGTGCTTTAGGAACACCCAACTTTTACCATGGCCACAAATCTAGCCCACAGAAATGTGTCCCTACCATGAAAGGATCATTTGCTTGTTTGCCTCCTAAGCCAAAGGTTCCCAGTCTTTCCCTGGCATGAAGCCAATTTAATGGTTTTCATTGACTTCGAATAGACAGCTTAAATACATGAAATGGCCTTTAGGGGCTCTTTACATAAAATCTGCAATTTATAGGAGAAAAATGAATGCCCTGACAAAGATTTGGAGTCCAGTTTTGTTTCAGTGTAAAGGACCAAGTTAAATGGCCAACATAAATTGGAATGCTGGTTAAGGGTGGAGAATGTACTCCAGAGAGTTAAAAATATAGGAATGAGGAATTTTCTATTTTGAGGCAAGCAGCTGGTTGTTGTAGCCTAGGCAAAGAGAGTATCTAGTAATAGAAAGTCAATGTCCCCTGTATCAAAGATTAACTCATTGTGTCAGAGATTTACAACTCAATACTGCATAGATATTAGGCATTGTGAAATGCTGAGACAGCTGCACTGAGTCACTCGTCAGCTATGGCCTAAGTAGGCAAAGCCATTCTATAAACAGGGGAGGAAAGGCAAACAGAAGTTTTTCCATTATGCTTTACAATTTTGATATGTTGAATTTTTTTTAAAGCTGAACTATGTGCAAAATAAAAATGACATTCATGATATAGTCTGACATCAACACAGCATTTTTTGTTTTTCGGTGTCCCCCTGTGGCAGTTTTGTTGATCCCGCCAAATTGTCTGTTATTTTTACATTAACTCTAATAGGGTGACAATACCGAGGGTTCTACAGTAGTGTTGGTAAAACGGTTTGAACAGAGCATAAGTTCAGCCCAAACGGCCCGTTTGGTGAACAACCGAATTTGCGAGGCACTCGGCGGGCTATTCACCCACCAAGTGCCCCCCACAATTCACTGCGTGCTGCACAGTGCATTCTAAGCCCTGATTGGGTAAAGCTTTTTTTACATCACAGAAACCTGACATTTTAACAGGGGTGTGTAGACTTTTTTAATCCACTGTAGGTAAGGGGCGGGACAACGTCAACTGCTGGCACTGCCCCTTGTGACCGACCCAACATGCACCAGTCAGTGACATCACATGAGGGGGTGCCACCAGGTGGCCCCGTCCCTTTACTATTTCAGAACTGTCAGATGGCAGACGGAGGTTAGCCTTCATTGTGGGTGGAGCTTTTTTCCGGGTCCGGCAGTGGCGGTGGGCATCGTGATTGATAATGAATTTGGGGACATTGTTTTTTTTTTTTTTACTTTTAATAAAGGAATTGTCAAACTGTGTATGTGTGTGTTTTTATTTATTTTTTTGGTGAATGGGTAGGGGTATTATGTACCCCATACTTACTCACATAGGAGGGGGTCTGGGGGATCCCCTTGTTAAAGGGGCTTCCAGATTCTGATAAGCCCCCTTGCCACAGACCCCCACAACCAGAGAATAGGGTTGTCAGGAAGAGACCTTTGTCCCCATCAACATGGGGACAAGATGCTTTGGGGGGGGAGGACCCCCCAAAGCACCCCTCCATGTTGAGTGCATGTGGTCTGATATGGTTCAGGAAGGAGAGGCTGTTCGCTTGCCCCATCCTCTTTTTCTGGTCTGCCAGGCTGCATGCTCGGATAAGGGTCTGGTATGGATATTGGGGGGGCCCAACACCGTTTTTCTTATTTTGGTGTGGGGTTTCCCTTAAAATCCATACCAGATCCAAAGCGCCTGGTGTGGATTGGCGGGGACCCCCATGCTGTTTTTATTAAACATTTTAGTATTGTCGAAAATGGTATTGTATTGCTGGCAATTTAAATGTCATATATATTTATTTTTTTATAAGTGTCAGTTTTGTTGCAGCAAGTTTTATACATGGTACAGAGGCTCCACTTTAAAGGCAGACTAAGGGGACCCCCCAGGCACTATATTTAAAGGAATTTTTTATTTTTATTGTTTAACTTACGCATCATTAAAATCACTGCTCCTGTAAAAACTATCTTTTAAAATAAAAAAAGTTTACATTGTTACATATCCCCCAGGGCAGTACCCGGGCCCCCATACCCTTTTTATGGCCAATAATGTGCATATAAGCCTCCAAAATGGGGACTTGGTTTTTCAAGTTCAGGTCCCATAGACTTTAATAGCATTTGTGGCTCGGCTCTGAACTTTTTACATGTTTGGGAGTTCTGGTGCGAACCGAACCGGGGGGGGGTGTTCGGCCCAACCCTGCAGTGCAGTCACACAACCACCTTGTCACCCTGGGATTACAGGGAAGTCCTAGATACAGTGGGGACGGAAAGTATTCAAACCCCCTTAAATTTTTTACTCTTTGTCATATTGCAGCCATTTGCTAAAATCATTTAAGTTAATTTTTTTCCTCATTGTACACACAGCACCCCATATTGACAGAAAAACACAGAATTGTTGACATTTTTGCAGATTTATTAAAAAAGAAAAACTGAAATATCACATGGTCCTAAGTATTCAGGCCCTTTGCTCAGTATTTAGTAGAAGCACCCTTTTGATCTAATACAGCCATGAGTCTTTTTGGGAAAGATGCAACAAGTTTTTCACACCTGAATTTGGGAATCCTCTGCCATTCCTCCTTGCAGATCCTCTCCAGTTCTGTCAGGTTGGATGGTAAACGTTGGTGGACAGCCATTTTTAGGTCTCTCCAGAGATGCTCAATTGGGTTTAAGTCAGGACTCTGGCTGGGCCATTCAAGAACAGTCATGGAGTTGTTGTGAAGCCACTCCTTCGTTATTTTAGCTGTGTGCTTAGGGTCATTGTCTTGTTGGAAGGTAAACCTTCGGCCCAGTCTGAAGTCCTGAGCACTCTGGAGAAGGTTTTCGTCCAGGATATCCCTGTACTTGGCCGCATTCATCTTTCCCTTGATTGCAACCAGTCGTCCTGTCCCTGCAGCTGAAAAACACCCCCACAGCATGATGCTGTCACCACCATGCTTCACTGTTGGGACTGTATTGGACAGGTGATGAGCAGTGCCTGGTTTTCTCCACACATACCGCTTAGAATTAAGGCCAAAAAGTTCTATCTTCGTATCTTATTTCTCACCATCTTGGAGTCCTTCAGGTGTTTTTTAGCAAACTCCATGCGGGCTTTCATGTGTCTTGCACTGAGGAGAGGCTTCCGTCGGGCCACTCTGCCATAAAGTCCCGACTGGTGGAGGGCTGCAGTGATAGTTGACTTTCTACAACTTTCTCCCATCTCCCAACTGCATCTCTGGAGCTCAGCCACAGTGATCTTTGGGTTCTTCTTTACCTCTCCCACCAAGGCTCTTCTCCCCCGATAGCTCAGTTTGGCCAGACAGCCAGCTCTGGTAAAGGTTCTGGTCATCCCAAACGTCTTCCATTTAAGGATTATGGAGGCCACTGTGCTCTTACTAACCTTAAGTGCAGCAGAAATTTTTTTGTAACCTTGGCCAGATCTGTGCCTTGCCACAATTCTGTCTCTGAGCTCTTCAGGCAGTTCCTTTGACCTCATGATTCTCATTTGTTCTGACATGCACTGTGAGCTGTAAGGTCTTATATAGACAGGTGTGTGGCTTTCCTAATCAAGTCCAATCAGTATAATCAAACACAGCTGGACTCAAATGATGATCAGAAGAAATGGACAGCACCTGAGTTAAATATATGAGTGTCACAGCAAAGGGTCTGAATACTTAGGACCACGTGATATTTCAGTATTTCTTTTTTAATAAATAAAAAATGTCAACAATTCTGTGTTTTTCTGTCAATATGGGGTGCTGTGTGTACATTAATGAGGAAAAAAAATGAACTTAAATGATTTTAGCAAATGGCTGTGTAGCGCCCACCTGGTTAGGTGAGTGCTATAATAGAGAGGTGTAGAAATAGGCCAAAATTGCCAGTGTTTCACCCTGCGGTGTAAAACTGGTGGGTTTAATTGTCATTGGAGGTTTACTAGAGTAAAGGAGGGTGTGACCCCTTGCACTTTACTTGAGCAGTTTCCTCTATATTTCATGTTTTGACTTGCAGGATGGAAGGAATACAAGTTAGAGTGACAGGTAGTTCTGGAAGACCCCTCTAGATCAATCATTAATTTGTTTGGGCTGAGGCGGAACTTCTATAAAAGGTTTGGTCACATGCTTCCTGGAGTTCTTGGTACATGGGAGTTTGAGAGATCCAGAAAGAAGGATGTAGTTTGGGTACAGCTTTGGGGAGGGGGACGCATGCTATGGAGGAGAGATGCAGGTGGAGAAGAGACTGCAGGAGATTCTTTATGGGACAGGCGCTATACTGACACACAAGGACTGGGAGAGGATCTTCTATGTGCGACAAGGATGATTACTCGGCAACACATGTGAGTGTAACCCAGGGGAACAGGACTTCTGAGAGACCTTAAAAGGGATTAGTATGCGGGTTCAGGAGAACAGGAGCTGAGCCTTAGAGAACTAATACCCTGGAGGAATCCAAGAGTCATCTCCTGAACTTTATTCAGAGTATCGTTCATGGAGTTAGAATCAGAAGGACTGTACAGTCAGGAAGTGGTGACTAACAGGAGGAAGGAAAGATGCATTACCTTATGAGAATTCATGCCAGATAGAAGCTTTACTAACGAGTTTAGTCTGGATTCAAAGTTGTATTTCTCATCACTCAAAAACACTGGAAGTTATTCAGAGTGACTTTCCGATGCAGTGCAGCATTTAACATGGAACCGCAATAAAGATGTACATAGTTCAACTGTTCAATGACTGCGTGTCATGTCTTTGGAGGGGAAAGAAGGGTAATGGAACAAACTTCAGGGAAGAACAAACTTTTAGCTGCTCAGAAAGGAGTAGGGCGCTTCAGCTGCAATATAACAAAGAGTGAAAAATTTAAGGGGGTCTAAATACTTTCCGTCCCCACTGTAGGTTTTAAATAAACTTTAAGTAAGAGACAAATTAAAGCGTAACTTTTTAAGCAGTTACAGAAAAAGGGTTTTCTTTCTTTTGGAAAAGACTTAAACAAATAGTTGAATTATTGTAAGCACCTCTGTCGGTGCTTTATGGCTTGTCTCTTTGACCTTTGTACTGCCTTTTCCGCTAGACAGCTTGGTCTGTTATATGAGGTGGAAAAATAAGGAATCTACTGGCAAAATCAACAGGTAATAGAATTATGTTAATCCCAGTGACTCCATTATTTGTCATTTTTTTCTCATAGTTCCTCTTTGGAAACAAAATCAAATGATTTTTATCAAAACCTATATCTTGGTTCACAGACATATTTTAATGACTACTAACATTTTATTCTAATATTACAACTGTAGTAACTACAGTTATCAGCAAGAGAATTTATGTAATTATACTATATTAGTTATATTTTAATGTCACAGCTTATCTCTCGAAAATATCACTTTTACATTTATGTTGCACCTCAGTTATTTGTAATACTGTTTTCATTACATGGCCATCCACAAGTAGAATTTTGATCAAAAGTTTTCTTTTATGGAACATTTGTTTAATTTCCTATTAGTTGATGGGTTCAAATCGATGATTGCTTTCGACCATAGTGACAAAAAAATGGACATTATCGAATGTATCGATGAGATTTTGAAGTGAATGTTCGTACCAAATTCTACCAGTGTATGGCCAGCTTAACTGCTTCAGCCCCGGAAGATTGAAGGGGTGGGTTTCAACTTACATGACAGCGATCACTGATCCCGATGACAGGGAGCAGTGATCTCTGTCTTGACACAAGCCAGAACGGGGAAATGCCTTGTTCACATAGGCAATTCCCTGTTCTGAGGCTCCGTGACACGATCGCCGGGAGACCGGCAGACATTGAGTCCGCCGGTTCCGCGGGTGCCTGCTAGCCCCGCCTCTTAAAGGGGGCCTACAGGTACGCCCATTTGCCCACTGCTGCCATTGTGCCGACGTATATCGGCGTGCAGCGGTTGGCAAGTGGTTAAAAGCCATTTTAAATGTATCAACTTTAAACCAAATTCCTTGTGTGCCTGTAGATACTTTACCAAAAAGCAGATTATCATTCTGTTACAAATCTTGCCATAACTACAATAACTTTCGCTACTTTTATCATTTCCTCTGCAACCTCTGTTGTAACTGAATCTACAATAAATTTTTTGAATAAATATAGGAATTCCAAAACACATACATTTTTATAAAATCATTTTTATTAGAATCAAAATTTAAAAGAACATGGGGCATCCAGTTTCTCCCATAAGAACATTTCATAGAGAGATTGTTTACATACATAACATGCACATATATATACAGATACTATGTCAATCACAGTGTTTGTCGCTCAACTTGTTTCGCTTTTCTGCAAATCCAGTCAATACAGTAATAAACATCTCTGTAATACAGTGTCTCTGGATCTAAATGGCCTTATGTCCTGTAGCACTACTGGTGTCAGCAAGCTGTCAGCCTGTGCGTATGTCGTGCATCCTCGTGGATGTTACACGGGGCCCCGCCCCTTCTAAGCCCGCCCCCTCCTTTTTGTTTGAAAATTATTCCCACGCTCGTGTGCGGGCGGCTTTCAACCTTTTTCATATTGCATACTACAAATGTATTTTCTTCATTGTACATCATGGGACACAGAGCCATAGTATTAACTTAATGGGTATATAGGCACCTTCAGGTGATGGACACTGGTATACTCAATACAGGTTCACTCCCTATATAACCCCTCCTTCTATCAGGAGTACCTCAGTTTTTTCGCCAGTGTCTAAGTTGTTGGTCATGAGTGAAGATGTGCTCTGAGGAGCTCCAGGAGGGATCCTTGCAGGATTTAAATAGCCTCCATAGACCAGATCCATCCAAAGTGCCACTGAGGCCAAAGTGGATGGTACCCGGGCCTCGTATACGAAGCACAAGGTTTTGCCTGAAATGCCTCTCTTTGAGGGCTGGACCCCGGGACCCAGGGCTTTGGTCATGTTAAATTACCTAAAAGCTTTTCCTGGTGGGGTACTTTTACAGGTCCAAGGGAGTGGAACCCCGATAAAAAGGGACCCAGTCCTTGAAGGGTTTGCTAAACGCAGCCCACCATGATGGTTGAAGGTTGGATTGACTGTTAAATCAGCAAATCCTGCAGCATGGATAAGATAAGGGAAGAAACTTAGGAACTAAAAAGTCCACCTATGATTTCTTCTTTAAGGGAAAAAAAATGTTGTCATGCCTTAAATCTCCACTAGAGGGAGTATATGCAGATACCTTAATCTGTTGGCTCACTTCAGCTCAGTGTCAGTCTGTGTGTGGCCGCAGCAGATTGCACAGGGGGATTCCTCTCAAGGTAAGAGATCTGCCAAATGCTTTTTTCCCCCCTGAAAGGACCAGGAGGGTTAGGGAAACAGCAGTGGCTGTACCCCCCCTCCGTGGGGGGTGCGAAGGTCCCGAATTTTTGCTTCAATAAGTTTTTCCTCTGCCTGCTTGTGTCATGGGCTCTCCCTCCCCCCCCTCGTGTTGGGTCTGTGGACCCGAAAGCCGCCCGCGCGGGAATAATTTTCAAACGAAAAAGAGGGGGGCGGGTTTAGAAGGTGGTGGGGCCTAGGCACGGCACTATGTAATGTCCACGAGGACGCACAGCACAAGCACAGGCTTAAGGATCCACTGGGGCAGTCTCTCCTCGACTAATAGCGAGGAGGAAGCAAGCAGGCTACACTCGGGACACAGGAGTGGTGGGGCACGTAGGGGCTGCAAGTGGCATTCCTAATACAGGAAGGACATTTTTCCTAGCACTAGGCTGAACTTATATAGCGGCATTATATTGTCAGACTATGTTCAGCAATTAGTGCAATTTAATAGTGCCTCTGTTTTTGTGCTTAGGACTATGCATACCAAAAAAGACACCACAAAGTCCAAAAAGGTACCAAAAGTTTCACCCTCAGGAGCTAGGAACTCCAGTCGTACCTCCACACTGTCATCCTTGCCTGAAATACCAATTATGGCAAGCCAGGGCAAGCCAGGGTTCAGTCATTGGAACAAATTGGTGGTGCAGCTGCTTCTCACATCTCAGCCCCTGTATACGTGACTGAAGATGTCTTTTCCACCACCCTGCAGGGTCTAGAAGGAAGATTAGCGGCCTTAATCGCATCCTCCATCCAACAGGATAGGAAGCGTGTCAGAACCCCCTCCCCCGCCTTAGAACCCTTTTTAAGGGCACAGTGGGTACAGTATGAGATGTTACCCTCAGGCGATCAGGAGGAAAAACAAACCGATGACTCCTCTGCAGAGGAAACAATGGTAGATGAACCTTTTTCAGCCTCACAATCTGAGAAGTTGCTGATACAATCTCTTACGGAGATGGTTCGTTCGACTTTCATGCTACCTCTAACGGACTCTTTTGTTCCTTAAAACCCTCACAGCCTTTGCATACGTTTCCTGTCTATGCATTACTAGAAAAGCTTATTTATGCTGATTGGGATCACCCGGATAAGCATTTTCTCCCTCTTAAGAGATTTTCAGTTCTCCATCCCATGGAGGAGAAATACACCAAAAAATTGAAAGTACCAGCAGTTGACGCTGCGATTTCCAAGTCTAACTTGCCCAGTAGACAATGCACAAATGCTTAAGGATCCAACAGATAAAAGGTTGGAATTCCTGTTAAAGTCCTCTTTTTCTTTGGCAGGTGCCATTACTCAGCCTGCAGTTGCTGCAATAGGCATCTGTCAATCCCTAAAGGACCAATTTAGGCATGCCCTTAAAGAGGTTCCTGCACAACAAGCCCGGGATTTGGCTGAGCTACCAAGAGCATTATGTTTTGCCATAGACGCCATTAAAGATTCTATTCACCACGCGTCCCGCCTTGCGCTTGTGCTAGTACACATGCGTAGAGTCCTGTGGTTGAAAAGTTGGTCAGCCGAAACACCATGCAAAAAGCTCCTGACTGGGTTCCCTTTTCATGGGGATCGGCTATTTGGGGTTGATTTGGACAAATACATCCAAACTATTTCCAGTGGGAAAAGTACTCTTTTGCCAGTCAAAAGAAAGTATAAACGCCCCTCATTTAAACGGGCTCTTTCTCCTACGCCAGGGGCATCCGCCTCTAGGCAGTGACGACGGCCTCCGCCGTCAGACTATAGAGGAAATTCAGGACAGATGGGGTCATCTCCACGGTCTCTCTAGGGTACAAACTAGAATTTCGGGACTTTCCACCTTCTCCTTTTCTGAGGTCAAACGTTCCCAAAGATCCAGGGAAAAGACAATCTCTGTTTCGGGTGCTAGACCGATTAAAATCTCAGGGGGTGATCATACAGATCCCCACAGAAGAGCAAGGTTTGGGGTTTTATTCAAACCTCTTTACAGTACCAAAACCAAATTGAGATCTCAGACCCATTCTAGATCTAAAAAATCTAAATCAGTGCCTGAAGATCCGCTCTTTTCGCATGGAGTCGATCAGGTCAATGGTTTCCATCCTACAAGGAGGAGAACTTCTGGCGCCTATCAACAACAGGGATGCATATCTGTATGTCCCTATATTTCCTGCTCACCAAAGGTTTCTGCGGTTCAAAATAGAACAGCAGCATTTTCAGTTTGTAGCCTTTCCCTTCGGGCTAGCTACAGCATCCCGGGTGTTCACAAAGGTGCTGGCCCCACCTCTAGCCAGGTTAAGGGCACAGGGCATAACAGTCTTGGCGTACCTAGACAATCTATTGCTAATAGACCAGTCGGTAGCTCGTTTGGAGCAAGGTGTACGCATTACAACCGGTTACTTGAAAAGTCTAGGCTGGATTCTCAACCTAGAGAAGTCTTCCTTAAAACCGCTAAAAAAGCTGGAGTACTTGGAACTGATCATAGACACAGCCCAGAAAAAGGTGTTCTTGCCTCAGGCACAGATCAACTCCATAAGAGAGCTGGTGCGGATGGTCAGGTCAAAAGGACGCCTTTGCATGAGGTTGTTAGGAAAGATGGTGGCTTCATTCGAAGCAATTCCCTATGCTCAATTCTATTCAAAACTGTTGCAAAACAGTATCCTGTCTGCTTGGAACAAAACGATTTAAGCTTTAGACTTGCCAAAGCGGCTGTCCCCAAGGGTGTCCCAAAGCCTCAGTTGGTGGTTACTAACCCACAATCTGCTAAAAGGAAAATCCTTCAGACCAGTTATCTGGAAGGTGGTAAAGACAGACTCCAGCCTTTCAGACTGGGGAGCAGTACTAGAGAAGACCACTGTCCAAGGACAGTGGTCAAGAACCGAGAAAGCCTTGCCCATTAACATTCTAGAGATTCGGGCAGTGCGTCTGGCTCTAAAGGCCTGGACTTTCAGGCTACAGGATCGTCCTATCAGGATTCAATCCGACAATGCCACAGCTGTGGCCTATATCGATCACTAAGGAGGCACCAAGAGTCTCCCAGCGCAGACGGAGGTGAACCGTATTCTAACTTGGGCAGAAAGGAATGTTCCATGCCTATCGGCAGTCTTCATTCCGGGAGTAGAAAATTGTCAGGCAGACTACCTGAGTTGCCAGCAGTTATTCCCAGGGGAATGGTCTCTTCACCTCAACATTTTTCGGGCTATTTGCCAAAGATGGGAGACTCCGGACATAGATCTTCTAGCGTCCAGATTCAACATGAAGCTAGTCAACTTTGTGTCCAGGACATGGGATCTACTCGCATACGGATCAGATGCGTTGGTGACCCCATGGGATCAGTTCTCACTGATTTATGCATTTCCCTCTATTCAGTTGCTGCCACGACTTCTTTGCAGGATCAAGCTGGAAAGAAACTCGGTAATTCTGGTAGCCCCAGCATGGCCCAGAAGGTCATGGTATGCAGAAATCGTAAAGATGGCAATGGAGGATCCATGGTCCCTTCCACTACGGCCAGACATACTTTCACAGGGGCCGATATTCCATCCTACTTCACGATCTCTAAAGTTAACGGCTTGACTATTGAAACCCACATTCTGAAGAAACGTGGGCTTTCCTGGTCAGTTATCTCTACCCTGATTATTGCAAGGAAGCCAGCTTCCAGAACTATATATTATAGGGCCTGGAGGGCTTATGTTTCCTGGTGTGAATCCAAGGGTTGGCACCCTCGGAGATATATCATAGGCAGAATTTTTGCCTTTCTACAGATAGGAGTAGAGATAAAATTGGCCTTAAGTACTTTTAAAGGCCAAGTCTCAGCTTAATCTGTCTTATTTCAAAGACCGCTTGCTTCACATTCTTTAGTCCAGGGTTTTATGCAAGGGGTCATGTGGCTTAATCCGCCAGTCAGATCTCCTTTTAACCCTGGGGACTTGAACTTAGTTTTGTCAGTGGTACAAAAACAGCCATTTGAACCGATACAGCATATTCCCTTAGTTCTTCTGACAAGGAAGCTGGTGTTCTTGGTTGCTATATCCTCAGCAAGGAGGGTTTCAGAATTGGCTGCTCTTTCTTGTAAAGAGCCATATTTGATTATTCACGAGGACAGAGTGGTGTTGCGCCCTCGTCCAGGTTTTTTTTTACCAAAAGTGCTCTCAGGTTTCCACTTGAACCAAGACATTATCCTGCCATCAATTTTTCCAAAACCATGTTCCAGGGAAAAAAAGTCACTACATTGTCTTGATGTTGTGAGAGTGGTCAAAGTCTATTTAAAGATGACTGCTCAGATTCGGAAGACCGATGTCTTATTTATTCTGCCAGAGGGTCCTAAGAAAGGACAGGCAGTGTCAAAATCCACTGTCGCAGCAAGTTATAATTCAGACTTATAATTTAAGGGGTAAGATTCCCCCTTTTCAAGTCAAAGCGCACTGTACCAGGGCGGTTATTGCTTCTTGGGCAGTGCGTCACAAGGCCTCCATGGCTCAGATCTGTAAGGTCGCAACTTGGTCTTCAGTACATACATTCACCAAGTTTTATCAAGTGGATGTAAGGAGGTATGAGGATATCGCCTCTGGGCGCAGTGTGCTGCAGGCAGCAGTATAGGTCCTCAAGTCTGGGGGTGCCCTACGGGTTGGGTCTCCCTCCCCTCAAATAGCATTGCTATGGGACGTCCCATTAAGTTAATACTATGGCTCTGCGTTCCATGATGTACGATAAAGAAAATAGGATTTTTATAACAGCTTACCTGTAAAGTCCTTTTCTTGGAGTACATCATGGGGCTCAGAGGTCCCTCCCCTCTTTTTGGGGTTTAAGTATATTGCTTTGCTACAAAAACTGAGGTACTCCTGATAGGAGGAGGGGTTATATAGGGAGTGAACTTCCTGTATTGGGTATACCAGTCTCCATCACCCGAAGGTGCCTATATACCCATTAAGTTAATACTATGGCTCTGTGTCCCATGATGTACTCTAAGAAAAGGATTTTACAGGTAAGCTGTTAAAAAAATCCTATTTTTTATTATCCAGGGGTATATCCTTTTTTCCAGCTGCTTGGACAAGGGAGTGGAATATTTGGAGCACAGGTCTGTGTGATTTGTTGATGACTGGAAGGACCTGGTTTGCTAATATCAACAAATGTTTTATATATACAACACTAGCTTCTAACCAACTTTTCTACCATTACTCATTATTGATCGTAATCATATTACAGATTTCCTTTTCTTTCTCTGTGATGAAAGTTTCCTGTTCCTTATCTTTTGGGTGTGTAGCCTTCATCGCTGGCTTTTCCGCCAAACGTCACTACTGTGTACTGTAAATTGCTTAACTGTGTAACTAGAGAAGGTTGTAAAATTGTGCAAAAAGTTGAGTACAAATAGTACCTGTGTAAAGGCACTGTGCAGAGTGACCAATTCATCAGTGACCATTGCACAGGTACAGTACTATTTTACTCTATATAGATAGAAGGCAAAGGTGTAATTCATTGATGTTATAAGTAACTTTACCAAATATGTAGCTGGGATTTGTAACTTTCTTGAAAATCTGATTTTTTTCTTTGAACTAAATTATTATTTTTTTAATTGTATGTAAGGGGTATTAGCTACAATAAATTTGTTTTGTTCCGTTTCGTATTAGAATTAATTCGTATTAAGAATAAGAAATGTAAGGGTGCAATTAGGATGGCTAAGATAGAACATGAAAGACACATAGCGGAGGAGAGCAAAAAAAATCCCAAGAAATTCTTTAAGTATGTAAACAGTAAAAAAGGGAGGACAGACCATATTGGCCCCATAAAGAATGAGGAAGGACATCTGGTTACAAAGGATGGGGAGATGGCAGAGGTATTGAATTTATTCTTCTCCTCAGTCTTCACGAGTGAATCGGGGGGCTTCAGTAACCAAAACTGCAGTGTTTATCCTCATGACACAACACAGGAAGCACCTACATGGTTAACAGAGGACAGAATTAAAATTAGACTTGAGAAACTTAACATTAATAAATCACCGGGACCAGATGGCTTGCATCCGAGGGTACTTAGGGAACTCAGTCAGGTGATTGCCAGACCGTTGTTCCTAATTTTTACAGACAGTCTATTGACTGGAATGGTACCAGCTGATTGGAGAAAAGCCAATGTAGCACCAATATTTAAAAAGGGCCCAAAAAACATCCCTGGGAATTACAGACCAGTTAGCCTAACATCAATAGTATGTAAACTCTTGGAGGGGATGATAAGGGACTATATACAAGATTTTAGTAATAAGAATGATATCATTAGCAGTAATCAGCATGAAGAATCGTTCTTGCCAAACCAATCTATTAACCTTCTATGAGGAGGTGAGTTGCCATCTAGATAAAGGAAGGCCCGTAGACGTGGTGTATCTGGATTTTGCAAAAGCATTTGACACAGTTCCCCATAAACGTTTACTGTACAAAATAAGGTGCGTTGGCATGGACCATAGGGTGAGTACATGGATTGAAAACTGGCTACAAGGGCGTGTTCAGAGGGTGGTGATAAATGGGGAGTACTCAGAATGGTCAGGGGTGGGTAGTGGGGTCCCCCAGGGTTCTGTGCTGGGACCAATCCTATTTAATTTGTTCATAAACGACCTGGAGGATGCGATAAACAGTTCAATCGCTGTATTTGCAGCCGATACTAAGCTAAGCAGGGCAATAACTTCTCCGCAGGATGTGGAAATCTTGCAAAAAGACCTGAACAAATTAATGGGGTGGGCGACTACATGGCAAATAAGGTTCAATGTAGAAAAATGTAAAATAATGCATTTGGGTGGCAAAAATATGAATGCAATCTATACACTGGGGGGAGAACCTCTGGGGGAATCTAGGATGGAAAAGGACTTGGGGGTCCTAGTGGATGATAGGCTCAGCAATGGCATGCGATGCCAAGCTGCTGCTAATAAAGCAAACAGAATATTGGCATGCATTAAAAGGAGGATCAACTGCAGAGATAAAACGATAATTCTCCCGCTCTACAAGACTCTGGTCGCCCGCACCTGGAGTATGCTGTCCAGTTCTGGGCACCAGTCCTCAGGAGGGACGTACTAGAAATGGAGCGAGTACAAAGAAGGGCAACAAAGCTAATAAAGGGTCTGGAGGATCTTAAATATGAGGAAAGGTTGCGAGCACTGAACTTATTCTCTCTGGAGAAGAGACGCTTGAGAGGGGATATGATTTCAATTTACAAATACTGTACTGGTGACCCCACAATAGGGATAAAACTTTTTCGCAGAAGAGAGTTTAATAAGACTCGTGGCCACTCATTACAATTAGAAGAAAAGAGGTTTAACCTTAAACTACGTAGAGGGTTCTTTACTGTAAGAGCGGCAAGGATGTGGAATTCCCTTCCACAGGCGGTGGTCTCAGCGGGGAGCATTGTTAGCTTCAAGAAACTATTAGATAATCACCTGAATGACCGCAATATACAGGGATATGTAATGTAATACTGACACAATCACACACATAGGTTGGACTTGATGGACTTTTTTCAACCTCACCTACTATGTAACTATGTAACTATCTCATTCAGATGAGATTCAGGAAAAGGGAAACACAAAATGGCTCCACATAGCGTAAAATCCGGGTAACCAGGAAATTTTATTGCACTAATTCCAAATTTCCAATAAAAAATCAGGTTTAAAAACAAAGTTCATATGAACCAAATGGAATTGGACTTGTGTCTTTTTTCAACCTCACCTACTATATGTATTTCGTAATTCGCGTCCGAAATTTTATACGAAATACGAATTCGTTAGGTTCGTTAACTTCTCGTAACAATTACGAATGTTCGTTATGACGAATTTATCATTATGAGGGGCTCCCACCATCCCTGTGCTGTGCTGACTTCCTGGGTTTTTAACTTTTAGGTTCGTTAACTTTTCGTAACAATTACGAATATTCGTTAGAAATTTCGTACAAAATTCGGAAGCGTAGCAATTCGGATTTTGGATCCTCCCAAATGTGTAAAAGGGTCTTAAGGGTTAATGTATATTTTAAATGCAATCAGTAAGGTTCATGTCCCATGCTAACTTTGACTCATCATAGAGAGTGTTGAACCTTTTGTAGATAGATCACTGATTTTATACAGTGAGCAAAGGTCCTTTTCTACAGAATAGTGGCAGGGAACAGGCCTTTCTACTAAAGCTGTGGCTTCTTTAGGAAGAAAACTGTAAGAATTGCCCTTTTTTGTTTATGCATTTCAAATGTGTTTAGTTGGTCTTTCAATATGAAATATTCATTTGCATTATTTCAAATATACATGACCAGAAAACAAACAAATTTGTGTTCTTTAACACTGAACATGATAAAAAAATAACATTCTATATAACAAACTTACACATTCCTTAACATTCCAAACTTAAAAACAAGCCTTGGTTTGTATGTATATGAATATGACTTAAATTATGTAGCTCAGCGATCCATATGAATCACGAAGAATTATGCCCGCTCATCTGCTGAAAAACAAAACGCTGACCCAGCATCACTGATCACAACAAATGACATGTCCATATTTAATCATTTAATCATGGCCATATTTGTATTTTTTTATATTTGCATGGAATGTGTATAATGATATTAACTCAGTAAATTTTGGTGTTCATTTCTGTTATTCTTTTATTTTTCTAGTGAGACTGTAAAATGTCTTCAACCCAGTTCGGTACCAAATCGGAGAATAATAATTTTTCACAATCCAATCCTGGTGCCCCCCCACCTGCCCAGTGGAATGTTCCTCCAGGTTCCCCTGGACATAATTTATCTCCTAACCCTCAAATGTGGAATGCTCCCACTCTTCAGCAATGGAACAATCCAACAATTATACCACCAATGACTCAGTCAACTACATTCCATCAAGTATTTCTGGAGGGCAAACCAAAAACTCTCGGGGTAAGTGTGGGAAATAAAAAGATTTTTCTGTGTTTTGCAAGAGCAAGCTCCTAAAAGATTGGGTGAAAGTGTTTGCCTGAACTGAAGGTGGGTGAATGTGTATGCCTGAACTGAGTGTCCTAGAAGATTCATAGGTCGGCATATATTTGGGAATAATTCAACAACCATTTCAAATTACACCTTCCTTGAAGACAACTTCGTTCCAATTGAATTTGTATTGACTTTGTATGCTTGTGAAGGCTACCAGACATTACTCACTGATGGGAGAATCAATATAATTATGCAGCAAAGGAATTATGTTACTTAAAGTGAAGCTCCACCCAAAAGGGGAATCTCCACTTGTTTGCACCCTGCCCCACTCCACTGCCGCCTTTGGCACTTTTGGGGGGGGAGTGGGTACCTGGACTTGACAGGTACCTGTACACCCACTTCCTGTTAAGATTGCCGACCGGTGATGTATAACTTTTCCGGCCCCTCCTCTTCCCCCCTGCTGCCTTCTGGGACAAACACAGGTCCCAGAAGATGACGGGACCATTTAGAAAGCGCAGCGCAACAGGAAACAGTGAAGTCGCAAGGCTTCACTTCCTGTTTGCCGTAATGCAGATACTGGAGCCTGCACCCAAAGCTGATTGAAGAATTGGCTTGAGGTGCCAACATCACGGGATCCCTGGACAGGTCCTTAAAGGAGCATGGAGCTCCTCTTTAATCAGTATCAGTCTGACTTAATGTACCACAATTCAGAAAGTCATTATCAAGTAGCAGAGAATGCTGGGGTGATATATATATATATATATATATATATATATATATATATATATATATATATATATATATATATATATATATACTACATTTTGTTATAAAACTTTGCCCTAATAAGAAAGTTTAGTTCCTCCTATATACCAGCTAGACTATGCTAGATCCCATGCAATCCTAAACCAGAGTCCCAAGGTTTGAATGAGTAGTAAACAATCTGCTGAAGATCAACTATTTACATTACAGGGTTTAAGCAAATCTGTCTGTAGACTGTTATGTAGATTTTGAAGTCTTAGCTGTCAGTTTTAGAAAATGAGGGCGCATTAGGAAGGTCGGCATACACTATGATTACCTGATCTTAGTTGGAAATGGCTAGATAGGCCTTATGGGCTCCCCAGTAGTAGAGGTGAGTTGCAACTGCATTCTCTGTTCAATGTCCCATGTTACTGGATGAAGATACATTATCCAATTTAGACATTTAAAAAAACTAGGTGTAGTCAGCATGGAAAATAACTGTCTTGCTGTCCTAATTTCAGAAAATCCTGATTGTTGTTGGCATCTTACACCTTGGGATGGGTATTGGTCTAATTTTCACAGCATCCTATACTGCGGTGTACAGTGGAATCCCATTCTGGGGACCTGTTTTTGTAAGTAAAAAAATGCTTTGTTTTCATGAAAATTAAATGATGAATTTATGTTCCTAACTTATGCCGCGTACACACTGTCAGACTTTTCGGCTACAAAAGTCCGACAGACTTTTGGCGGACTTGCGGCAGACCTTCTAACGAACGGACTTGCCTACATACGATCACACAAAAGTCCGACGGATTCGTACGTGATGACGTACACCGGACTAAAATAAGGAAGTTGATAGCCAGTAGCCAATAGCTGCCCTAGCGTGGGTTTTTGTTCGTCGGACTAGCATACAGACGAGCGGATTTCTGGGTCCGGCGTAGTTACGACGTAAAGATTTGAGGCATGTTTCAAATCTAAAGTCCGTCAGATTTGCGGCTGGAAAAGTCCGCTAAAAGTCCGGGGAAGCCCACACACGATCGGATTGTCAGCTGGCTTTGGTCCGTCGGACTTTTGTAGACGAAAAGTCCGACCGTGTGTACACGGCATTAGAAGGTGCCAATATGTAAAATGTAGTTTAAAACAATACAATTACTTGTCTATTTATTTAAGTGGCATAGTTTGGGGATTTGTTAGGGGTTGCTGTCTAATGTAGATAATGAATATGCTTTTAGTTTTGTTAGTTTAGTTTTTTTGGAATGATAATATTTAGCATTTGTGATAAACAGTGTATGCTTAATCAATACATTTTCTTATTTTATTTGTCTTAAAATAAATGGTTAAGTGGTTATGTGATCAAGTCATTTAAGTCATTAAGTCAATTTAAGTCATAGATATTTTTCTTTCTTGTTTGTCTTGACAATATACCATTCGGAAATTGATTATTAACTACTACTAAACCGCCCACCCTCAATGTACTGCGAAAGGCTGGCTGGCCTGCCCGTGCATGCACAGTGACTATCTATCTATCTCTATATTTATCTATAGATAGATAGATATAATATATATAAATTTAATGTGGGTACATACAGTGTTGCATGACCACGCAACTACAAGTCAAAGTAGCACAGTACTATATAGAAAAAAGGGACCTGGTCATGAAGGGAGTAAATCCTTCTGGAGGTCAAGTGGATAAAAAAACAATACACTTCAGGAGCTACCCCTGAGAAGCTACCATACACATTAGGCATCATGCCAGAGGAGCTACCATACACACCTCCCCTGAGGCGTAGCCAATCTCCAGCTGCACACCCCCATAGAACAGAGCTGAGTAAAAAAACAATTTAAAGGAAACCCTTGCCAAACAGAGAAAAAAAACTCTAACTACCTCTCCAACTATGCAGCCCGTGGAATGTCTTCTCAACACCTGAGTTCCTGCCCACCCACAATTTCAGTCCAAGAAGCAAAAAACAAAAAACTGCTGGAGTCTGACTATGATCTGCTTTGATCTTCTTTGATTTTATTACTAAAAAATCAGCAGCATACACTATCAAGACTTTGCAGCTCATGCTCTTGTTATTAGTATAGGCTGCCGACTTTTAAATAATAAAGTCGATGAGGATCATGACTAGACTCTAGCATTTTCTTGTTTCTTAATCCCATGCCGAGTGAATAAGTAAGCTGCTATTGTAAAAATGCACACAACCAGTAAAATCATGACTTTTAAATAGTATACTTGTTCAATAAGTTCATTATGAACTCATCATGTGAGATCTGCAATCCTACATGACAAAGCCTAAAACCACTGCACTGCTATTTTTCCAATTAAAGTGCATTTTGCTTATATTTTTCAGAACATTATTGCAGGGTCTTTGTCACTGGGAGCTGTGTCCAAGCCTTCCATGTCTCTGGTAAGTGAGCCAATATAATAGCTCCTTATACACAAGTGAATTTTGATTGCTTCTATGGCAAATAATATGCTAAAAAGTCAGCACATTAAAATTGACATCTATGACTGTGGGTATGTTGAATCACCCCCTGGTCCCTTTATATCTCCTTAAATTCATCCCAATATACTGTATTCTGATATCTGAAATCAGTGAAGGCTGGTGCTAAATATTTGGGGGGGTGTCAAACCAACGCCAACTCCCCCCCCCTTGTGGGAAATGGACAGCAAGAATCCCCCACCCACCCCCCGGCGCTAGACGGACGAGAAGGCGGTGGCAATCCACTGCCACCCCCTCCCCTCCGCGGGAGACGGACCTTACCTTAGGAGGCAGGGGGAAGGAAGAGCCGAGCCGTTGCTTCTCCTCCCGGCTGAACAAGAAGTGGGTCTTAAGACCCAATTGGGTCTCAGGACCTGCTTCCTGATTGGCCGGAAGGAGAATCAGGAAGACAATAGCGAATATTAATTCGCTATTGTCACAGAACTGGGTGGGCTCAGGGCCCAGTGCTCTGCTCCCCGAGCCCACCCTTTTTTGAAAGCCAATGAGAGCATTGAGCATCAGGCTCTAATCATGTGCTTAAAAAACCCAAAAACCCATTGGAATCCATGCATCCGGCGTCCTTCATGTAGATTAGGGGCCGGACTGCCTGCCACTGTCTGAAATCCTGAAACGGGTTCTAACCCATCAATGCTCTATTCAAAGCTAAAAAAAAGGTTTTGGCTTTAGATTAAAATTAGGCTTTCATGTTGTATTTCTTGGTTTAGATAAGAAATTCAACAAGGAGAGTAAGGCACCCTTGATAAGGTAGTATGTGGGTAGAATAATTCCTAAACAGTAATTGCACCACTGGAGTGACCAAGACATGGATTGTATTGCTCTTGTGTGGGGAACATTATTCACATTCTAGCTTCCATATCACAGTAATACATACACAGATGGGACAATATTGAGTGGGAGCCATTAACGTTCTGTGCAATACTTAGAGCAGACTCAAACAAACATAAAGTAGATTGGGTCCTTAGTTGGGTTGAAACTCTGGCCTTCAAGAAGCTTCCCTAATGCTGACCTCGTAGCAGTCACCATGCTGCCCACAAGATTATAAAAAGGAAAGGAATGTTTTCTATGCACCATTCATAACCAAATTTTTACCAGTTTTCGAAGACCATATATACTGTTTACCCTTTAGATGCCACCATCCTTATACTGGAGGAACAAGCTCTAACAGGAAAACCAAACTTGACTGAGTACCATTTTCTTCCTGAGGTTTTGTTGATCAGCTGAGTTCTGGAGGTTCCTGGTCTTTGCCCAAAATGAATTTGGAATCAATGACCAATGATCATCTAATGTCTATATTGTTACAACAATTTAAACATGCACAAAAGCTGTGTTCTAAAGCCTAGTTAGGGTGTAAAATAGGATGGATGAATGCACGGAAACCCAAAATAAAATGTTTAGCACCATGCCTCACTGTACAGTTTTCATAAACAAAATCATTTTATGACTGATGCAAAGCTCTTAGGAAGTGCTGTTGCTGCCAGAATCTTGTTTCAGACTGACATTGCTAAGTCATTGCCATGCAAATACTAGCAATGTTGTTAGCTTGAGCTTGACTACCATGAGCCTTGAGTTGGTCATTGGGTGGCCTACTAGATCTGTAGAAGGCATGCACAGTCCTTATAGGAAGCCTAAGGGTTACTTGAAGGACCATGTGCAGTAAGGTGACAACGCTGCTGCGTATAACAATGCTCCACTGCCTGTCTACAAGACCCCACCTTAATCTTCAATCCAGGGAAGGCTCCCTACCATGACAACACTTGTGCAGCTGTAGAAATTGGAGTCCCTACTGTCTAAAGACAGAGACAAGGAGGCTGATTTACTAAAGGAAATGTTTACACAATAAATTGCGCTTTAATATTAATTTCAATTATCCAATCACTTGCAGAAAAAGTAAACAAGGATTTTCTTGTCACGTGATTGGATAATCAAAGTGGATCTTCTCATTATATTGTGTGAACATTATCAACTTTTTTAGTAAATCAGCCTCATCAATCCTTAGTGTGTGCAGAGACTTGCAGTACTCAAGTGTCAGGTTATGATGAGCCTGATGTTGCTTCTTCTAGAGTGCAGATTAGCAAAATGCAGCAAGTACAAGCTAGTAAAAAAAGAATTATATTTCTTCAAACGCTGCCTGCTTAAAACTGGTATTATGACATAATTAAAAATTAACAATGCATATTCTGACCAAAACAAAATACATACAGATTAAAGTGGGTTGTAAATGCCGAAGGTTTTTTACCTTCATGCATTCTATACACAAAGTTAAAAAACATTTTATGTGCTGCTCCCCCCACAGCCCCCCTAATAGTCACCTGAGCCCCCTCTTGATCCAGTGATGTGCACGGAAGCCTCAGCTGTCTCGGGTCTCCCTCTCTTTATTGGCTGAGACACAGCAAGGGGAGTCATCGGCTCCCAATGAGGAAGAGAGCGGGGGGGATAGACCGGGCCGCAGCTCTAGGTGTCTTATGGATGCATAGGGCGGGGCTCCGGAGTGAGCATTTACCAGTGCCCTCATAGCAAGCAGCTTGCTATGGGGGCACTGGTCAGAAGGGAGGAGCAAGGAGCGCTGGCGGGGGATCTGAGAAGAAGAGGATTGGTGCTGTTTTGTGTAAAACCATTGCACAGAGCAGGTAAGTATGTCATCTTTATTATTAAAAAAAAATAATTTAATATCAATGGAAGATGAGTTTTTAAACAAAGTGTCTTTATTTTCTTACAGATAAAAGGCTCCCTGGGCTTGTGCATTATAATATCCATTTTCTCTCTTGTTGGACTGATACTGAACATTGTGGATTACTTTGTTTTATATTACTGCTATGGTTCTTATTATGAATGTAATAATTTAGTTGTAAGTATCTTTCTATCTTTCTATCTATCTATCTATCTATCTATCTATCTATCTATCTATCTATCTATCTATCTATCTATCTATCTATCTATCTATCTATCTATCTATCTATCTATCTATCTTAGCTAGTGAAAATATACAATTAAAAACCTGGCAAGGGTTCTATTCTTCCAGGTTTACCAAGCATAAACATTTTGCCTGAAGTTACATATTATTTAAAAGGACAAGTTGAGGATTTTTAGAAAGACTCCCCAGACCAGGCACTTGGCCCCATAAACTACTCTAAGCTGAGCCATACCTCCCTACAGGTACTTAACCTCCTGCCTACTTCTGTCCAAGGCTCAGAACAAAGCAGACTTGTTTAACTGTATTTTACAATTATAGGTTAAACAATAATTTTAAATATTGATTCAGGCCAAAAGTAATATTTTAGTCATAGGAAGAGCCTGGCTCGGTTGAGCCAGCTCCTGGCTTTCTAATGCTGAAGTTTAGCTGAAAAAAAAATCTCTACATTTTAAGTTATTCCACTTGCATTCAGCTGGATCCTGAAAAAATGAAGGGATGCCTATCCTCTTCCTGGCTCTGAACACCCAGTGCTGCAATGGTTACCAGCTTCAGATTTGTAGGCAGACCAGCGGTACAAATGGTCTGATGGGGACATGCTCCCTCCTCTTCCTCATCCTCCCTTGAGAAACCTTTTTCATTAGGTACAATGCTTGTAAAATAATCTATGAATAGAGGAGAAAATCCTGTAACTGATCAGACTCCAAGGGCCTTTTCCCCACAACTCTGGCCAGTGGCTGAGGTGTTCTGTGGGTGGGTGGGGGGGGGGGGCTTATTGGAATCTGGAAGCTCCCTTTAATGATAATGGGAACCCCAGATAGTGATTTCCCCCTATGTGAATTAGTATGGGTCACCTAGAAATAAATTATGATGTCCTCTGCTAGCCGGCTTTCCAGAAAAAAAAAAAAGAAGATCTGTCATCAGCTATATAATGGAAGGGGGATGGATAGAGGTGACATCATTGCCATAATACGGTCAGTGGCTGTATCCTTGTCCCTTTCCTGAAGCCCGGGTTCACACCTATTCGAATTAGATGCGGCTTACACCGCATCTAATTCGCAGGACATTTTAAAATACTTTCATATGAATGCATCTGGTTCACATATGTGCGTTGCATTCGCACTGCGCATTGCACAAAAAACGTGTGCATTTTTTGGGCACTGCAGTGCGAACTACAAGCCTATTATCTCCTATGGGAACGCATCTGATTCGCAGATGCATTGCGTTCTGAACAAGGATTTTCTACTTTTCCTCACTACACCCCCCCCTCTCCCCCCCTCTCCCTCCCCCTCTCCCTGCTCACTGATCCTAAACTTAAACGCAATGATTCCGTTGAACAGAAATTTTTTATCTCCCCAGTGAAACCTGAGCTTCAATTCGCACCGCACATGTGTGAAACCGGGCTAAATGTCAGGGATTACTGGTGACATCAGCTCTTCCCAGCGATGCTGCGAGTGTGAGCACCGCTTCTTCCTTATAAATCAGTGACAGCAGGAAGCTATCATATATAAAAACAGTAGAAATACTGCTTCTAGATATGTTGTTTGACTTCCACCGAACAGAGGACTGAATGGGCAAAAGTCGGCTTGTTACTACTGTTAACAATTGTAGCACCAGAAGTTCAGAGACAAGAAGAGGACAGACATCCCTGAAGTGAAGATTTTTTCCAGGATCCAGCTACCAACACTATGTTGAATATACAAAAATAGCAATAAACCTGCGCTTACGGATAACAAGCAGCTTGCACAATATACTGGCAATAAAAGGTTACATATAAACACAAAAGTTGCAGGGCAAAAAAAGGTATTTTAAAGGAGAAAACAAAGTATAAAGTTCATAATTGCAAGAGTCCAGATAATGTGATTCTGAATGGTGAACAAGAAATCTTGTGAGGAATCCTCCACCAGCGGGTGTGCACACACTGCCTCTTACCGTAAACTGTGGATCACCCTATAAATTGGACACAGGCGCTCATTACAAAGCAGATCACTCCAGGTCACTCTGATATCAAATGCCAAAAAATTCCTTCCACATTAGACAGACTCCATATGACAGAGACTCTGCCAAATACATAATGTCAACAAAGCAGACAGACATCTCATGGTGCAGTATGATCAAAAAAGGGGGGGTTTATTAAAATAATTTCCAAAATACACACTCGCCATACAGAAGATATATAATTGGTTGGAAACATCTCTGTTTTTATATTGATTCACAAGTTTTTATCTGGCGGAGTCTCTGTCATATTTAGTATAACTTGTGTGGAAGGAATTTTTTGGCGTTTGATATCGGAGTGACCTGGAGTGATATGATTTGTAAAGCATGCCAGTGATCCACAGTTAACGGTAGGAGGCAGTGTGTGCACACCTGCTGGTGAAGGATTCCTCACAAGATTTCTTGTTCACATTATCTGGACTCTTATCATTTTGAACTTGATACTTTGTATTCTTTTTCTAAAACACTTGTTTTAGCACTCCACCTTTTTGTGCTGTTATGTTAAATATACTTAATTTAGGCTCCGTTCACACATATACGAATTGGACGCGGGGTTCCCTGCATCCAATTCGAATGACAGGAGAGCATGGCCGGCTCTCAATGAAGCCGGCTCACACAGCTCCGGGGCTACTGCCGTCCGCATTTGCAAAGGGTCCTGTGTGTCTACTGCTCCAATTCAGGTGCGAATTAAGGCAAAAATTCAGACCTGATTCACACCTGAATCCATGAACAGGGACGCACCGGACCCGAAGCTGTGAGGCGTGGCCGCAGCTTTTGTGAATGGAGCCTAAAGGTAAGTGATGTTACTAAAGCTGTAGGTTTTTTTTTATATAGCTAAACATCAGTTGTAAATGTCTTATGTGCTTCAACAAAGAGATGTCCTTGTCATAAGTCCTTGATCACCGGGGAGTTTTGAGTATTAGATATTCCTGCTAAAATGTCTATAAAGAGATAGCAGAAACTGTCAGGTGTTGTAACTCCACAGCATCTAAATATCAGGTTTGGGCATACTCGCCCTTTAATTTTTAAAAAATTTTTCCTGTACAGATTGGAGGTCATGTTCTTCGTGGATTTTTTATTTTTACATATCTGCTGCAGTTCTCTGTTTCCGTTAGCCTTTCTGTGTTTGGCTGTCGGGCTGTCTCAAATCCAACACCTCCCGCCCAGGTAAGTGCCAGAGAATTCATATCTTTTTAGGTTTGCAGAGCTTTAACACAAATTCATAGGGGCCTGTTGCACCATGCATGCATTTGTGTGTTGCGGTGACACTGATTTTAATGGCATCTCAACTCACAACCACAACACATCTAGGTTACAGTTCAGAGCAGCACACAAAATGCTTTGCTATGTGCTGCAAAAATATGCAGCAGGACCTTTTGTGTGTTGAGGTGTGTTACAGCCCAACCATTTTGAATAGGCTGCATAATACAGGGGCCACATGGTGCCTCAATTTACTAAAATTGCATCTTCTGTGGCCTGCTGCATTCTGGGGCAAATAGACTCCTAAGGTTCTCAGTTCAATCACACTGATCACTAATATTAGAAGACATTACAATTTTTTACTACCGGCCTTTCTTTTCTGCATTTATTATTCATAGTAGGTGAGGTTGAAAAAGACACAAGTCATTCATTTTAAGAATATTACTGAAATAATTTGTTAGGGGGTTGGTAACAAAACCATCTGTCCTGGGTGTCAAATATGCTAGGTACGCCACATTACTTATTCTTTTATTTAAAACTCTATTTAGTGTATTGATTACATGTACCATGAGCTGTAGGTGGAATTCTTTTCAGCAGGGGTTCCTCGAACACCTAAAAACTATTTCAAGTTTAAAGGGTTGAGAAATGCTGTTTTAGGAAGTCCTGGCTAAGGACTGAAGGTAATTTTTATCTCTGTGTTTGTTGTATATCTATACATCTAATATATTATTTTTTCCCAGGTATTTGTGGTACAGAGCTGTCCCGCAGCTCTGCAACCACCAGCAGTTCCTGGATCCTATCCTGTCTACCCTTCACAACAACCTACCCCTTACATGACACAAAGTGGGATGGGTGATGGACCAACAGCGTAACAGAATCGTCTAGCTTAAAGAGACATGCCTTTCTTTTACTCCTTTTGTTGCACAACCCTTTCTCCTTGATATAAGCTTTAGAATTAATTTATTTGGTGGCCAATTGTAAAGATTCCTCCTATCTTTACCTCATGGATACTGTCACTATATCAACATATATAGTGTCCCAAAGAGAATGACTTCAATAACTCTCAAACCTGTGCAGGCTTGGTGAGAATTAAGAGCACTTTATGCAGTACTACAGAAGGAAAAGAAAGGAAATTAGTTACCATGGACATACAGAACATATTATGAAAATACTGAGGAAACCAGGATAATTCAAATAATGAAAATAAAATTTGGAGTGATGACCTTCTTCTAACAACAGATGTAGAAAATGTGGATAAACCTCCTATAGCCAGAGAAGAATCGCTTTTGTCTACATTGCATTTATTTTTTAAAATGTACATTTAATATAAGCAATTACTTTTTTTTAATTTTAATTTATTAAGCCTTGTTATAAATGACTCTTTGGGTGTCAGTGGCTTGTTAGCAGGCGCCTACTTTATGTTATGGGTATTTGTGTTAAACCTTACCAATGTCTTGTTACTTTGAAGTTTTGGCTGATGGTTGTAGGGGTTGGGTCATTTGTGGCATAGTTTCCCCTGCAAGTGTATCCCTTCCCCTTGTGAAGGGCATAAATGCAGGAGAGCTGACCTCGTGGGGGGTCTGAGGTGGGAAGCAGCCAGTGAGGACCTGTCTTACTATGTAAGCTTTTCTTTAGGCCACATCCCCTCCGCACCCATGGGACATTTTCTTAGGGGGACCACTGTACTACTACTGTTAAGCACTGTAGCCAAATAGCACAGCAAACATCGTAGCCAATGCTCCTGATGACGTCGTATTCAGATGATGAAATGTATAGGGAGGGGCTTCTGGTGATGTCACTTCCACTTCATTGGATACCAGCAGTGGTATCAGTTTCAATTTCAAGCTCTTGGTTTTAAAATACATGTAAGTGCATTACAATTTTTTATGTGGGTTTAATAAACGTATTACACCATGAGAGGCTTTTCTTGCTGTTCATTTTCCGCCAATATTGAGGACCTTAAAGGGACAATGGAGTATTGATCATACTGGAGGAGAACAAAGCAAATGGTACATCGGTTCCAAAGCATAGTTTGACATTGTTTATGCAAGAAGTCAGCATCATCTGGTGAGTGCACTGTGTGGATTAGGGGCACAGAGGAGTGGAAGACATACAGTGCCTTGAAAAAGTATTCATACCCCTTGAAATTTTTCACATTTTGTCATGTTACAACCAAAAATGTAAATGGATTTTATGTGATAGACCAACACAAAGTATAACATAATTTTTAAGTGGAAGGAAAATGATAAATGGTTTTCAATTTTTTTTTATAAATAATTATCTGAAAGTGTGGCATGCATTTGTAATCAGCCCCCCACAGTCAGTACTATGGAGAACCACCTTTCTCTGCAATTACAGCTGCAAGTCTTTTTGGGAATGTCTCTACCAGCTTTGCACATCTAGAGAGTGAAATTTTTGCCCATTTTTCTTTGCAAAATAGCTCAAGCTCTGTCAGATTGGATGGAGAGTGTCTGTGAACAGAAATTTTCAAGTCTTGCCACAGCTTCTCAATTGGATTTAGGTCTGGACTTTGGGCCATTCTAACACATGAATATGCTTTGATCTAAACCATTCCATTGTAGCTCTGTCTGTATGTTTAGGGTCATTGTCCTGCTGGAAGGTGAACCTCCGTCCCAGTCTCAAGTCTTTTGCAGACTCTAAAGCCTCATACACACGATCAGATTATTGGCCAACAAACCATGGACTTTTGTCCAAAGGGCGTTGGCCCAAACTTGTCTTGCATACACACAGCACACAATTGTTGGCCAACAAATACAAACGTAGTGACGTACTACGTTGTTTTTCAGCTTTTCAGCGCCACCCTTTGGGCTCCTTCTGCTAATTTCGTGTTAGAAGTTTGGTGAGTGTTGATTCACGCTTTTCATTTCGCGCTTTTCATTTCGCACTTTTCATTTCGCACTTTTCAGTTTGCGCTTTTCAGTTCACGCTTTTCATTTCACACTTTTCATTTCACACTTTTCATTTCACACTTTTCAGTTCGCGCTTTTCATTTCGCACATTTCATTTCGCAAATTTCAGTTTGCGCTTTTCATTTCTCACTTTACAGTTTGTTTCTGAACAGCCGTCCGTCAACCAGCCATGTTGCGGTTTCGGATGAGATAACGTGATATTTATTATTGGCCTTGGAGTTATTACTTTGATATTATTGTTTTGGTTGCATAATGATTTGATTTGGTATATTTTCTATATTTTGGATGCATAGAATGCAATTTGGTTAAGTTCTATTGGCAGATAGCATGTCTAATTTTATTTGTTTTCTTTTTTTAATGCACAATAAAAAAAATTGTGGAGAATAATACTTGGCTATGTGTTTTACTTCAAATGACAGATTGGGAGTAGGCAGTTACATTTAAAAAAATACAATGTAAAATTGACAAGGGACACCAACATAGTTTGATCTTTGATCTTAAAAACCACGGGATAATGGTGTTGTGGTAACTTGCCCAAATAAAAGAAAAAAAAAAGAAAAGCATAATAATATTCTTTTTTTTTAACAAAAACAGTGGTGCTTTATTGTTGTAATAAATAATCAGAGTTACAGAATACCATTCAACAGAGTACAATACATTACATACGTGTATTACATAATTGAGGATAGGGAAAATAATATGCAAAACCCGCAAACAATACATAGGTTAATAGTACCATTCTCAACAAGTACTGTCCACCCTCCAAAAAAACCCTCCCCAATTGGGTCAAATGATCGTAAGGAATTTAATTTTTCTTTACGAGGCCATCCACAGTGCCCAAACTTTTTCAAATTTCCACGGACAGCCACGGTTTATGTATGTCATTTTATACATGGGAATTACTGCCTCAATCTGTACCTCCCAGGCTGAAAAGGATGGAGGGGAAGAATCTATCCATTTCATAAGTATTTCTTTTTTGGCATAGAAAAGAAGAAAGGAAATCAGTCATTTAAGATGATATGGCCTCTGCTCATCATCATGTATCCCCAGCAACGCCATGGCCGGCAAGAGCGGGATAGAGGTCTGCAATCTGGAGTTAATTTCACCTACAATCTTAGTCCAAAATAGTGCAACCATTGGGCACTCCCAGAACATATGTATAAATGTGCCTATATGGACTTTGCATTTAGGACACATGGGGTCTCTCTCAGGAAATATGCAATGGAGTCTCTGTGGGGTATAGTAGACCCTGTGTATAAATTTAACTTGAATCAGTTTGTCCTTGGATGCTATCACTAATTTCGGGCCATACTCTAGACAGTCCTCCCATCCCTCCCTATCCAGCGACGGGATATCAGCCCGCCATCTTTCCCATAATTCATTAATCTTAGGGGAATCTCTTCCCAGCAACGCATTATATAGAGAGGATAGGGGTTTAGTCAAGTCTCCAGGAGATAGGAGATCTTCGATGGGGTCCGTCTGTAACAGGGGAGTTTGCGGGAATTGAGCCCTGACTGCATGTCTCAGCTGTAGGTACCGGAACCCCATCCAACGGGGCAGTCCGAATTTAGCCGTAAGCTCATGTAAGGAGAGCAGTTGTCCCCCAGACATTAAGTGTTCCAACATGGTTACACCATATCTGGCCCACACCTGTGGGTCCGGTATCATACGGAAGTGTTTAAGTCGTGGGTTCCCCCATAGGGGATGAGCTGGAGACAATTGGCCAGGTCTCAAGTATCTGCGCCTAGCCGCCTCCCATACTCTCCAAGTTGCTCTAGTAGGTCCAGGGACCTCACAATATGCCTTGGGTCCTCTATAGGGAAAATTCCGAAGGTCCGTCAGGGAACCCAGAATATTCGCCTCGAGACAGGTTGCCACATTGGATCTAGAACCCTGGAACCCCCAGTGCACCGTCACCAACATAGCCGCCCAGAAATAAATCTGGAAATTTGGGAGGGGAAGTCCACCCAAATCTGCAGGCAAACATAACGTAGTACGTGCCAACCTAGGGTTTCTCCCCGACCAGATAAAGGAACCCACTATACGGTCAATCTCCCGAAAAAACGAGGCGGGGACCCAGACCGGGCAATTCCTAAACAGATAATTAAATTTCGGCAGTATCATCATTTTAAGGAGACTAATGCGACCAAGAAGATTCAGAGGAAGACTCTCCCAGGCAGCACATTTCGAACGTAGGGTGTTCAGGACAGGGGCCAGGTTTTTTACAATAAAATCAGAGAGATTCCTAGTGATCACAACTCCAAGATATTTAAATTCCCCAACCCTTTGTAGTGGGGAGGAGAGGGGTCCAGAGTTAACCTCATCATCTATAAAAAATAGGACTGATTTGGTCCAATTTATTTTAACTCCCAAGAGTCCACCAAAATTGTCAAAGATACGCAAGGCAGCTTGAAGAGAGGGCCCAGCATCATTTAGGTACAATAATGCGTCATCAGCATAGAGGGAGAGGCGCTCTTCCATCATACCCACCCGTAGACCCAGAACATCCGGTGCACTCCTAATGGCAATTGCCAGAGGCTCCAGCGTCAGGGCGAACAGGCTGGGGGAGAGCGGGCATCCCTGCCTCGTACCGCGAAACAGATCGAAGGAGTCTGAGACCCAATTATTGGTGCGAACCCGCGCCCGGGGGGATCGATACAGCAATCGTACTCTGTGAATAAATTTGGGGCCGAATCCAAATCTACGCAAAGTTTCCCATAAAAATTTCCACTCAACGGAGTCGAAAGCCTTTTCGGCATCTAGAGAGGCAATAACCCTGGACCCCATGTTGTCATGCGATGTTGCTAAGTTAAGGAATAGGCGCCTAATATTTATATCTGTGCCCTTGCCTGGCATAAATCCCGTTTGGTCTATACCCACTAGGTCTTCTATTACATGAGATAGTCGGGTGGCCAAGACCTTAGCAAAGATCTTGGCATCGACATTTAGCAACGAGATGGGCCTGTACGATGCGCAGTCAAGAGGGTCTTTTCCTGGTTTAGGAACTAGTACAATAATCGCCTCATTCATTGAGTCAGGTAGGGCTGGCAGATTTGCAAGTTTAGAAAGCAGTGAAGTCAACTTAGGGGCCAGTAGTTCAGAAAAATTAGAGTAAAATTCAGATGGTAACCCATCTGCACCCAGGGCCTTCCCTCCCTTGAGATGTCCCATGGCAACCTGTATCTCCTCAAGTGTGATGTCAGCCTCCAGCCCCTCCCTTGCCTCCTCAGACAGAACAGGAATAGACAGGGAGTCAAAAAAAGAGGACATGGATGATTCCGATGCAACATCTCTAGAGGAGTAAACCTCCTGAAAGTATTCTCGAAAACGGTCATTAATATTAGCAGGGGCAGTAAGGATCTGGTCAGTATTGTCTCTAATGGAGCCTATGGGGGTTGAAGGTATGTTTCCCTTAGCCAGCCACGCGAGAAGCTTCCCGTTTTTACCACCATGCTCAAACACGCGTTGAGCGGAGTATAACAAAGCCTTGTCCGTCTGGGCCATCCTAGTGGTGGATAAGTCACGCAGAGCCTTTTTCCACGCCCTGTACCGGTCCTCCCCAGGAGAAGAAATATATTCAGCCTCCAACCTGCCTGCCAGTGCCTCCAGCTCATCTATGGATCGAGTAGAGTCACGCTTGAGCCGGGTGATACTATGACCATACTCCCCTCGTATCCAAGCTTTAAATGAGTCCCATACAACAGCAGGGGCAGCTGATTCAGCATTGTCTGTCCAGAAATTGCAGATAGAGGCCGTTAGGGGTTCCAACAGTCTCTCATCATTAGCCCAAAATCGAGTTCCTGGTGGAACAGACAGCGTCAGTGTCAAACACAATGGTGCATGATCTGAAATTCCCCTGGGAAGCACAGATAGGTTGTGTACATATTGTAGTGCAGGGCCCGAAGCATAGACGAGATCAATTCTGGACAGCGTTTTGTGTGAGGCTGAATGGCAGGTGAAGACTTTCAATGTCGGGTACAGGTGCCTCCAAACGTCAGTGAGGTCAAAAGTTTCCGCCCACTGCCTGAGGTTCGGAGTGTCCCGAGCCGAGGATTGTAGCTGGTCAAGTTCAACCAGCGGAACCATGTTAAAGTCCCCCATGAGGTATACCAATGCGGTATCAAATTGCACCGCTATTTGCATGATATCGTGAAGGACCCTGCCAGAAGCTGGCGGAGAAACATAAAGCCCAACTAGTACCACATTTTTATCAAATATAGTAGCATGTATAACAACAAATCTCCCTTCTTTATCTGTTTTTACCTCAAGCAGCGTAAATGGTAATGTCTTGTGGACCAGGATGCTAACCCCTCGGGCATAGGTGGAAAAGGTGGAAAGATAATTAAGGCCCACCCAGGCTTTCCTAAGGCATACCGTTTTGTTTTGTAGCAGATGTGTCTCCTGGAGAATACAGATCTGCGGGTTGTGGGAGCGGAGGAAGCGGAACACCAGGGAACGCTTAACAGCAGTATTAAGCCCCCGAACGTTCCATGAAATTACCTTTAACTCAGCCATGAAGTATGGGGTATATTGGATATGCAGTTATGTAACATACCAGACAGGCAGCATGCCAGTCCAGCCACACATATAATATTCTACATAGCACTGTGTAAATGGTTCTGTTCAAACATGCGTCATATCTAAAACACCTGAAACAACAAAATAGTGTTAACAAAAACAAACCCAGCATTAAACCCCGCCCCCCACCCCGCATCCCCCACCCAAACCTAGGAATGCCTTGTTCCCCAAACATTAAAAAAAGAAAAATAAAACCCCAAGTTCAGGGAGCGTGAACCAGTGGGTGTAAACCCTTAGTGGAGAGGATTGTCCACGTAAGGTGACGAGAGCCTCCGCCGCCATTAGGAAGTAGGAGAAAAAATAGCGTTCCAACCAACAAAGGTTATTTCGGACCATCTCATTTCAGGTCACTGTGGGTAAGTAGATGTGTGGAGAGAACTAGCACCACATGAAGAATAAAAAAAAATAAAAATATGTTCTCTGTTTAGGATAAATGAGGAAGATCATCCTGTGGCTCAGAAGGACAGGATATACCACACTCTAGGCGGTCAATCTGGCAAGGTGCTTTTCTCCTTCGAATGCGAATAGCAATTGATTGTCTCTTATATTGGAATTTCAGACTAGGCAGTCATAATAAGAGGTGTATATCTCTTGCAAGTGAGAGAAGAAGAAAAAGTGATCCTGCAGTATGTGTAACAGTCACTAGAGTCCGCCAGTGACCATCCTTCAGGAATTAAGATCAACACTGAACTCTGAGCTTCCAAGAGAACCAAACGAGTCATTGCTGCAGTAAGTCAGTATAACATAGGCACTCTTCATCTCTAAAAGTCTCAGCATCTCAGGAACATCTTATAAAAGTCAAAAAAGGTTATCCCACAGTAGACTCAAACAGTGGCAAGCTTGAAAGTAGATATCACCTGGCATAGCCAGGGGCACAACACTTAAACTGTATACCGACAAGAATTGCAAAAGGCACAACGGGTGCAAGATTAATTCCCCTGCTGAGATTTAAACAATCAGCGGCCAATATTCAGAGCAGAGGTACAGAAGAGCATGTTGCAGCGTTTAACGGTTGGGAGGCAATGATTCCAGCCATGCGTTAGCATCCCTGGGGGAGGTGAAAAATCTGGTAGTTTCCCCGTCTTGAACCCTCAACCGTGCTGGAAACAGAACACTGTATCGAATGCCCTTAAGACGCATGGCAGCCTTCACCTGGTCAAAGGAGCGTCTGAGCTTTTGAGTCTCAACAGAATAGTCAGGGAAGATAAGTAGCTTGTTATTTTGATGGCGTATTTTTCCCTGCACTCTAGCAGCCCGGAGTACATCATCCCTGTCACGGAAGTTCAGAAACTTTAGGATGAAGGTGCGTGGCGGTGCCCCAGGGGGCCCCGGCTTGGGAGGGATCCGGTGAGCTCGCTCCACCGCATAGAAAGGTGAAAATTGAGCCCCTGGTAGGAGGGAACGTAGTAGGCCTTCAATAAACTCCGTCGGACATTTCCCCTCAGCTACTTCCGCCAGACCTACAATACGGAGGTTGTTCCTCCTATTACGATTTTCCGCATCTTTGGATTTATATTCCAGTGATCTAATTTTGGTTTGCAGGGCCCTTAAGTCTGCTCCATGAGACTCTACAGTGTCCTCCACTTGCCCCAAACGCTGTTCCGCAACAGAAAGTCTGCCCCTTATTTTATCCATGTCCAGCTTTATTAGACCAACATCTAATTGCACAGCGTCTATCTTGGAGGTAAGGGTAGTAAGGGAGGCTTGGCAATTTCCTATAGCAGCCAAGACATCAGCCAGACCTGGCTGTGTAGAGGGGGACTGCTCTGGCTGCTCTGTTTGGGATGCCATGTTGCCACTAGCGCGCCTCCCGGGCCCCACGTGGTCTGCACAGGCCGCCTCTGTCTCCTCCAGTTCGGGGGGAAATTTCAACTTCTTACCCCTTCCTCTGGCTGGCCGGGATGATCGGCAGCGCATGTGAAGAAATCCGTTGGCTTAAAGACCTGCTGCTAATGCTGCTTTTAAGAATCTTCCACAAGTGAGTTGTCAGGGGCGGAGGTGACCCTGGGTGTATCAAGATGGCCGCTGCTCCAGGGACCAGGCCAGGGCCACAGACCTTCCAACCAGCCGCTACAGGGTGTATAAATATTGTGGCAGTGCCTACAGGTAGTCCGATGGCCAGGGCAGGTAACCAGGAGTCTGAGGAGCAAGATGTGGCAATAAGATGTACAGGAGCTGCCGCCGGGTGTAGCAAGATGGCCGCCACTCCAGGCACCAGGCCGAGGCCTCAGCCCCTCCAGCCAGCCACCACCAGGTAGAAAAATACTTTGGCAGTGTCCACAGGTAGTCCGGTGGCCAGGGCAGGTAATCGGGAGTGAGATGTGGCCAGAAAAGGTGCAGGAGCCGCCGCCGGGTGCAGCAAGATGGCCGCCGCTCCACGGACTAGGCCGAAGCCGCGGTCTTTCCTACAGGCCGTCCCCGGATGGGGAGATCCGGCGATCGCGGCCGCGGATGGCGCTCCAAGAGGCTGGAAAACTCAGGTGGCCAGGCAGGGAACAGAACAGGCTTGTTGAGCACAAAAGTTAGGTTAGGATCGCCAGGATTGCAGCAGGATTGTGTTGCAGGAGTATGGGCAAGCGGAGCTCTCACTGCACACGTCCTACCCCATCGCTCTCCAGGCCACACCCATGTAATAATATTCTTGATATCACTAGAAAAAAAAAGCCTTTGAAAATACGTTTGCAATAACTCCATCAGTATCACCAACAAAGTAGCTTCATTATTATCCCATTAAAGAAGAAGAGAATGTGCGCTGCGAGAGATTTCATAATTTGCCACGTCACAAATGTTAATTCTCCATTATGAACACTAGTTTACAAGACCGACTGCTTCTGGCTCGTCCTTGCTTCTGAGCATGCGTGTTTGTACTTTGGACTTTTGTCCGACGGACTTGTGTTAGCCAACATTTGTTCGCGGAAAATCCGACAACAGTTGTCCGATGGAGCACACACAAGGTCGGATTTACCGCCAACAGCCTCTCACACATTTCCCATCGGAAAGTCCGATCGTGTGCACGAGGCGTTACAGGTTCTCTTCTAAGATTGCCCTGTATTTGGCTTCATCCATTGTCCCATCAACTCTGGCCAGCTTCCCTGTCCCTGCTGAGGAAAAGCATCCCCACAACATAACGCTGCCACCACCATGTTTCACGGTGGGGATGGTGTGTTCAGAGTGATGTGCAGTGTTAGTTTTCCACCACACATAGCGTTTTGCTTTTAGGCCAAAAAAGTTGAATTTTGGTCTCATCTGACCAGAGCACCTACTTCCACATGTTTGCTGTGTCCCCCACATCTCGCAAACTGCAAATGGGACTTCTTATGGTTTTCTTTATCAATGTCTTTCTTCTTGCCACTCTTCCATAAAGGCCAGATTTGTGGAGTGCACGACTAATAGTTGTCCTGTGAACAGATTCTCCCACCTGAGCTGTGGATCTCTGCAGCTTCTTCAGTTATTATGGGCCTCTTGGCTGCTTCTCTGATTAATGCTCTCCTTGCCTGGCCTGTCAGTTTAGGTGGACGGCCATGTCTTGGTAGGTTTGCAGTTGCGCCATACTCTTTCCATTTTTAGATGATAGATTGAACAGTGCTCCATGAGATGTTCAAAGCTTGGGATATTTTTTTTATAACCTAACCCTGCTTTAAACTTCTTCACAACTTTATCCCTGACTCATCTGGCGTGTTCCTTGGCCTTCATGATGCTGTTTGTTCACTAAGGTTCTCTAACAAACCTCTGAGGTCTTCACAGAACATCTGTATTTGTACTGAGATTAAATTACACACAGATTGGTTTCACTAGATTTTAGTTATGGGTATCAGAGTAAAGGGGGGCTGAATACAAATTAACACCTCACTTTTCAGATAATTATTTGTAAAAAAAATTGAAAACCATTTATCATTTTTTTTCCACTTCACAATTATGTGCCACTTTGTGTTGGTCTATCATATAAAATCCCAATAAAATACATTTACCTTTTTGGTTGTAACATGACAAAATGTGGAAAATTTCAAAGGGTGTGAATACTTTTTCAAGACACTGTACGTTTTTATTTTTACAGTGTGATTTAGGTTAACCTATTGTTTAATAATAAATGAATTTTAAGGACCAAAGGATGCACAGGGCTCCTGTACAATTCACATCAGAGCCGCTGCAGAGCTGTGTGAACCGGCTCTATAGAGAGCCAGTCACAATCTCCTGCTATGCAAATTGGATGCGAGGAAACCCGCATTCAATTCGCAATATTGTGAACCCAGCCTGAATGTACAGGTCTGCCAGTTAAAGGACTTTTGTTACAAAGAAAAGTGTCAGATTTGTTTTACCGGGAAGAAGTAATCGTAGTGTGAAAACAAGGTGTAATAACGGTGTATGTAGAAGAACTTAGAAACTGGGAGAGTAACCATGTTAGCCCTCTGGGTTGAGTAGAGACAAGTGTTAATCCATGTGGTTATTAGTGTATGTAAGAGAACAACACAATCAACCTTTATGATTGTTGAGGAAGATGAAGAGGAGTAGCAGCCAGGGAAGAGGAGTTATGGGAGCTCATGTTCCTCACCTAGTGGCTTGGTCTTCATCTTGGAGCCTGCTGCAGTATAGGGTTTACCTAGGGTCCTAGCCTCGGGTAGCAATGTGCAAGGCCATGCGAATCAGAATTATGGTGGCTATCTTGTGTGCCCAAGAGACTGAATTAACTAAAGATGCAGAGTTGAGAGTGTGAGTTAAGATTACAGTGTCAAGTGAAAACGTGAGAGGGCTTTTGAAATTTGGGAAATGCTAAGCATTAATTGCTTCAAACAATATGGGATCCACTGCCGGGGTTGGTAAGAACAGACGTAGCCATTGGTTGAGGAAGAGACGTGGTCATTCTGTAAGTGTGTGGGGCTACTTTATCAACTGGCTTCTGACCTGAATTGTGTTACTCCCTGCACTTAACAGTTAATCAGAATTCTATGTTAATGGCCTGTAGGTCATGTGGTTGGCCACTAGGAGGCAATCAGTTGCCTTCTCTCCTTACAGAATCATTCTCTCTGCAGTGTTCACACCACCAGAGACATTCCTCACTCTGCATGGGCATAGTGGATGTTTGTAGTAAGAAAATTACACCTCCATGTGTTCCCCATTAACTTGTTGGGTGCCAAGTGTAAGAGTCACACAGGAGGCCTATCCCGGGGTATGTTCAGCTGGGCTACACCAGGCGGCAAGCAGGGTCAGTTGTTATAACAGGAATTGCACCTTACCCGAAGGCGTGCTCATCAATGTTGGGACCAGACAAGGGCTGCGGTCATGTGAAAGTCAAACATTTAGGCAGTCCCCCATCTCAGAGATGAGTGCCTTGTGTGTAGCATTGTATGTGGAATTCCTCCTAGATAGTGTCCCATATTCTACACACTTGTACAAGTGCTTGTGTTGCATTAAGAGGGACACATAGAGCCTCTGCCCATTTCACCAGTCAGTGTACCTCTGATACCTCACTTCCAGTAACACTTCCCGATGAGCACATAGGGGTAGACCTCATACATGTTCACTTAACTCTTGTTCATCTGGCAACTCTTTCTCAACTAGCTGGTGTACTTCCAGCTTAGGAACTTTTATACAAACCTTTTAAAGAAGGGTCTCTCTTGAAAAACTATGGAGGAGAAAGAATTATATCCTTTCTTTTTTTTTCTCTTTTTCTTTTTTGTGTCTATTTTTTGTAGAGTAATGCCCCGTACACACGGTCGGACTTTGTTCGGACATTCCGACAACAAAATCCTAGGATTTTTTCCGACGGATGTTGGCTCAAACTTGTCTTGCATACACACGGTCACACAAAGTTGTCAGAAAATCCGATCGTTCTGAACGCGGTGACGTAAAACACATACGTCGGGACTATAAACGGGGCAGTAGCCAATAGCTCTCATTTCTTTATTTATTCTGAGCATGCGCGGCACTTTGTCCATCGGATTTGTGTACACACGATCGGAAATTCCGACAACGGATTTTGTTGTCGGAAAATTTTATATCCTGCTCTCAAACTTTGTGTGTCGGAAATTCCGATGGAAAATGTATGATGGAGCCTACACACAGTCGGAATTTCCGACAACAAGGTCCTATCACACATTTTCCGTCGGAAAATCCGACCGGGTGTACGGGGCATAAGTGTTTTAACCACTTGTAAAACAGCTCACCCACATTTACGTCAGCAAAGTGGTTTGTTACCGCAGATCGATGTAACGGTACATCTGCCCCTTTAACAGGCGTGGGGGCAGCGCAGCACGGCGGGGGACCCGATGCGTGTGGCCGGTGGGCATGATTGCGGGCACGAGTGTTCTGACAGTAGAGAAGAGACACATCTGCTGTTCGTATTTACTACAAACAGCCTTATGTCTCAGTCCCCCATAGTAAGAAACGCTCAAGAGGGAACACATTTAACCCCTTGATCACCCCCTAGTGTTAACTCCTGCCATGGCAGTGACATTTACACAGTAATCAGTGCATTTTTATAGCACATATCGCTGTATAAATGTCAATGGTCCAAAAATGTGTCAAGTGTCCAATCTGTCTGCCGCAATGTCGCAGTACCGCTAAAAATCGCAGATCACCGCCATTACTAGTAAAAAAAATAATAAAAATGCCATAAATCTTTCTCATAGTTTGTAGATGCTATAACGTTTGTGCAGACCAATCAATATACACTTATTGCGATTTTTTTTTTACCAAAAATATGTAGAAGAATACATATTGCCCTAAATTGATGAAGAAATTTAGTTTTTTAATAACATTTTTGGGGGTTATTTATTATAGCAAAAAGTAAAAAATATTGTTTTTTTTCCCCAAATTTATTTTTTTTGTTTATAGCACAAAAAATAAAAAACACAGAGGTGATCAAATACCACCAAAAGAAAGCTCTATTTGTGGGGAAAAAGTCAATTTTGTGTAGGTACAACGTCGTACAACCGCGCAATTGTCAGGTAAAGCGACACAGTGTCGTGTCGCAAAAAATGGTCTGGTCAGGAAGTGGTAAATCCTTCCGATCTGTAATTGGTTAAAGTGATTTGTAAAGCTTTACTTTTTTTTTTATTTTTTAAATAACAAACATGTAGTTATACTTACCTCCTCTGTGCAGTTGGTTTTGCAGAGAGTGGTCCCGATCTTCCTCTTCTGGGGTCCCTCCGCGGTGCTCCTGGCTCCTCCACACATTGAGTGCCCCCATGGGGAAGTGCTTCTCTGGGGGTGCTCCCAAGTCCTGCTGCTGCGTCCATTGACACATACAGCAGGATTTGGCCCACTTAACCACTTAAGAACCGAACCTCTTTTTGACACTTGTTGTTTACAAGTTAAAATCAGTTTTTTTTTTGATAGAAAATTACTTAGAACCCCAAAAGATTATATATATTTTTTTCTAACACCTTAGAGAATAAAATTGCGGTCATTGTAATACTTTGTTACACCCTACTTGCGCAGCGGTCTTACAAGCGCACTTTGGAAAAAATAAAAATGTTTGAATTAAAAAACTAAGACAGCAGTCAAGCTATCCCAATTTTTTTTATATTATGAAAGATAATGTTACGCCGAGTAAACTGATATCCAACATGTCACGCTTGCACCCACTTGTGGAATAACGACAAACTTTTACCCTTAAAAATCTCCACAGGCGATGTTTAAAAATGTCTACAGGTTACCAGTTTTGAGTTACAGAGGAGGTCTAGAGCTAGAATTATTGCTCTCGCTGTACCGATCGCGGCAATACCTCACATGTGTGGTCTGAACACCATTTTCATATACGGGTGCTATGTATGCGTTCGCTTCTGCGAGCTAGTTCATTGGGACGGGGGGCTTTAAAATTTACTTAAATTTTTTTCTTATTTATTTTACTTTTTATTTTTTATTTTGACAGAAGAAAATGTGGGGTTTGTCATATGTAAAGTCTGACCCGGGGCTGAGGCAGAAAACAACCCGTCCAGGCCAGAGGAACAACCTGGACGTGTTGATGAGTGGGACTGATCCAGTTCAGTCAACTTGCTTTGCTCTTCTACTCAGGAATTCTTCACTTGCAATTTTCACAAGGCTAGCTGAAGACCAAAGGGCTGCTTCTTTATAATAAAGGACTACTTCAAACCTCCCAATTCGCTGCAGGGATTTCCTTTACTGTGCTTATAGAGCTTGAATTTACCTAGAACTCTCTGAAAGAGCAGGATACATTTCATTTCCATTGACTATTATTAAAGGTTTATGACATTTGCATTTATTATTTGCGCCTGTGTGTTGGGGGACAGAAGGGAGAGGTCTGACACAGTTAAAAGCCATTCCTTTACCCTTCTGCTGTCTGTCCACATAGGCTATGTATATGTATATTAAAGTAAGATCCCTCGCACTACTAAATATGTTATAAACAATCCAAACTAAAAGTAAAATATATGAAACCGCTGCTAGATCTAAAGTGTACACTAAAAAAAAAACAGTAAATAATGATAATGATCTGCGCAGATTTCAGAGTAAACTCTAATGCCGCGTACACACGGTCGGACTTTTCGTCTACAAAAGTCCGACGGACGCCGACGGACTAAAGCCGTCTGACAATCCGATCGTGTGTGGGCTTCCCCGGACTTTCAGCGGACTTTTCCAGCCGCAAATCTGACGGACTTTAGATTTGAAACATGCTTCAAATCTTTACGTCGTAACTACGCCGGACCCAGAAATCCGCTCATCTCTATGCTAGTCCGACGGACAAAAACCGACGCTAGGGCAGCTATTGGCTACTGGCTATCAACCTCCTTATTTTAGACCGGTGAACGTCATCACGTACGAATCCATCGGACTTTTGTGTGATCGTATGTAGGCAAGTCCATTCGTTAGAAAGTCTGCCGCAAGTCCGCCAAAAGTCCGCTGAAAGTCTGTCGGACGGGCTGTCGGACTTTTGTAGCCGAAAAGTCTGACCGTGTGTACGCGGCATTACACGTAAATAATGCAGTGAGATAATCCAAATGTATGTGTAAAATAAACATAATCAATATAATCCAAAATGAAATGAAGAATATGTGTGTATGTGTGTATATATATATATATATATATATAAGTCCAAGTCAGGATTATCAATTAGTGGCGACAATCATGAGTGTCCATAAGGGTGACAAATCTTCTAAATAAGCATCTATGTTGTAAAAATGTTGATCTTCGTTAATGAACAGCCACGTAATGCTCACAGAGCTCTTACCACCAAAAGGAGAAAAATAAGCTTCAGAACAATATCATGTGGTGGGACCAGATGTATGGCGTCCGGGTTCCCAACAGATGTCCGTGTAGGGGATTTTGGATATGGGTCACGATCTATTGGACGAGTCTTCTCTCTCTTGTGAACTGGGTCAACCTCCAAGTCCCATGGTTCCGTGGTTAATGTTCAGCATTCATCATTAGGGAAAGTAAAAAAAACAGGCCTCCCATAGTGTAATATGTTAAAATTATGCCATTTATTAAAGATGCTAAATGGCCTCTTTAAAATTAGTTAAAAGCAAGCTTATCTGTGTACAGCACGTGTAAAACACGCTAATTGCGTCACTTCCGGTTTCTCGAACTTCCGGCCACGCCCTATGCGTTACGTCACAACATATGACTTCATCAGGGGAACCGGATTGGTTTTTGAACAACCCTATTAATGTGTAAAAACAGGAAATGAATTAGTGGCCATTTTGTTGAAGAATGTGTCCTCACCATGGTGGTGCCCATTTTTTTTGGAAGGTGAAGGTGGACTAAAATTGGAACCTTCTTGTAAAATAATTGAGTGACCATTTTCTTATGGGATCCGTCTCCATCATGGCAGCGGCCATTTTATAGGTAGGGTTGGATGTTAATAGTTATGTCCTAAAATGGATCATATTAAATCAATAAATATCGTGGATAAAATTAAAATAAAATTGAGAAAATAGGATAAATGGAGGCAACAATAGTATGATGGGAGAAGACTCCTTAAGCACTTATTATCATACCAATGGGTAATAGTGCAAACTAATTAATAGGACGCGACTATATTGCATTTAGGGATGAAAGTAGCATCTCATGAACACATGAGATGATAATTAATGAAGAAATCAATGAGTTACAGAGAATGTTAATCCGGAAATGACACAATGAGCATATAATAATAAATACATCATTTCAAAGTAAAAATCAAAAATTACTCAAAAAACCGTTTAAATCAAATTCCACATTGAGGCCGTCAGGTACAAGAGTATGTAAAGTGTGTATCCATTTTGATTCTTTTTGACTAATGGACCTTACGTTATGTGCCCCCCCTCCATGGTCTATCGCATTTCTCTATGCCCCAAAATTGTAAATGTTTTGGATCATTATGTACTTGTGTAAAATGTCTTGATACACTGTGTTTAGGGAAACCTTTAATGATGTTTTGAACGTGTTCCCTTATCCTAACCATCAGGGGTCTCTTTGTTCCCCTCACGTACTGTAGGTTGCAGCTACATTATAGAATGTGTACTACCCCTCCGTGTGGCAACTGATGAAATCTTTAATCTAGTAAATTTGCCCTGTATTAGTGGAGGTGAACTGTGTTTGTTTTATTTGTGGCTTCTTGGAGTGCTGACAAGCAAAACAGTATTTACAAGGGAAAAAAACCTTTACCCCTAAAGAAGGTATAGCCCTTAGTTGTAGGTGGTTAAATAACATTTTTTACAATTATGTCTCTCAAGGTTGGTGCTCTTTTGTACAGTATGTTCGGTCTTTCAGGAAGGATTTTACTGAGGTGTCTGTCACTTTTCTGTATGTGTCAGTGCTTCTTTATTAGTTTTTGTATTTCTTTGTGTTGGATATTGTAATTCAATATTAGAAAAGATGCTTCCGACATCCGTTAGCGGTTATCCTTGTCTTTGTTCTGTAGCATAGTAGTTCTATCCAGGTTTTTGACTTTGTCTATCTGTCTTTGTATAAATTCTTCAGTATAACCTTTATCTCTGAATCTGCTGCTTATAAAAGTGGCTTGGGTTAAGAAGTCTTGTTTGATCGTGCAGTTTCTCTTAATTCTTACCATTTAAAATTACTTGGAAATCCCGCAATCCAATATAGAAAGGAACTGGAGAAAATAGTACACCTTGGTATAAAAAAAGACATCTTAAATAAAATAGAAGCCAAATTCCTCATACCTGAATCGTGCAGAATATCTGATCTGTCATCTCCTGAACTTACGGAACTCCTTTGGGCTATTAAAGTCTTGTATTGCTGCACTTCGAGGCGCCTTTCTGTCTGTTTTGTCTTTACCAGAGATTGCTTCCCTAATGAAGTGAAGCCCAAGTGGTCTGAGACACCATTTTGCCTGAATTGTATCCATCCCACACTGCGGACATTATATATAGCCAGTCCTGTTATCCAGACGCCCTACACCTATTTACTGTGTATGAAACTTCACCCACTCCAGTTCCTCCTTGACTGTCGCCACACCACTCCCAGTGTATACCATCAACAGTGTTCCTGATCACATCACAAGTCCCAGTTTCGCCAGACCAGTGTATGGCAGCAACAATGTTCCTGATTACTACCATAACAGTTCCTAGTGTTTCAGACCAGCCTAAGCCAGCAAAAGTATTCCTGATCATCACCACACCAGTTGCATGTTTACCAGACCAGAGTATGCCATCAACATTGTTCCATATAATACCAGTTCCAGTATCACCACACCAGTGTAAGCCAAAAACTGTGAAATACAAATGAGGATGTTCCATGTTGATGTCAAAATGCACAAGGCGGGACTTCTGAGTGATGTCATATTTGCTACTTGGAGCGCATGGCAGACATATTGGTAGCAGCTCTTTCTGGTTTTAAAAATTATCTTTGATATTTTATGTTCTTCTTTTACCTTCTACCTTTCCTTTGTGTATTGTACTGTATGTATATTTGGACCATATTACTGAAGGTACACTGGATTACTGGAGGTATACAAGGAACCAGTATGAAAAAGTTATTGAAATGCTGGTTACATCTGATATTGGTCTCATAAGGCGCAATTTTGACTCAGTTGGTAATACATGGGGTCACGTCCATCTGGTTAGTGTGTGTGCAATGTGAAGTTGGGGTACCACGGTTCTCAAAGGCTGAACAAGTGGAAGACACTGTATGATTTAATCACACAAGAGGCACCAGTGTTGATGTGAATTAGAGTGGCACAGAGTACCATCATATAAGTTGGACTTTAATCATATCGTTTTTGTGGAACATATATTATTTTCGTTTATGCAATTTAGTGCTTGCCATACTATATATTATTACAATTGATGCATTGTGCCAGTGCTGTACCCTAATCTTTTTCACTATAAACCAGGAACAGTGTTCCTAATTGCTGCCACATCAGTCCCAAGCATCACCAGACCAGTGTAAACCATCAACTGTGTTCCTAATTGCTGACACATCAATAACAATGTCACTAAACAAGTTCAGCCAGCAACAATGTTCCTGATTGCTAGCCATACCAGAGCCAGTGCAGCCATAAACAGTGTCCCTGATCACTGCAATACCAGTTCAGTGTTGCCTCTGCCTGCCGCCTGTACTGACACTGGCCTGTTTATTGACCACATTTTTGATTGCTGCCTGGACTGATTCTTTGTCTGCTTGTTGCTTATGTCTCTGTCGCCTGAACTGACCCATGTGCACGTGCCGCTGACTATGCCCTGTGAGACACCAATCCCAGCCATCCTCTGCACTCCTAGAATCACAGGAACTCTTTTGTTCTTCCTTTCTTCAGCCTCCTGGCCAGTAAACATGGCATTTCTAAGGACATCCATGTACCGATAGGCTTGGCTTATAGGAACGGGGACTGCTGTAGGTGAAGCTACACTAAGCTATATTGCCTGATCACTTGTACAGAGGCAACCATTACAAAAAATAGTTTTTGATACAATTGATTGATTTTTGTGATACACAAGGTTCAATGTTTGGTAGATAATCAATACAAACATTGAAAAAGTCTTATGCCCCGTACACACGGTCGGATTTTCCGACGGAAAATGTGTGATAGGACCTTGTTGTCGGAAATTCCAACCGTGTGTAGGCTCCATCACACATTTTCCATCGGATTTTCCGACCCACAAAGTTTGAGAGCAGGATATAAAATTTTCAGACAACAAAATCCATTGTCGGAAATTCCGATCGTGTGTACACAAATCCGACGGACAAAGTGCCACGCATGCTCAGAATAAATAAAGGGATGAAAGCTATTGGCCACTGCCCCGTTTATAGTCCCGACGTACGTGTTTTACGTCACTGCGTTTAGAACGATCAGATTTTCCGCCAACTTTGTGTGACCGTGTGTATGCAAGACAAGTTTGAGCCAACATCCGTCGGGAAAAAAAACCTAGGATTTTGTTGTCGGAATGTCCGAACAAAGTCCGACCGTGTGTATGGGGCATTACACGCGATATCCCCAATCCCATACTCGGGAGCAGTAGAAGAAGTGTTTTTCTGTGAAATTCTAAGTATGTCATGCTGTGTGTAAAAATATTTTATTAAATTGACAAATTTGTGTAAAAAAAAGTGATGTTATTTTTTTTTTCTTTTTCCAACTATGGGGGGAGATTTTTTTTAAACTGGTGCACTCAGAATCTGGTGCAGCTGTGCATTGTAGCCAAACAGCTTATAACTTTGGCTTGTTTAATTAATCTTTGACAATACAACCTGGAAGCTGATTGGCTGCACCAGATTTTGCATGCTTAAGTTTTAGTAAATAACCCCCATGATTCCTCATTTTGTTAATATATAAAAGAAGAAAGAAAAATTACAGTACACCAGTATAACATTTGTTATGCAGATTACAGATAGAGTATGAAAAGTACAAACTTTAGTGTTTTATAACATGGCAGAGGTTCACAAGAACCAACCTTTAGATATCAGAATCAACAGACATCATCAAATATTAATCTACAGGTTGGTTCAGGAGTTAGGAGTTACTTCGCCCTTCATGCTGTACGATCAGAGAATAGAGCCAAGTAATATGTTCAAAACATAATTTCCTGCCAGCATCCCAAAATTATAGATACAGAACAAGACGGGTGGCCTCTGTGGGGGTACGTGGTGGACTGCATGACACCCCTCTTTGTAATATCTCTAGGGGACATCAGCTTCATGTGATCTGGTATTCATTTTATGGATTACCTTCTGTACAACGTGAGTGCACTTGAGTATCAGCCTATCTTATTATTGTTAATGCTATGCATTTGATGTTTGCCTATTGCTCACTCTTATACATGATATTATAAGAGATGATGTACCCCATCTTTTATCGATAGAAGGAAATTATTTTCCAAAATGCATTGGGGTCTGCTTGATTATATCCAGACTGACCAAGCTACTTGATTGCTGGCACTTTTCTTGATGTATTTATGATCAGCAGGTTATATGCATTACTATATGGTGCTATGTTGTACTTTTATGTTATTTCTTGTGAAATCATGATACTATTTGTATTGACCCCTTGGTCTTTTTATGATTTTTATAATAAAGATTGGCATTTGTTTTTTTATAAATTGATGGTTGACTCTGCCTATAAAGTCCCTAGAGGGTTCTTTTTTCTTGTTTCGTATTTATGCTGCATGGTGGCATTGGATGAGCAATTTAAAGCAATTATACGGTAACTAAAAAGAGAAATGACAGGGTAAACACATGTACAATCAATAACGATGGTACAGTGATAGAAATGGTGTGGCGTGGAAACCGTTTAGTAAGTATCTAAAAACAGTCCTACCAGGGATAGAGGGGCTAAGTTTATTTTTCTTAATAGATGGCAGTGGGTAGGGACCAGGCTTACAGAGGGGAGTATTTACTGATGTTAAGAATGTACTTCTATGGTCTTTAAGACATGGTTCCGTATGAATCTGAAATTTGGGAAAAGTCAAATGAATAACAGGTCTGTAGAACTACCCCTGAAGGAGCCGCTGGTAATTTTGGGTCCTCTGCTCTCTTTAGCCCTAGCTGAGGCCTCAACCCAGCTGGGAACTCCCAGAGGATATACAATGATTGCACACATTATAATGTAACAATGCAGATTGGTACATCAGTGTCAAGGCATATACAGTGCCTTGCAAAAGTATTCACCCCCCTTGGCATTTTTCGTGTTTTGTTGCCTCAACCAAAACAACCTGGAATTAACAGGGATTGTTTGAGGATTTGCATCATTTAATTTATAGAACATGGCCACGACTTTGAAGATTTTTTTTTGTATTGTGAAGCAAACAGAAAATAGGACAAAATAACAGAAAAAGTCAATGTGCAACTATTCACCCCCCTAAAGTCAATACTTTGTAGGGCCACCTTTTGCAACTATCACAGCTCCAAGTCGCTTTGGATAAGTCTCTATGTACTTGCCACATCCTACCACTGGGATTTTTGCCCATTTTTTCTGGCAAAACTGCTCTAGCTCCTTCAAGCTGGATGGTTTGCGCCTTGTGAACAGCAATCTTTAAGTCTGACCACAGATTTTCTATTGGATTGAGGTCTGGGCTTTGACTAGGCCATTCCAACACATTTACATGTTTCCCCTTAAACCACTCAAGTGTTGCTTTAGCAGTGTGTTTGGGGTCATTGTCCTGCTTGAAGGTGAACCTCCGTCCTAGCCTCAAATCACACACAGAGTGGTACAGGTTTTGCTCAAGAATATCCCTGTGTTTAGCACCGTTCATCTTTCCCTCAACTCTGATCAGTTTCCCAGTCATGACTGCACACAGAATTCCCCACAGCATGATGCTGCCACCACCATGTTTCACAGTGGGGATGGTGTTCTTTGGGTTCTTTGGGTGATGTGATGTGTTGGGTTTGCACCAGAAATAGCGTTTTCTTTGATGGCCAAAAAGTTGAATTTTAGTCTCATCAGACCGGAGCACCTTCCACCGTACATTTTGGGAGTCTCCCACATGCCTTTTCGCAAACTCAAAACGTGCCATTTTGTTTTTTGCTGAAAGTAATGGCTTTCTTCTGGCCACTCTGCCATAAAACCCAACTCTATGGAGCGTACGGCTTATTGTCGTCCTATGTACATATACTCCAGTTTCAGCTGTTGAACTCTGCAGCTCCTCCAGGGTTACCTTAGGTCTCTGTGCTGCCTTTCTGATTAATGCCCTCCTTGTCCGGTCCATGAGTGTTGGTGTGCGGCCGTCTCTTGGCAGGTTTGCTGTTGTGCCATGTTCTTTCCATTTGGTTATGATAGATTTGATGGTGCTCCTAGGGATCATCAAAGATTTGGATATGTTTTTATAACCTAGCCCTGACTTGTACTTCTCAACAACATTGTCCCTTACTTGTTTGGAGAGTTCCTTGGTCTTCATGGCAGTGTTTGGTTAGTGGTGCCTTAGATGTTGCAGCCTCTGGGGCCTTTCAAAAAGGTGTGTATATGTAATGACAGATCATGTGACACTTAGATTTCACACAGGTGGACATCATTTCACTAATTATGTGACTTCTGAAGGTAATTGGTTGTACCAGAGCTTTTTATGGGTTTCATAACAAAGGGGGTGAATACATACGCACCTGCCAATTATCAGTTTTTTTTCTGAAAAATAGTTTTATGTATATATTTTTCTAATTTTGCTTCACCAACTTAGACTATTGTGTTATGATCCATCACATATAATTCAGATTAAAAAAACATTGAACTAAAGGCTGTAATGTAACAAAAAAGGTAAAAAGCCAAGGGGGTGAATACTTTTGCAAGGCACTGTAAGCAATACAAAGCAAATACACTGCAATAAACAGAGTTATCTCTGAGGGCCAGCTCAGCATATATTGCAGTATTAAGAGCTTAAACAGTACCTATACAAATTAGTGGTATAAGAGGTTTTGCCTCAAGGGACCAAATAGAATGCTAAAAAGATGACATGCTAAGTCACTCAAGGGCTCTCAGACAAAGGGGCTAGGCTTAGGCCTTGAAAGCTCAAGCTCAAGCTCAAAATCAGCAACCCAGTTCTGCTCTCAGGGATATGTACTGGACTAGTTTCATGGTAAGTTTCCGCCGGCAATGTTGGGGCCCTTTGAGCATTGGCATGCAGGGAGGTGTAGATAACTCAAAAGGGGTGACAATCAACAAAGGCCTAGTGTAAAGTTAGACCTGGTAGGTAGGAAGGCTCCTTAATGCAGCAAGACAGAGACTGAAGCCAGTTCAAAGAAGTAATTGGGAGTATAAAGTTTAAAGCAGTATTAGATAACCAGGGGGAGGGGCAGATGGAGAGTTAAGCAATGTCAGTGTTCTGAAATTTTGATGGCTTAGAGACCTGTATTTGGCTTTGATGGCTGCTACCTGATGAAGAATGGTAAAGGTCTCCTGTAGCAAAGTGACAGTGGAAAAGGATTACTTGTTATCGGGTTTAGGCTGAAGGAAAGGGTTTACAGCTTTAGCTATGATGTGGGTCTGAGACACTCTCACTGAATCCCTCTGCGGCAGTCCTTGAGCAGCAGCAAGTAGTCTGAGTGGTGGGGGGCCCCCTTAAACCACAATGCAGCAGATGCAGAGTCAACTTGAACAGCGATCTTCATTGGTAGATGCCCACTCTCCCAATCTTCTCCCAGGCTCAGTGTCCAGCACAGCAGTCTGCTCTTTAGTTCTGGCATGACCAAGTCTGGTACAGTTCAGTCTGACATGGATTGACCCATCACAGCACAGCTTAACACAACACAGCACAGCTCTAATCCTTCCCAATTGGCACTAAGATATCTGCGTCATCCATCATGGCAGATCACTAAAGTATGCGGTGGTTGTAGTCCCTAGTAGGAAATTCCCACTTCCAGCGGTATGCATAGTACCAGCGATATTACCTCAGAAGGGTGTAAATAACAAAACCATAGTGCAATACATCTGAGAAGCTAAAACCACTCATTTATTCAGGGTATTTACACTTGTGTGAAGTAAAAAACAGAAAAGCATAGCAAACAAATTTTGAAGATGGCCGCAGCATGTGGCGTGCTTACGTTATGTGGTCCCGTCCTGGCTTACGCGTTTTGTCGTATTGCTCTATGGTTTTGTTATTTACATCCTTTTGAGATAATATTGCTGGTACTGTGCATACTGCTGGAAGTGGGAATTGCAAAGTTGGTACAGCTTTGCATGGTAGCCAAGGAGCTTCTAACTTTGGCAATTAAGGTTTGGCAATAAAACCTGGGAGCTGATTGGTTTCTATGCAGAGCTGCACTAGGTTATGCACTTTCCAGTTTTAGTAAATCCCCACCCTACGTTTTTTTTTTAATTGGAGGTATCTGAAGATTTCCAAGTATGGTGCCCCCCAATTATCTTTGAGGCTGGGTTAACACAGGTTTCCCTGCAATCAATTGGCATGACAACAGGAGAGTGTGACCGGCTCACACATCTCCGGGGCGGCCACGGAGTGCACTGTAGAAGGGTCCAGTACATCTTTGGCTCTGTTTCAGGTCCGAATTCAGGCAAAAATTCGGACCTGATTCGCCCCTGAAACGAGATAAGGGATGCACCAGACCCCTGCTGCAAACGGCTCCGCACAAGTGTAAACCCAGCGTGAAGGATAGGAAGGACCTGATTTAATAATAAAAGCAATAATAATAATTGTGTTATAATACAACTCTAACGTCTAGTCAACTCTTCTACTATTACTCATAAATAATAATAAACATCATAGTATAAAACTATTGTTTAATATACAATCCCAGCTCCTAATTCTACCACCTCTACCACTTCTGCAACACAGTGTTAGTAGTGTTTATATAAGTATTATTTAATATTAATATTAATTTATTTTTCTTTCTATGCTATTAATTTTTTCCTTATCTTTTGGGTGTGTAGCTTTCGTCATTTGTTTTTGCAATCTTTTTTTTTTTTTTTGCACAACACATCAGTACTGTGTACTGTAAAACCTAACTGTGTAGCTAGATAGCTAGATAGGGTTGTAAAATTGTGCAAAGTTGAATACTTATGTTAGGGCACTGTACCAAGTGACTTATTCATCAATGACCATTGTACAGGTACGGTACTATATTACTGAATATGGATAGAAGAACAAGGTATAATCCATTGATGTTATAAGTCATTTTATAAAAAATGTTAAAGGGTTTTCTTGAAATCTGATTTTTGCATTGAATCATATTTAATTTTTAAAATTTGTGTGTAATGGGTTTTAGCCACCCTGAGATTCTCAGTCACACTACTGAGCCACCCAATTTTTTTAAGGCGTAGCTCATTACAGGTTATAAGAACTGGAATATTTTTCGTTTTTTTCGTTTTTCATGTTAGCTACACTATAGCACATGACCATGATTTCATACAAATGGAGCATTGTGCAATGACATGATATGTTTTTTGTGTACATTTCATGATAAGGAACATTTCTTTTTTCAGTCTTCCGTGTAGATTAACAATTTCTTTACTCAGACTGTTTATAAACTTTGCAAATATTTGACAAAAGAGCTATTGTGATTAGGAATGTATTTTTTTTAAGTGCAACCAGTAAAGTTCATGCTTCATGCTGATTGGAGAGCTATATCTTCATCATGGAGAATGTTGGACCCCTACGGAGAAACCATTGCTTTCTACAGCATACTGTCAATGAACATTCTTTTCTACTCATGTTTGTGGCTGCTTCCTAAAGAAAACCAAACTGTAAAACTTTACACTTTTTTTTGTTTTTTGATAAACTTGAAATATATTTAGCCGATTTAAACTTAAAATTCAGTTGGTCTGATTATATTCATTCATTTTAAATATACATGACCCAAAAGAAAAACCTGATTTATGTTCTTTAGTACTGAACATAATAAACAAGTAAAACGCAAAATATAAAAATCTTAAACATCCCCTTCAAAGAATATATCTTATCAATGTGTAGTAGTAGTATTGTAAAAACATACCTGGAGTTTGATCATAAATGGATTGGAGGAAAAAGTATCTCTCTATGCGGACGATATGATAATTTTTCTTCAGCAGATCCATAATCCTCTCTCTGGAAATTATGAACTACCATTCAGAATTTTTGATCATTTCTCAAGCTTCGGTGTGAACTGGGAGGATTCTTTTTTTTTTTTTGGCTCTGCTGATCCCACTCTCCTGTCCCATTGAAGGCGATTGACATTTTCGGATATTTAGGTATTATCACACAGCATCCCATTCAACGTATAATGAATAATTTGGAGCTCTTGGTTGTTAGACTTCAAAACAGCCAGAGAGTTTGGACTAAACTGGACCTAAATTTGCTAACCAGAATAAATATCATCAAAATGATCTTCCTGCCACGTTTCCTTTTTATCTTAGGCAATTCACCAATCTATATTACTAAACGCCATTTTCAGGGAATATAATCTCTGGTTATGTCTTTTATTTGGGAGAGTAAGCCTGCTAGGATAGCTAAAAACACACTACAACTACCATTGTCAGAAGGTGGTTTTGCTGTACCCAACCTTCAGATCTACTACTTTGCCCCACAACTCACTAAAGGCCACTGGTGGTGTTATCCAGAGGCTAATAATACAACCACCTCTGCTGGAGAGCTAAGTTATTCACCGAATGCCCATCTGGTATAACTCACAGTTGCAGGAGAACGGACAGCCACTTTTGGACAAGGTATGGAGTACAACATACAAATGAGTGTGCCATCTTTCTAACAAAGGTATCTTTCAAATCCTTTTCTATGTTCCATATAGAATATGGTATTCCAAATGCGGCATATTTTAGAAATTTACAAATACATCACAGTGCAGTAGCGCAATTTGACCCCAACAAAGTAAAGTTACAGACTACCAAAATGAAATTGCTGCTTTTTCAGTCAGGTAAATTGATATCAATACAGTATATTACTCTACACTGTTTTAATACAAAACCAATAGACTATAGTTATATATTTTTTTTTGCAGTTTTCTTTAGATGTACCTTCAACTATGTAGTGCCAGAGCCTGCCTGATTGCATACAATTTGAAAGTGTTTAGGTTTACCTCACAGTTTATGGTTTTGGTAAATCGAAAGGAAAATTGTACAAGAGAATTGTATAATGTTTAGCCAGCTTTACTCAAACTATTACTCATTGGAGTCAAGATATATCGGATTTATCAGACGACACCTGGCAGGACATTGTACCTTCCCGGGTCTCCACAGTTATTTCCTCTAAGTATAAAGTAATCCAAGTGAAGTTCTTACATTGTACATATTCGTGTCCACCCATGCTTTTTTTTTTTAATGGATAAATTGCCCTCTCCCTTTTATCCGAAATGTCCCTCCAACCACGGTACATTTTACCATATAGTCTTGGAATTCCCAGTCATACAGTATGCACCTTTTGATCCCACAGCAGTGTTAATTTTGACATCGAATTTCAATTTAGTTTTAGTCTTTTGACTAAAATGGCCTTTTAGTCATATTTTAGTCATCTGAGGTGTTTTTGACTAAAATCAAATGGGTTTAGTTACATTTTAATGCATTATTTCTTTAGAACTGCCAAACATTATATACTCTTGGAGTAAAAATCTAATACAATGTTTAATATTTATTACATTTGTGAAATAAATTCAATTTCGTTTTAGTTGTAGTCTTTTGACTAAAATGTAATTTTAGTTTTATTTTTAAAATCTTTTTCTTAATTTTTTTTCGTTGAAAAAAGGAAATATCAATACAAAACATCCACAGCCACATATAACATTCCTACATCCACAATCATCCACAAACATTCCTAGAGTATGCATTCTGCAAAATTATGTAAAACGTGCTTTAATATATAATTGTTCCCAACTTTCTCTCGCTCCAAAAAGGAAAGGGAAAGAAAAAAAACGAGGGGTTGGGGGATTTAATAATATAGTATTACCAGTGTGGGTGTGAGGAGTCAGGGGGTCACAATGTTGGACATCTCTCTGGTTCTACCTATCAAAAATACCCCCCTTAAAACTACAAATTTACAACCCTGTGTTTACGGCCCATGAACTCACTGCAAACAAAAACACACCCCTTTTGTTTAGCCTTAAAACCCCCCAAAAGTCTAAAAAGTGAAATCATTGTTAGAATCAAATGGCAAACATTATATACTCCTGGAGTAAAAATCTAATAAGATGTTTATTATTTATGATATTTTTTATGGTATTAAGATTTGAACATGCACTACAGACACAGATTTAGCCATTGTGATATAAATTCAATTTAGTTTTAGTTATAGTCTTTTGACTAAAATGTCATTTTAGTTTTAGTCGTATTTTAGTCATCTGAATTGTTTTAGCTCATTCATCTGAATTGTTCATCTGAATTGTTTGTCGTATTTTAGTCAACTAAAATAGTATTAATTTAGTAGACGAAAATATTTTAGTCAACGAAATTAACACTGTCCCACAGTCACTGACTTTTGTTCTGTTCTCCAATTGCCCGTTATTTGTAACCCTCCTAGATGCCTGTTGGAATATTTAGAGGGCTCAGACTTATCGAATCATAAATATTATTTTTTATGCTAAAAAGCTTCTAGTAATTCAATGGAAATCACAGCTCTTTCACACCCAGACCCCATGGCTTGGACTTGTTAACCAAACATATAAGTTGACATATGAGGCTGGTCCCCCTGGCTGGAATTGTAGTCTACAATGCTGCTTGTTTGATATTTTCCTAACGTATCAACATACTGTATATGGGTTGAAATTAAAAGGTCACTTTTATTGTATTTAGGTAATAGACATGTACGATAACCTGACATTTAATACGATTTTTGACTGGCTTAGTGAGTGCTAGGCACTTGTCCTCTTTAACTATGCAATAATTGTAATTAATTAATTCAATAAACAAGTTTCCTTTAAAAAAATAAATAAATAAAGCAAACCTATTTTCTACGTACAATGTACAACTATGACTGTGTACATGGGACAACCATGTTTGCTGTCCCAGAACACCGATACTAAATACTGCAATAAAAACATAAACTACATGCTCACAGAAAACACACTTTACATTTTCATCCATTTTTTTATTAAACAACATTGATTTACTCATTGTCAGCCGCTGTAGATTCATTCAAACATTAATTCATCTGGTAATTCCTGATGGATATCAGGCAGCTGGAAGTAAATCTTGACAGATCCACCAAATAAGACCCTCTTTCACACATAAGACAGTTTCTACCACCCATTAAAAATCAGTCTGCTGTGGATCACTTTTCAGAGGCCTGCAGCGGCTTCTTGGAGGCAATCCTGCCCTCTCCTAAATGCTGGGGTTTTTGGCTGTTTTTTTTCAGCTGGAAGAGGATTTGTATAGACACATTGCACTGCATCCACTAGCCAAGTGTTTGGCTTGCAGTTGCAGAGTAGCAGCTCTGACTTCAACAGCCAAGTTTTACAGTGAAACTTGGCATGCCTAATTCAATTTGCCAGAGGAGTAAAGCAAAGTATTGCGGCCGCAGCACATTTACAGTCCCCTCTGGATGCATGTTATGCTTTAAGTGGGTGGTTGGGAGGTAGAACTGCTCAACTGACTGTTTTTACTGCCCCCTGTCTACCTGTGTGAAAGAGGCCTTAGGTTGATTATTAAAGGAACAGCTGACCCTTCAGCAAACTGCAATAGTCCTGTTGATATTTGGTTAGCAAGTAAATGAACCCTTAGAATTTTGCCCAGTATAGCGATGGGGCATCACAGACAAACCCAAATTAAAATGACAAACAGGATATAAAATCTTGGGTGCCCCATATACAAGGAATAAAGACATGATTCCTTCTCTTTAGACTATATAGGGATACTGAAATTCTCCCGTCTTTAAAAGTGACATATAAATCTGCCCTTGTTTAATGCCAAAGAGTTTGGTGAATCTTCTTCCAAGTTTGGTAAACCCAAACATAGTGGCAAGTCCCAATAAAAGCAAATTTGGTTGTTAATTTCTGCCAATTTTTAGGGCTATCAGACAAATTACTGTGGAAAAAAAGCTCAGGAAGCTTGGCACTGCAATGGAGAACATGTACTAAATAAAAAAAAAAAAAAGGGGCATGTATTCCCCCCCCCCCCCCCAAAATCCATACCAGACCCTTATCCTAGGGGACTCCATATGTGAAAAAAAGAAAACATACCAGACCACTAGGATACTGTATGGATTTTAAGTGGAAACCCCACACAAAAAAAAGAAGTTTGGAGATCCCCCCAAATCCACACCAAACTATTAACTGAGCATGCAGCCTGGGTGGCTGGTAAATGGGGGGGTGCCCCTCCTTCTGAACCAAATGGGGCCACGTACTCCAAACATGGGGGAGGGAACCTTACCAGGGAGGTTCCCTTTACAAAGCACCTTGTCCCGATGCCCTCAGATACCATCCCCCCATGTGAATTCATAAGGGGTACATTTTACTATGAGTAATCAGGGGTACTCACAAACAAAGCCATGTAGATCCATGTCAATCATAATGACCTTTAGCTGCTCACCTGGCAAAAAACAAAACCCGCCAACATGTCCACTTCAAATGACTTACCACAACAAATCACAGGGCCATATTTTATCATAACCATATTTGCATTTTTTTTAATATTTGCTGAGAGTGTGTACAGGAACTTCAGTCAATCTGGGTGTTCATTTCTGTTATTTTTACTTTTACTAGTGAGGCTGAAAAATGTCTTCAACTCAGTTCGGCAACAAACCACAGAATAATAACTCTGAACAATCCAATCCTGCTGCCCCTCCACCTGCCCAGTGGAATGTTCCTCCAGGTGTCCCTGGATATAATCTATCTCCTAACCCTCAGATGTGGCATGCCACTAACGTACTGCCGTGGAATTCCCCCGCTCCTCAGCAATGGAACAATCCAATGATTACAGTTATACCTCAGATGATCCAGTCAACTGCATTCCATCAAGAATTTCTGAAGGGTAAACCAAAAATCTTGGGGGTAAGTGTGTTTTGCAAGTACATGCTCCTAAAAGAATTTTAATATACTTTAATTGGGTGAATGTGTTTGCCTAAACCAAGTGTTTAGGAAGATTAATAGGTAGGCATAAGTATACTGTATTTGTGAATGATCTACAAGGCATTTCGATTTGCACCTTCCTTGAAAACAACTTCTTTCCAATTGACTTTATTAAGTACTATGTACTTCCACATGTAAGAGTGAAGGCTACGAGGTACTGCTGTCTTAAAGGAAACCAACAAGATTATCATTTTTTTAATGAATGGCAGTAAAGGAAACAACAATGATCCTCTGCCTTGTTGACATTCATTATTATGATACTTAATCATTCTTACTTACTATGACATAGTTCCGCAAGTCTACTCTGCCACTTTATCCCGCTTAAACTGGTAAAGGGGGTCATTTGGACCCAACTTACAAACCTCTGGCCCATCAGCAGATAGGATCCAATGGGGATCTACATTATTTAGTAGTAGAGGGTGCTGGGGTGATCTATACCTATACATATTAAGAATATACTACATTTTGTTATAAAATGTTGCCCTAATAAAGAATTATCATACTGGACATAGTACATCACAGGGAGGGAATCCTATGCCTCAGTTCCTTGCACCGTTAGTAAGTAAATAAAATCTATACTATGCTAGATCCCACACATACCTCAATGAGACTTCCAAGGTTTTATTGAGTAGTAAACCAATCTGCTAAAAATCAACTATTTACATTGCAATGCCTGAGCAAATCTTTTTGTAGCAGATCTTACCATCTTCTAATCTGTAAATTTTGATGTACATCTGTAGGCAGGTGGCCTACTGTATGTTTAGTTAATGTTCGGCTGCCCAGGTTGGGGGAAGGGGTTAATGTTTTGCTGCCTTCACTGAGTGTGTTTGCAGGCTTTCACTGGGGTCCAGCCACCCTCCAGTGCAATATAAAAGGGAAAAGGTCCAGATCCTAGGGGGTCAAGGGGCTTAAAAAGCACGGAACAGGCTTATTGGGACCTGTGGTCCACTTTGTAACTCCGATTTACTGGGACACCTCAAAAACATGACCTTTCATGTGTTCCCAATTATGGACTTCTCCCAAAGATTCTTCACCTGTGCAGGTAACCTGTGGCAGCTACATTTAGGTGTAATTAGGACAAAGACATTATTGCATGTCATACATGTTGTGCCAGTTTTCCAAAACATAAATGTTTCAACTGCTTTGGGCCTGGTCAGAAGTTATTCAAAGGTTTACATGTCAGGTTTTGGCGTATTCCTAAAGAACCTGTACATATTGGGGGTCCCCCATACGAAAGTTGGGACTTTAAAGGCAACTGGATATCATAGAAAAACAATGGATTTAAAATTAAATGTTTTTTTATTGATAAGTCAAAGATTAAAAGGTCAGTGCATAAGATTATTGCAACTGACTAATTAATAACAATAGTGACATAAAAAAAAAATGTCAGAATACAAAATAACAACAAATATAATCTCTTAAAAAATATATACATATGTCAATGTACAAACACAGTTGTGGTTTCCTCTTGGAAGAGAGAAAAAAGGTCCGACGCACTTAAGGAATCCTTTCTTCAGGGGCTTGTTATATGTAGAGACATTTGAGCAGTCAAGGGTGCCTTCAATAATCCTGTGCAGTTTTTTTCAAGTCAGTTATTTCTTTTATTAAAGTTTTGTTATGGTTTGTTTTTTGTGTAATAAAGAGGCTGCTATGGCCATTTTAACCCAAAAACAAGTTGTCTGGCTTAATTATTGTAATTTGGTAAGGTGGTAATTGGGTATTGGGTGATGGCATACAGCCGATAATGTGGGCAATACCCCAATCATGTAAAATCTTAAGGCACAATGTCTTATATTGAGTGTTAGACATAACAACTATATTACCTCCCTTGTCTGCCTGTTTGATTGTAAGGGAATATTGTGCACATAGTGACCGTAATGCAGTGATTTCCTTTGAAGTAAGGTTACCACTGTTTTTATGTTTACGCATTTTTTTGAGATCATTGGTGACTTGGTTGACAAAAGTGGCCAAGGCCACATTGTCGACAAAAGAAGGAAATTAGTCTGATTTTAGTTTGAAATTTAGAGTAGTATTTAGAGATTCATTATTGACACAGGAATTACTCTCAAGAGAGGCCAGGATGTCTCCAGAACTGGCTGAGTCTGAAGGTTCTGATTCCTCTAAGAGGCCCCCCCCCCCCCCCTTGTCATATTCACTTTTTTTTTTTTTGTTTTGTTCTATGGCCATCTTGTCCTCCTTTGCCTCATCGATGCTCCTCTTATTTCCTGTCCCTACATTGTTCAACCCTGATGATTCGTTTTTCTTATAGATGTACACCTATCTCTACATATAACAAGCCCCTGAAGAAAGGATTAATTCCTGAAACGCACCGGGCCTTTTTTCTTTCTTCCAAGAGGAAACCACAACTGTGTTTGTACATTGACATATGTATATTTTTTTAAGAGATTATATTTGTTGTTATTTTGTATTCTGACATTTTTTTTCTATGTCACTATTGTTATTAATGAGTCAGTTGCAATATTCTTATGCACTGACCTTTTAATCTTTGACTTATCAATAAAAAACATTTAATTTTAAATCCATTGTTTTTCTATGATATCCAGTTGCCTTTAAAGTCTCAACTTTCGTATGGGGGACCCCCAATATGTATATTTGCATTAGGGATGCTGGCACCAATTTTGTTTACTTTTGGTGAAACATTCGATTTAGATCCTAAAGAACCTGAGTCTGTAACAGCACTATGGAGTATGTGTAACATCACTACAAGAGGTTAACATGCAAGGCTAAAAAGAGAAGGTACTTGCCAAAGAAGAACAGCTACAGCATGGTACCTGGGTAGGTGATAGGTCCTCAGTAGCGTGGGATCGGTGCTCCGAATCTTTCCCTAGCTGTCCATCTTCTCCGGTCACTGGGAGCAGACTAGCAATACGGAGAACTAAGGCCTGATTACTAGGTACCAAATGGAAAGGGTTAATGAGCATGTATGGGGCCCCGCAATGGCTCTGCATGTCCCTCCTAATGCAAACATACATCAGTTACAAGTGTGTAGTGACATGGAATTAAACAGCTTATGGAGGAACTCCGTACATTACTGCTGCACACAAGTTTCTCATCTTTGTGTCGGGGGCTGTCTTAATGTTTGATCCCTCACATGTCCGTGGCCTCCGCCTGTTCCTGGGGCATTGGTGACATGCCTTCAGGTGAAGCATTACACCACGTGCATGGGTGACCCCACCCACACATTCTTTGCCATCATTTTTTAAAATTCACAGCTAAGTAGGAAGATCTGCATACACTAAGATCACCTGATCAGTCACAGTTGGACATGGCTAGAAAGGCTTTATGGACTCCCCAGGAGTACAAGTGGTTTACAACTGCATTGTCTGTTCAGTATCACATGCTACTGGATGAAGATGCATTCATTATCCATTAGCATCATTTTTGAGAGAAATAACTAGGTGTAGTCAGCATGGAAAATAACCATTTCATTGTTCTGATTTTAGATCATCCTGATCCTTGTGGGCATCGCACACATTGGCATGGGTATTGGCCTATTTTACACAATATACGCAGCTTCAGTTTACAGTGGAATTCCATTCTGGGGAGCTATTTTTGTAAGTGAAAAAAAATAATATTTATAATATTTGTAAGAAAACATGTTATGCTCTTAACTTGGGATGTGACAATATTTTACATGAACTTCAAAACAATACATATCAGGTTCTGTCTCTGAGAAGCTACCATACACATCAGACTAAATGCCATAGGCGCTACCATACACACCAAGCTCCTCCCCTGAGGAGCATCTGATCTCCAAGTATATAAATGTACACCCACATAGAATAGCTTTTCACCCAGAAATCAGCTCTAATTAAAGTAAACCCTTTCAGAACAGAGAAACAGAACTCTACCTTTCCACCTATGCAGCCTATAGAATGCTGACTCAACAGCTGGGATTCCTGTCCACCCACAATCCAGTTTAAGAAAGTAAAAAACGCTGGAGTCTGACTGTGATCCTCTTTGACTTTATTGTTTAAAAATTATAGCTCATGCTCCTATTATTAGTGTATGCTGCTGTTTTTTAAAGAATAAGGTTGAAGAGATTAAAAAAGATGTATGTGGTTTTTTTTTTGGATTCATACTTACCTAGGTGGATGCAGCATCAGTCCCCCAGGTGCCTCTACACTGAGAACCGAGTGATCAAATACTGCTGATCACTCTGTTCTCACAACCTACCGAGCAGAGAGCTACTGACTGTCACAGCTCTCTTCTCTGCTCACTGGAGCACTGGGCTGTGGAGGGGGTGGGAGCAGCCAGCTCAAGCTCTCAACGGCTTGCTGAGAGGCTGAGACGGGTGCTGGTCCAGTGATCTGGGCGGATCCTGACTCTATAGTCGTGATGACACCCGAGCCTGGACTGACTCTGTGACATCAGCAGAGAACCGACTTCAGCCCGCTCTCTGCTGAAACGGGGTCACAGGAGTACAAAACTAACTGCACTTCTGTGATCCATAGGAGAAGTACAGCCAAACAAGCTTTGGATGTACTTCTCCTTTAATAGCTAGACTTCAGCATTATCTTTGTTTCTAAACCCCTTGCTGAGTGAAAAAGTAAGCTGACCTTCTAAAAATATAAGCTGTCTATCCATCTCCTAGCACACAGCTGGTGAAATCATGACGTTTGATCAGTATACTTGTTCAATAAGTTCATTATGAATACATTAAGTGCTGAGCCACAATTCTACTTACTTGGCAAAGTCTAAAACCACGGATCCACCATGTTTTCCAGTTAAAGTCCATTTTGCTTATATTTTGCAGAACATCATTGCAGGGTCTTTGTCAGTGGCAGCTGTGTCCAAGCCTTCCATGTGTCTGGTAAGTGGACTCTATATACATAATGGAGTTCTGATTGCTTTTATGGTCATAAAGCATGCTAAAAAATCAAAACATTTAAAACTGACATTGACGGTGGCTCGGGAATGGGTGTGAATCAGACTCTGGCCCCCTATAGTATATTTCCATGAAACCCCAAATCTGAGGTCATCCCAGTATATTTCCTGTGTCTACTCCTTGCTGCAGAATCTCACTCATCTCCTATTAGCAGAAGGATTCTCACACGTCAAGCATAATTCTGGCCAGACTATAATCTCCTGTAAGCATGTTCTTTGTGTTTGACTGACAGTGGTGATTGTCTCAGAGCACTGACCCAACTGGCTGCAGCAACTGATCAAATGAAAAGTTTCCAACCCCTTTGACCAAAGCCGATCACCGGATTGACTTCTGTTGAGTGGGAATGGCCATAGATGGATTGAATTTCGGGGAGTCCCTGCTCTAATAGCTGAATTTTGATCCATCTATAGCTAGACTAAGGAATTAAGGGGAAAAAAGAGAGCAAAGGTGGCCGTACATTAATCACATCAGCTCCAGCAATATACCTGTATGTCACTGGAGTTTCAAAAGTTATACCAGCAGCTGCAGGCATCACCCCAGTATCGTTTTTTTAGAGCTGGCGGCTGGCTTTCTTGTAAGAGCAATCCTAGCAGCTAGCTAGCCACTAGATTGCTTTTACAAACAGGGGGAGGGGATATCCCCACCCCACCTCCAGCCGTCTTCCGCAGCTGTACCGGATTGACCAGCTTGCTTTTTCACCAGGTATTTATAAAGCCTAGCAAAGACCAGATCAGCTTTGTTGGGCTCTGTGCTATAGTAACCCAGAAGCCATGAGGTCACATCACTTATGAGTTACCCGGATGTAAATGGCGCCATTTTTAAAAATCAAAAGCATTAGATCTCACCGATCTTGGTGTGATTAAATGCATTTAAGGGCTAATGAGGGATCTGAGGTCTTATAAAGTACCAGTTACATGCCTATTACTGTCACAGGGGATGTTTACATTCCTTGTGACAGCAATGAAAGTGATAAAATAAAAAATGAAAGTGACAGTGTAAAAAATATTCCAAAAAAATTAACGTGCCCCCATCCCCCTGTGCTTGCGCACAAACGCGAACACACGTGTCAGTCACCTGTGCACGCAAACAGCGATTGTCTCACACATGTGAGGTATCACCGCAAACGTCAGATCATGGGCAGTAATTCTAGAACCAAGACCTTCTATGTTAATCTAAAGTGGTAACCTGTAAAGCCTTATAAAGTGTCACATATGGATAGCAAAATGTATATAGTTTGTCGCGGCTTCACAGGCATGTGCAATTTTAAAGCGTGACATGTTTGGTATCTATTTACTCGCCGTGGTGAGCCCTCCCTACCTTTAGAACACACTTGTGTGTTTTGTCGGCTATAGCAAACACAAAAGAGAAATCAAGAGCCCAGAAGAGGAGGTGGGGGGCTGCTAAGTGCAATACCACTACACAGAGCAGGTACGTGTAATGCCCTGTACACACGACCAATTTTCCCGTCGGAATAAACTCTAAAGGTTTTTCTGCCGAGTTCCGCTCAAGCTGTCTTGCATACACACGGTCACATCAAATTCCGACTGCCCAGAACACGGTGACGTACAACACGTACAACGGGACTAGAAAACGTAAGTTCAATAGCCAGTGCGCCACCCTTTGGGCTCCTTCTGCTAATCTTGTGTTTATCTCGTGTTAGTAGAAGTTTGGTGAGAGACGATTCGCGCTTTTCAGCTTTCCTGCTTTTCAGTCCGTTACTGCTCTTCAGTTTGTGCTTGTGGGGTTTGTATCTGTTATTACGAACTGACTACACGCACTGATCTGTTTTTCAGTGCGTTCTTGTCCGCATTAAAAGATCAAAGAATTTGCAGCGTGAGGAATGTGCTATCTCTATTATGAAAACTAGTTTTACCAGACCGAGCGCTTCCATCTCGTACTTGCTTCAGAGCATGCTCGTTTTTGGTGCGTCGGAACAGCATACAGACGAGCGGTTTTTCCGATAGTATTTTTTTCCGTCAGAAAAATATAGAACATGTTCTCTATCTAAGTCTGTCTGAATTTTCGACAGAAAAAGTCCGATGGGGCATACACACGGTTGGAATATACGATGAAAAGCTCATATCGGACTCTTTCTGTCGGAAATTCTGACCGTGTGTACGCGGTATAACATGTTTATTATTTTACAAAAATAATTTTCTGTAAAAACTACTTTAACAATGTTTATTCTGCCCAAACAAAATATACGGTAATAAGATTAAGATGAGCTTTTAAGCAAAGTGTCTTTATTTTCTTACAGATAAAAGGCTCCCTGAGTTTAAGCATTATCACATCCATTTCCTCTGTTATTGGACTGATACTGAACATTGTGGATTACTTTGTGCCTTACTGCTATGATCCCTATTACTATTATGAGTATATTTGTAATGATGTAAGTATCTATCTACAGTATCTATTTATCTATCGATCTATCCATCCATCCAACTGGTTAAAAATACGGCAAAAGTCCTATTCTTCCAATTTTACCAACCATAAAATGTTTTGGTGGAAGTTCCATATTAATATTTAAAAGGACAAGTTTTTATAAAGACGTCCCTTAAACTACCCTGAGCTAAACCATCCACCCCACAGATACAGTACATACTGTAACTCCTGCCTACTTCTGTCTAATGCCCTGTACACACGGTCGGACATTGATCGGACATTCCGACAACAAAATCCTAGGATTTTTTCCGACGGATGTTGGCTCAAACTTGTCTTGCATACACACGGTCACACAAAGTTGTCGGAAAATCTGATCGTTCTGAACGCGGTGACGTAAAACACGTATGTTGGGACTCTAAACGGGGCAGTAGCCAATAGCTTTCATCTCTTTATTTATTCTGAGCATGCGTGGCACTTTGTGCCTCAGATGTGTGTACACACGTTTGGAAATTCCGACAACGGATTTTGTTGTCGGAAAATGTTATAGCCTGCTCTCAAACTTTGTGTGTCGGAAAATCCGATGGAAAATGTGTGATGGAGCCTACACACAGTCAGAATTTCCGACAACAAGGTCCTATCACACATTTTCCGTCGGAAAATCCGACCGTGTGTACGGGGCATATGACTCAGATGACTGTAGTCCAGCCAGTGGTTTTCTATGAGTATAATCTTTTTTATGCCCAGTCGTTAATACCTACAATCTTTAGATACACATCCCAAAGGAGGCAATACAATCAAAATACCCCTCATACTGTATATGCATTTTAGCGTTGGATTACTATCACCGGGAATATAATGGACTTTTTTCAGACTAGGCACATCAACGTGGAGCTGTAATTTACATTTGCAGGTTAAACATTGCTTTTAAATATTGAGTCATCCCAAAAAAGTGATAGTTTAGTCCTAGATGCCTGGTGGGTTGAAATAGCTCCTAGCTTCTCAAAGCTTAGCTGAAAAAAAAAAATATCCTACATTTTTAGTCACCTACGTTTAGCCACTTAAAGACCAGCCTTGTTTTGGATTTTAGGTGTTTACATGTTTAAAACAGTTTTTTGCTAGAAAATTACTTAGAAAAAAAAACAATATATAATGTTTGGGAGTTCTAACACCCTAGAGAATAAATTGGCGGTCATTGCAATACTTTTTTTTGCACCGTATTTGCGCAGCAGTCTTAAAAGCGCACTTTTTTTGGGAAAAATTCACTTTTTTGAATAAAAAAATAAGACAGCAGTAAAGTTAGCCCAATTTTTTTTTATATTGTGAAATATAATGTTACACCAAGTAAATTGATACCCAACATGTCACGCTTCAAAATTGCATCCTCTCGTGGAATGGCGTCAAACTTTTACCCTTAAAAATCTCCATAGGCGGCGTTTAAAAAATTCTACAGATTGCATGTTTTGCGTTCCAGAGGAGGTCTAGGGCTAGAATTATTGCTCTCGCTCTACCGGTCGTGGCGACACCTCACATGTGTGTTTTGACCACCGTTTTCATATGCGGGCGCTACTCACGTATGCGTTCGCTTTTGCGCGCAAGCTCGTCGGGACAGGGCGCTTTAAAAAAAAAAAATTCTTATTTATTTTACTTTATTTTTTCACTGTTTTAAAAAAAAAAATGGATCACTTTTATTCCTATTACAAGGAATGTAAACATCCCTTGTAATAGAAAAAAGCATGACAGGTCCTCTTAAATATGAGATCTGGGGTCAAAAAGTCCTCAGATCTCATGTTTAGACTTTAATGCAAAAAAAAAAAGTCGTTTAAAGAAAATGACACAAAAACAATTGTGCTTTTAAGGGCGCGGGAGAGCGGCGGGAGGGGGGGTGGCACCTCTCCCACCGCCGATAACGGTGATCTCACGGTGCACCCGCCAAAGAGACCACCATTATCGTGTACAGAACCGCCGGCCCTAAAGATGGATACCTCGGTTGTGGCAGCAGCTGCTGCCGTTACCGGGATATCCATCTTCAAAGTAATGACATATATATACAGTGGCCGGTCGGTAAGTGGTTAATGAAGCATGTCCCATGTCATGCAGGCAGCTGCATCCTTTTCCTTTTTTAAATCTTTACTGCAGTGGTGCCTGTCCTGTTCTTGATTTAGAATTTCCAATGCTGCAATGGTTACAGCTTCAGATCTTCAGGCGGGAACAGCAGTACAGATGGTCCAATAGGGACCTTCAATCTCCCTCCTTGAGAAATTTTATTTTATCTTATTGATAAAAAGATCTGTGAATGGGGGAGAGAATTCTGTGAATGATCAGACTCCAGGGGCCTCTTCCCCACCACTCTGGCCGGTGGTTGTGAGGGCCAGGACAAGATCAAGAAGAATCTAGAAAAGAGGGAATGCTAGATACCAATTTTCCCCACTATGTGAATAAGTATGAGGTACATAATACCAATACTCATTCAAAAAAAGAAGATACTATATCACCTAGAAATAAATTGCAATGCCCACTCCCAGCCAAAAAAAAAACAGATGACCAGACACGCACACACACCACATGGTAAAACTAGCTCAGGTAGCTGTCATCCGCTATATAAAGAAAGGGGTGGGGATAGAGGTGACATAATTGCACACATATGACCAGTGCTGTCACTGCTATCCCTGCCTTTTTGCTTACTTAGTCCCAGTGGTGTTGGCAGTTCCCAGGGATGCTGCGGCGGCTTCCTTAACACTTGTGGACTGTCCACCATACATATACTGTGCTGGATCGTGTACCTAGTACGTGGTCCAACACTTTAGGGTCTGGGGTGTGCTGGCGACTCACTGTGATTAGACACAGCGGGACCTGATCTGCGGGTACCGCGGACTCAATGTCCACCGGCACCCGCCGATCATTAGGCAGAGAGCCAGAACGGTGACCTGCCTATGTAAACAAGCCAGATCGCCATTCTGTCAGTAGGGAAGACATCGATCCTGTGTTCCTGCAAAGCAGGGACAAGGATCCATGCCTTCCCCTAGTAAAAGCAACTCCCCCACTGTTAGAAAACACTGGCTAGGCACACAGTTAACCCTCTGATTTCCCCTGATGTTAACCCCTTCCCTGCCAGTGTCATTAGTACAGTGACGGTGCATATTTTTAGCACTGGTCCCCAAAAAGTGTCAGGTGTCCTGACTGTTCGCCGCAATATCGCAGTCCCGCTATAAGTCGCTAATCGCCACCATTACTAGTAAAAAAAATAAATAAATAAAAAAATAAATAGAAATATCGTAGACGCAATAACTTTTGCACAAACCAATCCATATAGTAGGATTTTTTTTTTTTTTTTTACCAAAAATATGTAGTAGAATACATATTGTCCTTAATTGATGAAGATATTCGATTTTTACTTATTTTTTAATATAAGTTTTAGAGCAGAAAGTAAAAAATATTGTTTTTTTTTCTTAAATTGTTAACCTTTTTTTTTTGCTTATAACGCAAAAAATAAAAAAAATAAAAACCACAGTGGTGATCAAATACCACAAAAAGAAAGCTCTATTTGTGGGAAAAAAAGGACATATATTTTGTTTGGGTGCAACGTCGCATGACCGCGCAGTTGTCAGTTAAAGTAAAGCAGTGCCCTATCGCAAAAAACGGCCTGGTCATGAAGGGGGGTAAATCTTCTAGAAGGCAAGTGGTTAACAACCAGTAACAGCAGAAAGCTGTCACATACAGAAGCAAAAATACTGCTTCTATATATGATGATCAGCTCCCGTCGAACAGGGGCCATATGGGCAAAATTCAGCTCATCACTACTGTTAACCATTGCACCACCAGAAGTTCAGAGGCATAAAAAAACACAAACATCCCTGCTGTGACAATTTCTTCAGCATTCAGTTGGCCAGCACAATGTTGGACAAACTTCATGAAAGATAAGTGATATAAGGTTTATTTTTTTAGCTAAACTTCAGCTGTAAATGTGTATGTGCTCCAAGAAAGAGATGTCCTTGTCCTAATTTCCAACTATGTTATACTCAACAAAGACAAAGCCAAATCACAATATTATAAAAAAACTAAAGACACAATGACAAAAAATATACAAATCAACAATAACAGAAAATTATGCAAAATAAATCTAAACTGAAATAAACCTAATTAAAAACTAAATTAAATACTGCACTGTAATAAACCATACCATCCTATTAAAACACTGCATTGAATACATAACACAGGTTGAACAAATTCCAGAAGAGTCCAACTACAAAAATGCAAATATTACACTGTTCCCCCTAAATATTACACTAAACATTCATACACATAAATTAAACTAATACTAACATAATATAAATACAAGATAAAAATCTGGAACATAAGTCCAGACGAAAACCTCCTCATTGAGCACTTGCAGAGAAGAATTATATAATTTGTTTGTTACACAATAAATGCTCTATGGTGCATGGTGGTTGTACCCATCTATCACTGAAGGTACTCCTCAGACTGACCACTGCATTGTGGAGTGGGTAGGAGGAGTTGTCCAAGATTGAACGTACCCTAGACAGCATCCTCCTCTCTGACACCATTGTTTGGAGAATCCAATTCCAATCCAACAACATCACTGGTCTTGCACATCAGCTTATTGAGTCTGTTGATCTCAGCCTGCTTCTCCAACATGCCACTGCATACAGGAGATCACTGACCACCACAGACTTTTAACATCTACCGGATGATGCTGAAGATGTTTTATAAGACCTCAGCCTCCTCAAAAAATAAAGGTGGCTCAGTGTTCTTATTCCAGTCCAGTTTATTATCTATTTGCATCCCCAGATACTTGTAATTCTCCACTAACTCCACAACCATTCCTTGGATGGAGACAAGAATCACCGGTATGGTATCCAATGCACTGAAGAAATCAAAAAACATGATCCTCACTGTGTTCGCCAGGGTGTATACATGCGATTTATTAGGGAAATTATAGTGTCTTCAATTCCTAATCTAGGCTGGTAGGTGAACTGTAGCGGGTCTAAATATATATTAACGATGGGCTGCAACTGATGTAACATGGGTCTTTCCAAGGTCTTTATGATGTGGGAGGTCAAAGTCACTGATCTGTAATCCTCGAGGGCACGGTATCTTTGGAACAGGAGCAAGGCAAAACATCTTTCACAACACGGCGATTGTTACACAATAAATGCTCTATGGTGCATGGTGGTTGTACCCATCTATCACTGAAGGTACTCCTCAGACTGACCACTGCATTGTGGAGTGGGTAGGAGGAGTTGTCCAAGATTGAACGTACCTTAGACAGCATCCTCCTCTCTGACACCGTTGTTTGGAGAATCCAATTCCAATCCAACAACATCACTGGTCTTGCACATCAGCTTATTGAGTCTGTTGATCTCAGCCTGCTTCTCCAACATGCCACTGCATACAGGAGATCACTGACCACCACAGACTTTTAACATCTACCGGATGATGCTGAAGATGTTTTATAAGACCTCAGCCTCCTCAAAAAATAAAGGTGGCTCAGTGTTCTTATTCCAGTCCAGTTTATTATCTATTTGCATCCCCAGATACTTGTAATTCTCCACTAACTCCACAACCATTCCTTGGATGGAGACAAGAATCACCGGTATGGTATCCAATGCACTGAAGAAATCAAAAAACATGATCCTCACTGTGTTCGCCAGGGTGTATACATGCGATTTATTAGCAAACTTTATGAAAGATAAGTGATATAAGGTTTATTTTTTTAGCTAAACTTCAGCTGTAAATGTGTATGTGCTCCAAGAAAGAGATGTCCTTGTCCTAATTTCCAACTATGTTATACTCAACAAAGACAAAGCCAAATCACAATATTATAAAAAAACTAAAGACACAATGACAAAAAATATACAAATCAACAATAACAGAAAATTATGCAAAATAAATCTAAACTGAAATAAACCTAATTAAAAACTAAATTAAATACTGCACTGTAATAAACCATACCATCCTATTAAAACACTGCATTGAATACATAACACAGGTTGAACAAATTCCAGAAGAGTCCAACTACAAAAATGCAAATATTACACTGTTCCCCCTAAATATTACACTAAACATTCATACACATAAATTAAACTAATACTAACATAATATAAATACAAGATAAAAATCTGGAACATAAGTCCAGACGAAAACCTCCTCATTGAGCACTTGCAGAGAAGAATTATATAATTTGTTTGTTACACAATAAATGCTCTATGGTGCATGGTGGTTGTACCCATCTATCACTGAAGGTACTCCTCAGACTGACCACTGCATTGTGGAGTGGGTAGGAGGAGTTGTCCAAGATTGAACGTACCTTAGACAGCATCCTCCTCTCTGACACCATTGTTTGGAGAATCCAATTCCAATCCAACAACATCACTGGTCTTGCACATCAGCTTATTGAGTCTGTTGATCTCAGCCTGCTTCTCCAACATGCCACTGCATACAGGAGATCACTGACCACCACAGACTTTTAACATCTACCGGATGATGCTGAAGATGTTTTATAAGACCTCAGCCTCCTCAAAAAATAAAGGTGGCTCAGTGTTCTTATTCCAGTCCAGTTTATTATCTATTTGCATCCCCAGATACTTGTAATTCTCCACTAACTCCACAACCATTCCTTGGATGGAGACAAGAATCACCGGTATGGTATCCAATGCACTGAAGAAATCAAAAAACATGATCCTCACTGTGTTCGCCAGGGTGTATACATGCGATTTATTAGGGAAATTATAGTGTCTTCAATTCCTAATCTAGGCTGGTAGGTGAACTGTAGCGGGTCTAAATATATATTAACGATGGGCTGCAACTGATGTAACATGGGTCTTTCCAAGGTCTTTATGATGTGGGAGGTCAAAGTCACTGATCTGTAATCCTCGAGGGCACGGTATCTTTGGAACAGGAGCAAGGCAAAACATCTTTCACAACACGGCGATTGTTACACAATAAATGCTCTATGGTGCATGGTGGTTGTACCCATCTATCACTGAAGGTACTCCTCAGACTGACCACTGCATTGTGGAGTGGGTAGGAGGAGTTGTCCAAGATTGAACGTACCTTAGACAGCATCCTCCTCTCTGACACCGTTGTTTGGAGAATCCAATTCCAATCCAACAACATCACTGGTCTTGCACATCAGCTTATTGAGTCTGTTGATCTCAGCCTGCTTCTCCAACATGCCACTGCATACAGGAGATCACTGACCACCACAGACTTTTAACATCTACCGGATGATGCTGAAGATGTTTTATAAGACCTCAGCCTCCTCAAAAAATAAAGGTGGCTCAGTGTTCTTATTCCAGTCCAGTTTATTATCTATTTGCATCCCCAGATACTTGTAATTCTCCACTAACTCCACAACCATTCCTTGGATGGAGACAAGAATCACCGGTATGGTATCCAATGCACTGAAGAAATCAAAAAACATGATCCTCACTGTGTTCGCCAGGGTGTATACATGCGATTTATTAGGGAAATTATAGTGTCTTCAATTCCTAATCTAGGCTGGTAGGTGAACTGTAGCGGGTCTAAATATATATTAACGATGGGCTGCAACTGATGTAACATGGGTCTTTCCAAGGTCTTTATGATGTGGGAGGTCAAAGTCACTGATCTGTAATCCTCGAGGGCACGGTATCTTTGGAACAGGAGCAAGGCAAAACATCTTTCACAACACGGCGATTGTTACACAATAAATGCTCTATGGTGCATGGTGGTTGTACCCATCTATCACTGAAGGTACTCCTCAGACTGACCACTGCATTGTGGAGTGGGTAGGAGGAGTTGTCCAAGATTGAACGTACCTTAGACAGCATCCTCCTCTCTGACACCGTTGTTTGGAGAATCCAATTCCAATCCAACAACATCACTGGTCTTGCACATCAGCTTATTGAGTCTGTTGATCTCAGCCTGCTTCTCCAACATGCCACTGCATACAGGAGATCACTGACCACCACAGACTTTTAACATCTACCGGATGATGCTGAAGATGTTTTATAAGACCTCAGCCTCCTCAAAAAATAAAGGTGGCTCAGTGTTCTTATTCCAGTCCAGTTTATTATCTATTTGCATCCCCAGATACTTGTAATTCTCCACTAACTCCACAACCATTCCTTGGATGGAGACAAGAATCACCGGTATGGTATCCAATGCACTGAAGAAATCAAAAAACATGATCCTCACTGTGTTCGCCAGGGTGTATACATGCGATTTATTAGGGAAATTATAGTGTCTTCAATTCCTAATCTAGGCTGGTAGGTGAACTGTAGCGGGTCTAAATATATATTAACGATGGGCTGCAACTGATGTAACATGGGTCTTTCCAAGGTCTTCATGATGTGGGAGGTCAAAGTCACTGATCTGTAATCCTCGAGGGCACGGTATCTTTGGAACAGGAGCAAGGCAAAACATCTTTCACAACACGGCGATCGTTCGTAGACTCAGGCTCAGGTTAAAGACAAATTGAAGGACACCCCCAGATGATCTGCCAACGCTATCAGGGCCAGCTAATTTCCCTGCCTTAAGTTTCCTTTAAAGAGAAACTCCACATTTGTTGAGAAAAAAATACTCCCCTCTGGGTGATCAATGTACATTGCAAGGATTATAACAAAATTTGTTGCCGATTTATACCTCTTGTTATTCTGAAGAAATCTATGTGTGTTTCTCTGTGCCTCTGTACTGAGTGGGTCTAATGGGAGTGGTTTCATAATTACCTGTCAGGTGTGGAGCTACAGGACACTAATGAGGAAATTTGCTGGCCCTGAATCCCTTTAGACGGGTTCCTATTGAAAGTATCTCTCAAAAAAATGACATTTTTGTTGCAAGGGATGCCTGAAATCTGACTTGTATCTTAGACAGACTTCTGGGAAAACTGGTGAGCCAATCACACAAGCAGCAAATGATGTTTCTGGGGAGTGGTCAGTACACATTCTGTGTACAGAAAACTCCAGGTAGCCATATTGTAATGCGTTGTCAGAAAATTTAATTGGCTGCAAATTGAAAAGGAAAGGTAATTTTTTAATAACATTCAATTACAAAATGATTAGTGTCACAATTATATGCGCTATATTATTTTTTTCTTTATTTGCTATTTTTTTTCCCCACGAAAGTGTAGTTACCCTTTGACTGTCTACTCACCTTGTCATTGTAATTTCCCATGAAGGAGGAGTAGAGCTGTTTTTATAAAAAAGAACAGCCAGCGAGGTTATTCAATAGGGGGAAGTAGAACCCACAAAAAATAAGGAAGCACTCTAGTATGAGGAGTGGAGGTTACTTGTCTCAACACTGCTTGTCTACAGCATGTTCAATCTGAGGAGGTCAAGGCAAGGGCCACTGAATCAAGCCTGTTAGAAAAAAAACAGGTTCAGTTAATTTGCCCTCACACACCTCCCCTAGTCACTCCACCAACTGGCTTGAAACCTATAACTACATTGTTTTGCTGGAGTTTTCTCCTATGTTTCTCTTTATACTCTCTTCATCTTCAGGTCCCTCTGAATTGTTTTTAACTCTTCCCATTTGCTGGGAATTATGAATATCCCCTTTATCCCTCATTACCCATGATTTATTATTTCTATAACAATGAACAATTCTTGTTGGAACAACAAAATCTACACAAATTTATATGTGTTATGCACTTGATAAGCCCATCAGTGTCCCTTCCACGTGGCTCACAGAGTGCATTATAATGTGTCACCTCAAAACAGCCCCGTTCCTGACCACTGGGGAGTCTTGGGCATCCCAGCTATCCCTGCTAAAATCTCTGTGAGATAATATAAGTCCTCATGAGAGTGAAGAGACTCTTAGTTGATGTAACTCCAAAGAATCTACCAATCAGTTTTTGGTGTGCTCACCCTTTAATGTGTTTATTTACATGTACAGTATGGAGGTGATGTTCTTCGTGCATTCTTCATTCTTACATATCTGCTGCAGTTCTCCATTTCCGTTAGCCTCTCTGTGTTTGGCTGTCGGGCTAAGAAGCACTCAAATCCATTACCTGCTCAGGTAAGTGCCAGAGAAGTGATATGTTTTTTAGGTTGTCAGAGCTTCAACACAAAGTCAAAGGGGTCTGGTGCAAAATCAGTAGTGCACTGTGCATGATCTTGTGTGTTGCGATTCCACTCATTTGAAATGACATCTCACTATAGCACACACAAATGTGATGCAGTGCACTGCAAAAATATGCAGTCCTGGGTGCCAAATGAGCTAGGTACACCGCATTATGCCACGTACACACGAGCGGACTTTACGGCAGGCTTGGTCCGGCGTACTGGATTTCGTCGGACAATTCGATCGCGTGTGGGCTCCAGCGGATTTTGTTTGCTCAAAAGTTGGACGGACTTAGATTTGAAACATGTTTTAAATCTATCCGTCGAACTTGAGTCCGGTCAAAAAGTTCGCTCGTCTGTATACTAGTTTGACGGACAAAAAGCCACGCTAGGGCAGCTATTGGCTACTGGCTATGAACTTCCTTGTTTTAGTCCGGTCGTACATCATCACATACGAATTCGACGGACTTTGGTGGATTGTGTGTAGGCAAGTCCGTTCATTCGGAAAGTCCGTCATAAAGTCCGTCAAAGTCCGCCGGGCAAAGTCTGCCGTAAAGTCCGCTCGTGTGTACGCGGCATTACTGAATTTTTATATAAAACTTTATTCAGCTTATTAATAACACTAATGTGCCATGAGCTGTAGGTAGAATTTTTTTTTCTAATTGTACTCTTTATTTCGAGAAAACCAGTGAGAGAAAGCAAATGAGAAACATAAATATACCACTGGCCAGCAAATGAACATGAAACAGACAGGATTTACAACATTGAAATCTGTATATAATAACCAATGCCCATGAAACTGCCAAGTATAAGAAAGAATTTCAGAAATGGTGACCTTCAAAGAGACATTATAATAAAAATATATTAACAGGTTTCCTTGTATACCAAGTAGGTCATGAAAGGCTACGAGGGCGCTGACAATCTAGAGGTCTAGAAATCAAAGACAACAAACATAGGGGTACAGAAGGCAGTTTGGGCATAATAATAATTGGGGATTAAAAGAAAAAGGGGGAAGGGGAATGGGGAGAGGGGAAGAAGGGGTCATAGGACGCCTGTAGCCATATTAAAACTGCATATATTGTATTATTATTTAGTTCCAACACGGTGGTGGCCAAGGGAGAGCATTTGCCATAAATATGACTCACCTGCACATTGTGGCATACTTACCTGTCATTATACTCTCCTCCAGTGCTGGCAACATCACGATCCCCCTCGCTTGCTTCATCCACCATTGCTGCCATTTGCTCTGCATCCAATTTCTTCTCTCCTTAGCCACTGGACACCTCTGATGATGTAACACTTACGTATGCACAAAGTTAAATTTTCTTGGCACCAGCATCCATTTTTGACATTTCTAACACCAAGAGTGCACATTGAGCTTGTACTGCATCATTTTGGTGGAAAACCAAGCAAAGTCTCTTCTAAAAAAAAAAAAAAACAAACGAAACTCTACCTCTTAGCATTTTTTTTTTAACTTTAGTCTCTAAATGGCTTTTTAACTTATAGTAAGGTAAAATGCTGAAAGGTGTATTTCTTATTACTGTTTATGGAAAGGATATAACTAAAACAAGCTAAGTGGAAATTCAAAAGTCAGTGTTTTGTTAAAATGCTGTATAACTATAGTGCCTTGAAAAAGTATTCATACCCCTTAAAATTCTCCACAGTTTGTCATGTTACAACAACATACATGTATTTTGAGAAAGACCAACACAAAGTGGCACATAATTGTGAAGTGGAAGGAAAATGATAAATTGCCTTCCAATTTTTTTTAGAAAAGTGAGTGCATTTGTATTCAGCCCCCCTGAGTCAATACTTTGTAGAACCAGCTTTCGCTGCAATTACAGCTGCAAGTCTTTTTTCGCAGACATCCCAACCTGCAAAAACTAATTTCAGGGAGGTGACCCCCCCCCAATTAAATTAAGCCTTACCATTGCCAATTAAATGCATCCTTACCAGTGCCAGTTAAATGCAGCCTGCTCACACACAGCTCTATTACAGATTTGAATGTCCCGGCAGCCACTGTAACAAAGTCCTGCCTCCTATGATACACATCACACTGATTCAATGTATCATTGGATCAGTGTTCCATCTATCTAGGAGGCGGGACTTTGTTACAGTCCTCCACCTCGCACAGACTGACATTCCCTGGCGAGGACATCATCACATTCTCCTGCAGTGCCAGGACAAGGTCATCTAGTGCCCAGGGCGAAGATGTCAAACTGCGCCCCCCCCCCCCCTACCAGGTGGAGTAGAGGGTGGGATGCAGTTTGTAGCGACACGTCTTATCAAAACATATGTACATATAAATGTAATAGAAGTAGACATCCCCCAGTAAAATATTGGGGTAACAGTGAGGAAAGTCAGTGTGAGGAAAAATGCCTGCGTGTTGGTGTTGTCACTGGAAGGAAAAGATGCCCTGGCATCTGTGGTATAAGTCTAAAGGTGAGTATACACAGTTAGCTCCCTTATTGTTCAGGTGGTGGGCGGAAGAAAAAAAAAAAGGAATCCTCCCCACTGTGCCATTGTATTGTGACAGTAGGGACTCCCCGCTGTCAGAATACACTGATCAGTGGCTGCATCGAATTTAAGTTTTCTAGCATGACCAGTCAACAGAAGTCAATCTACCGATCACATTCTGTCAAACAGGAAGGGGGAGAGCCACACACAGATTGAAATGTTGCCGCTCCCTGCTGAACTGGTTGAATTTCAATCTATCTGTACTCACCTTTAGGAGGACGGATGTGGTGGTGGTATGAAGAAGGGCTGGAAACTAGGAGGGTGGAGCTGGGTACACAATTTTTTTGTAGTGTAAATCTAAAGGTGAGTATACTTTATTTTTTTGTGTTCAGCTGGTGGACAGAAGAAAAAAATAGAATGGATTTCTCCATAAGAGGTTAGCATTTCTGCCCAGCACTGCTAGTGCAATTGGTTCAAATCCCAACTATGACACTACCTGCTTGGAGTTTGCATGTTCTCCCTGTACCCGTGCGGGTTTTCCCCTAGGTACTCCTGTTTCCTCGCACACTCCAAAGAAATGCTGAGATGTTAATTGGCTTCTGTCTAAATTGGCCCTAGTATGGGAGTTAGGGACATTAGATTGTAAGCTCCTTGAGGACAGGGACTGTATATGTAAAGTGATATGTAAATTGACAGCACTGTATAAGTAATAAATAAAAATAAAAAGGGGCTCTGAAGGAGGAATAGTGACTATCAGAGGAAGAGGGCTGCTCTGGGGCTAAAGTTTGTTTTATAGCCAGCCTAAAGTAAAGATTTCTTGTAACATATTAGCAGCTACATACAAATATCCCAAAATAGTTTATATTGAGTCACTGCAGAGATTTTTAGACATTAAAGAATATGTGTAACTGCTTGCCTGTGAGGTTGGGGTCTGCTTGAATTAATTTCAAAGCCTGTGATCAAACACCTAGCCCTCAGTAAATGAGTAAATGTCCAATAAAGATTTCTAATGATCCTGGGAAGTAGAGAAGTTGTCTTGGTCTGTGATCTCATCAGAGTTGCTGGAAACTACATTAATTACAGACTGATACAGACAGGATGTTTTACAAATCTGGTATTGCTGGCCCTCACCTAGCTTGTTCTGCAAATACATTTTAGCACTTTACCTTAATGGCAGCTGCAGTGCCAGAGCATGTGAGCTGGTCTGGGGAGAGTTCTGGTTACTGTTGGGCTAGACAGTGATCGGTGCTGCTATGTGCAGAGTGATGAGCTTTCTCTGCCAGCTCTGCCCACCCCTAACTGCTACTCAGACCGTGCAAGCCTCAATCCAGCCAGGCACACTTTAACAGCATCCAAACCTGGGAAGGATCATTCTTCTCCTATCTGGACACTGGCCATACTCCATTTGGCTGCTCGGGCAACTCTGTCTGTGGCTGAGCGACAGGCCCAGCCGGGAGATCGCCCGGCGCTCGTGTGTGTCTGGGAGCCCGCAGTCAAATGCGGGAGACTCCCGCGACTCGCGGAAGACTTGGGACGTCTGTTTGGGGATGTCTCTACCAGCTTTGCACATCTAGAGAGTGACATTTTTGCCCATTCTTCTTTGCAAAATAGCTCAAGCTCTGCCAGTTTGGATGGAGAGCGTCTGTGAACAGCAATTTTCAAGTCTTGCCACAGATTCTCAATTTAGAATGGCCCAGTCAAAGTCCAGACCTAAAGCCAACACATAAATATGCTTTGATCTAAACCATTCCCTTGTAGCTTTTGCTGTATGTTTAGGGTCGTTGTCCTGCTGGAAGGTAAACCTCAGCCCCAGTCTCAAGTCTTTTGCAGACTCTAATGCCGCGTACTTACGGTCGGGAGCTTGTTGTCGGAAATTCCAACCGTGTGTAGGCTCCATCGGACATTTTCCATCAGAATTTCCGACAAACAAAATTTGAGATCTGGATCTCAAATTTTCCTACAATAAAATCCGCTCTCGTAAATTCTGACACACAAAATTACACGCATGCTCGGAATCAAGCAGAAGAGCCGCACTGGCTATTGAACTTCAATTTTCTCGGCTCGTCGTATGTCACCACGTTCTTGACGTTCAGAAATTTCCAACAAGATTTGTGTGACCGTGTATATGCAAGACAAGTTTCAGCCAACATTCGTTGGAAAAAAAACATGGATTTTGTTGTCGGAATGTGCGATCGTGTGTACGCGGCATAACAGGTTTTTTTCTAAGATTGCCCTGTATTTGGCTCCATTCATCTTACCATCAACTCTGACCAGCTTGCCTGTCTCTGCTGAAGAAAAGTATCCCTGCAACATGATGCTGTCACCACCATGTTTCATGGTGGGGATAGTGTGTTCAGGGGGATGTGCAGTGTTAGTTTTCCGCCACACATAACGTTTTGTTTTTAGGCCAAAAATAAAATTTTGGTCTCATCTGACCAGAGCACCTTCTTCCACATGTTTGCTGTGTCCCCCACATGGCAAACTGCAAACGGGACTTCCTATGGCTTTCTTTCAACAATGGCTTTCTTCTTGCCACTCTTCCATAAAGGCCAGATTTGTGGAGTCCACGACTAATGCAGTGTACACACGAGCGGACTTTCCGACGGACCGAATCTGGTGGACAATCCGACCGTGTGTGGGCTGCATCGGACTTCCGACGGACCGTTCCGGTCGGAAATCCGACGGACTTTAGATTTGAAACCTGCTTCAAATCTTTACGTCGTAGCTCCGCCGGACTCAGTTCCTAACGGAAAGCCTGTTCGTCTGTATGCTGGTCCAACGGACCAGATACGACGCAAGGGCAGGGTACTACATCTCGTGCTGGCTGCAATAGGAAAAACAAATTTGCATGCTGGGACTGTGACGGCATAAGGGGGCGTGGTCAACAGAACCCGGTGACCACTCCCCCTTATGCCATCACAGTCCCAGCATGCCCGGGACTGTGACGTCATAAGGGGGTGGGGTCACCACCTATATAAGTCATTGCGGAACGCTCACACACCATTTTAGCGGGAGAGAGCGTCGTGTCAACATCAGAAGAAGAGAAGAGGGAAGAAGACGACCCAGAAGTCCGGGCCACCACTAGCAAAAAAGTGGCAGAAGATAGCGGAGGAGCCGGCAGAAGAACTGGACACTGGGAGAAGAGGTCGAACACTGGGAGAAGAGGTCGGAGAGCGGCAGAGGAACCGGACACCGGGAGAAGAGGCCGGAGAGAGCGGAAGAAGACCCCCGGAGCTGTCTAATACATTACTTTAAAAACCTGTGTAGTGTGTTTTTCTATTGACACTTTTTCCCTAGGTGAATGGGTAGAGGTACCATGTACCCCATACTCATTCACATAGGGTGGGGGGCCGGGATCTGGGGGCCCCCTTAATAAAGGGGGCTCCCGGATTCCGATAAGACCCCCACCCACAGACGCCGACAACCAACGGCCAGGGTTGTCGGGAAGAGGCGCTTGTCCTCATCAACATGGGGCCAAGGTGCTTTGGGGTGGGGGGGCCGCAGGGCTCCCCCACCCCAAAGCACCCACCCTCCCATGTTGAGGGCATGCGGCCTGGTATGGTTCAGGAGAGGGGTGGGCCACTCGCTCATCCCCACCCCCTTTCCTGACCGGCCAGGCTGCCTGCTCGGATAGGGGTCTGGTATGGATTTTGGGGGGACCCCACGCCGCTTTTTCGGCGTAGGGGGTTCCCCTGAAAATCTATACCAGACCTAAGGGCCTGGTATGCCCTGCGACAGGGCTAGCATAGTGTCAATCTCGCCGATAAAAGCGACGAGATTGACTTCCTTTTCTAGTCCCGTCGTACCCAGGTCACGTTCAAAATGAACGGACTTGTTCGTGAGTGGGCAAGTCCGTTCATTCGGAAAGTCCGTCGGGAAGACCGGCGGACATAGTCTGCCGGAAAGTCTGGTTGTGTGTAGGCAAGTCTGTTCGTAAAAAAAAGTCCGGCGGAAGTCTGTCAAAAGTCCGTTGGACCAGTCCAGTCGGAAAGTCCGCCCGTGTGTACATGGCATAATAGTTGTCCTGTGGACGGATTCTCCCACCTGAGCTGTGGATCTCTGCAGCTCCTCCAAAGTTACCATGGGCCTCTTGGCTGCTTCTCTGATTAATGCTGTCCTTGCCCAGCCTGTCAGTTTAGGTGGACGGCAATGTCTTGGTAGGGTTTGCAGTTGTGCCATACTCTTTCCATTTTCAGATGATGAATTGAACAGTACTCCATGAAATGTTCAAAGCTTGGGATATTTTTTTATAACTTAACCCTGCTTTAAATTTCTCCACAACTTTATCCCTGACCTGTCTAGTGTGTTCCTTGGGCTTCATGATGCTGTTTGTTCACTAAGGCCGGGTTCACACTGGTACGACAAACTCTCCGACATTGGGAGCTCATGTCACATGATGTGTGAAAATCAATGTTTCCCTATAGGAGCCGTCTTAACTGGTCCGGCACAAGTCGGTCCGACTTTGAAAATGCTCCCTACACTACTTTGGTTCGACATTGATCTGACTTCAGTGATACTCAATGGGCTGAAGTCAAAGTCTTAACTGACCCGAATTTGACATGCGACTTTTGCTCTGAGGATCTTGAAGGGGAACTCCACGTCAAATAAAAAAAAAAAAAACGCCATGGGTTCCCCCCCAAAATCCATACCAGATCCTTAATCGAGCACAGAGCCCGGCTGGTCAGGAAAGGGGATGGGGACGAGCGAGTGCCCTCCTGAACCATACCAGGCCGCATGCCCTCAACATTGGGGGTGGGTGCTTTGGGGCAGGGGGGCCCTGCGCCCCCCACCTCAAAGCACCTTGTCCCCATGTTGATGAGGACAAGGGCCTCTTCCCGACAACCCTGGCCATTGGTTGTCAGGGTCTGCGGGCGGGGGGCTTATCGGAATCTGGAAGCCCCCTTTAACAAGGGGATCCCCAGATCCTGGCCCCCCACCCTATGTGAATGAGTATGGGGTACATTGTACCCCTACCCATTCACCTGAAAAAAATGTCAAAAACAAAACACATCACACGTGTAATTTATTAAGGCAGCTTTGTCATCTCTTCCAATCTCTTCTCCCCTCTCCGGCTCTTCTGCCTCCTCCGCTGATGTCTTCTGCCTCTGCCGGTTCTTCTCCGCTCTCCGCTGATGTCTTCTAGCCCTCTCCGGTTCTTTGCCTTCTGTCCGCTGTCTTCTGCCTCTGCTGGGTCTTCTCCGCTATCTTCTCGCTGTTTTGCTGGGTCGTCTTGCCTGTCTTCTGCCTCTGTTCTTCTTCTGATGTTGATTCGACATTCTCTCCCGCTCTAATGCTGGATGCGTGGTGTGCCACTACTTATATTAGCATGGGGCGGGGTTACCGGAGGCCCACCACTTATGACATCACCACCCCATCATGCCCCAGGTGATGATGTCATAAGGGGCAGGGCCTCAGAATGACATCACCCGGTGACCCGTCCCCTGCCAATATAAGTAATGGCATACCTGCCCCCTGCCCGCAGACCCCGACAACCAACGGCCAGTGTTGTCGGGACGAGGCCCTTGTCCTCATCAACATGGGGACAGGGTGCTTTGGGGGTGGGTGCTTTAGCTGCCCCAAAGCACCCACCCCCCCATGTTGAGGGCATGCGGCCTGGTACGGTTCAGGAGGGGGGGGGGCGCTCGCTCATCCCCACCCCCTTTCCTGACCTGCTGGGCTGTGTGCTCTGATAAGGGTCTGGTATGGATTTTGGGGTGGACCCAAACGACGTTTTTTCGGCGTGGGGGTTCCCCTGAAAATCCATACCAGACCGAAGGGCCTGGTATGCTCTTGGAGGGGGAACCCATGTCTTTTTTTTTTTTTTTTAATTTGGTGTGTAGTTCCCCCTAAAGATTCATACCAGACACAGTGTCTGGTATTGTCGGGGATCAAAGTCGGATCCCTGTTCATTGAAGTCGGACTTCAAGTCGCAGGGCAAAATCGGAATCAAAGTGGTATGACTGTTGTCATACCAGTGTGAACCTGGCCTAAGAGTCTCTAACAAACCTCTGAGGGCTTCAAAGAACAGCTGTATTTATACTGAGATTAAATTACACACAGGTGGACTCTATTCACTAATTGGGTGACTTCTGAAGGCAATTGGTTCCACTAGATTTTAATTAGGGATATCGGAGTAAAGGGGGCTGAATACAAATGCACCCCACACTTTTCACATATTTATTTGTAAAAAATGTTGAAAACCATTTATCATTTTCCTTCCACTGCACAATTATGTGCCACTTTGTGTTGGTCTATCACATAAAATCCCAATAAAATACATTTATGTTTTTGGTTGTAATGTGACAAATTTGGAACATTTCAAAGGGTATGAATACTTTTTCAAGGCACTGTATATATTAGGCAAAGTCGGCACAAAGAAAACTGGGAACAAAAGTGATATTGTCACTTTATTGACCATTTAGATTTAATCTTTTATTCTCTAAAAAAAAAAATAAAAAAATTGGCAGGTTATTATGATCTTATTATTATGAGTACCTTCATAACATTTTGGTTTCTATTTTTTTTCAGTTTTTTTTTTTTAAATTACTGTGATTCATTGATGTATTCTAAACGAGTGCAGAGCTGATTCTGAGGACTAGGGGGAAGATTTTTTTTTTTTATATATATTTTGCACCTACTCTACGCAATACAACTGTTTGTGCTTGTTGTATATTAATGAATCAAATTTTTTTTTTTTTTCCCAGGTATTTGTGTTACAGAACAGTGCCGCAGTTCTGCAACCAATCACAGTTCCTGGATCCTATACTACCTATCCTACCTACCCTCCACAACAACCACCTCCTTACATGGCACAAAATGGGATAGGTGGTGTACCAACAGTATAAGAGAATCTCCTATCTCCTAAAGAGACATGCCCCTTCCCCCTCATATAAGCTTTAAATTTGTTTTAGATGTTGGCCAATTGTAACGATTTCTTCTGTCTTTTCCACATTGTGCTTCACAAAGTGACTCTGTCACTACTATATCAACATACTCTATATTGCCAAAAGTATTGGGACATCTGCCTTTACATGCACATGAACTTTAATGGCGTCTTAGTCCGTAGGGTTCAATATTGAGTTGGCCCACCCTTTGCAGCTATAACATCTTCAACTCTTCTGGGAAGGCTGTCCACAAGGTTTAGGAGTGTGTCTATGGGAATGTTTGACCATTCTTCCAAAAGCACATTTGTGAGGTCAGGCACTGATGATGGATGAGAAGACCTGGTTTGCAGTCTCCGCTCTACTTCCTCCCACAGGTGACCTATCGGATTGGCGGCAGGACTCTGTGCAGGCCAGTTAAGTTCTTCCACCCCAAACTCGCTCATCCATGTCATTATGGACCTTGCTTTGTGCACTGGTGCGCAGTCATGTTGTAACAGGAAGGGGCCATCCCCAAACTGCTCCCACAAAGTTGGGAGCATGAAATTGTCCAAAATGTCCTGGTATGCTGACGCCTTAAGAGTTCACTGGAACTAAGGGGCCATACCCAACCCCTGAAAAACAACCCCGCACCATAATCCCCCCCTCCACCAAGTGATTTGGAGGGGTGGGACAATACTTTTGGCATTATAGTGTGCATGACCGAGTTTGGGGTGGAGGAAGTTGACTGGTCTGCACCAGACCTAAACCCAATAGAACACCTTTGGGATGAATCAGAGCAAGGACTGCGAGCCAGGTCTTCTCGTCCAACATCAGTGTCTGACCTCACAAATGCGCTTCTGTAAGGATGGTAAAACATTCCCATTGCCAAATTCCTAAACCTTGTGGACAGACTTCCAAGAAGAGTTGAAGCTGTTATAGCTGCCAAGGGTGGGCCAACTCAATATTGAACCCTATGGACTAAGACTGGGATACCATTAAAGTTCATGTGTGTGTGTGTGTGTGTAAAAAGACAGGTGTCACAAAACTTTTGGCAATATAGTGTATATAGGGGTTGATTTACTTAAACTGGAGAGCGCAAAATCTGAGGCAGCTATGCATGGTAGCCAGTTCGTTTCTAACTTTAGCTTGTTCAATTAACCACTTCAATACCAGGCACTTTTGTCCCTTCCTGCCCAAGCCAATTTTTAGCTTTCAGCGCTGTGGCAATTTGAATGACAATTGCGAGGTCATGCTACACTGTACCCAAACAAATTTTTTATCATTTTGTTCCCACAAATTGAGCTTTCTTTTGGTGGTATTTGATCACTGCTGACATTTTTTATTTTTTGCGCAACAAATAAAAAAAGACCGAAAATTTGGAAAAAAAAAGGTTTTCTTTGTTTCTGTTATAAAATTTTGCAAATATATATGTTTTCTCCTTCACTGACGGGCACTAATGAGGCTGCACTAATGGGCAATGATAAGGTGGCACTGATAGGTGGCACTGGTATGCAGCACTGATGGGCATTGATAGGCGGCACTGATGGGTACTTATGGGTGGCACTGATGGGTACTTATCGAGGGCACTGATAGGTGGGCACTGATGGACAGTGATAGATGGCACCACTGGGCATCACTGATGAGACATCTAGCAGGCACTGATGTGCATTCCTTGGGCACTTACTGCCAACCCTGGTGCCAAACCTGGTGGTCTAGGAAGGCATCCCTGGTCATCCATCTGTTGTGGGCATCCCTAGTGGTCCTGGTGGTGTCCCTGGTGGTCCAGTGTGGGCATCCGCAGGGGGGGGATAAACAATCAGCACAGACCCCCCCTGTCATGAGAGCCACCGATCTCCTCTGTCAGACGCGAGTGAGGAAAAGCCGATCAATGGCTCTTCCTGTTTATATCGTGATCAGCCGTGATTGGACACGGCTGATCATATGGTAAAGAGCCTCCGTCAGAGGCTCTTTACCGAGATCAGTGTAGCGGTGTATCAGACTGACACACCACACCACCAATCGCCGTGATGCGTGCCCCCACGGGCTCACGGTGGCTGTTATCCTGCTGGACATCAAATGACGCCCAGTCAGGATAACTGAACCACCACCTGGGTGTCATTCTGCTATAAGCTGGGCGGAATTAGTTAAGCTTTGAGAAAAAACCTGGAAGCTGACTGGTTTCTGTGCAGAGCTGCAACAGATTCTCCCGTTTTATTAAATCAGCCCCATAATGTGAATGAAAACATTGTTTTGGAGGACATATTAATTCAGGAGCACGGTGTTTGGAGATTATACTGAATATTAATCAATCACAGCAATATATGAACGTTTAAGTTTTTTATGATTGATTAATTATGCACAATTTGATTATATATTGATCTATTTATGAATTGATTGACAGTATTGTTTCATTGTTTATTGATTGATTCATTTATGGTTTTATTAATTTAATTTATTCACGTTATGGTTTATTTGTCCAGCTAGCGCCCTTTACACAGAGTTTTTCAACCCCATAGTGTCCCAAAGAGAATGACTTCAATACCTTTCAAACTTGCGCAGCCTTAGAGATCATAGGGAACACAGTATGCAGTACTACGGAAGGGAGAGAAATGAAATTACTTACAGAACACACTAAGAAAATAGTAAGGAAACCTGGTTAATTCAAGTATTGAAAACAGAATTCGAGGCGATAATAACCTTTTTCTTATAACAGAAGAAGAAAATGTTGAAAAATCTCTGTTGCCAAATGTTCCTAATCACCAGCCACATCAGTGCCAGTGCTGCCATCAGCAGTGTCCCTAATTGCCACCAAACCAGTGCAGTGTTGCTTCTGCCTGCTGCCTGGACTAATCCTTTGACTGCCAGCTGACCTTGTCTCTGTCTGCCACCTGGACTGACCCATCTGCACATCCCACTGGCTACGTTTCTGTAAAACACCAGTCCAGGCCATCTCCTGCAGACAACTGCACTCCTGGAATCATAGGAACGTTTTTGTTCTTGCTTTCTTCAGCCTCCTCTACTTCCTGGCCAGTATGTGTGGCATTCCTGGTGGCAGCCACGTACTGGTAGGCTAGGCTTGCTTGGCTTTTAGGAATGGAGACTGCTATATGTGATGCTACACTAAGCTATATTCCTTGACCACTCCTACAGAGGCAACTATTACAGTCCAGACAATTACAATTGGTTGAATTTGTGACACAAGATACAATGTCAGGTAAATAATCAATCTAAACAAGACAAACATCTCACATATGTGGTACTCCATACTCGGGAGTAGTAGCAAAATGTGTTTTGGGGTTAAACTCCAATTATGCCCATGCTATATGTGAAAAATATCTTATTAAATTGACAACTTTGTGTACAAATTTTTGTCTTTAAGTCTTTAAAATACTTACTATGCCTCTTAAAAATACCTTTAACCACTTCAGCCCCAAGCTTTTTTTTGACACTTAAGAGTGCATAAGTGTAGTGCTAAAGTGTTTGAGTTGGTTAACAAAACCCAACCATTAACATTGAAGGGTGAATCACAAAATCTCTGTAAATTCAATTATATAAATCTACACACCATAATGGCTAAAGAAATATACAAAAAAATCACACAAAATACCACATGTGATCTGTGCCGAATAAATAAATAGAAGATCTATATATATAAAAAATCTCGTGAAAAATTAAATAAGTCTGTGAAAGGATTTAAAGTCCTCAGTGTACATTAGGGAAATTGAAGATCCTAATCACCGCATTGGCATCCAACATAATGGGTGAAAACTTGAAGACACCAGTGTAGTAAAGCCACCACCAAGGCAGATGTAAGTTTACTGGATGGTTTGAACTCAAAAGAACATACGTTCTATGAGTCAAACAGGCTTGTGTTATGAACCGACAACCAGATTGGAATCTTGGGAATCCTCTGTAATGGGAACCCAGGGCGTCCTGAAACTCATAAGAAATCGGTCACCATACAGGGGTGATTGCACATCAGATGGTGTCAAATGTTGATCAATTGGATAAGGGAAGTGGAAAAAGAGGGCCACATAGCATAATTCCGTATGAACTATTTAAAATTTTATTAAAAGTAAAACACTTACATTTAGAAAGTGATTTCAAGCGCTTGTATAAAATAATGGCGCAGTGGAGTCCTTACCGACGCATTTCATCTCAGACTTCATCTGGGGTGTCCCTCCACTGCAGCCAGACTCACTTATAAAGGAAATGTGACCCCAATAACAAGAATCCAGCTTGCGCTGTGTCACCATCAATTTTAATTCACACTTCCGGTATTACTCAAGATGACGGACCGCCGTGTGTTCCACGACTCAGTATGATAACTGGATGTGCGTTCCAAGAGCTGTTGGGCGAGATGTATGGTAAATAAACATGACGCTCGCACTGAACAACGTACGAGCGTCCAGTCAGATAGACATAGTGACGAACATGTGGGGGTGACACCTCATCGTCACGCATAACCCAATTTGTGAAATGGGCTGAGAGTAGCCAAAAAAATCATAAAGCGCATGTCAGGCTTCGCAGTGCGATCACATGCTAGTAAAGCCACACTGCGTACCAAGCCTCGGCATGGGATATCTCAGTGTATTGGGGATATAACTAGAAGTAAAACAACCCTAATAAAAATAAAAATAAAATTGTTTTTTGTAAAACTGTGTATAAGGAAATACTAAAGATACTTATAGGGACCTGATATAAACCTACCTAATAAAAAAGAAAACCAAAACCAAAAATAATAGTCACAAGTTAAAGATCAGTAACCGGAAATGATCAAAAACAAGTGTTTCTCTGTAACCAGTTAGATACTGGTTTTTTATACATATTTGAAAGGGACATCCTCATTGTTAGTGGATAACTCCAAAAATAGGAAAATTGTGTATACAAACATCTGAGATAGATTCTCTTAAATGGATCCTTACATCAATGACAATAATCGTAAGCACACACAAAAAAATACGTTATTATCATTTATGTTACACACAGCTCAGAGACTTAAGATATTTTAAATGGATATGAATCTAAAAATGAATAGGGATGTTAACATCGGGCACAACTAGGATTCATTAATAATAGCATTAATGTCCCACTCAACGTTCATTCCGAACAGAGAGTGGGACTGCAGCTCATAGATCCAGAAAGTCTCTAGACTAGAGACTCCTCTGGTCATGGCACCTCCCCTCCAAGGTGGAATGTACTTATCTATGGCAATGAATTGTGATTCCTTAGGGTCACTATTATGGAATTCCTTGTAAGGTCTAGGGACACTATGCTTGAATCACTGCCTTTAATTAAAGAAATATGTTCGCCGACACTTGTGGAAAACATCCTAATTGTACGGCCAGCGTATTGCTTGCCGCAGGGGCAGGTGATCAAATATACCATGTATTTTGTGCCACATGTACAGAAGTGTTTAAAGGTATACTTCTTTTTCATGACAGTAGATGTGAATTGAACTGTTTTACGTCTTCCCAATGTATTGTATTGACACACAACACACTTTTTACAGGAAAAATAACAATTAAATCATGAAAAAAAGAGGGACGAACCGGTGGATTGATAACATTAGGTGCTATGCGACCTTGTAGGGATGGTGCTCCCCTAAAAATGACCTTGGCTTGTTCAGGTAATGCAGTGCTGAGAATACTATCCTGTCTAAGAACATCCCAGTGTCTCTTCATAATTGTTTTGATTTATTTATGTTGTGTTGAAAACTAGGTCAACATAGCCCATTTAAAATTCTCATCCGGTACTCGTTTGGGTTTAACCACAAGTAATGACCCCTTATCTATATTAGTGACTCTTTGTAATTCTAAATCGATATTCTTACTGTCAAGAAACCTTTGTTTAAGGACCCCTGCCTGTATTGTAAATGTATCCATGTCCGTACAGTTCCTGCAGAGTCTTAAAAACTGACTACGTGGAACCGAGCTCAACCAGGACCTATGGTGGCAGATATCTATGGGGATAAAACCATTACGGTCCATAGGCTTGAAATAGGTTTGAAATTTAAACTGTTTGTCTACAATCTCTATTTCTAGATCTAAAACATTTCTTTTATTTCTGCTTGCCTCATATAACAAAGAGATACCCCTATCATTTAGATTGAGGTTATCAAAGAATCGTTTTAAAGAGTCTAAGGTGCCACTTCATAGATGGAGGATGTCGTCGATATACCTAGCCCACAGAATTAATGATGGAGTCCCCTGGGCATAGACATCCTCCTCCCATTTGGCCATAAACAGGTTCGCAAGGCTTGGAGCGAACTTGGCTCTCATTGCCACCCCTCGTTGTTGGAGGTAGTAGCGTTGGTTAAACCAGAAATAGTTATGTTTGGTTGCAAATTCCAAAAGTTCTATGAGATACTCGCATTGAAAGGGGGCCAGAGATCGTTCATGATCCAAAATGTTGGACGGCCTCAGCACCCCTTTCATGCGGTATACACGTATATAAAGATGCCACATCTGCTGTGGCCATAATTAAATCTTCTTGTATCTCAATATTTTCCAAAAGTCTGATGGTGGAACCAGTATCCTTAAGATAAGATGGTGTCTGGCTTATACGTGATGTGACTGAATTGATGCCACTCACAATAGGCCGTCCAGGAGGGTGTACTGGGTCCTTGTGACTTTTAAGTAGTTAACAAATGGTGGGAATTCTGGGCGCTGTAGGAATTAAGAATGCTATCTCTTTTTTATTCAAAATGTTGAGGTCATAACCCTTTATAATAAGATCCTGAAGTTGTCTCTTATATATACTGGTTGGGTTATTTGGAAGTTCCCTACATGTATCTGGTTCACTAAGAATTCGGTGCATCTCAATTTCGTACTGACTTTTATATAAAACAACTATGCCACTGTCTTTGTCCGCCAGACGAATAACTAAGTCTTTTCGTTCGCACAAAGACTTGAATCCGGCACTTGACAGTGGCTGGTGGCAAATAAATTTCACGGGAAGTTTCGCAAGGTCTTTAAGAACCAAGTCCCTAAAGATCTTGACAGCTGGAGCCACCAGAATGGGAGGGGTAAAAAGGGATGGATTAGACAATCCTGAGCCTCTTTTTGACACTTGTTGTTTACAAGTTAAAATATTTTTTTTTTTACTAGAAAATTACTTAGAACCCCCAAACATTATATATTTTTTTCCTAACACCCTAGAGAATAAAATGGCGGTTGTTGTAATATTTTCTGTCACACCCTATTTGCGCAGCGGTTTACAAGCTCACTTTAAAAAAAAAAATACACTCTTTTGAATTAAACAAAAAAAGACAACAGTAAAGTTAGCCCAATTATATTGTGAAAGATGATGTTATGCCGAGTAAATTGATACCCAACATGTTACGCTTCAAAATTGCGCCTGCTCAAGGAATGGCGACAAACTTTTACCCTTAAAAATCTCCATAGGCGATTTCTATAAAAATCTAACGATCGCGGCGATACCTCACATGTGTGGTTTGAACACTGTTTTCATATGCGCACGCGAACTCGTCGGGTTGTGGCACTTTAAAATTTTATTTTATTTTTTCTTATTTATTTTACTTTTTATCTTGACACTGTATTTAAAAAGAAAAAAATAAGCAACCCTTGTAAAAGGAAAAAAGCATGACAGGACCTCTTAAATATGAGATCTGGGGTCAAAAAGACCCCAGATCTCATATTTACACTAAAATGCAATAATAAGATAAAAGTAACTTGAAAAAAAAAAAAATTCTCCTTTTAAGAGCTATGGGCGGAAGTGACATTTGACATCACTTTCACACCTCCCGTGCTATGGAGCCGAGCGGGGGACCATCTTCCCCTCAGTCGGCAGCCAGGCATCGTGGTGAATCCGCCATGGAGACCACTTTTATCTTAAAGAGAAATGCACAGCGTTCCTGAAAATACCGGGTATTAAGCGTCAAAGTACCGACATACGGGAACATCGTTTTGCGCGAAGTGGTTAAACTATTGTCATTTTGTGGGTGTTTCTAATGTCCAGGTACTCCAGGGCCTTCACAAACTAGACGCGCAGAACGGAAAAATGTATTTTGTTTCAGATAAATTCGTTATGTTACTAATTTTGTTCCGTTGATTCATTTGCAAATTAATTAAATTTAATTTATAAATTTCCCTCACAATTCTAATTCGGATCGATCCAAAAATGATTTACCGATTAGAACTCTGTGTGAAGAATAAGTGGTTGTTAAGGAGCAGGCTGGGAAGCCGGATGCCGTGTCCTTAACAACGGATGACTCATCAGCTGTCAGCGGGCATTCCCGCTGAGAGCTGAAATGTACAGAAAAGGATGTCAGCAATAGAAAATTCAGAAAAAAAACTGTGTGTGGTCCACCCCCAAAGGACAAGGGTCTCTTCCCCAAAACCCTGAGTGGTGGTTGTGGGGGTCTGCGGGCACAACGCAAGTTTTTGAAAATTCCTTTATTAAAAAAAGAAAAAAAAATCTCCAATTGTAGATACATCATTAGTCACGATGCACGCCGCACCGCTGGACCCGAAAAAAGAAAAAAAAAAACAGTATCGTCGAACACTCCCGGCGACTGCCTGCTCTGTCATCTGACATCTCCTAAATAGCTATGGAGTGGAGTCACTCGATGACGTCAGCGGGTGACCCCCACCCCCTTGTGACATCATCGACCCAACATTCCCCCCCGTATGTGACATCACAAGGGGGCGGGGTCACCTGCTGATGTCATTGGGTGACTCCACAAGGAACAGGCAGTTGGCGGGAGCATTTGACGAGGCTGGAGGTCTTTTTTTGGGTCAGGTGGTGCGGCGGCATTGTGATTCACGATGGATCTACACGGGGGGACATTTTTTTTAAAATAAAGGAATTGTCAAAAACTTGTGTCGTGTCTTTATTCACTTTTTTGGTGAATGCGTACAGGTACTATGTTCCCCCATACTCATTTACATGGGGGGGCAGGATCTGGGGTCCCCTTGTTAAAGGTGGGCTTCTAGATTCCGATAAGCCCCCCCGCCCACAGACCCCCACAACCACCACCCAGGGTTGGGGGGAAGAGGCCCGTGTCCCATCCACATGGGGACAAGGTACTTTAAACAAGCACCCCCCATGTTGAGGGCATGTAGCCTGGTATGGTTCAGGAGGATTGGCACTCGCTCATCCCCCCCCCTTTCCTGGCCTGCTAGGCTGCGTGCTCGGATAAGGGCCTGGTATGGATTTCAGGGGGCACCCCACCATTTTTTTCTACATTTTGGTGTGGGGTTCCCCTTAAAATCCATACCAGATTTAAAGGGCCTGGTATGGATAGGGGGGACCCCACGCTGTATTTTTTTTAGAATTTTTTTTGCCGGCATTTTGTTTACATTTCAGCTCTCAGCAGGGAACCCCCTACGCCCTGCGGCCCCCCCACCCCAAAGCACCTTGTCCCCATGTTGATGAGGACAAGGGCCTCTTCCCGACAACCCTGGTCATCCCGTGACTGTGAACGTTTTGTTTTTTGTGACTTTGACTCAGGCATTTAAAATCTTGTCTAGCAAGAGTTCCATATTGAGCAAAGGTTTAACCTTTGCTCCCACATCCCAACCCAATCCCTTCACTCTTTTTAAGGATCTCAATAATTTTATCAGAGATCTCACGGTCAAGAGATTTTATCATATAAAATCAATTAAGGAGCAGACCACCTCTGACACCTCTCCATCTGAAGTTTTACCAGAACCCATAGCTTTTAGTGATATAGAATTACCAATCTTAGGACACCTTGAGGAGCTTAAGAAGAAGGGTTGGGACTTTAAATGAGGCATACGGCTACAAAAAGGTATAATAAATTACAGTATATTTATTATCATATAATACATGAAGGAAATAACATAAAAGTATTGTCAATGTAAAAAACATAGTAATTGCATGCAGTGTATATATACCAACCTGATGAACAGTATAAAAAATATTGTATATGGAAGACTAATCCTCCCTAACTGGCATGGACAACAATTGTGAAAAAGAAGATTGGAATAAAAACACCTCCCCTAAAGGGAGGATGGTGTGGGTAAACTGATGATGAGTGTAGATGCGGACAATTGGTATGAGAACATAGACTGGCTCACCCAGCATTGTCCTACCTCTCCACCAGTTCAAAACACCCAGTTAAAGCTTAAGTCTAAGTCTCCCACCCAGAAGAAAGGTCCTTATGTGCAAACCTTTTACCAAGTGGTATACGCTGACCTGCTAAGCATGTGTCATGCCAATCCAATCCAAAACTCATGGACATTCTCAACCTCTCTGAGCGTAAAGCACTTGAAACACTCACTGACAACATTAATATCATCATAAAATCTGCAGACAAGGGAGGAGGAATAGTCACACAAAATAGGGATGAGTATGTGTCAGAAGCCAGTAGGTTGCTGTCTGACTCTCATACATATAAGAAACTCTCCCACGACCCCCTTCTGGCTTTTTCTGTTGAAGCCTTCTCACTTGCCAATTCAGCATTAGAAAATAAAATTATTACCAAAGCAAAAGCCGCTTTTATTAAGAAAACATTTTATAAAACCTAGTATTTTTATAATTTGCGCAAAATACACAAAGACCTTACCAACCCACCTGGCCATCCCATCATGCCAGCTATGGAGAGTGTAACAAGTGGTCTCTCCATATGCATAGACCAGTTTCTCCAACCACTCGCGCAACAGCTACCCTCATACATTCGACATGGTTTATATCTGTTTTATACGCTGTCATTTTACACTTGGGAGCCCACCTACACATGGGTCTCACTTGATGTATCATCTCTTTATACGTCCATCCCCATGAGCTAGGCCTTTGGGTTGTCAACTTTTTTTGGCCCTAGACCCCCTTATGAATACTAGACAGGCAGAATTCATCCTTGGGGCAACTGAATTTTGCTTCAAACATAATTATTTAGAATTTGATGGTACCTTTTATCTCCAAAAGAATGGCACAATCTAACAATGGGTCTGTGGGAAGATCTCTATACCATCAATAATAACCCCTTTGCTGCTCACATATTGTTTTATGGTCGTTTTATAGACGACATCGTGATTATCTGGGATGGTACAGCTGATACAGTTGTTGCTTCTGCCAATTATTGCAACAACAATTCATTGGGACTTTCCTTTACCTATGTGCAAGGAAAAACTTGGCCCATGACAACTCCAATATGTTTGCCCAAAATGACACTAAGCCCACAGCTGGTAATTTGTATATCCATTTCAAAAGCTGTCACCACCCCAGATGGATCCAAAACATCCCGGGGAGTCAATATTGCCGCCTTCAAAACAACTTCACTCATGAGGAAGATTATATCACACAGGGGAACCTCCTTACTGATAAATTTATTGAAAAGGGATATTCTGCACCTCTTGTTCAGGAGCCCTTTCAATATTATCCAAAAAAAAAAACCCTCCTAAGTAAAGAGGACCTCAGTATCCAATCCCATACAACCGATTTGTTTCACCACGCAATATCACAATAAATATAAAAAAAGGGAAAACATTTTGCGTAAACATTGGCCTATACTTCTGGAGGACCCCTTTTTATCATCCTCCATCTCCATGTATCCGCAGATATCATACCATAGGGCTAGAAATATCAAAAGCAAACTTGCTCCTAGTAAACTTAAAATATCCCAGGATCCTTGCATTCAGAATATCTCACTCTCATCCCTCTCACTGGTATGTATCAGTGTAAAAAAGCACTATGCCTCAAATTTGTTCAACTTGGTCAAAAATCCTTTTCAGTGAAAGGTAAAACTTACCCGATCAATACATTTTACAACTGCTCAACAGAGTATGTTGTATATTGTCTGACACGTCCATTATTTTACGTAGGGAGGACTATCAGGCCTCTACATAAGTGCTTTGGTTAACATAGGCGTTTCAATGAGGGTGGTTCGGACCAGCATAGCGCCCTCAAACACTATTGGGACTGAAGGTTTGGGTCATTGAGGCTATTCCTGCCTCATATCCCACTGCTGAACGTTTTAAAGGCCTGTGTCAAAAGGAAACATTCTGGATATACTCTCTTAACACCCTCACTCCTGGTGGGTTGAATGAGGAAATTGAGGCTCACACATATAACACATGTTATAGCCATATTTTAAGAGAAGGGCCTTATTACAGTTAATTCTCTATGTCATTTAAGGTAGATGCTTACACATGTTTAGTCATATTGTCCTGTACACACAGTCAGACATTCTGACAACAAAATCCATGGATTTTTTCCAACGGATGTTGGCTCAAACTTGTCTTGCATACAAACGGTCACACAAAGTTGTCGGAAAATCCGATCGTTCTGAACGCGGTGATGTAAACACGGACGTCGGGACTATAAATGGGGCAGTAGCCAATAGCTTTCGTTTCTTAATTTATTCTGAGCATGCGTGGCACTTTGTGTGTCGGATTTGTGTACACACGATTGGAATTTCCGACAACGGATTTTGTTGTCGGAAAATTTTATAGCAAGCTCTCAAAACTTTGTGTGTCGGAAATTCCGATGGAAAATGTGTGATAGAGCCCACACACGGTCAGAATTATATATATATTATTACATTATAGTCATTTGTAATAATCATTAGTATGATCTCTTTTTTATAATCATGTTAAAGAAAAAAAAAAGAAACATATATATATATATATATATATATATATATATATATATATGTTTCTTTTTCTTATTACCTGTTGTTATTGTAATTATGATGTTTCCTTTGGTATTGCTGATCCTTGTAGTCCTCTGATCGGCATCATTATCCACAGACTACTTAATGACGAGCATGTCATTACCAGTTTAGGCCTATAGAAGGAGCCGAATGCTCCTAGCACGTAGCCACGCCTTTTCCTTCCACTTGTCAGCAATCTCCTGTCTCCACTGGTGACGTCATAGCCGCTGGACGATCCAAGCAGCCAGAGTGCGACTTCCTAACCCCTTGAGGCTCCAGATATTGCTTCCCTGTTCCCCACACTGAGCGGTTGGATATCATCCATTACACTGATGACATAGACTATGGCGGCCGCCTGTATTACAGCCCGGAGATCTATTTACAGATGAGCCCATATTTATAATTTATTTTGTAAGTGTTCTTACTCCTGCCTATGTATTAAACCTTTGGGATACTACAGTTAGTTGGGGCGTCCTTCTCTCTCTTTTGCTTTCTTTATTTCTTTGCTTTCCGATAAAGCCCTGGCTTGGGGAAACCCTCTATGGGAGCCTCATGTCCATCAGAATACAAGAACTGTTGCCGATTATGCCATTGAATTCTGTACTCTGGCAGCAGAGGTTGCTTGGGACAATGAGGCCCTCGTAGCTTCTTTTTCTCATGGTCTCTCAGATAACATTAAAGATGAAAAAGCAGCAGTTAATCACGTTTGACTCCAGACTCCGAGAGAGACCTTTCTTTAAGGAACGCTTGCAGAAGCCTCCTGTATGTTTGGCTCCGTGCTTTGCAGCCCCACCTTTTCCTCTCTCACCTCCCATGCCTCCTGGTACCGAGTCCGCCGGTGAAGTAGAACCCATGCAGTTGGGCTTCACACGTCTCTCTACAGAGGAGAGGCCTTTAGGAGGAGGGAGAGTTTGCACCTTTATTGTGGCCAGGCAGATCACTTTTTGAAGTCTTGTCCTACCCGTCTGGGAAACGTGGCGTTGTTACGTCCCCAGTTGTCCTAAAGGATAAGCTTCTAGTTTCAGTTACCCTTTATTGGTCAGAGTTGTCCATTGATGCACAGACTCTAATCGACTCTGGGGCTGCAGGCCTGATCATAGCTAGTGCCTTTGTGTCTAAGCACTCGATTCCGCTGCAGCTACATGATACTCCACTTGCCATTGAGGCTTTTGATGGGTGACCTTTACAGCCTTCCCATGTGACTCATGAGACTTCTCCATTGACCATGGCCATAAGGGCTTTTCACAATGAGATAATCCAATTTCAAGTCATTTCCTCACCTCATTACCCGGTGGTCATTGGTTATCCCTGGTTACAGAAACACAATCCCTCTTTTGATTGGTATTATGCTGAGGTTCTTTCCTGGTCACCACAATGCAGCAAAACATGTTTTCAGAAAGTGGTTAAGATCCTGTGCACATCTTCACTCTCCTCTTTGCCAGAGGAGAACCCTGAATTTAATGATGTCTTTCACAAAGGTCAAGCCAGTATTTTGTCTCCACATCAGTCGTATGATTGCACAATTGACCTTCAACCTGGTGTCATGCCTCCTCATAGCTGGGTCTACCTTTGGTCGGTCTCAGAGGATAAAGCCATGGAGGACTATGTTGCTGATTCACTTTCTCGAGGGTTCATCCACAAATCCTCGTCTACTGCCAGTGCTGGCTTCTCCTTTGTGAACTGAGACTTTGTATCGATTATAGAGGTCTAAATCACATCACGATTAAGAATGCTTATCTGATTTCACTGATTACGGAATTATTTGACCACCTAAAGGGAGCAACGGTTTTCACTAAGCTCGATTTGAGAGGGGCATATAATCTTGTGAGAATCAAGGAAGGGACAAATGGAAAACAAACACAGAGGCACACCCCCAGCTCTGCAGCTCTCATTAACCCTCTTATGACTCATCCTCCCTCCCATCCTGGCAAACTCTTACGAGAGTTAGAGCTGTGCATGATGTCATAAGCCTAGGCTTTTTTCCAGACAAGAAACAGGAAGTGGGCTGTATATGGACCCTGAGAAACTATCTGCAGTTCTAAAGTGGCCTTGATCCATAGGTCTACGTCCGCTACAACGTTTTCTTGGCTTTGCAATTATTATTGAAAAATGTATTCATAATTTCTCTTCTCTGGTCAAACCCCTGACTGATATGACCAGGAAGGACGGCAACCCACAGAATTAGTCTTCGGATTCCATTAAAGACCTTGAGTCTCTCAAGGCTGCCTTTGTTTCAGCTCCTGTGCTGGCATATCCTGACCCTACCTTACCCTTCATTCTTGAGGTTGATGCGTCTGAGGCTGTAGTAGGCGCCCTCCTGTCTCAACGTCCTACCTCTGAGAGTGCTATGTGGCTACTTTTCCAAGAAATGGTCTCCTGCGGAATGAATTTACGAGATTGGAGACAGAGAATTGCTAGCTATCATTTTAGCTCTCAAAGAATGGAGGCATCTCCTCGAGGGTACCACTGTGCTGGTTCTCATTTTGACGGACCATAATAATCACACATTCTTCTCTGAGGCAAAATGCTTATCTCCCAGAAGGGCTTTTTGGGCTCTTTTCTGTTGAGCTTCAATTTCATAGTCTCATTCTTACCCGATACTAAGAATGTAAGGACTGATGCATTGTCACAACAGTTTTCCTCCTCCTTCAAGATGGAGTTGGTTCCTACTCCTGTGATACCTCTTGATTGCATTCTAGCCACGATTCACACTAGTCTCACTTCACCTTTGGGTGACAGAATTCTTGCTGCTCAGATCTATTCTCCTCCTAAGAAACCTTGTGACTGCTTCTTTGTCCTTGAGAATCTCCACACTACTTTGCTTCAGACATATCCATTCTCCCAAGGCAGCTGGTCACCCAGGGAAGAATCAACTGATCTATTTCTCAACAATTCTGGTGGCCTAGTCTCTGCGCTGATATAACTGCCTTCGTAGCCTCATGTTCCCTGTGTGCTCAGAGTAAAACACCACAACACCTTCCAGTGGGCCTCCTTCAACCTATACCCAATGAAGAGAGAGGCCTTGGACCCACTTGTCTATGGATTTTATTGTGGAGTTACCCAACTCCCAGAGCAACACAGTTATTCTTATGATGGTTGACCAGTTCTCGAAGACGTCTCATTGTATTCCACTTAAGAAGTTGCCCACATCCACTGGCATTCCTATTTGCTCAGGAGATCTTTCGGTAACATGGGCTACCCAGGGTTATCATCTCAGACAGAGGTAGCCAGTTTGTGTCCAGGTTTTGGCGAGCCTTTTGTACACAGTTGGGAATTCAGCTTTTTTTTCTCCTCAGCTTATCACCCGCAAGCAAGAACAAGCCAACCAAACCTTGGAGCAGTTCCTATGTTGCTATATGCCACTTCACGATTGTCTCCGTTTATGGCGAAATATGGTTTCCAGCCATTCATGTTGCCTGACACATTTGTTCCTCAAAGAATTCCTGCGTTAGAGGAGCATCTCCGTGATCTCCGTTCCACTTGGGTGCAGGTCCAAGAGTGCTTGCGACGTGCCAGTGACAGGTACAGGCTCCATACTTACTGCCGACGCCTACCTGCGCCTTCTTACCAAGTTGGGGACAGAGTCTGGCTGTCATCTTGTAACCTCCGACTCCGTGTTCCCTCAATGAAACTGGCACCCTGGTATACTGGGCCTTTCCATATTCTCCATAGGCTCAACCCAGTGGCCTACCCTTTAGGCCTTCCTTCCACGTGCGTATTTCAAATGTATTCCATGTTTCCTTATTAAAACCTTTGGTGTTCAACCACTTCACCACTTTGGCACCATGTCCTCGCCCGATTCAGGTTGAGAACCATGATGTCAGTGATACCATATGCAGGCACATGCAGGGGTGATCAGATCAGTTGGTTGCACTTAAAGGAATCAGGACCAGATGATCAAGTGAAAAAATATATATATGTATTAAGATTTTGTCACTCTTCCTGAACCAACACCAGTAAACCATAAACAAGCAAGTGAAAGATAAACGTAACACAGCAAACCCCCATATGAACACCTAACTATCTATATACAAGTGGGGGAAACACATATAAGCAAAACTGGATAAGGACACCAGATAAGGGGAACAGGGAGCCAGGTACTGGGAGAAGAAAGTGAGTAGTGGAAGCAGGAAGCAGGTTCCAGGGGACAGGTCTCCGGATCAGGATTCAGGATCAAGGGCAGGGACACAACTTGCAGGGAAAATACTAAAGCACTGGACCTAGGTGCAAGGCGGGCTTATATAATCCCAGCAGTCCCATCAGGTGCAGCCTAACGACCTGTATGGTTCATCTGCTTGGAGACACCCTGCTGGTGGCCACCAGAACTACACCCTTTGGTTTTCAAAACAACAGTGCCACCAGCAGGTGACCCAAGCAAGGACACAGATCCTGACACATGAGGAGTATAAGATACAATCTATCATTGACTCCGGTAGGTTCAGTGGGTGCATACAGTGCCTGATTCATTGGAAAGAGTACGGTCCAGAGGAACGCTCTTGGGTCTCATCCTTGGATGTACATGCTCCTGTCCCTCTCTGTGCTTTCCATAGACGTTTTCTCCTCAAACCTGGTACCCCTCTGAGGGGGAGGAGTCGTTGAAGAGGGGGTACTGTCAGGGCTGGGCTCTTAGCAGCTCCCTTCTCTGTGCTCAAGCTGCTCAGCTGTCAGATAGTTATCAACACTCATCTTTCCACAGTGGCTCACCTGGTGATCGTTTCCTGCTCGTCAGTCCCACCTACAGCCAGCCCTTACTGGCTATTTAAACTGCCTTGTTCATTCCTTTTGTGCTTTCGCCTGATCAACATATCTGGATAGTCTCTGCTGTCTACCTGTGAAAGACTTTGCCCGGCTGAAATCCCTTCTGGTTCCTGATTCTATTCTCCTGCCTCCAACTACGCTGATCTATGGTTTCCTGACTACTGGATTGTCTGACTTCCTGCTTTGGCTTCCGATCTCTGGCTTATATTTTGACTACGTTTACTGATCTGTACCATTTTTACTATTACATTAAAAGATGTGATTTTTACAGCATTTTCTGTCTCAGTCTGATTCATGGTTCCTGATAGGATTATTGTGTGGGGTTGTTTTTCAGGGGTTGGGCTTGACCCCTTAGTTCCAGTGAAGGGAACTCCTAAGGCGTCAGCATACCAAGGCATTTTGGACAATTTCATGCTCCCAACTTTGTTTCTGTTTCCGACCTTGGCTTGTTCTTGACTATCCTTGTCTGCTTCATATCCTGACTTTGGCGTGTTCTTTGACTATCACTGTCTGCTTGCTGCCCTGACATTTTGGCTTATCTCCTGACTATACCTTGTTGTCCCGGTCTGCTGCCTCCCCTCTATCCTCCAGTAGCCTTCTGTGAGTATGAGCTGGGAGACCCTGGGGGCCGTCAACTGAGCCAGTTGCAGCGAAGTCCATCCTCACCATCAGGGACCCTGGTGAACACCTGCTGGCTCTTAGATTCCGCACCCTGGGGAAGCTCATGCTCTAGCTCCCAGTGTGATCTGTGTTGGTGCTCCAGGGGACCTGCTTTCCTGAACCACCCAGAGTTTCATCCACAGCAGTCAGCCATAGGGGTCCACTACCTTAGTGGTGCACTCCTGACCCCAACGGTGTGCGTCTGTCAGGGAAAAAATCCAAAATCCATACCAGACACTTATCCAAGCACACAGCCTGGCAGGTCAGGAAATGGGGTGGGGATGAGTGATCGCCCCCCCTCCTGAACTGTACCAGGCAGCATGCTGGTTGGATGCTTTGGGGGCACAGGGGGCCCTGCGCTCCCCCCACCCCAAAGCACCTTGTCCCCATGTTGATAAGAACAAGGACCTCTTCCCGACAACCCTAGCCGTTGGTTGTCGGGGTCTGCGGGCGGGGAGCTTATCGGAATCTGGAAGCCCCCTTTAACAAGGGGGGGCCCACCCTATATGAATGAGTATGGGGTACATTGTACCCCTACCCATTCACTTAAAAAAAGTCAAAAATAAAATGCATTACACGTTTTTTAAGTAATTTATTAAGGCAGTTCCGTCATCTCTTCCAATCTCTTCTCCCCTTTCCGACTCTTCTGCCTCCTTCACTGATGTCTTCTGCCTCTGCCAGTTCTTTTCCCCTCTCCGGGTCTTCTCCGCTCTCCGCTGATGTCTTCTAGTGGGGTTATTGAAAGTTCATTTCCCTAAAAGTCATAAATCTGCAATTCTTGAACTTAGTTAAATCTTATCAAGAGGAGGAGAGTTTGATAACACAGCAGGGTGCCAGACTGTCTCTACACAGGTGTTTGTTAACTGGAAAAAAACAGTTATAAATCACTTTAATGAACATATAGGAATTTTGGGAATAATTAGGTTTATCTGGTTGTAGAACAGGTGTCAGGTTTATGGTTAGTTACATTGGCATAGATCTTAGTGACCAATCATATGTAAGAGAAATGGTTAAGATAAGACTTGTAAAAGGGTATATAAATGCAAGCTCTATAATTGTTAGACAGACAAGTCAGATAGGAGCTCATAAGGCTGAACTCTGTGTATGCTGCCCTATTGCAAGGGTCATAGAGGTCAGAACCAATGGGCAAGTATCTGTCCGTAACTTGTCTCCTCGTACGAGTCAGAGAAGACTTCTTAACTTGTTCCAGAATGTGGTTTCAGGTAAATTTCCCTCACGAACTTGGTCGAGCTGGAACCCAGAACTCTGTGAGGGGACCAGACCACCGGCCGATTGACTAGTCCCTATCAGGTAACGGGTTCCCAAGAATTGGCAGGTTCAAGGTGAGAACAGTTCACAATTGTTTCAATTTTGTTAGAGGATAAGAATACCTATATTTAATATGCTTGCATTCTAAGAAACTGTATAAATTAGACCTGTATCTTGTAATACTTTGAACATAAACCTGTATGTTATCAGCTGTTAATAAACCTGCATTGCTGAAGTTCTGCCTGGTTCGATACTTTACTATTCTACTTCAAGATACTGGCTTGGGATTCCTCCTGTTTCTCATCCTGCCTACTCAGGGTTGCCCCAAAAGAGAAACTTCCTGTTGCCACCAACTCAATATCGTCTGCTCTTCCCGCTGCATATAACGATTTCCGGCATGTGTCCTGCAATAGTCGGGCTGAGGCACTCTCTAGGTCATTTGACACTCTGGATGAGGAGCCCACCTGCGAACCTGAGCCGATCATTCACTCCAGTTTGCATAACCATTTACCTTTGCCTGCCCCTAAACTGCCTTGGACACACAGCTAGGCTAACTTGTCCGCAAATTCCACAGTCGCTACGCTGTGCAATGCAAGTCAGGTAGTCACTACGGCTGGCGATGCGATTCAGTCAGTCTCTACACCTGGCGATGCAATATTATTTATATTATGCATTATATATCATATTTATTAATTTATCAAATGTATTAATGTTTCATGGACTACCCTTTGGGGATTGTGAAACTCAATCAATTTATAGTTAGGTATTTTATATATCATCTACAACAACATGCCTCATGTAAAGTCCCAAATCCATTTTCTCTTTTTTCCGTATTTACTAATTAGGTGACTTCTGAAGGCAATTGGCTCTTCTAGATTTTAGTTACATAGTAAGGGTGAATAAAGACACCAGTCCATCCTGAGTGAGTGTGGGTGCATGTCTACAATTGTCCCTATTCCTGTACATTGTGTTGCATTAAGATGTGCAACTATTATATTATTATTTAGGGCCAATTTTTGGACAGAAGCCAATTAACCTACCAGCATGTCTTTGGAGTGTTGGAGGAAACCAGAGTACCCAGAGGAGACCCACACAGGCACAGAGAGAACATGCAAACTCCAGGCAGGTAGTGTCGTGGTTGGGATTCGAACCAGCGACAGAGAGTGCTACCCACTACACCACTGTGCCGCCCAAGGGGCATCAGAGTAAAGGGGCTGAATACAAATGCACGCAACACTTTTCAGATATTTATTTGTAAAAAAAATATGAAAACCATTTATCATTTTCCTTCCACTTCACCAATATGTGCCACTTTGTGTTAGTCTATCACATAAAATACATTTACGTTTTTGGTTGTAATATGAAAAAATTTGGACAATTTTAAGGGGTATGAATACTTTTTCAAGGCACTGTATATATAGTGATTTGGTGATAGATGTGAATGGTGCTAATTGTGTTATTTCTACAATAGAGACATTTAGAAGGTGATATAGGTGGTATAAATTTAGAATGAGTAAGATTGAAAATGGTGAGAGTGAGGGATTTCTTTTCCCCATCAATCTGAAGGCAAAAACATTCTATATAAAATCCACTAAATGGCGCTATTGAGAAGTATCTATAAATAGAAGCTGTAGACAAGCAGAGTCACCATTTGTCATGTGTTGGTTACAGCACTTTTCATTTTAAGCACTTATTTTATTTTATACACCCCCGATAAAGCTCTTTTTATTGAGTGAAACATGTAGGGTATTTTTCTTAGTGAGTTTGGGTGCACTATCATGTTTAGATATGGTATTTTGGTTGGTGGGGAGGGGTTTTATTTCTAAGTTGTTTTCATATCTCCTTATCACTGGACAGGAGTCAGTGTTTTATTGCAATCAGGACGCCTTTTAAGTCCAGGAAGGATGGAAGCAATAGATTGGATTTAGAAGCATAGAGTAAGGTGATTTCTATCAGTTGATTAGAACCCCTATGTTTCCTTTTTGTAATTCCTTTAGTAGTTTACTGCAGTATAGGCAGAGCCACGATTCGGAGATAGAGTTCAATGACAAATTGAGGTAGAGAGGTATCTCTTAGTTTACCCCTTCCTATAAGTAAAAACACACATCAAACAAATCTACTTTAATAAAGTCCTAAACAATCTTAGGCGTTGTCCCTACATTTCCTGGTGTGTGGGCAGACTCACCCTGTGAGAGTTGATTTGTTACTACCAATAGGAGGGACTTTTTGTTATAAGAGGCAATTGTTGTTATTTATTCCTAGTCCCCCAACAGACATCCATCTCTTGAGCTCCTGGATGTGGGTGAGCCCTTGGCACTCTTATGTACAATGCAGGACCACAGTGCCTTTTATTTCATTTGCCCCTAGGTAGGTTATCTAAGCAGACCCCATTTTGGTCTTCTTGAATAAATTATTTATTGAATTTATCATGGTGTCATTTAGAATCAAATCCATTTTTTTTTTGTTGATCTTTGTTCCTGTTATTCTTTTTTTAACCCATTGAAAGAAAAAAATGATTAGTTTGCTCTGTTTTTTTGTTGAAAGGTACCATAACACATTTTCTTGTATTTATTAAATTTTCAAGCATTTCTATTAGGTAAAGTTTCTCAGGTTATTCTGGTTAGGTTCTACTAGAAGGTTGAAAGTATCATACTGCATGTACGGATCCATAAATGTTAAACTTTGGGATAGTTCTGCCCTTTTTCATCCTCTTAGGTATTCTGGAGAGGCGTGTAAAGAAAATTTGGCTACTCATTCTGGGGATATATACCATCTCATTTGTCTGTTATAGAAATATTCTACAGCCAGTACATTTATTGACTTTTGGAAGCATTTACAAATTTCGCTCCAGTCAGTCAGTGTTTCACCTGGATCTTTTTCCCATTCATGCATAAAGGCAATGTAGTTTAATTTTTAACCTTAACCAGTTTTGCTGCTACTACTCATAAATAATAATAATATTGATCATAATATAAAAATATTGTTCAATATACAATTCCAACTCCTAATTATACCACCTCTGTTACTTTTACAACAGTGATAGTTGTGTCGATGATAAAGACGTTAATATAATAGTTATTAATATGTTCTCTGTAATCAAATGTTCCTTCTCCTTATCTTTTGGATTTATAGCTTTTATTATTAGTTTTAGATCCTTTGTTTTTCTGCCACACGTCATTATTGTGTACTGTAAAACTACTTAATTGTGTAACTAGGGAAGGTTGTAAAATTGTGCAGAGTCCAATACTTTTGTTAAGGCACTGTAGCAAGTGCCTCATTCATCAAGTGAACATTGCACAGGTATGATGCTATATATGTATAGAAGGACAAAGTGTTATAAGTCATTTTACCAAATATGTTAAAGGGATTTGTAACTTCCTTGAAAATCTGATTTTTTTTCTTTGAACTACATTTAATTTTTAAAATTTGTATGTAAAGAGTATTTGCTATCCTGCGATTCTCAGTTGTGCTCCTGAGCCACCCAAAACCTTTATTTTAAGCCGTAGCTTAATGCTAAGAATTGGAATTTTTTTTGTTTTTATCATTAGTTAGTTACACAACAGCATGTGATCAGGATTTCACACAAATTGGAGCATCATGTGAATTGGTAATATGTTTTTGTGTACATTTCATCTTAAGGACACCATTGTTCTTTCAGTCATCCATGTAGCTTAACCATTTCTTTTCTCAGACTGCTTATGGACTTTGCAAATATTTTACAAGACAACTATAATGGTTGTGGGTCAATGTTTTTTTTTTTAGTGCAATCAGTAAAGCTCATGATCCCTGCTGATTGAAGAGCTGTAACTTTGACTCATAATGGGGAGCATTGGACTTTTGCAGAGAGACCACTTCTTCTGCAACAGTCCTCTACACCATACTGGTAGGGTTTTCTACTAATGCTGTGGATGCTTTATAAAGAAAACTAATTGTATGACTTTGCACAATTTTTGGTGTTTGGTGCACTTGGAATGTATTTGGCTGATTGAAACCCAAAGTTCAGTTGGTCTTTAGATATGAAATTTTGATTTGCAATAGTTCAAATGCACGTGACCAAAAAAATAGATTTGTGTTTTTTTTAGTACTGCACATAATACAGTTGTAACCAAGTAAAACATAATTTGTAAAAATCTTACACAGTCTCTACAAAGAATATATCTTATCAGTGTGTTGTAGTATTTTAAAAACAAACCTATTTTCTATGTAATATATAACTGTACATATACATGGGACACTCATGTTTGCTAATTAGATACACATCAGAACAAAAACACTAAACGCTACTATAATATGTTAACCGCTTGCCACCCGCCATATAGCAATAAAGTGGTTCTGTTTTCCTGACTGGATGTCATATGACGTGATCAGGATAACTAGCTGGTGCGTGCCCGCGGGGACGCACAGGGCAGTCTGACACACCGCAACTCCGATCATGGTATGGAGGCTTCTTACCACGTGATCAGCTGTGACCAATCACAGCTGATCACTGCATGAACCAGAAAGTGCCGGTAAATGGCTTTTTTCGGTTCACGCTGACAGGGAGAGCCAATCGGCGGCTCTCCCTGTCAGAGGGGGGCCTTCGCTGATAATCAGCACATTGATTATCAGTCCAGCCCCCATCATTGGTGTCCATCAGCTGCCAGCATATGCCCCATAAATAACGCCTGTCAGTGTCCATCAGCGCTCCATCAGTAATGCCTGTCAGTGCCCCTCAGATGCCACTTAGTAATGCCTGTTAGTAGCTCCTCATCAGTGCTGCCTATCCAGTGCCATCTATTAGTGCCCACTAGTGCTGCCTATCAATGCCACCTATTAGTGCCCATCAGTTTTTGTTTTTTTCAAAAATGTTTGTTTAGCAAAAAATAAAAACCCCAGTGGTGATCAATTACCACCAAAAGAAAGATCTATTTATGGGAAGAAGATTATAAAAATTTTGTTTGGGTACTGTGTTGCATGACCGCGCAATTGTCATTCAAAGTGCGACAGCGCTGAAAGCTGAAAATTGTCCTGGGCAGGAAGGGGCGAAAGTGTTTGGTATTGAAGTGGTTATAGTACATGATCACAGAAAACAGACAAATTCACTTTTATTAAATTCCAGTATTTATTTTTGTTGCTAAACTTTGATCATGTAATAAAGTACTGTATACGTATAGCTTTTGAATGACCGAATTAGTTACTAAATATACTCAGGCTGTTGGTTTAAGTTTAGTTTTAGAAACTACTCCGCAACTTCTGAGGTTGTAACGTCATATTAGATGTCATATATATAAGTCAATGGTCTACATGTTTGACATGTTTGTTAATGTTTTGGACATGTATTTTTTCATCTTTTTCTGATAAAGAAAGTTAAAAATAAAGATCTGTTAAATAATGTGAATAGGTTAATCAACCAACAGAACTGCCAAGTTCTATTAAAGTACAAGATAAACTTTGTAACACATAGAGTAATGATTGACAATGCACATTATCATAAATGGGAACGATAACACACATTTTCCTTGATAACTGAGGTCTTTGGTGACACAGGTTCAAAGGTTGTGCTCTGTGCAAACAGCAATAAGTTACTTATTGTAAGTACTGTAGAATAATACATACATGCATTTGTCTGGTACCCCACAAAAAAAACAAGAAAAAAGGTGAATCCACAGCAGACCCTTATCTGAGCATGCAAGTTTGGCTGGCCAGGAAATGTAGGGGGGGGGGGGGTTGAGCTATACAGGGGCCACATGCTCTTAACATGGGAGGGAACCTTAGCAGGCGGGAGCACCTGACAAAGCATCTTGTCCTGATGTCCCCAGATGCTGCCCTCTATGTGATTTCGTAAGAGGAACATAGTACTCATAGTACTCAAAAAAAAAAAATGCAAATAGTTAATATACACACTGACAATGTGACAAAGTACTTCAATTAACACAAAAAAAGCCAGCATTGTAAATCCATTATTAATTATTTCACTTAGTAATGCAGATCCCTGTCAATCACAATGAACTATACCTGCTGAAAAAATGCCGACCCGTCAACTTGTCCACTCCCAACGACTGATCATAACAAATTACATGTCCATATTTTATCATGACCACATTTGCATTTTTTTTTAAATATTTGTATTGAATGTGTACAAGAATATTCCGTCTGTGCTTCTGGGTATTTATTTCTGTTATTTTCTTTTACTAGAGAGGCTGAAAAATGTCTTCTCCCCAGTCTGGCGACAAACCACAAAATATTAACTCTGCTCCCCCACCTGCCCAGTGGAATGTTCCTCCAGGTGCCCCCGGATATAATCTATCTCCTAACCCTCAGATGTGGAATGCTCCTACTGCACAACAGTGGAACCCCTCCGCTCCTCAGCAATGGAACAATCCAGCAATGAACGTTATACCTCAGATGACCCAGTCATCTACGTTCCATCAAGAATTTCTGAAGGGTAAACCTAAAGCCCTGGGGGTAAGTGGAGGGAGGGGGGGGGGATATGCATTTTGCAAGCATATGCTCCTAAAAGATATTCAGTTGATTTGGTTTAATGTTTGCATGAACTGAGTGTTCAGGAAAATTCATAGGTAGACATACCATATATACTCGAGTATAAGCCGACCCGAATAAAAGCCGAGACACCTAATTTTAACACAAAAAACTGGGAAAATGTATTGACTCAAAGATAAGCCTAGGGTGAGAAATGCGCAGCTACTGTAAGTGGAAAAGAGGGTCAACAATGCCCATCTGCAGCCTCACTGTGCCCTTTTGAAGCCATAGGTCCCCTGAACTTCAAACTCGGTAGTTAAGGGTTCCTAGATGCCTCCTAGCTGCAGCCAAAATTTAGGGTCTCTGGACCCAAAGGGTCCCGAAATGACATTGCTGCAAATGGACACAGTTGACCAAATTTGGGGCCCCGTATCTCTGGGTCACTTGGTGCTAGGAACCACAAATTTAGTGTGCAAACCCAGTGGAACTAGCACTACAACATATCTAAAGCTGGGTTACTAGCATCAAGTGGCCCCGAGATACGGGGCCCCAAAATCAGTTTGGAAAATGTCAAGCACTTTTCTGCAGCAGAGAATGACATTTTCCAAATCGACTTTGGGGCCCCATATCTCGGGGGCACTTAGTGCTAGGAACCCCAGATATGTTGTAGTTAGTTCCACTGGGTTTGCACACCAAATTTTAGTGAATGGAAAAATGGGAAAATGTCATTCTCTGCTGTAGAAAAGTGCTTGACTCGAGCATAAGCCGAGGGGGCCATTTTCAGCACAAAAAAATGTGCTGAAAAACTTGGCTTATACTCAAGTATATACGGTACACTTGTGAAAGATCTACTAGGCATTTTGGTTTACCCCTCCCTTGATGACAACTTCTCTCCAATTTACTTTGTATGCTTACTATGTACTCCCACGTGGAGGTGTGAAGGCTACCATACATTACTCTCTGATGGGGGAAACCAACATGATTATGCATTTTTAATGAATGGCAGCAAAGGAAACAATGATGATCCTCTGCCTTGTTCACATTCATTATTATGTAACTTAATAAGCCTGACTTATTGTGACACAATGGGGCAAGTCCACTCTGCCGATCATTCAATTGGTAAAGGGGATCGATTGGACTCAAACTTTAACTTTTAGATCTCTGACCCATGTGTGGATAGGATCCAATGGGGATTTGCATTATCTAGTAGTAGAGGATGCAGAGTTGATCTATATAATATACTACATTTTCTTTATATATGAAATATACTACTTTATATTACACATAATATAAATGTTGCCCTAATAAGAAAGTATAGTACCTTTTTACTAGACCTAAGACATCACAGTGAGGGAACCCCACACCACAGTTCCTTGCATCTAAACTAAGATGCTTTCACTCTGTAAATTTTGATGCATGTCTTTGCCATCATTTTCTAAAACTGCCAGCTAAGTAGGAAGGTCTGCATACACTATGATCACCTGGATGGGGTGATTTGCAACTGCATCTTCTGTTTAATGTCCCATGCTACTGGATGAAGATATATTAATGAACCATTATTACTATTTTTTAATTTATACATAAAAAAGAACTAGATGTAGTCAGCATGGAAAATAACTGTCTAATTTTTCTTATTTTAGATTACCCTAATCATTGTGGGCATCATACACATTGGCATGGGTATTGGTCAATTGTTCACAGCATCCTTAACTGCAATGTACAGTGGAATTCCATTCTGGGGAGCTGTTTTTGTAAGTAGAAAAAAATATTTTAACTTGCGAGGTCCCAATATAATACATGCACTATAAAACAATACAAATCAGGTGCTGTCTCTGAGGAGATACCATACACATCAGGCATCACGCCATAGGAGCTGCCATACACACCAAGCACCTCCCCTGTGGAGCATCTGGTATCCAGCTATATTATTGCACACCAGCATAGAATAGAGATGATTTTTGGGTGAAAATATAGTTAACCACTTAAAGACCGGAAGGATTTACCCCCTTCATGATCAGGCCATTTTTTGTGATACAGCACTGTTTCGCTTTAACTGACAATTGCGCAGTCGTGCGACGTTGTACCCAAACAAAATTAATGTCCCTTTCCCCAAAATGGAGCTTTCTTTTGGTGGTATTTGATCACCTCTGCGGTTTTTATTTTTTGCGCTTTAAACAAAAAAAGAGCTATAATTTTGAAAAAAAAAAAAAGCAATATTTTTTACTTTTTGCTATAATAAATATCCCCAAAAAATATATAAAAAAAATCATTTCTTCCTCAGTTTAGGCCGATATATATTCGTCTACATATTTTTAAGCGTGTATTGATTGGTTTTTGGCAAAAGTTACAGCGTCTACAAAATAGGGGATATATTTACGGCATTTTTTTATTGTTTTTTTTTTACTAATAATGTCGGTGATCTATGATTTTTTTAGCAGGACTGCGACATTGCGGCTGACAGATCAGACACCTGACATTTTTGACACTTTTTTGGGAACCAGTGACTTTATTACAGTAATCAGTGCTAAAAATATGCACTGTTATTGTACTAACAACACTGGCAGGAAAGGGGCTAACATCAAGGGCGATCAAACGGTTAAGTGTTTTCCCTGGATTTGTTTACTAACTGTATGGGAGACTGTGTGACTGGGGAAACACACAGATCCGTCTTCCTGCATAGCAGAAACACAGGATCTATGTGATCTCCCCTGTCAGGGGGAGAAACAGAGATTTTCCTTGTTTACACAGGGCAGATCCCCGTTCTGTCACTGTGGGGAACGATCACTGGTGGTCGGCGGACACCCGCTTCACCCGCTGATTGGCACGCACCCACAAAATAGAGTTCCTGAGCCGACGTACAATGGCGGCGATTCGCAGGAATGAGCCAACCTGCCGCAGTATAATGACGGCGGCTGGTCAGCAAGTGGTTAAAGTAAACCCTTTGCCAAACAGAGAAAAAAGAACTCTACCTTTCCACCTATGCAGCCCATTGAATGCCGACTCAACAGCTGAGTTCCTATTCAACTACAATCCAGTCCAAGAAATAAAAAAAAACACTTTAGCCTGAATATGATCCTCTCTGACTTTATTGTTTAAAAATCATGCTCCTGTTATTATTGTATGCTTCTGATTTTTAGCCTCCTGTGCAGTATGATTATGTCAGATATTTGAGTCTCAAAGAGGTACAATTATTTTGCATAGATATTTGGCATTTTATATTGTAGGCCTGTAATTCTTAGCAATAACACACTTAAATCTGTCCACCAAGAGTCTACCCTGTTTCCCCGAAAATAAGACCTAGCGTGATTGTCAGTAATAGCTGCAATATAAGCCCTACCCTCCAAATAAGCCCTACCCTGTTTCCCCAAAAATAAGCCTTACCCTGAAAATAAGACCTACAAGGACTTTAGCTAGGGCTTATTTGGGGGGTAGGGCTTATATTGCAGCCATCACCGACAATCACGCTAGGTCTTATTTTCGGGGAAACAGGGTAGTAGATATCCCGGGTATGATGAAGTTTGAAACACAAAATCGCTCAATTCTGCAAGTGTTCTAATTTACTATCGCTGTTTTCTAGCTGGTCTAAAACCACTTTTGACGTAAAGGGACACTTTTTTGGACAATCTCAAGTTTCCAGGCAGAAAGAACAGTATATATCATATAAAACTGCATGCAGTGCATTGGACAAAGCACTGGGGACAAAAGCCACATGAATTAATTTCATGCAGTAGTGTACTGTATGTATTATGAGTTTTCACTTTTTTGAATTTGCCGCCGGGCTCCGCCCCTGTGCGTCACCATGCTCGCAGGGAATGGAGCCCGGAACAGTGAGGCTTTGGGCGGAGGACAGAGCCCAAGGACACAGCGGGGGGACATCGCAGGATCCTGGGGACAAAGTAAGTACACCGCTCAAGGATCCTGCAATGCAATCCTGAGTGTGGCTCGGGGTTACCGCTAATGGTGCTGAAATTTAACCACGAGCCACACTCGGGAAAACTGCCAAGGAGGTTAAACAAGGTCAAAGAGGATCATAATCACACTCCTTTTTTTTTTTTTTTTGTCTAAAAATGCTGTCTGTCTTACAGCACACTGCTCAGATCAGTATACTTGTTCAAGAAGTTCATTATGAACATGTAGCACCCCGGTGTTTAGGCACGGTTGCTCACAAATTTAGTTTGCCAGATAGTAAATGTTCTGGTTAATTGTTAGAAGATCCACTGATCCCTCTCTAATTCTAGAGTTGCTGCACCTTTTCTCTTCTGTCACTGGGTGGCACTGTTGCTGGTGACATTAGATTGACAAGGGCATAGCAAGATCAGATTTTGAATGGATGGGGTGTCTCTGCCAATCAGCAGGGGTTTCTTTAATTCCCTTGGCATGCTGGGAGAGCCTATTTATTTAGGTGGAGTCAGGTGATCGGGATTCTGTGCCATCCGGATGACTGTCTGGGTGGATGTGTGTTGTATTGTCCCGGGTTGCTAGGCCAGAAGTTTGCGGCCTATATCCCAGGGACACCTGGCTGCTAGGGTGCCTGATGCCTATCCAGGAGCAGGAGAAGCAGCGTAGGTTTGGGACTGCAGGATTGGAGTCCAACTGAGTTACAGAGGTTCAGCCAGATGGGGAACTGTTGTGGTCGGAGGTAATAGGGAAGCAGTCGCCACTGAGGCACCATCCACCTTATTACCAGAGACTACAGTGAGTAAGCCTGAAGAAGTACCAGAGTAGTCTTCTCACCAGCCAGGGACAGTGAAGAGGTGGGAGAGCTTTGCGGGTGCCGGGCCAGAGACCCAGTGGGTTGGCGAGAGTGACACTTGGGAAGCGTGCAGGGGGGTTGGTTGTGAAGGTGCTCGGGGGAATCGGCGGGCGGCTGGGATCTGGAGGTCTAGTGAGAGACTGGGAGCTCATTGAGTGAAGACCTACAGTGGGAAACTGTGAGATAAGAGAAGACCCGTACTGTGTTGCCAAGTGCTATGTGTGAAGATCTTTGGAAACTGTTAGATTAGTTGCCATAGGAGACAGTGGTCCTGCCAATACAGAAGTTGCATTTGGCTGGAGGCCTTGAACTGTATAGCTGTCTGCCTATTGTGTCTCGGAGTCTGCTAATTGCCATTGCATCTACCAAAGGGTGTCCTGGCCCTAACCCCCTCTGCCACAGTTCTTGTTAAGAGACAATAAACCTCTTTATTCGCATTCAAAAAATTAATGGCGCCCATCATTTCATCTTGCATTACAACCAACATTCCTCTTAACCCACCCTACGAAGATGTATGTCAGCTCTCCCTGACTCTGGAGGTCACCACCAGGCCTCTAGAGGTCCGGGAGGCCGCTACAAACACAACAAGTGTTAAGCCATAATTCCACCCACATGACAAAGCCTAACACCACGGATCCACCATTTTTTTCAATTTTAAGTCCATTTTTCTTATATTTTGCAGAACATCATTGCAGGGTCTTTGTCAGTGGCAGCTGTGTCAAAGCCTTCCATGTGTCTGGTAAGTGAACTCCTTATACAAAGCTGAGTTCTGATTGCTTATACTGTCACAGAGCATGCATGTATAGGTAACATTAAACAAAGGGGCTATCTCTCCCCACACCCCACTTTGGGGCAATCCCTCTTTGCCTCATCTTAGATCCATACCTGACCCGCAAGTTTGGGCTAGATTCCAGATTACCAAACTGAAACAAATAATGTCAGGAGGACATATTCTCCCCCCTTAATCTGCCACCGTGGATGTACTTCAGGTACATGCAACTTAGGCATGCCATAAGGGCCCAGTTCCTGGATGGAGTCGTTCTTGCTGTGCACTCGGTTGAATCCCTTCTGGCAATGGCCGAGATTGACCGTACACTATCCTCTATATACTTGAGACTTACTTGCAAAGAAGCAATGAGTACATCTCGGCTGTTTGAGACCTGGCAGAGGGACATTCCTGCCCTAACAGAGAAGGATTAGTCTGAGGGCTTACAGCAATGCATTCCACTATGATATCGGCTAGAGACCGCTTTGTCCAGATAACATTTTTGCATAGAGTATACTATACCCCCTCTAAACTCTCCAGAATTTACCCAGGCGTGACAGACAATTGCCCAAAATGCAGACAGTCGGTGGGAACCTTCATTCATATGGTGTGGGAGTGCGCCCACATTCAGACATTTTGGCAAGAGGTGGTTGCGGACGTGAATATGATTGCAGGTCTCACTTTGGACAGAGACCCCCTTGTATTTCTTTTGGGCATCACTGACAATCTCAATACCACTAAGCATACCTCTCTGTTCGTTTTTTATGTGGCTTATTATGCTAGGAAAATGATACTGACCAAATGGAAGCTCCCGAACCCTCCTCAGCCTTCATCATAGAGGGCACTTATTAATGCAGTTCTACCCTTATATAAACTCACCTATATGGGCCGGAACTGACCTCAAAAATTTGAGAAAATATGGGAGGCTTGGGTGCAGGCTAGACACTTTATGATGTAACTGACCCTGGCCAAACAAGATATGGTTCAGCCTGAAGGCACACAGGGTTATAACAATAGGTACAGACACCCTGTCGGTTCTTGTTTTCAACACCCCTGGAAGAAGATGTACTCTTTATCCCTGGAGGAGAAGAGCCTTTTTTGTGTCCCCCCTCTCCCCCCCCCTCCTTCCCCCTCCCCCCCCCCTCCTTCCCCCCCCCCCCCCCCCTCCTTCCCCCTCCCCCTCCTTCCCCCTCCCCCTCCTTCCCCCTCTCCCTCCCCCTCCCCCTCCCCCCCCTCTCCCTCCCCCTCCCCCCCTCTCCCTCCCCCTCCCTCCCCCACCCTCCCTCACCCCCACCTCCCTCACCCCCTCCCCCTCCCCCTCCCCTCCCCCTCCCCCTCCCCTCCCCCTCCCCTCCCTCACCCCCCCCCCTCCCTTTGGAAAAAACAAAAACTAAAAACAAGACAATTCAGTGTGGAGTAGTTTTACAAATTGAAACTCATTTTGTTACACTGGGAAGGTGAAATGAAGGTGTTTATATAAAAGTATTAAAGTGAAATAAAAGTACAGCTTATTCAGTCAACAAACTAAACTTGCTTTTTAAAATTGTATTTTTTATTACAAATGGAATAACAAGGACTGTATATGTTAAGAACATTTTAACCATACATGAGAACAGGTAACCAACCCCCTTTCCCTCATAATAATTTAAAGCTTCCTGCCAATATGCATTTTCAGTTATTGACAATGCTGATCCAGAAGCAAACATTGCTCTTGCAAGAGCTTGAAACAATATTCTCTTGATTGGTGTCATTTTCTCAATAAATGAAGGGATTGTGTATTTTTGGGAGGCCGTGGTTTGTAACATTTCCTTACTTGAAGGTGCTGCTGGTGGTGAAACACTTTGTAAGGATCCAGAAGCAGCCAAAAGAGTGTTTCTGGAATGAGAACTCTGGAATGAAATGATGAGGACCATAATGAAAGCACGAGTAGCTTTTCCCTCCAAAGTATCAACCATTCTAAGTTTTTTTCAATGTCTTTAGGGCACCTCTGGCATACCAGGATGTGCTTTGTCATCCTTGTAGCATTTGGAAAAGAATATTTCTTCTAACTATATTAGTAAATTGCAGCTTGGCTCTCAGATGAAATTACACTGTGGAAATGTTTCCAAACCCTAGATTTTGGTCTCACCATTTTACTAAGAGTAGTAAAAGAAAAAACTATTTACTAACCAGACTATAGGAAAACATTATGCTGTGTTGGTAGATAACATTAATAGGAATTATTTAAAGGTTATAGATAAACTAATTTGTCAGACAAATTGACCCTCCTAACTGTAGGAGGTACAAGATGGAGCTCACAAGCAAACTGGAGCTTATACACTGAAGTGCCCCCTAGTGGCAGAAATGCGTATTTCCCTTGTTTGAGAACTGCATTGAGAAGTATAGTGTTACTTGAACTGTATTTCAAGATTTGTTTGTCTTCAGCGGAAAGAACTTGCAATAATTTAAGACTTTAAAAAAAAGGCTCAGCAATCTTTCATTAAGGCCTTCATGTTATATAGTTTGAATACCATGCCATAGATATATTACTTATCATTGTAAAAGAACATGTTTCACACTTCCATTTTTTTTTAAATTTTCCAGAACCCCCTCCACACACATTCACACACACACGTTTTTTTTTTCCTGGGTTTTCTCCATCTCTAATTTAGACACTTTAAAGCTTCATATTTTATTTACTGGTTTAGATAGCAAGTTCAACAGGGGGCATTCTTTATATGACTGTAGGTAGGTAGGATAATTCCTGACCAGAAATTTTACCATTGGTGCGACCAAGATTGTGTAGCTCTTGTACTGAGAACAAGTATAATTTACCATCTAGCTTCCATATCACAGTAATACATACAGATGGGACAATATTTAGTGGCAGCTAACCCAGATCCAAACAAACATCATGTAGATCGGATCTTTGGTTGGGTTGAAACTTTGGCCTTTAAGAAGATTCTCTAATACTGACCTCATGGCAGTCACTATGCTGAATATAAAAAGGAAGGGAATGTTTTCTATGTACCAAGGTGCCTCCATAACCAAATATCAGTTTTAAGAAGACCATATACAATGGTACCCCTTTAGATGCCACCAAGGCTTTTTTCTCACAGAATAGGTGCACGCCCCCAGATGCGTGTCATAGGGTGGGTGTGGCCAAATTGCACCAATGGGAGGTTCTTAAAGGGGTATTATTAAGTAAAACCAGGTGTGCATAACACACAACTGCAGGGTTCAGGAGTGGGTATGCACAGAGTGTAGGGTTGAGTGCATAATGCATGGTTTGGGAGTGTGTTACACACAGAATGTAGGGTTTAGCAGACCATTATGTTAAGAATAAGGAGTTCAGTCGTGCACTGTGTACAGAGTGCATGATTCAAGAGTGCGTTACACTCAGAATGCAGAAATCAAGAGTGCACTATGCACAGAATGCAGGGTTCAGGAGTGCGTTTATGCAGAGAGTACAGGGTTCAAAAGTGCATTTATGCAGAGTGTGCAGGGCTCAGGAGTGCTTTTCGCTCAGAATGCAAGATCCAGGAGTGTGGTACACTCAAAATTCAGGGTTCAGGAGTGAGTTACACTCAGAATGCAGGGTTCAGGACTGCTTTACACTCAGAATACAGGGTTCAGGTGTGCATTACACTCAGAATTCAGGGTTCAGGAGTGGGTTACGCTCAGAATGCAGGGTTCAGGAGTGTGTTATGCAGCAAGTGCGGGGTTCAGGAGTGCGTTACATTCAGAATGCAGGGCTCAGGAGTATGTTATGCTCAGAATGCAGGGTTTGAAAAATGCATTATGCAGAGAGTCCACCTTTGATTCTTCATCCAAGTCTCACCTCTGCACCCTTTTTTTGCAGTTTATCTCTGCAGCACTCCTTCCCCCAGCCCAAACCAACCATTTTTTCTCATCCGTTAAGTTCTGTAGACATCTTTTTCAGCTCTGATCTCTGCACCTGCACAACTGTCATCTTTGCACACACGATCCTCCCCTCCCCATCTGTTCACCTCTCGGTAGCAGCTTGGCACCTGTGCTGTTTTTCAGCTCTGTCTCTTTCCCAGTGGCCAGCACATGTTGAACGGCTGCAAGATCAACCAGCAGGACCAATAGAGGGCATCAGTATCCAGGCACACAGCTGATGCTCAGCATGGGATACCCTCCCCTGCAGCCTGTATCACACTGTGAGCCAACAGCTGTCCCTCTCATGTCCCCGCACTGAGTGCCGGGCAGGGAGTGTAGTGTTTAGAGCTGCCGGAAGATAAGTGCTGTCACTTGTAACACCAGAAGCTGGGCTTCTGTGTTACAGGTGAGAGTAAACAGCTGTGCACACAGGGCTGCTCTCAGAGGCAGCAGAACAGTTCCAGCTAAAAAAAAAGACCTGGATGCCCCCGTCCTTATACTGGAGGAACAATATTTATCAGGTAAACCAAACTTGACCGAGTGTCATTTTTCTCCTGAGGTTTTGTTGGTTAAGGGGGTCGGCTGAGTTCTGGAGGTATCTAAAAGTATCTAGGTCTTTGCCCAAAATTAACTTGGAATCTCTGGACAATGATCATCTAATGTCTATATCTTTATGATTATGGAAATATGCATGAAAGTTATCTACTAAAGCCCAGTGAGGGAGTTGGATGGATGGAAACCCAAAACTATGAATTAATTTTATAAAAAACGTGAAAAAAAACACGCTTGAAAATTCTAAAAAAAGGTTTAAGCAGCAAACATTCTGTAAAACGTGCACAGCAAATAAACGTAAAAAATTTGAGGTTGCGCTATTCAATCATATGAATTCAATAAATTAAAATAACACAGTCCACAAATAAGACATCAATGTGAGTAATAAATCAGTCCACAAGTGAAGTGACAAAAAAAACCCTAATCGCAATCTCCACCATCCACCACCGAAGTGATACAGATATCAATGCCTCCACCAACAGCTAAAGGGCTCACTTACCAGCTCCAATTGATCCCTCGTTACAAGGGATCATTAGCGCTTGTGGCTTTAGCCCAGACAAGGCCTTTATCTAGGTCCAGATGGTCTCACCACTTGATGCCATAAAGGATATGGTAGTATCTCAAAAGAACAAAGTATCTATACGTTATAAATGATAACCGCGCTTAGGATAGGAAAAAAATAATAAATAAAAATAAATATAGTTTACTGCCTCCCCTAATAGAGCTCCCCAAGAGAGCTCCAAATAATAAAAAACAACAAATGGAAATGAGGGGGTGTGTGGCGCTACCTAATGAGTATAAATGTATATGGGGATGGGAAGACTAAACAGTGGATGTATAACCCACACCGGTGCACATTACATGCAGTTCCAATTTACAATAGATAATCAGTGTCTAATATATAGATAAGCCTATGGAGTGTATATGGATGTGTAACAAACATATCCAATACAGGGTGTGTTTGAACTGCTGTGCAGGGTGGCTCCTAATTACGGTAGCCACAGAGCACGACCCAGAAGTGCCTGGTGTATGTATGTGTATATATATATATATATATATATATGTAAACAATTTCCAGATAACTTAAATGTATACAACCGGCTTCAGGATAGCAATAAGCCGGCCGCAGTACAAAAAAACTACAAGTGAACCCGAGGTGGGGACAGCAGCGGCACGCTGCGCTCCTACTGCGCTCTTTCTATGCAGGTCTATGCAACCATTATATGGTTGTCCTGTATACTCAGCAGAGTATCTAGAAAAGGAACTGTTGTATCTGAAGAAAATATATTACATTTCAAACCAGGAACCAGGTTATTCAAATAAAAGTCAAAAAGATACAATGAATCTTGGTCGCCCACCCATATGCCAATCACATTGTCTATAAATCTAAACCATGTGATGCAGTTGTCTGTATATCATTTACAATGATAAATAAATGCTTCTTCTAGCATGTTCATAAAGGCATTGGCATATGGGGGGGCGACATTCGAGCCCATCGCTGTGCCTGTGCGTTGCAAGTAATATACATCCTTAAAAAGGAAGAAATTATTTTCAATACTATGGTAAGCAACTCCAAAAGAAATGTGATTTGTCTGTCATCATATATTTTGGATGAATGTAATAATCGTTTGCAAGCTTCCAGTCCTAGGGTGTGTGGGATAGCAGTGTATAGATTGACTACATCCCATGTTACCAATCTAGCACCTAATGGAAGGGTTAAATCCTGTATTTTAGACAAAAAATCTTGAGTGTCCTGAATATAAGATTTAGTGTTCTCTATCAGAGGGGTAAGGTGTTTATCCAAATATTTGGCAATAGACATTGGCTGAATTAATGCTAGAAACCATTGGACGACCCGGAGGGTTATTCGGGTCTTTGTGCACCTTGGGTAGCACATAAAAGATAGGTGTAATGGGATGTTCTGGTATTAAATAGGTTTCCGTATCTGTATCTATTATTCCTGCCTGTAGGGCCTTCTTTACAACTTTTTTAATTTTAGTTAAAACCCGTGTGGTGGGATTAGTATCCAAACGTGTATAAACATTATGATCAACTAGCTGTCTTTTTATTTCCCCTTCATATTTTGCAGTATCCATAACCAATATAGAGCCACCCTTATCCGCTGGTTTTATTGTGATTTCTTTTCTAGTGGATAATAAGGATAGGGCGATGTGTTCTTCTCGACTCAGATTGTTTTGTCTATGGTCAATTCTAGACCGATCTTCTAAAAATTGCCTTATATCCGTCTCAACTTTGTCAATGAACATTTCTGCTGCTGGACTATTGGTAGGGGGCACAAATGTGCTCTTATTTTTTAACCCCATATTAGAGATAGACATTTTCAATGGATTTGAACTGTGCATTGACGGTTTAGAATAATAAGAAGCCTTTAAACGTATATTTCTGTACAACTTATACAGATCTTGTTTCAATCTAAATGTATCCATTTTTTCTTTTGGGCAAAAATTAAGTCCCTTATTTGAAACCTTCATCTCTATTTCACTAAGAGGAAAAGAAGAAATGTTATGTACCACATTCAAGTGCTCTGTCTGGAGTGACAACAAGATCTGCCAACAGGATGCGAAACAGACAGAGGACTTGAATGTGGTACATAACGTTTCTTCTTTTCCTCTTAGTGAAATAGAGATGAAGGTTTTAAATAAATGACTTAATTTTTGCCCAAAAGAAAAAATGGATACATTTAGATTGAAACAAGATCTGTATAGGTTTTACAGAAATACACGTTTAAAGGCTTTTTATTTGTCTAAACCGTCATTCCCGATTTATTGTTGCATTTTTATTGTTTTATAGATGTCATAAAGGGAAGTTTTTCTAGGAAGAATATTTTCTTTATGAGAAAACTTTTGTGTTATTATCCATATTTTGTTTATTGTTTCACTTTTTTTCTTTTGTTTCCTTTTTTCCTTTTTTTGTTTTTGATTTAATAATTTTTATTTAATAATTTTTTGTTCTTTTTTTTCTTTTTCCTTTTTCCCTTTTTTTGGCAAAGAAGTAATAGCACCTGTTGACAATTGATTGTTCCAACCATGTAAAATGAGGAGAAATGACTAGTTAAAAAACCTGTTACCAAATGTGGGTTAATTAATTCCAGCTTAATCAAGTATAATTAACAAACTTATGTGTATATATAACATGCGATGTATGTAACCAGTTGCAGACATACGCTTGTGAGTAAGGGTGCTATCTGTGAAAGTCCGAAACCTCGCAGCCAGCTGCATCTGGTATCAGTGCAATGTCTTTGTAATCTTTGTGATTTTTTTATGGAAATAAATTTCCTGTGCAGCAATCCTGACTCATCGTCTCTCTCTCTCTCTCTCTCTCTCCCTCTCCCTCTCTCTCCCTCTCTCTCCCTCTCTCTCTCTATATATATATATATATATATATATATATATATATACATATATACACCAGGCACTTCTGGGTTGTGCTCTGTGGCTACCGTAATTAGGAGCCACCCTGCACGGCAGTTCAAACACACACTGTATAGGGTATGTTTGTTTGTTACACATCCATATACACTCCATAGGCTTATCTATATATTAGACACTGATTATCTATTGTAAATTGGAACTGCATGTAATGTGCACCGGTGTGGGTTATACATCCACTGTGTAGTCTTCCCATCCCCCATATACATTTATACTCATTAGGTAGCGCCACATACCCCCTCGTTTCCATATGTTGTTTTCAAAAGAACAAAGTGCGCCATATAGTGTAAAATCTTAGCACGTTTATTAAACTAATAAATAAAATTCACTTACAGCTGCCGCTGATATAAAAGCTCCTTAGATATCTTGTGTGTCGGCCACCACATGGAACAACCCATTCTCTAGGGTACATATGGAATTGGTGACGTCAGTGCATCGTTCTGCCCTATTCGTTTCATCATAAGGTGATGTCGTCAAAGGGCCTTCTTCTTTTTTAATTTAATAAACTCACTAAGAGTTTACACTATGTGGAGCACTTTGTTCTTTTGAGATACTACCATATGCTTTACAGCATCAGGTGCTGAGACCATCTGGACCTGGATAAAGGCCTTGGTCGGTGTCACGTATCAGATAAGACCAGAACTGTGTGGACTGCAACAGAGGAAACCCAAACGTGTATAAGTGAAATATATTGATTTATTAAGGGAAGTGAATAATATAAATACAACCACACAGTGCAATAAACCAACCAACAGACAGAGACCCACAAATAACAACAGACAGATATGTACAATAAATGAGAAATAAACAATAGCCAGGCCAGGGTGATGCACAGAGGATCAGTAGATAAACAAAGGGCAGTTCCAGAATCAGAGACGTAAGCCAGGCCAGGGTCATCAACAGGGAATCAGCAGATGGGGTAAGGAACACAGGACAGGGAGAGGATTGACGGATCAGACTGCAGGGCAGGGATGCAAGGCAACAGGTGGGACAGGACTGGGTTTAGGACAGGGATACAGGATCAGGTACTCAGGTAACAGGTTTCAGGAACAGGAACAGGTACAGGTCTTCTCAGGTTCAGGATCAGGGCACAAGGAAAGATACCAAGGCAAGGCATAAGTGTGTCTGCTGGGTATTTATACACATCTCAATCAGACTCAGATGATGCCTGATTGCTGGAGAAGATGTTGGCCCCACACTGCCAGGAACCACCCCCTGGTGGACGCCAGTACTGTGGCCCAAAGATCACATAATACTACCAACAGGGGAAAGCTCTCCTGGCAGTTCCAGACTGCCAGGAGACACCTGCTGGTGGACCACAGTACTGCACACCAAATAACAGGCAGTGTCATCAGCGGATGCAACCTTCCCTGACAGCCGGGCTATAGCCACAAGCACTAACGATCCCTTGTAATGAGAGACCAATTGGAGCTGGTAAGCGAGCCCTTTAGCTGTTGGTGGAGGCACTAATATCTGTATCACTTCAGTGGTGGATGGTGGAGATCGTGATCAGAAGTTATTTTTTCACTTTACTTGTGGACTGATTTTTTTACTTAAATTCACATTGATGTTTATCATTTGTAGACTGTTTAATTTTAATTTATTGAATTTATATGATTGAATAGCACAACCTCTAATTTTCTATATACAGTATATTAATTATTTATGTTTAGCATCATTTCTTACTGTATAGTTCTTCTAAAGCAGAACTTCACCCAAAAGGGGGAAGTTCCACTTGTTTGCATCCTCCACTGCCACATTTGCCACTTTTTGAGGGGGAGCAGGTACCTGATTTTGACAGGTACTCACTCCCACTTCTGGGTCAGATGCCACGGCGATCTGTTAGGATGTTTGTCCCCCCACCCTGCAGCCTTCTGGGGCACACACAGATCCCAGAAGACTGCTGGACCATTCAGAAAATAAAGCGTGGCTTGCACATGCTCAGCAGGAAACTGGCTGTGAAGCTGGAAGGCATCACTGCCGGTTTCCCTTACCTAAGATGCTGGTGCCTGCACCCAAAGTCAATTGAAGAATCGGTTCGGGTGTGGACATCACTGGATCCCTGGAGAGGTAAGTGTCCTTATATTAAAAGTCAGTAGGTACAGTATTTGTAGCTGATGATTTTTCATTTTATGGGGGGTGAGACTGGAGCTCCTCTTTAAGCAAAAATAATTTGGGGGAATCTGATGCAAAGTTCCTTACCTTCAAATTCTGCCAATAACAGCACTTCCTGTTTCAGACTGACAACACTAAGCCACTGCTTCGCAATTAGCAGTAATGTTGTCAGCCTGTCAGGCACACTCAGTTGGCCATTGGGCTGCTGGCCAGATCTGCGAAAGGCATGCACAGTTCTGATAGGATGCCCAAGAACTAACTGAAGGAGCATGTTCACTACAGTGACAATGCTGCTGCTAAAAACAATGCTCTACCTCAGTGGCTGCCCGTCCATTAGGGGTGCATGGGCGCCACCCCCCATCAACTCATCCAGCCCCCTAATCTACATCAGGGAGCCGGACGCGTGGACTCCAATGGGGTATTTTTTTTTTTGAAGCACGTGATTAGAGCCAGAGGCTCTAATAGGCTTCAAAAAAGGGTAGGCTCCACCCAGTTTTGTGACAATAGCAAATGGATATTCGCTATTGTCACACTGATCCTCTTCCTGGCCAATCAGGAAGTGGGTGACCAACTGATTGGCTGACCACCCACGGATGAAATGACTAAACAAGGATTTTCTTGTCACATAATTGGAAAATCAAAGTGAAACGTTTCATTTTATTGTGTGAACATAATCAAATCCTTTAGTAAATCAGCCTTAAACTCTCTTAGTCTGTGCAGAGAAGTGCAATACCCTAGAGCCAGGTTCCATACTATCTGATGAACCTAATGTTGCTGCTTCTGGAGTGCAGATCAGCAAAATGCAGCACATACAAGCTAGTAGAAATTGTATTGTGGTTCTTCCAAGCCTATGTATTGCCTGTTTACACCTGGTATTATTACAGTATAATTAGAAGTTGACAGTGTGTATTCTGCCCAAAACAAAATGCAATAAGATTAAGTTGAACTTTTAAGAAAAGTGTCCTTATGTTTTTTTACAGATACAAGGCTCCCTGGGCTTGAGCATTACGATATCCATTTTCTCAGTTCTTGGAGTGATACTGAACTTTGTGGATTACTTTGTTTATTATTATTGCTATGGTTATTATGACTGTAGTGGTTTAATTGTAAGTATCTCTATCTCACATTCTGGCATTAATTGGCATTGATAAGGGCAAGTTCAGGAGTTTTATAAAGTTGTCCCAGCCGGGGCACCTAGCCACTTAAATTACCGTAAGCTGAGCCATCCCCCCTACAGGCGCTTACCTCCTGTCTACCTCTGTCCAAGGCTCAGGAGGACATTAATCCAGCCACTTAGATACAGTGAATTTCTGACTATAATCATTTTTGTCCATTCCATGATACATACACACCCCAAAGGAGGCAAGCCAATCAAAATCCTCTTCATATATGCCTGTTAGCCTTGATTTATTATCCCCAGTGTAGTCCCCACCCCAGGATGGGCTGCTGAGAAAATGCCCAGGTCTCCCTTGCTTATACAGAGGCTGCCTCCCACAGACACTGTTTCAAGCACACCAACATCACTAGCTCAGTATAGGAGATGTTTTTTTGGGGGGATTTTATTTGCAGAAACTTGGACATGAGGAAATAAGGGTGAAGAATACTCCAAAATGATGTCCGAATCAACAGGAAGACAAACTTATTAGTACAAATCCTCATATCTGCAAGTACACGTGAAAGTCCTAAAACCAGGTCTGACTAACAATATCCCAGGACCTGACTGCCATCCAGCTTCCACATGACACTCTTCAATGATAAAGACAAAAGAGCCTTCTCAAGACTAGAACTTCAGGATAGTGACCTCCAGCAAAAATCCTTTAGTAATTTTCTCAATAAGCCAAGCAGCTGCTGAGGTTCAGACTGCAAATTTATTGTCTCACTAGTTATCTCCCAAGGGTGGCAGCCCCAGGAGAACTAGAACCCTGCCTGTAGAGGAAAAAACCCTCTGGAAATACCCCCCAAATATTTATCGCCTTCCTCAGCTACCAACTGGTTGCCTCCTCCCAGGGATTGGTCGAAGTCTGATAAGTAGTGATAACTGAATGATTGACCCTCCCTGTTCTATATTCCGGAAGCTCCCTTCAGAAACAGACAGAAGCAATCAAACACCAAGCGTATCAAATGCTTTTTTTCGACTAGGCACATCAAAACTTACTTGTTTAACTGTAATTTTTGTTTACTGGTTTAACAATGCTTTTACATATCGAGTCATGTCAAAAAGTCATATTTTAGTCATAGGAGGAGCCAGGTGGGTTCAGCCAGCTACTTACTTCTTAAAACTGAAGTTTAGCTGAAAAAAAAATCCTATATCTTTAATTACCTCATATGCCTGTAATGAAGGATGTTCCACATTTTGAAGGCAGCAGGATCCTAGAGAAATCTTTACTGCAAGGATTTCCGGTCCTCTTCCTGGCTCTGGACTTCCAATGCTACAATTGTTAACAGTTTTGGATCTTCAAGCAGAACAGGAATACAGATGGTCAGATGGGGACACACTCCCTCTTTCCTCCTCCTCCATTGAGAAATGTTCTTTTACTGATCACACTGTTTGTAACATGATCTGCGAATGGTGGGGAGAATCCCGTGACTGATTAAACTCCAGGGCCTCTCCCTAACCCTGGCCAGTGGTTGTGAGGGTCTGTGGGTGGGGGGACTTTTCAGAATCCTCCTTTAATAATAAAGGGTGCTCCAGATACTAGCTCTCCTTTTCGTGAATGAGTATTAGGTAAAAAATACCTCTACTCATTCACAAAAAAAGAGGATGCCACCCAGAAATAAACTGAGATGCTTGTTGCCAGGCAATTCACAGGTTAAAAAAAAATGATGACCTGGTGCACATGAATGATCCCGGCAGTAAATTGAGCAGAATGATAGCTCCTCAAGCCTTATATCAGCTATACAAGAGAAGGGAGTGGGGATATCAGTGATATCTTTGCCCAGATATGGCCAGTGGCGCCACTGCTATCCCTGCTGCTTTGCTTACATGGTGGGGATTTCCAGTGGCATCAGCTGTTCTTAGGGAAACTGCAGGTGCAAGCACCCATTGCTTCCTTAAGAACCAGTGACAGAATCAAAAGGAAAAAAAAATTGCTGCAACTGCTTAAAGGTGCTCTGGATGTAGGGTTGGATAAAAAGCTCTATATTTATTCCTACTGTCCAATATGGAAGCATTCCAAATACCGCTTCTACTATGCTTGGTTCCTACTGATCATAGGGCTGAATGGGCAAAAGTCAGATCATCACTACAGTTAACCATTGTCGCACCAGAAGTTCAGAGACAGGAAGAGGACAGGTATCCATGCAGAGAATTTTTTTTTCTTTCTCTAAACTTCAGCTGTATTTGTTATGTGCCCCAACAAAGATATGTCCGTGTCATGATTCCCGACTCTGTTTCTGACACTGGGGAGTTTTGAGTGTTCCAGCTATTCCTCCTATTAGCTCTATAAAATAAGTTTTCAAGCGAAAGAAGAGACTGTCAGGCTGTGTAACTTTGCAGGATAAACCAAACTCTGATATATACATTTTGGGTGTACTGACCCTCTAATGTGTTTATTTGCATGCACAGACTGGAGGCCATATTCTCCGTGGAATTTTCATTCTTACATATCTGCTGCAGTTTTCGGTTTCCGTTAGTCTTTCTGTGTTTGCCTGTCGGGCCCAAGAGCACTCAAATTCAGCACAACCTGCTCAGGTAAGTGCCAGAGAAGTCATATCTTTTTCTTTAACGAAAAGTGATAGGGGCACGGTGCAAAAGCATTAGCGTACCGTGCACGCATTTGTGTGTTGGAGTGCCACTCATTTTAAATGTCATCTCAACTTACATCCATAACACAGATACATTATAGTTCACTGCAGCAGATAAAATGCCTTGCAATGTGCTGCAAAAATATGCAAGCAGACCTTTTTGTGCTTTGAGGTGTGTTACAGCACAATCATTTTGCATAGGTTGCCTTACACAGTGTGCCAGAATGTGTCTCAGCGCACAAAAAAATCACATTTCCTGTGGCCCACTGTATTCTGGCATATACTGGCATCTAAAGTCTTCAGTTCAGTCCTTTTACACAGATCACTAACGTTAGAGGACACCACAATTTTTACTGTCTACCTGCAGTTATAATTCATTTTAGGAATATTACTGAAAATAATTTTGTAGGGGGTCAGTAACAAAATTATCTGTCCTAGTTATCAAATATGTTAGGTACTTCATTTATACCACTTTCATACCGTGCAAATTCCAGCACTCCTCTCCTATATGTAAAAATCATAATTTTTTTTGCTAGAAAATTACTTAGAACCCCCAAACATAATATTTATATTTTTTTAGCTGAGACTCTAGGGAATAAAATGGAGGTTGCAAGTTTTTATGTCACAAGGTATTTGCGTAGCAATTTTTCAAACGCAGTTTTTTTGGAGAAAAAACAACAACTCATGAATAAAAAAACCCCAAAAAAACAGTAAAGTTAGCCCAATTTTTTTGTATAATTTGAAAGATGATGTAACGCTTTAAAATTGTGCACTCGTGGAATGGCGCCAAACTTCGGTACTTAAAAATCTCCATAGGTGACACTTTCAATTTTTTTACAGGTTACCTTTTTAGAGTTACAGAGGAGGTCTTGGGCTAGAATTATTGCTCTCACTCTAACGTTCACGATGATACCTCACATGTGTGGTTTGAATGTTGTTTACATATGCAGACTGCTTATGTATGTGTTCGCTTCTGTGTGCGAGCACGCGGGCGCTTACATTTTTTTATTGTATATTTTATTTTCTTTCCTTTCTTTTTCACACTTTCCCTTTAAAAAAACTTTTTGTATCACTTTTATACCTATTACAAAGAATGTAAACATCCCTTGTAATAGGAGTAGTGCATGACAGGTCCTCTTTATGGAGAGATGTGGGGTCTATGAGACCCCACATCTCTCCTCCAGGCTGGAAAGCATCAGATCAAAAAAAAAAAAAATAACGATATGATGTTTTCCAGCTGAGTCCCCGGATTTGTTTACTTTTGCCGGCCCAGACATGATGTCATAACGTCCCGCCCGGGCCTCCGAGAGTCATAGAAATTTCCAGGGACCATCTATCCCTCATAAATCTCTATGGCTAACTTCTCCGGTTTGCCGATCGTACGGGCGACCCGGGAGAAGCACCGGAGGGCGGCCTGTAAGAACGATCTATCGGCTGAACAGCAGCTATGATTGTTCTTTTGGTGTAGGGAATCGCTGGCTGAAAAAAACGATATCTGAATGATGCCTGCAGCTGAAGGCATCATTGAGATAACACCACTGAAAGCCCAGGACATCATATGACGGCTTGTGGTATGGAAGTGGTTAAAACTTTATTCAGGTTATTAATAACACTAACGTACCATGAGCTCTAGATAAATTTTTTTTTTTTTTTTTTTTTATTATACTCTTTATCTCAAGAAAGCTCTCAGTTACAGAGCCAATGAGAAACAAACCACTGTTCAGCAAATGAACATGGAGAAGACAGGATGTTCAACACTAAGACCCCTTTCAAGCGCTTTAGAGCTAGAAATAGTGCCTGAAAACTGCTTTCCAAGTGTGAAAGCCGAGTGCTTTCACACTGGGGAGGTGCGCTTGAGGGACAGGAAAAAAGTCCTGTTAGCAGCATTTTTAGGGCGGTTTGGGAGCGCTGTATAGAGCGCTCCCAAACCTGCCCCTGCCCATTGGAATGCATGGGCAGCACTTCCGAAGTGCCTGAAAAGCGATTCGGAAGTGCTGCAACAAGGGCACTTTTAACCCCTTCTAAGGCCGCTAGTGGGGGTTAAAAGCACCCTGCTAGCGGCTGAAAAGCGCCACTTAAACAGTGCTAAAACGCTGCTAAAATTAGTGGCGCTTTAGCGCTTATGCAGCCGCGGCTACAGTGTGAAAGTATGAATATTAAACATGTAAATAATACCCAATGCCCCTATGAAACTGCCAAGTATAGGAAAGAATTTCAGAAATTGTGGCCTTCAAACAAGAGACCTGATGATCAAAATATATGAACAGGTTTCTTTGTATACCAAGTAGCCCATCAAAGGCAAGAATGGTGCTGACAACCTAGAGGTCTAGAAATCAAAATCAACAAACACAGGGGTACAGAGGATGGTTTGGGCATAATAATAATGGGGGAAGAGGAAAAGAAAAGATAAAAAAGGGGAAGGAGGAGCGTGGTGGAGAGGGGAAGAAGGGCTCATAGGATCCCTATAGCCTTCAGCCAGAGGGGAATGTAGCACAAGATTGCAAATACCTAGAGAGCCGTGCTATAAAAGAGGAAGGAACTAAGAAGACTTCATGCTAACCAATGTCCTACTGAAGATTAGAACTATACTCTGATGTAGTGCAGAAATCTCACAAGTAGAGCCAAATTTTTTCAAATCATTCTTCCCTGTAGTACAGAGAAGTGGTCAGGTCCTCAAATAGCATGAGGTCGTTGACCCAAGAGAACCATTGAGACAGTGAGAGTCGGTGGAGAAGTCTGCTTCTAAGGGGCCGGAATGCATTTGGTTGTGTTCACTCGGTGAAATAAAAGAGCGTTCTTGTATCGCTTGATAGAGAGATGGTTAAAATGAAGAAAAAAAGACATGGGAGTGTTACCAAGGGGTACCTCTGTCAATATGTGGCATATTGATTGGACAGCCAACCTAGTAGAATTCTTTGAAGCAAGGGATCCTTGTATATCTTAAACAATTTCAAGGGTTCCTCACGGATATGAAGGTTGTGAAATGCTGTTTTAAAAAGTCCTGGCTAAGGATTGAAATTAAAAGGTCATGTTTACCATACATTCTGCTTTGTCTGACATCGGCCATTTGGACAGGAAGTTTTGGGGAGATCACTCCAGTTGGGGATATACATCAATGTTACCCTTTAACCCCCTCTAACATGCTACTTGAATGATGGTCTTGGTCTTTATTGTTGTTTATGTCCTCACGGGCTAGAATTCCCCTCACTTCCTGTATCAGAATCAGTTGTTGCCGAAGCAGAAAATGGAGATCCAAAAGTTCACTGGTTTCACCAGAACAGGAGTAATGTTCCTAAGACAGGAAGCGAAGGATATCTGCTCATTGAGGATACAGAGATGACAACCTGAAAGGCCAGTTTACAAGATGAGAAGGACGTGGTACTTGATTGCTACATTTTTAAGGGGGGTGGTTTAATACATCTTAAAATAATCATTTTAGGTCTGAAGATTAGTTAAAATCACAAACAGTGAGTATTAAGTTGAGACCCTGGAGAATAAAATGGTGATATTTCCAATTTTTTTATGTCACAATGTATTAGAATACTAGCGTAACAGTTTATCAATCACAAATGTTCAGTAAAAAATATACTAAGGTTAATGTTAGTGCCACAAATGCAATATATTACCCAATAGTTTTTTTGTGAAATATAAAAGAGAAGGTTGTGCCTAGTAAGCGTTTTTATACATGGGCTCATGTATGTATGTGTATTTACATGGGTGTTGGGGCACTCATTAAATGTTTTTTTGAGGGGGGGGTGTAAATGCTTGGGTATACCTTTAATCTCTGAAAATGGTAAAGTCAGTAGAAGATGGCATTTTCTGGTCCCACCTAACAGGCAAGTAAAAAGGAAGAGATTATATGCCCAAAGGTATGGTCAGTATAACCTAACCTACTAAAGCAAAAATTATAAGATTATAAAATGTGAGTCCATTATAAGTCCAATCATATCCAACACTAGGGCAAGCTCCTTGTAGAGCTGTAGCATGCTCTGGATACATATAGGACAAAAACAAAAGAAGAGAAGCGCCTCTAAGTGCAGCAGGATTAAACGCTTTAATGTCCCCAATAAAGGGCTACTCACAATTAAAGAGTTAAAACAGGCACATCAAGTAGTATAGGTCCAGAACCCCAGGTATGCTGGACCGTGAAATGGGAAAGTGATGGTGCAGCACTAGTGACAATTTAAAATTTAAATGGGTAGTCTAAAGTGCATAGATGACCTAATACACATCTAAAATATATCAAAATTAGAATAATTGTGAAGATATCAAACAGTATACATGTGCAGTATTGAAATAATGATAACAGGTGATTAAACCGATGTATAACATGCATATAGAATGCAGTGATATCAGGTGATTTAACCAATGTATACCATACATATTAATGTAGTTATGTCAGGTGATTAAACCAATATATACCATACACATAAAATACAATGAACAACTTATTATAAACTCAAAGGCAATAATAGAAAAAAATGAATGAACAAAGAAAGAGTCCACTGAGTGAGAAAAAAGTGTTTGATGAAAATGGAAATGTCCAAAACATATGCATCTTGACGCCCCAAATGGTAATTATCAAGCCACCGCTAAATGTGCATGAAAAAGGGGGGGGGGGGTGGAGCACCGCCACCAATAACACTGAGGCTTACCGGAAAAAGTGGATTCAGTAGGACATACGCCCTATGTATCAAACAGACTTGTCGGTGATTCTTCACCAAAGATAACAAGGCCCAGATGGATATAGGTGTTGGTAGAATTGGGTAAAAAAATCTTCTCACAAGCACCACCGATCGACAAGAAAGGAGGCTCCAAGATATATAAAACGTCTCATGGATTCAAACGTATAGGGCCAAAAAGGAATAAAAAACGCACATAGCGTGAATTCGCATAACACAAAATTTATAAAAAAATAAAAGATTTACACTCACATTTAGAAGAGGTAAAACAAGCGCTTGTTAATCGATAAAATGACGCAATGGGAACAGCAGGCTCGACCCGACGCATTTCATCCACGAAGATATCGTCTGTCTATCCCCGGACGATATCTTCGTGGATGAAACGTGTCAGCTCGAGCCTGCTGTTCCCATTGCATGATCTATGCACTTTAGACTACCCATTTAAATTTTAAATTGTCACTAGCGCTGCACCATCACTTTCCTATTTTAATTTTTGCAATTGTCATTTGCGGTGCTGGCAGCTTCCCCCCTTCTTTGGACAGCACGGTATTTAGCACCTTTTTTTTATGCTGGGCTGCGAAAGCTTCTGGTGCCGTCGGAAGACCGATAAATGAAGCTCCAGGAGCGAGGAGGAAGCTGGCTGATTTCCTTCCTGGTCAGGTGAAACGCATTGTCAGAAGCGGCCAGGAGCGGGGTGACGTGGACTGTTTTCGGGACCAGAATGCAACGCGTTTCAGGGCATGCGAGGTGCCACAGTGGGCATAATCGCTCCCTTCTCAAGCATAATAACACTCAAGATGATGCTATATATATATACAGGGTTTATATAGCACCAACAGTTTACGCAGCGCTTTACAATATAAAAGGAGACAATACAGTTACAATACAATAAAATACAAGAGGATTAGGAGAGCCCTGCTCAGAAGAGCTTACAATCTAATAAGGTGGGGCAGGTGGTACAAAAGGTTGTAGCTGTGGGGAATGAGCTGATGGAAGTCGTAGGAGATTAGTTGGAGACATGATAGGCTTCCCTGAAGAGATGAGTTTTCAGGGATCGCCTGAAGGTAGCAAGAGTAGTGGATAGCCGGACCAGTGGAGGTAGCGAGTTCCAGAGGATGGGAGAGGCTCTGGAGAAATCCTGGAGACGAGCATGGGAGGAGGAGACGAGAGAGCTTGAGATATATATATATATATATATATATATATATATACTGTATATATATATAATTTGTAAGGGATCAGGGGGTGACAAGCCAGCTCAGACAGTTCAGTCAACTTAAAGTGGTGTTCCTGCCGAAATTATACTTTTAAAATAAAAATACCCCTATAATACACAAGCTTAATGTATTTTAGTAAAGTTAGTCTGTAAACTAAGGTCTGTTTTGTTAGTTTATAGCAGTAGTTTGTTATTTTATAAACTTACAGCAGGCCGTGGCCATCTTAAGTGTGGGAATTTGAAGCCAGACTGTATTTCTTCCTGGATCTCATCCTTGCAGATCTCGCACATGCCCAGTGCAGCACAAGCAGTGTAATAGGTTTCAGGTCAGGTTTCCATAGCAACGGCAGTTTCAGAGGAAGTTGCCGCCCCTTCCCAGAAGGCATTGCAAACAGGAAATGATGCGATGGGCCGCGGCCAGGGAGGAGGAAGTGAAAAATAAATACAGCAGATATACAGTAGGTGCTGAGAAAAAAAAATAAAAAAATATCCAATTTGTTTACAGTGCATAGTTTAGTGAGGGATGCTGAAGAGTTGTAAAAGTGGGTGGAACTCCACTTTAAAAGCCTTTATTCAGCAAAAAGCAACAGAAAATTGACAAGCTTTGTCTTTATAGGCAGTTCAAATAGCACAAAAACTCTTCTTAGCAGTATAAGACAGTCCTTTTAAAAAATGCTCAGCATCCCAGCCACAGCATATAACATAGCAAAGTCCCAGTTCAGGCAAGCTCACCCAGCAGGATCAAGTCATAGGTAAACGGGGTCCTTCCAGCTTCAAACTCCTCTCAGTTTTGTTAGCTCAACAGCCATCTCTCTCCAAACACACTTCTCCTCTCTGACATTTTCAACTAAGCTGGCAATAAGCAAGTCTGAAGGCTAAGTACCTGCCCTCTTCAATTAACCCCTTCTTAACTATATATGTGTATATATATATATATGTGTGTATATATATATATATATATATATATATATATATATATACACTAGCTGGCTGGAAGTTCCCTAGATAAATAATATATCTATGACAGCTAAAAATACACTGAATAAATACTACAAACATGTATATACATATGTAAAAAATGGTATTACTAATATCAATTAATATATAAATGGGCCATCTCCTTGGAGAAAGGAGAAATTAAATGGCAAAGTAATCGGGGGGGTTAACAATACTCAGAAAAGTTAAGGATCGTGATGAGACCTTAGAGCCTAAAGTAGGATGGCCATGATGACCCTAACCTGAGACAAACCACAGCAGACTGGGTAGGATTACATATAAATCGTGATAAGATACGGTGAATAAAAAGGGGTTTTTATGGTTATTAAACAAAGTTAGGCTTCATGTACACTGCTGCTGGTAAACGGGCACTTAGGAGCAGTTGGCCCTTTTTTTTAAGCTGCCCCTGAACTGTCCTCTATGTCAGTACATGTACACAGAGTAGGCAGTTGAGTTTAAAAACATTTTTTGGAAAGCAAATAAATGCGTTCAGGACGGATGTTCAGAAGCATTTGAAATGCCAAATGCTTGTAACAGCTTGTAAATGTGTGTAAACAGGCGTTTTTCATTTTTGACATTTTGCAAAAAATTAAAATGAACGTTCGTTACTATCTGTTAAGTTAAATTGTTCAGGAGAGGTTCTAAAATGTCCCCTGTACATTAAGCCTTATAGTATAAAAAGGAATTATATTTATTATTTATATGAAAAACTATTTGAACCCTTTACACAAAGAACCACATATTAAGTGCCTCCATATGTACATGATCACATGGTAGTAGGTTGGTGTAAGTGCACCCGATTAGGGGGAGGAGGCCAAAAAGGACATGGGGGGGTTATTTACTAAAGGCAAATCCACTGTACACTGCAAGTGCACTTGGAAGTGCAGTCACTGTAGATCTGAGGGGGACATGTGAGGGGAAAAAAAAAAAAAACAGCATTTTAGCTTGCACATGATTGAATGATAGAAATCAGCAGAGCTTACCCTCATGTCAGATCTTCCCCTCATATCTACAGCGACTGCACTTGAAGTGCACTTGTAGTGCACAGTGGATTTTCCTTTAGTAAATGCACCCCAGGATGTTATAGAATAGTGCTTACATCTAGTTCTTTATTTTGTCCACCAGGTAGGAGGGTGTCAAGGATTAAAAATCCAGTAGGTCTCCCATTGGCAGAGTTGATGGAATCGCTCTGCTTCAGGGAGATCCCTGGACGTAGCTTCGATAATCCACACTCGCAAATCCTCTTTGGACTGATTATGAAATTCCAAAAAATGATGCCATATGTAATGTGATAAAATGACACTGCATGTCTCAGGTTAGGGTTATCATGGTCATCCTTATGTAGCGCTACCCCACAGTCCTCCTGACTGGCTCTGCATCCATTCCAGACTGCTCCATCCCAGTCCCCTCAGGCATGTCTCCTAGTCCACCTGACTGTGTGTCACTCACCAGCCCTCTTGGTTAATCCTTGTCCTGCTGAAGTCCTGCCTGGCAATGTTCTCCCGCTGTCCTTGCTCCCATGCCTCCTGACCAGGACACCTCTATGTGTCTTGAAGAAGGTCCTGTCCGCACCCTAGCTCAGGCCCAAAGTCACCCCCCCAGACTGGGAAGTTCCCTCAAAGGCCACCAACAGCCTAACACTCCATCTCCAGCTTCCACCCCAAACATTCTCCTCCCCAGTTGGGCTGACCCAGAGTATTTGAGGGGGGCCTGCCAACCCAGGTTGGGGGTTGGTCAGGGCCTTCAGAATACTCCAGACAGCTCCACCCTACTTCCTCTCCCATTCTTGCGAGGTCTCAGTGATGCTGCCTGTAAGTCATGCAGCTCTCCCTTGATCTCTGCCCAACCCAATAAAAACACAGACAGGCTAGGCTGCCAAATTGACCTACACCAAACAAAAAAAATCTATCAACACTTCTAACACACTAGAGGGTAGTACACTTACTATAAGGTCTCATCCCAATCCCTAACTTTACTTTGCCATTTAATTTCTCCCTTCTGAAAGAAGATGGCCCATGCCTATGCTCTGGTATTCCCTTTATAATTGTCCCACTATGGGAAATGTCTATCCATTCATTAAGAAAATATTGCAAGCGCTAAAAAACATGCAAGTGTATAACACAAAATTATCCTTGTAATATTGCAACCATTATAAATTATTATAGCGCAAATAATAAATTATAAATCCATCACATGAGTCCATAGATTATACTTATAATCTGTCTCTTTGGGTGAAAAGTCCAATTGTATGTTAGTGACAAAACAATGAAGAAATCTCTTCATACACATCCACCTTCGTGCCACTCCTATGGTTCCTGTGCTCCCTCCACTAGATGTGCCCTCACTTTGTATCCTATAAAATTGTGCCTTGTTTATAAATATTCCTCTGGATCTCTCCTCTTAATGCTTCTCCTTCTTTATGGATGCTGCTTGCAAGCTTCAGTCAGAGAGGTGACATGTAAAACAATCAAAGCCATGCAACAGTGCTTTATCATTTTAAAAAAAGTTTATTTTGATCATACAACATATATGCACTCACATTTAAAACACTTCAACCAGGCGTGTGTGTAAAAATAGCTTGTGCAGGGATGAGTGTTTCACCTGTCTGCCGGTTCTGCAGCTCCAGCTTTCAGTGCGACCTCCTGCCGTATCACACAGTCTTTTCCTTCCTCGTTCCATGTTCGTCAGCCTCTCAGGTCCCTCCTCCAAGTTTCGTTTCTCCTTGTGACTTCCTCAGGGAGATATAATTGGCTAACGAATTCCCCTTTTAAAGCGGTTACCGCTGACATTTTCTTGTAGCCCTTATTGGTATATATCGTGGACATTTTGCTTTAGTCCCTTATGTAAAACAAATGGCCACCATTTTGTTGTAGTTAATCATAACCTGATCTGATTTAGGGGAAATACAATACATATTACTGTTAAATATTATTAGTGACCCTCAAAATCGACCTTACTAACTTCAGAATAGGACCCTTAAACTAAACTGATATATATAATATTTTATGTAAGGTATATTTAATCTTTACTGTAAATATCCATTTTATACCGACTATAATGAATCTATTAATATATAAATATATCAATATTTAATAAGCATTTGCATACTAAGTATAATTATTTTGATAAGAAATATTAAAAGAAAAATTAAAATATATTAAAAATATATAAGAATATATAAAAATATACTATATAAGGCCAAATGAATCCAGATTAAAAATGTTCATTTTTAATCTAGATTTATTTGGCCTTATATAGTATATTTTTATATATTCTTATACATTATATTTTTAATATGTTTTAATATGTCTTATAAAAATATAATATTTAGTATGCAAATGCTTATTAAATATCAATATATTTATAAATTAATAGATTAATTACAGGCAGTATTGTATGTGCCTATTAAACATGGGTCGAGGCTCAAAAAGCAACGTACGAATCTGGAAATAAATGTGGTAAAATGCTCACCAGATCCCATAGAGAACAGAAATTGGCAACCTACATACCGCACATCTTATCACCAGTCGCACAAAAGCTCACTCTACCCAAACATATCGCGCACAAGTTTTAAGGATTCTACAAATCCCTATATAATTTGCAGGATAGAACCTCCTCCCAGGAACATATAGCAAACTATTTATCGCCCTCCCACATGCCTCAATTACATAATGCTGTGAGTAAAGTGCTGGACGACCTGATCACAATGGCTGAGATTCAGGGGGCTGTGGGTACCACTACACCAGGGAAAGTACCAGGTCTGGATGGTCTCACCATTCAATATTACAAGACTCAATTGCCCTCACTTGGTCAATTTATGATCAAACTGTTCAAGGCTTTCAGGTCAGGTACATCTTTACCTAAGGAAACCCTTCAGGCTCACATAGCAGTGATCCCTAAAGAGGGTAAGGACCTCACATCTTGCGGGAGCTATAGGCCAATTTCCTTACTCAATGTTGATCTCAAAATATTCACAAAGATATTGGCAACCAAAGTTCAGCAGCATCTACCACACTTGATTCACCTGGACCAAGTAGGCTTCGTACCATCCCATGAAGTCAAAGACAATATGATTAAAGTCCTAAATCTATTGCAAATAGCCGACACAACCCACACTCAGTGTGTATTTCTGGGAACAGATGCTGAGAAGGCATTTGACAGGGTGAACTGGCAATTTATGCTCTCAGTCTTTCGATATGTGGGGTTCGGACACACCATGCTGAATTAGATATCCATGATTTATTCTAAACCTTCCGCTAGGGTCAGAGCTAATGGTGTTTGCCGGAAACCCTTTATGATCACAAATGGGACACGACAGGGTTGCTCCCTGTCACCTCTCCTCTTTGCTCTGTCACTGGAACTTTTTCTATGCACTATAGGCCTGAACTCAGACCTTATGGGAATAAAGGTTGGAGATACCCAGCAGAAAGTATCGGCATACACAGATGACATGCTGTTTTCTCTTACCAACCCTTCAATTTCCCTACCGAACCTTCTACGCAAATTCGAGATATATGGGGCCCTATCAAATGTGAAGATTAATTTCACCAAGTCCAAAGCGATGGGGGTGGATTTGCCTCAGCCCCTACTTTTCTGACTCCAAGCAAGTTTTAAATTAAAATTGATGAAATCTCAGCTGAAATATTTGGGAAAATGTATCCCCCCCAAATTGTCACAAATATTTTGTCACAAATATTTGACCTGAATTTCCCTCCACTCTTGAAAAATGGCCGATTTCTGCTAAACAAATGGCACGCCGGACTACATTCATGGTTTGGCAGATGTAACATCCTGAAAATGAGTATTCTTCCCAAATTCCTTTACCTCTTACAAGCTTTACTGATTTATATCCCTTCTAACTATTTTAAACAAACACATTATTGTCTGACTTCATATGGGCAACACAAATGACCACGCCTAAACAGACGACAGCTTTCTTTACCTAAACAGTATGGAGGGTTGGCGGTACCAGACATACGTACATATTATCAGGCAATAAATCTGGGTAAACTTATTGACTGGAATCGACACCCGGCTACCAAGTCATGGCCCCAACTGGAACAGTCCCAGAGTGACATATCTCTCTGTAGAGCACCCTGGTGTTACCAATCACTGTCAAAAAATATGAAATGTCATCCCCTGATTGGCCAGACTGCATGATTTTGCTCTTCCCTCTTCACCCGAGCCTTTCTTACATCTGTACACTCACCACTCTTTCCGATATTAGGGAACTCTTTGCACGGGGATATCAGGATGCACCCTTTCACACTTTGATGAACTATGGTTGCTTCCAAGCCTCTCACTTCCTAATTGATAGACAATGGCCATCGATCTCTGCTCTCTACGAACCTTACCGGTTCCTTTCGGCTGGACTTTTGGCGAGCTCTCTAACTCAGCCACTTTCTCAAATCCTTGCTACCCCTGAGGAATTTCTGTCAAACTCTTACCACTCTGGAGGAATATTACTCGGAGGAGGGCACTATGCCGCATGTACTATCCCCCACTTACCAACTGTTGATTGTACCCCCAGAGAACCATCAACCACAATGCCTTAGTAAGTGGGAACAAGACTTAAATCGAATATTCAACTTACATCGCAGATGACATATCCTCCAATTCACATATAAATCATCCATCTACATGAGAATACAGGAGACTAATTTTTAAATTTTAACCAGATGGTACAATACACTTGCAAAATTACACAGTGTTTTTCCCTCAACCTCAGATCATTGATGGAGATGTCAGGAGGACCAGGGAACACTTTTCCAACATCTTTTGAGCTTGTCCCAAGCTCGAGCAGTTCTGGAAGGAAAACCGCCTCATTGGCCAAAAAAAAATACAGAACGTCCAATCCCTGATGACCCTGCTTTCTTTTTACTTCACGCCTCCAATATCCCAGGATAATTCTACAAAAAAGTCGATCATTCTCCATCTTCTTGACGCTGCCAAAGCATGCATTCCTCCCCAATGGAAATCTCCGCAGCCTCCGACCATTGATCAATGGCTCAAAAAAGTTACATAGTAGGTGAGGTTGAAAAAAGACACAAGTCCATCAAGTTCAACCTATGTGTGTGATTATGTGTCAGTATTACATTATATATCCCTGTATGTTGCAGTCATTCAGGTGCTTATCTAATAGTTTCTTGAAGCTATCAATGCTCCCCGCTGAGACCACTGCCTGTGGAAGGGAATTCCACATCCTTGCCGCTCTTACAGTAAAGAACCCTCTACGTAGTTTAGGTTAAACCTCTTTTCTTCTAATTTTAATGAGTGGCCACGAGTCTTGTTAAACTCTCTTCTGCGAAAAAGTTTTATCCCTATTGTGGGGTCACCAGTACGGTATTTGTATATTGAAATCATATCCCCTCTCAAGCGTCTCTTCTCCAGAGAGAATAAGTTCAGTGCTCGCAACCTTTCCTCATAACTAATATCCTCGAGTCCCTTTATTAGCTTTGTTGCCCTTCTTTGTACTCGCTCCATTTCCAGTACATCCTTCCTGAGGACTGGTGCCCAGAACTGGACAGCATACTCCAGGTGCGGCCGGACCAGAGTCTTGTAGAGTGGGAGAATTATCGTTTTATCTCTGGAGTTGATCCCCTTTTTAATGCATGCCAATATTATGTTTGCTTTGTTAGCAGCAGCTTGGCATTGCATGCCATTGCTGAGCCTATCATCTACTAGGACCCCCAGGTCCTTTTCCATCCTAGATTCCCCCAGAGGTTCTCCCCCCAGTGTATAGATTGCATTCATATTTTTGCCACCCAAATGCATTATTTTACATTTTTCTACATTGAACCTCATTTGCCATGTAGTCGCCCACCCCATTAATTTGTTCAGGTCTTTTTGCAAGGTTTCCACATCCCGCGGAGAAATTATTGCCCTGCTTAGCTTAGTAGCGGAGTGGAGGAAATAAATAAAATGGAGGATCTTATCCTCTCGGCGCGCCACCAACATGAACGCTACTAGAAAACGTGGACATAATGGAGTATGTTCCTCTCTGATGAGGGACAAACCCTCTTTGAAAGCGACACCATAGACTAAATTGGTTCTGGCACATCTATGGGTAACATCAGTAATCTGGCGGTACTGACTACGTGATTTATATGTTAACATTGTGCTTTGTGAGATCACATTTCTCCATCTCCCCTCCACTCCCTCCTGTTCTCATTATCCTTGCCCCTACCCTTCCACACTCTTCTCCCCCCCTCCCCCTTTCTTCCTCTTCCCTTTCCATGTTCGTTCTATCCTTCTAGGTTGCTCTTCTTTTTCAACTCCTCTATCCCTTTTCTTTCTTGCCGTATTTTATATGGTTCTACAATTTCTTCTCTGATACTAGTAAATTGGAAAAGGATATGGGTAAGTTCCATGGAATCGTCCTGTTTACCAATTTATTTCCCGGCAGTATCCTATCACACTCTTGTGAAGTTATGATGTCACACTTTTTATCATCTAGCCAGGGATATGTGAAGCAATAGGGGTATTAAATGTGCATAATGTCTTTTATTCTGTGTTGTTTTCTCATATATGACATTGTTTTTTATTTGCTGTTCTATACACCATTATTCTTCTTCAATGTTTTTTTTTAATGCCATTGTTCGTGTCTTTTGACCAACTAAATAAAAGATTTGGGGAAAAAATGGATATAAATGGTAAATATTAAATATACCTTACATAAAATATTGTATATATCACTTATCACATATCACTAATTTAAGGGTCCTATTCTGAAGGTACAGTCAGGTTGTTCTTTAGCGCTGCACTATTTTGTGTATGTTTTGTACTTTGAGTAGTGTTACCCCCCGATTACTTTGCGATTTGATTTCTCCCTTCTCCAAGGAGATGGCCCATTTATATAATAATTGATATTAGTAATACAATTTTTTACATATGTATATACATGTTTTAGTATTTATTCAGTGTATTTTTAGCTGTCATAGATACAGTATATTAATTATCTATCCAGCAGGGAACTTCCAGCCAGGTAGTGTGTCTTTATTCGTGTGTATATATATATTGAATCATCTTGAGTGTTATTATGCTTGAGAAGAGTGCGTGCATGCCCCACTGTGGCGCCGCACATGCTTCAAAATGCATTGCATTCTGGTCCCGAACATAGTCCGTGTCACTCTGCTCCTGGCCACCTCCGACGCTGAGTTCCATGCTGCACTCCACCTGACTGGGAAGGACATCAGCTGGCTTCCTTCTTGCTCTTGTGGCATCTTTTATATGTCTTATGGTGGCATCAGAATCTCCCGCATCTGTTGTCCTGGACCTACACTACTCAATGTGCCTGTTTTAACTGTTTAATTGTGAGTAGCCCTTTATTGGGGACATTAAAGCGTTTAATCCTGCTGCACTTAGAGGCGCTTCTCCTCTTTTGTTTCGGTCCCACCCAACACATATATCGTCATGAATACCTCCAGTAAGCTTATGACCCTCAGATATTCATCCCTTAATCAGTGTTAGTGCTAACAGGCCCTTCTGTTGACCACTTTCATTTAAAGCTTTTGATCTGCTTTCCCAGGAGGTGCATTTTAACTTATATGAAAGCTGCATATATATCATTTTTATCAGTTCCAACACTGTAGAAATCTGGGGAAAGTATTTGCCATACACATGAGACACCTGCACATTGTGGCAGAATTATGTCTCCAATGTTACAATTCCCCTCACTGTTTCATCTACTATTGCTGCCATTTTCTCTGCAGCTTTGTCTGCATCCAATTTCTTCTTTACTTTAACCATTGGATGGCTTCTGATGATGTAAAACTTAAGCATGCGCTCTGGAGGTACATTATCTTGGCACCAGCCTCCAGTCTTGACATTTCTAAGATCAAGCGCATTGTGCTTGTGCTGTAATATTTTTGCAGAAAACCAAGCAAAATGTCTTCTACCAAAAAAAAAATCTTTACCTCTTTATTTTCTTTGGTTCCTAAAAGGCTTTTTAATATATAGTGAACTAAAATATTTTAAAGCGTATCTCTTATTACTATTTTGGAATGAATATATCGAAACAAGCTAAGCTGAGATTTAAAATTCAGTCTTGTAAAAGTGCTGTATAAGTATATTTACTGGGTAAAGCTGGCACAAAAAAAAAAAAAAAAAGCCTTGAAGCAAAAGTGATTTTGAACCTTATTGACCAACTACATTTAATCTTTCAATTTTTCGCTCAAAGCACTGATAAATATTTACATGCTGGACCTACTCTGCAATATAACTCTCTGTGCTTGGTAAATCTATGCATCTAATATATTATTTTTATTTTTATTACAGGTATTTGTGTTACAGAACAGTGCTCCAGTTTTCCAGCCATCCGCAGTTCCTGGATCCTATCCTTTCTACCCTCCTCAACAACCACCAACCTACATACCACAAAGTGGGATGGGTGGTGGACCAACAGTATACCAGAATCCCTCATCCTAAAGAGACATGACTTTCTTTTATTCCTTCCCCCTCATATTTTTGTTTTTAATTTATTTAGATATTGCCCATTTGTAAAGATTGTAAAGGAAACAGATCACACTAAGAAAATACTTGGGAAACCAGAATAATTCAAATTATGATAATATAATTCAGAGATACAGTAAAACCTTGGATTGTGGGCATACTTTTTTCCAGAAATGTGCTTGTAATCCAAAGCACTCATATATATATATATATATATACTGTATATCAATGCAAATTTCCCCATAAGAAATAATGGAAACTCAGATGATTCTTTCCACAACCATTTATTCATAAGTCCTTCAGTTTATAGTCCATATAAAAAGATCATAGCAATGTGACCAGGTTGTGTAACCATAAAATATCCATCCACAAATGGCCGCCTCTACAAGGGGATGAGAAGCAAAATGCAGCAGGAGCTACAGTGTATAAAAGAGAGGCACCTCTAAGTGTAGCAATTTGGTTACTTTTAATGAAGGTACAACATTTAGCAACTCACATGGTTGATGATTAAAACGGGCACATCTAAATATGCATGCATCCGGGGTAAAACTGTCCACATAGACCGTCCTCCACACTGCCGAATCTCATCTCTGTCATTCTGTAACCTTGAAGACTACCTTGCCGTAGAGCGATCCGAAAGTGAGGCTTGAAGCTCAGCGTGGAAGGGATGATGTTGATGGCAGTGCAGAGAACAGCCTTTGTGGACAGCTTTACCCGGATGCTTACGTAGATGTCCCTGTTTTAATCAACCATGTGAGTTGCTAAATGTTGTACTTTCATTAAATGTAACCGTATTGTTACACTTGGAGGCTCCTCTATTCTCTTTTATACTCAGACGCTACTCGTTTTGCGAGACCTCACACGTTTATCAAGTTAAAATTTATTTTAAAAAATCTTTTTCTAATGACAGTTGTAGAAAATATAGAGAAATCTCTTATAGCCAGAGAAGAATTATTTTTGCCTATGCTTCATTTATTTTTGAAAATGTACATTTAATAAAAGCAATTACTTTTTATTTTAATTTATTATGTCTTCTCTTCGTAGTGTCATAGGCTGGGGGAGGGAGGAGTTACTGCTCTGTAGGATCCATACCCCTTCCACAGACATCCCTCACTCTGCAGTTTCTACTGTACATCCCCTCCACAGACATTCCTCACTCTGCAGTGTCCACATCCCCTCCACAGACTCTCCTCACTGTACAAGGTCCACATCCCCTCCACAGACAATCCTCACTCTGCAGTGTCCACATCCCCTCCACAGACTCTCCTCACTCTACAAGGTCCACATCCCCTCCACAGACAATCCTCACTCTGCAGTGTCCACATCCCTTCCACAGACTCTCCTCACTGTACAAGGTCCTCATCCCCTCCACAGACATTCCTCACTCTGCAGTGTCTACATCCCCTCCACCGACATTCCTCACTCTACAGTGTCCACATCCCCTCCACAGACATTCCTTACTCTGCAGGGAGTTAGTCTATTGAAATACTTCACAGATGATAAATCAAATGCATTAGGGGGAACTGCCTCCCCTTCATCAGGACTATGATGGTGGATGAGGTCAGAAACCACCCACTGGACATGACTGTTCTTTATTTTATGACACTACTGAAAGGATGATACTTGCAGTAGATTTATGGTTCCAGGTCTGTTTCCGACCTCATCCACTGTCACAGCCCTGAAAAAGGGGGTAACAGTTCTCCCAAAACGTGTTGACTTTATGTATTCCCTTTGAACTAACTATTGTACTTCAATAAACTTTTAAATATAACTGCAAGTGTGATCAACCTGTATACTGAGCTTGCCTCAACACGCATCCAAGACAACTCCTCCCCAGACAAAATGTGTACCTCAATATGGGATTTTTAAGGCAATGCAATGATCAGAAATTTGAATTAAAAATATTAAGTTTTATTAGTACAAAAGCGAATAGAATACAAATCGAATAGAATACAAATGAACATATACGTGAATATTTTAGATAAGTGTTTTAAAACAAAAACATCAGATACATAGGAACAAGTGATGCATCCTGCTGCTAAATACAAACACCACCCAAGTTGATACGATGGCGTTCGATAGCAGATTTCCAACGCGTTTCAACTTTATTGTCAAAGCAAAGTCTTCCTCAGGGAAGGAATTGCATCACATTCTAAAATTTCAAAAAACAACATAATTACTAATATATATATATATACATATCGCCTATATCTAGAAAGATCGCATTTTAACTGAAGGTCATAAATGCGACTTACATTAAAGCATGTAGCTGCAGAAAAATGCCTTCCAGAGCTGGCAGGGGCCCCGATCACCAATTTGTCTAAACCGCTCACTATCCTCTATGGGGCAGCCCGGTGTGCTTATAAAGAGACCAATAATTGGCAGCCAAAAAAGGGCAAAGAGGCTGAAAGACATGAATAATGTTTAACTAAATATTTAATTAAAAAAGATAATTTTGGAGATCATAGTGGTTCATAGGAACCTCAGTTCTCCAGGATAGCCACCAAGTGGGAAAAGCCCTGGTCAAATTACCTTAAGAGAGTCGTGTAGCATATATGGGTGAAGTTCCCAGTTGTAGGTGAGAGAGAGCTCTGGTCCTAGAGTTCCTCTCTGTTGGAAGCCAGTTGCAAAGTGCTGCTCTTGGCCGTCCCTGGCGTCCTAATGTAGGGGATATGGGTGTGGTTTGTGTAGTGGGCGTGGCATGGGTTAAAGAGTAATCCCCTGTTCATTGGTGGTGCAGTGTAAGAGGCGTGGCCTACGTCGGCTGCCGTCTCTATCATAAAGTCTCCTTATAGGGTAGTGAAAGGAGAGCATTACTTGGCTAAAATATTCACGTATATGTTCATTTGTATTCTATTCGATTTGTATTCTATTCGCTTTTGTACTAATAAAACTTAATATTTTTAATTCAAATTTCTGATCATTGCATTACCTTAAAAATCCCATATTGAGGCACACATTTAGTCTTTTTGAAGTCTCAAGGGATGATGGCAATGACACACCCGATCCTCAGAGTCATACATTTATATATATATATACTCCTCCCCAGACATTTCTCACTTTGCAGTGTGACCAACCCCTCCGTAGTCATTCCTTACTTTGCAGTATCTACTTGCCCTACAGAGACATTCCTCACATCGAAGTGTTAACATAATCTCCAGAGATATAACTTACTAGTAGGTATTACTACTGCCACTAAATTACAGCTTCCGGTTGCCCACCTGCTGGCTCGTTTTAAATTGTATGCAGGAATGCTTCCCAGGTGACATACTTGACAAAATATAGTTATTAATGTTAGAGCATACTGTAAATACCATTCTGGAGGCTTAGTCCATTTGCTTCCCACCACTTTCATAGACTTCATTGGACTTTGGAATGTAGGGTCGGGGTTTGTGGACTTTCATCTAGCGTACCAAACCTTCTTTCTTTTTTTCTGTTTTAACAATGGTTAATAAAATATTTTTCATAAAACTATAGCAGGAAACAAGGATTAGTGTAGCATAAAAACCATTACTTTATTATGAAGGCATACTTACATGTAAAGCAGTTTTACTCCAGCTCCAGAGGCAGCAATTGATGGAAAATAAAACATGGGACAGTGATCCATTTTGTCTTACTGACGGCTGCTGTGCATGGGAGAGGACCCACCAAAGAGATGGATAACCGATGGCTTCTATGGCTGCAAACTTGTGCTGCTGACAGGAGACCAGTCATGTTAGGAAGAAAGATGGGCTGCAAAGAGTTTTGGGGGCTCTGCCCCCTTTGTCAAGCTGGTCCACTGCAACAGAATGTAGGCTTTTAAAGTGTAGAACCGGAACCATACAAGAAAGGAAGAGAAAACTAATTGGCAGCACTGCAGCTGGACAGTGGGACAAAAAGGAAGACTACAAAATCCAGCAGAATAGTACACAGTGTAAAAAATGTAAAACATATTAAAAACATACTGACTTTAAATATTTAATTAAATATAAATACATGTAATTCATTAATTGAATAACTAATATAATTATGTTTTTTAATAATTGAGAATGGAAATAAAGTAAAATGAAACATGTTTAGGCAAGGTTGCTCCTCACAAATGTACTTAACAGTAGTTATCCTGGTTGATTGCTAGAGATCTATTGATTTCTCCCTAAGTTTGGCCTTGTTGCACTTTTGTCTTCTACTACTAGGTGGCTGGGTACTTGGTGGTACTAGATACGAGAAGGGCAACGCAAAGTCAGGTTATGGGTATATGGGGCATCTCAGCCAATGGGCAGGGGTTTTCTTGAATCCCTTGGCCTGCTGGGAGAGTCTATATATTCAGGTGAGGTCAGGTAATCTGTGTTCTGTGCCACCTGGATGGCTGTCTGGGTGGACGTGTGTTGTATTGCCCAAGTTGCTAGGCCAGAGATGGGGCCTATCCTGGGCACATCTGGCTGCTAAGCTGTCTGAGGGTCTATCCAGAAGCAAGAGAGTGGCGCAGGGTTAGGACTGCGATTTGCAGTCCAACCAAAAGTGACGGTTCTGTCAGCCGGAGAACCTATAGTAGTTGGGGGTAGAGGGGAAGCTGTCGCTAGTAAGGGACTATCCACCTTAATACCAGGGACCAGAGTGAGTAACTGAAGTAAGTACCGGAGCAGTATTCTCACCAACCAGGGACAGTAAAGAATCAAGAAACTTCAGTGGGAATCAAGCCAGGGACCCAGCCAGCAGAGGTGATGCTTGCAGTGCAGCTTTGTGTGTCAAGCCAGGGACCGAGCAGGCCAGCGGGGGTGAAGCTTGAGCAGTATCTAGAGTGCCAAGCTAGGGACCCAAAAGAGAAGCAGGGGTGAAGCTTGAGGAAGATGCTACTGTGAAGATCGGAGGAGCTCAAGGGATTCAGTGGCAGTTAATCAGTGGGTCTAATTAGAGACCGGGAGCTCAGTGTATTGAAGAACTACAAGGAGTGATTGTAGTGAAAGTGAAGGAACTGTTAAACTTTGTGTTTGGAACTGTTAAAGACTGTTGCCATAGGAGACAGCATTCCTACAAATGCAATTGTGGCGTCTTGCTGGATGCCTTTCCCTGCATGGCTGTCCTCCTATTGAAGTCTCGGAGTCTGCTAATTAATCTTGTGACTACATAAGGGTGTCCTGGCCCTAACCCTCTCTCCCCCAAAAAGGTTTGTTAAGAGAAATAAACTTTCTTTTGCATCCAAGATGTGTCTGGAGCCCAATAACTTTAACAACAGTACACCCACCATGCCTCACAACCCGCAGCATACAAAAGGATGTCCGCTATCCCTGGCTCTGGAGGTTCTCATTAGATCAAAGGAGGCCTGGGACCTTGCTACACATGTCAAAAAGAATATCCTACACATCAACATACATTATTAAATGGTAAAAAAACTTAAATTAGATAAATTCTGGTATGATATTATACACAATTCAATAACTAAATAATAAAGAATTATGAAATGAAAAATAAATTAAATTGAAATAAGGTTGAAAATAATTCCTATACTCTAAATTTCAACATGCATGATTGATTAATGGGGAGGTTTGAAATAAAATAAATTCCAGTATAACATCATGCACACATCTATCTACAGTATATACAGTGGGGACGGAAAGTATTCAGACCCCCTTAAATTTTTCACTCTTTGTTATATTGCAGCCATTTGCTAAAATCATTTAAGTTCAATTTTTTTCCTCATTAATGTACACACAGCACCCCATATTGACACCCTTTTGATCTAATACAGCCATGAGTCTTTTGGGGAAAGATGCAACAAGTTTTTCACACCTGGATTTGGGGATCCTCTGCCATTCCTCCTTGCAGATCCTCTCCAGTTCTGTCAGGTTGGATGGTAAACGTTGGTGGACAGCCATTTTTAGGTCTCTCCAGAGATGCTCAATTGGATTTAAGTCAGGGCTGTGGCTGGGCCATTCAAGAGCAGTCACGGAGTTGTTGTGAAGCCACTCCTTCGTTATTTTAGCTGTATGCTTAGGGTCATTGTCTTGTTGAAAGGTAAACCTTCGGTCCAGTCTGAGGTCCTGAGCACTTTGGAGAAGGTTTTTGTCCAGGATATCCCTGTACTTGGCCGCATTCATCTTTCCCTCGATTGCAACCAGTCGTCCTGTCCCTGCAGCTGAAAAACACCCCCACAGCATGATGCTGCCACCACCATGCTTCACTGTTGGGACTGTATTGGACAGGTGATGAGCAGTGCCTGGTTTTCTCCACACATACCGCTTAGAATTAAGGCCAAAAAGTTCTATCTTGGTCTCATCAGACCAGAGAATCTTATTTCTCACCATCTTGGAGTCCTTCAGGTGTTTTTTTAGCAAACTCCATGCGGGCTTTCATGTGTGTTGCACTGAGGAGAGGCTTCCGTCGGGCCATTCTGCCATAAAGCCCCAACTGGTGGAGGGCTGCAGTGATGGTTGACTTTCTACAACTTTCTCCCATCTCCCGACTGCATCTCTGGAGCTTAGCCACAGTGATCTTTGGGTTCTTCTTTACCTCTCTCACCAAGGCTCTTCTCCCCCAATAGCTCAGTTTGGCCGGACAGCCAGCTCTAGGAAGAGTTCTGGTCGTCCCAAACATCTTCCATTTAAGGATTATGGAGGCCGCTTTTTGGGAAGAGGAAAGTGTAGGGCAAATGCTGGCCCACTTGGTTAAGAGAAACTCATCTCCATCGGTGGTCCCCACGATTAGAATAGGGAAGGGTAGGACCTCTACATATATGGCAGAAATAGTAGATACGTTTTTAAAGACTATTATGAGGATTTGTATAGCTCTCGGCATGGGGAAATGGGGGGAGGAAATGGACTTCTTTTTTAGGGGTCTGGAGATCCTTACTCACTCTGAAATTGACAAGGAGGACCTGGATTCTCCTATAACATTAGAGGAGCTACAGCGGGCTACAGTGGAGTTGGCAGGCCAGAAATCTCCAAGTCCAGATGGCCTACCGGCGGAGACCTACAAACGATATGGGAAGGTATTGCTCCCGGAGCTGCTGAGGGTCCTAATCTGGTCGTCGGTAGAGCTTCCCTATTCTATAATGGAATCTACTTCATTGATGCTACATAAGGAAAGTTAAGACCCACGTAATACATCTTCATATAGACACATTTCCTTATTGGGCACAGATATAAAAACCTTGGGGAAAGTATTAGCTGCTAGGCTAAATAAAATAATTCAGAAACGTATTTACTCCGACTAGTTGGGGTACATACCTGGAAGATCCACTAGCACATATATAAGACAGGTATATTTCAGGTCCCGACAGATGGGCAGGGTTCAAGGGCCTCTCTGTCTCTAGATGCCGCCAAGGCCTTCGATAGCTTGCAGTGGCAATATATGTGGCGGGTATTGGCGGGGTTTCAGTTTGGCCCAACCTTTGCTAACTGCATTAAAATATTGCACAAAATGCCAGAAGCAAAAGTGAGAGTAAATAATGAATATTCTGATAAATTTTGGTTGCTGAGGGGGATGAGGCAGGGGTGCCCTCTGTTGCCCTTGCTGTTCACTCTCCCCTTCACAAAGGATGTCACATTTATTTTTGTTATATAGAGTATACTATACCCCTCAAAAGCTATTCTTCTTTGGCCGTAGACCAGATGCCAGCTGCCCTAGGTGTGGGGAAACAGAAGGGGATTTAATTCACATGTTCTGGAGGTGCCCGAAGTTATACCGGTATTGGCAGGAGGTATCCAGAACGGAATCACAAACCTGGTATTCGTGAGGTCTCTGAAAATGGACGTAAGTTTATGTGTGCTGGGTTACGTAGAGGGGGAGGGAGACCCCGGAAGTACCCAGGTTGCAATTCTTGGATGACTTTTCCAGGCAAGGAAACTGATAGCACAAAGATGGCAATTGGCGTTGCCCCCAACTTGTGGAGAGTGGAAACATGGCGTGAATGAGACAATATGGAAGGAAAAAACTGTATATGTTAGACAAGGCCGTATAAAGAAATATGAAGAGATTTGGAAACCTTGGTGGGATATGAAGGGATACCCCCTTAGAGCAATGTGAAAGATGAAAATGAGAAATTAACCATTAGTAAAAAAAAAGGAAAGCCAAGGTGGGGAGAGGGGTTGAGAGGCTCAGCATCACCAATACCTATAAGGTACTATCAAAATGAGCAATAACAATACAAATGAAAAATTCCTTTAAATATAGTGCCTTTAACATGTATAGAGCCTGCTGCAGCAATAATAACATTTATAAAGTCAAAAAAATGACATGTTCCAATCAAGCTTTCTCTATTTTATAAACAATGACTTAGGGAGCCAGTCTGTATGATATGGCCACAATTTAGTGCACTCAGAATAAGATTAGAGATTTCTTAGAGACACTTCTTCTCGGTGACAGCTGTTATATAGCTGAGGGCCACGTGACGTCAGAGCCCCACCCTCAGCTATATAACAGCTGTCACCGAGAAGAAGCGCCACTCGGCGGGAGCCTCCTATGGAGGCGGAGCTGTTGCGGCTTTTTTTTTCTTTTTTCAGCTCATCGGTGGCGTGAGATGGATCTACATCGCAGCACATTTTTATTTTTTTTATCTTTTGGTAAAGGACTTGTTCCAAAGTGTCTCCTGTCTTTTTTTTACTATTTTTGACACCTTTTTTGTGAAATGGTAGGGGTACAATGTACCTGTTACCAATTCACATAGGGGGGAAGGCTGGGATCTGGGGGTCCCTTGTTAAAGAGAGCTTCCAGATTCCGATAAGCCCCCTGCCCGCAGACCCCCACAACCACTGGGCAAGGGTTGTGGGGATGAGGCCCTTGTCCCCATCAACATGGGGACAAGATGTTTTGGGGGACCAAAATATAGTTTTATCTATATTGCCAAGACCCGACAATTCATTACAGCCGCGATCAGTTTTAAATGACTTTTTTCCTTTAGAAATGTAATTTTGCTGTGGTATTGTTCTAAACACGGGAAAACTGTGCCACTTTACAGGCATACTATAGACACCCCCCAGGTACGATATTTAAAGGAATACTTCATTTTTATTTTTTCACTTTAAGCATTATTAAAATCACTGCTCCCAAAAAAAGTCAATTTTTAAAACTTTTTTTTGCATTGATACATGTCCCCTGGGGCAGGACCCGGGTCCCCAAACAATTTTTGTGGCAATAAATTGCATATAAGCCTTTAGAATGAGCACTTTTTTTTATGTTAATGCCCCATTGACTTTAATGGTGTTTCGTGGCTTTCAAATTTGCCGCAAACACCGCATGATGTTCGCTGTTCAGGGCTCATCCCTAGTAACAGGCATTGAAGCTAAATTCCAGTTTAGAGAAAAAGTCAGCTTTAAAAGTCAGCATTAAATGCTTGTCTTGTCTAGAGGGTGATGAATAGGGTTAACTAGGCTTACCTTATTCCTAGTTCCCCAGCAGACAGCCATCTGCTGAACTTTTCAATGCTTCTAAGATGTGGGTGAGCCCTATGCCGCGTACACACGACTGGACTTTACGGCATACTTGGTTCGGCGGACCGGAGTCTGTCGGACAATTCGATCGTGTGCGGGCTCCAGCGGACTTTTTTTCCCCAAAAGTTCGACGGACCTAGAAATGAAAAGTCCGGTCGAAAAGTCCGCTCGTCTGTATGCTAGTCTGACGGACAAAAACCGACGCTAGGGCAGCTATTGGCTACTGGCTATCAACTTCCTTGTTTTATTCCGGTCGTACGTCATCACATACGAATCCGTCGGACTTTGGTTGATCGTGTGTAGGCAAGTCCGTTCATTCGGAAAGTCCGTCGTAAAGTCCGTAGGACAAAGTCTGGCGTAAAGTCCGCTTGTGTGTACGTGGCATTAGGCATCCTCATGTACAATGCAGGGCCACTTTGCCTTTTATACCATCTTGCCCCAGGTAGGTTATCCAAGGAGACCTAATTTTGGTATCCTTGGATGAATTGAATTTATTATGGTGTCATTTAGAATCAAATCAATTTTTGATTGATTTGTTCCTGTCGTTCCTTTTTCAACCCATTGATATAAAAAAAATATTGGTTTTCTCCAAACCTCTGATTTTTTTGTTGAAAGGTAACAAACACATTGTGTTTATTAGGTTTCCAAGCTCTTCTGTTAGTTAATGTTTCCCAGTTTATTTTGGTTAGGTTCTACTAGAGGTTTTAAAGTATCATACTGCATGTACGAATCCATAAATGTTAAGCTTTTGGACAGCCCTGCCATATATAGACCAATGTCCCTTTTTCATTCTCTTTGACATTTCGGAGAGGCTTGTAAAGAAAATATGACTACTCATTCTGGGGATATATACCATTGCCTGTTATAGAAATATTCTACAGCTGGTACTTTTATTGACTTTTGGCAGTACCTTTACAAATTTCAGTCCAGTCTGTGTTTCACCTGGGTCTTTTTCCCATTTATGCATGAAGGTAATGTAGTTTAACTTTTGCAATTATGTGTATCGTTACACATTGAAAATGGTATCCATGCTCAAGAATTTTACTACCAGGGGGCGTGGCAGGATGTCCATGTGAGAAGATGCTCCGGCTCCCTGACCAGCTTATCCTGTTGCATCCTGTGGATATCTGGGCCATCCTGCTAAGTAAACTACTCCCGCCGGTTGGGAAGTCCATGCCAGCAAAAGGCTAGTTGGGTAGGAAATATATATTGTGGAACGGGCTCATAGGGTGCCCACAGGACCCAGGCCTTCCTGCCGAAGCTAGGAAGCATCCTGGACTCCAATATGAAAACACTACTCTGTACTTTTTTCCTGATTCTTCTCCTGAGCCTCGGTATCGCCACCGCTCCTTTGTGGATGTCCACAGGCGGCTCTGAGAAAAGGGGCTCATCTACAGCATGCTATACCCCAGCAAACTGCGGGTGGAATACCTTGGCTCTATCAAGTTTTTTGAGAATCCTTTGGATGCTGCTGACTGGTTGGACTCCCTAACCTGAGTATTCCAGATGCACACATGTAATGTTATTCCTTTTTTGCCTGTTTTTTCTTACTTAAACTTTGACTGACCTGCAAGGCCAGGAATATGATCTCTTCTACTACCTGCTTTTATATAGCTTGTACTGACTCATCCTATGGCCTAGCTATTCTCCTGGAAAAGATCTCAACATTTGAATCTGAACTACTTAAGGTAGTCGGGGACCGCTTCTTTGCCTAGTGCCTATGTTCCCCCTGTTGAGTGCGAATTTGTAGCTTTTCGAATAGGTTTCTTTGTTTTTTGGGTATTAAGTCCACTCACGCCTTTGTCTTACTGTTTTTACTTATGCTGGTGCGACAGGGTGGGACATTTTTTTCAGTTTTGGACTGATTTTTCTTTTTCTATTTTATTTTTATGTATGTTTTGCACTACAAGAGTCCCCCTATGTGTTTTGGGGGGTTCTTTCTTGAACCTATGGTTTATATAGGTATTTGTATGCAGTTGTTATGTGTGTTGAATAATCAGCACTGTAAGTGGTTATGTATTGCTCCTGGCTCTTCTAGTGTTACCAGGCCCCCATCTAGTGGCCTTTTCTGGTATTATCATTATGTCTTCATAAATTAAAGAAATCTCCTGAAACATCATAGGGCTCATCTCTAAATTTAAGAGAGCCTTGGTATATAAATATCTCAGTCACCCCCTGCCATATAATGTTTATCCAGGAGACCCATCTTTTGGGAAACAAGATTCTTGCATTGAAACTTTCATGGATCCAGCATGCCATACAAGCTACATATTCATCTATTGCCTATGTTTTATGCAGAATTAAGTTATAAAAATAAATATTAACAACAACTTTATCTGTGACCAACAATGTAGCCTACCTGTATCCATCAATGCAGCTTCACCTGTGCCCAACAATGCAGCGTGCCCGTGTCCATCAATGCAGCGTGCCCGTGTCCATCAATGCAGCGTGCCCGTGTCCATCAATGCAGCGTGCCCGTGTCCACCCATGCAACCTGCCCGTGTCCACCAATGCAACCTGCCCGTGTCCACCAATGCAACCTGCCCGTGTCCACCAATGCAACCTGCCCGTGTCCACCAATGCAGCCTGCCCTTGCCCACCAATGCAGCCTGCCCTTGCCCACCAATGCAGCCTGCCCGTGTCCACCAGTGCAGCCTGTGCCCACCAATGCAGCCTGCCTGTGCGGGGGAAGAGAGGAAAGGAACAGGATTGCCAGACGGATGATCAGAGTGTGGGGAACACAGCGATAACAGCTTTTATTTCAATTGCTGTATGTTCCCGCTGCTCGCCATCACATTCAGCCCTGCCTCCAGGTGGGGAACTTTGATAGATCACCCATCCCGGTATTGGATGGGTGATCTGTCTATCAAAGTTCCCGGCCAGGGGGTGGGGCTGTATGTGACAGCGAGTGCGGGGAACACACAGCAATTTAAATAAAAGCTGGTATTGCTGTGTTCCCCGTGCTCTGATCATCAATATGGATTTTAAAATCCTCACAAAAATGGTGGCCAGTAGACTTATGGCTGCCCTTCAGTATGTTATCTACTCAGACCAGACAGGGTTTATGCTATAAAGCTATAGATATACTGTAAACCTTACATGGGTTTTTACACTTGTCCAACTGAGCCAGGAGATTTTTAGTGGGGGCATCTTAGTATTTTTAGATTTAGAAAAAATGTTTAATTTAATTTCATAAATTGGCAATATACTGTATGGAGATTAGATTAGATTTTTCAGCAGTGGAGAGAATACTATATAAAAGCCCAGCGGTGGCGATTAAACTTAATGGAATGGTAGCAGACTTTTTTTGGGTATTCGTCAGGGCTGCCCATTGTCCCCGGGTTTATTTGCGATGATAGAGCCACTGCCTGCAGCTCTAAGAGCATCACCAAAGGTAAAGGGCATTCAGGTGGGAGGACTGGAAGAAACAGCACTTTATGCAGATGACATTCTTTTTCTCCAAGACTCTGACTCATCATTATCTACAGCTTTGTCCATTTTGAACACCTTAGCCACTTTTTCTGGTCTTAGGGTAAATAGGCGAAAGTCTCAAGTGTTGCCCCATAAGCTCCCTTCTCCTACAATTCGGCTCCCTATTAACTGTCCTCTCCAGTGGGTTGATAGAGTCAAGTATCTGGGTCTTAACTTATCTAATTCAGTGTCTGATTTCATCCCTCTTAATTTTACCCCTGTACTCCAGACAGGGCCGGACTGGGAATAAAAACCAGCCCTGGAAATAATTTCATACCAGCCCCATAGTATTTTTATACCAGCCCAACCGCATAACGTCGTTATTTTCTTGTTCACAAAAGGGAAAACCATGCATTTTAAAGCACATTTGAAGTGTATTATATATAGATAAGAGAGACATAGAATTTACAAACAGCAGCAATTTTTTTCTGGCAAAAATCATGGCATTTACTGGCACATTTTTTTATTGACACTGCAAAAAAAAGGTGCCGTAAATGGCAGTTTTCAGTGCAAATATCAATATTTAAGCTATAAACTGCTATTAGCAATGTGTTAAGTTAAACAAAAGTCAAAAACCATATTTCTCCATTTACATGAAAGTCAGATTAATATAACCCAACACAGAATTCCCCCATATATCAGGAGGATTCCCCTTTACAGTGCAAGGGAACTCTGACATAAAGGGGAACATTACAGATCATGTTCTAAGCGGGAACTCTGATATAAAAGGGGGGCACTGGTGACCAGAGACCCCACTTATATCAGAGTCCACTGCATTCCTCTTTACATCAGAGTCCCCCCTTGCACTGTAAGGTGGAATCCTGCAGACTATGATGTAAAGGGGAACTCTGGGAATGTGGGGAGGACTCTGGTGACCAGAGACCACCTTCCGCAGAAAGAAAACACTAAGGTACGGGGGTTTACTGATATAAGGGGGAAACCTTTATATCAGTGCCCCCTTACAATATTGTATTGACCCCCCCCCCCCTCAGGTAGGCCTGGCGGCGCTGTCACTGACCTCCTCTCAGGTGCACCTTACAGGGCTCAGTCAGTCGGCTCCAGCTCAGTGGCTCTGGTTTTATCCCGTAGTTTCCTCTCCACAGTCCATACATGTCTGACTTCTCCCATGACCCCCATCCCCGAGGCACTCCCACTCTTGACTCCACTCCACTGCAGACGAGATAAAAGACAAGAGATGGTCAGAGGCTGCCGATGGTACAGGAGAGGTCAGAGGCTGCCGATGGTACAGGGGAGGTCAGAGGCTGCCGATGGTACAGGGGAGGTCAGAGGCTGCCGATGGTACAGGGGAGGTCAGAGGCTGCCGATGGTACAGGGGAGGTCAGAGGCTGCCGATGGTACAGGGGAGGTCAGAGGCTGCCGATGGTACAGGGGAGGTCAGAGGCTGCCGATGGTACAGGGGAGGTCAGAGGCTGCGGAGGGGACGACAGGAGAGGTCAGAGGCTGCGGAGGGGACGACAGGAGAGGTCAGAGGCTGCGGAGGGGACGACAGGAGAGGTCAGAGGCTGCGGAGGGGATGACAGGAGAGGTCAGAGGCTGTGGAGGGGACGACAGGAGATCAGAGGCTGCGGAGGGGACGACAGGAGAGGTCAGAGGCTGCGGGGGGATGACAGGAGGTCAGAGGCTGCGGGGGGATGACAGTAGGTCAGAGGATGCGGGGGGATGACAGGAGGTCAGAGGCTGCAGGGGGGGATAGGAGGTCAGAGGCTGCAGGGGGGGGATAGGAGGTCAGAGGCTGCAGGGGGGGATAGGAGGTCAGAGGCTGCAGGGGGGGATAGGAGGTCAGAGGCTGCGGGGGGGTGACAGGAGGTCAGAGGCTGCGGGGGGGGTGACAGAAGGTCAGAGGCTGCAGGGGGTGACAGGAGGTCAGAGGCTGCAGGGGGGAGCAGGAGGTCAGAGGCTGCAGGGGGGGCAGGAGGTCAGAGGCTGCAGAGGGGGCAGGAGGTCAGAGGCTGCAGGGGGAGCAGGAGGTCAGAGGCTGCAGGGGGGGGCAGGAGGTCAGAGGCTGCAGAGGGGGCAGGAGGTCAGAGGCTGCAGGGGGGGGCAGGAGGTCAGAGGCTGCAGAGGGGGGGCAGGAGGTCAGAGGCTGCGGGGGGGATAGGAGGTCAGAGGCTGCGGGGGGGATAGGAGGTCAGAGGCTGCAGGGGGGGATAGGAGGTCAGAGGCTGCGGGGGGGGATAGGAGGTCAGAGGCTGCGGGGGGGGGATAGGAGGTCAGAGGCTGCGGGGGGGGGATAGGAGGTCAGAGGCTGCGGGGGGGGGTGACAGGAGGTCAGAGGCTGCGGGGGGGGTGACAGGAGGTCAGAGGCTGTGGGGGGGATGACAGGAGGTCAGAGGCTGCAGGGGGGAGACAGGAGGTCAGAGGCTGCAGGGGGGGACAGGTGGTCAGAGGCTGCAGGGGGGGGCAGGAAATCAGAGGCTGCGGGGGGGGGGATAGGAGGTCAGAGGCTGCAGGGGGGGATAGGAGGTCAGAGGCTGCGGGGGGGATGACAGGAGGTCAGAGGCTGCGGGGGGTGACAGGAGGTCAGAGGCTGCGGGGGGGTGACAGGAGGTCAGAGGCTGCGGGGGGGTGACAGGAGGTCAGAGGCTGCGGGGGGGTGACAGGAGGTCAGAGGCTGTGGGGGGATGACAGAAGGTCAGAGGCTGCAGGGGGGGGGCAGGAGGTCAGAGGCTGCAGGGGGAGCAGGAGGTCAGAGGCTGCAGGGGGGGCAGGAGGTCAGAGGCTGCAGAGGGGGCAGGAGGTCAGAGGCTGCAGAGGGGGCAGGAGGTCAGAGGCTGCAGGGGGGGGCAGGAGGTCAGAGGCTGCAGAGGGGGGGCAGGAGGTCAGAGGCTGCGGGGGGGGATAGGAGGTCAGAGGCTGCGGGGGGGATAGGAGGTCAGAGGCTGCGGGGGGGGATAGGAGGTCAGAGGCTGCGGGGGGGGATAGGAGGTCAGAGGCTGCGGGGGGGGGGATAGGAGGTCAGAGGCTGCGGGGGGGGGATAGGGGGTCAGAGGCTGCGGGGGGGGTGACAGGAGGTCAGGTGGGGGGGATGACAGGAGGTCAGAGGCTGCAGGGGGGAGACAGGAGGTCAGAGGCTGCAGGGGGGACAAGAGGTCAGAGGCTGCAGGGGGGGACAGGAGGTCAGAGGCTGCAGGGGGGGGGCAGGAGGTCAGAGGCTGAAGGGGGGGGCAGGAGGTCAGAGGCTGCAGGGGGGGCAGGAGGTCAGAGGCTGCAGGGGTGGGCAGGAGGTCAGAGGCTGCAGGGGGGGCAGGAGGTCAGAGGTTGCAGGGGGGGCAGGAGGTCAGAGGCTGCAGGGGAGGCAGGAGGTCAGAGGCTGCAGTGGGGGCAGGAGGTCAGAGGCTGCCGTGGGGGCAGGAGGTCAGAGGCTGCCGTGGGGGCAGGAGGTCAGAGGCTGCAGTGGGGGGCAGGAGGTCAGAGGCTGCAGGGGGGGCAGGAGGTCAGAGGCTGCAGGGGGGGTAGGAGGAAGAGGCCACCAGACGAGTACTCACTGCGGTACTTTTCAAAATGGCGCCGCTCGGCGCCATCGTCTCACTGCGCATGCGCCCGCATTTCCGATAATTGCCGAGTGTGTACGAACTTTCCCGAGCACGGGGGGGAATAGGAGGTCAGAGGCTGCAGGGGGGGATAGGAGGTCAGAGGCTGCGGGGGGGGGTGACAGGAGGTCAGAGGCTGTGGGGGGATGACAGAAGGTCAGAGGCTGCAGGGGGGGGACAGGAGGTCAGAGGCTGCGGGGGGGGACAGGTGGTCAGAGGCTGCGGAGGGGGACAGGTGGTCAGAGGCTGCAGGGGGGGGCAGGAGGTCAGAGGCTGCAGGGGGAGCAGGAGGTCAGAGGCTGCAGGGGGGGGCAGGAGGTCAGAGGCTGCAGAGGGGGGCAGGAGGTCAGAGGCTGCGGGGGGGGATAGGAGGTCAGAGGCTGCGGGGGGGGGGATAGGAGGTCAGAGGCTGCAGGGGGGGGGCAGGAGGTCAGAGGCTGCAGAGGGGGGGCAGGAGGTCAGAGGCTGCGGGGGGGGATAGGAGGTCAGAGGCTGCGGGGGGGGGATAGGAGGTCAGAGGCTGCAGGGGGGATAGGAGGTCAGAGGCTGCGGGGGGGATAGGAGGTCAGAGGCTGCGGGGGGGGTGACAGGAGGTCAGAGGCTGTGGGGGGATGACAGGAGGTCAGAGGCTGCAGGGGGGGGACAGGAGGTCAGAGGCTGCAGGGGGGACAGGTGGTCAGAGGCTGCAGGGGGGGCAGGAGGTCAGAGGCTGCAGGGGGGGGCAGGAGGTCAGAGGCTGCGGGGGGGATAGGAGGTCAGAGGCTGCAGAGGGGGATAGGAGGTCAAAGGCTGCGGGGGGGATAGGAGGTCAGAGGCTGCGGGGGGGTGACAGGAGGTCAGAGGCTGCGGGGGGGGCAGGAGGTCAGAGGCTGCAGTGGGGACAAAAGATCAGAGGCTGCGGGGGGGGGGGGATAGGAGGTCAGAGGCTGCGGGGGGGGATAGGAGGTCAGAGGCTGTGGGGGGGGTGACAGGAGGTCAGAGGCTGCGGGGGGGTGACAGGAGGTCAGAGGCTGTGGGGGGGGGGGTGACAGGAGGTCAGAGGCTGCGGGGGGGGGGTGACAGGAGGTCAGAGGCTGCGGGGGGGATGACAGGAGGTCAGAGGCTGCAGGGGGGGGGCAAGAGGTCAGAGGCTGCAGGGGTGGGCAGGAGGTCAGAGGCTGCAGTGGGGACAAAAGGTCAGAGGCTGCGGGGGGGGGATAGGAGGTCAGAGGCTGCGGGGGGGTTAGGAGGTCAGAGGCTGCGGGGGGGTGACAGGAGGTCAGAGGCTGCGGGGGGGTGACAGTAGGTCAGAGGCTGTGGGGGGGTGACAGAAGGTCAGAGGCTGTGGGGGGATGACAGGAGGTCAGAGGCTGCAGGGGGGGGACAGGAGGTCAGAGGCTGCAGGGGGGGACAGGTGGTCAGAGGCTGCAGGGGGGGCAGGAGGTCAGAGGCTGCAGGGGGGGGGCAGGAGGTCAGAGGCTGCGGGGGGGGATAGGAGGTCAGAGGCTGCAGAGGGGGATAGGAGGTCAGAGGCTGCGGGGGGATAGGCGGTCAGAGGCTGCGGGGGGGGGTGACAGGAGGTCAGAGGCTGCGGGGGGGGGGGTGACAGGAGGTCAGAGGCTGCGGGGGGGGGGGGCAGGAGGTCAGAGGCTGCGGGGGGGGATAGGAGGTCAGAGGCTGCGGGGGGGGATAGGAGGTCAGAGGCTGTGGGGGGGGGTGACAGGAGGTCAGAGGCTGCGGGGGGGTGACAGGAGGTCAGAGGCTGCGGGGGGGTGACAGGAGGTCAGAGGCTGCGGGGGGGTGACAGGAGGTCAGAGGCTGCGGGGGGGGGGCAGGAGGTCAGAGGCTGCGGGGGGGGATAGGAGGTCAGAGGCTGCAGAGGGGGATAGGAGGTCAGAGGCTGCGGGGGGATAGGAGGTCAGAGGCTGCGGGGGGGGGGGGTGACAGGAGGTCAGAGGCTGCGGGGGGGGGGGGTGACAGGAGGTCAGAGGCTGCGGGGGGGGGCAGGAGGTCAGAGGCTGCGGGGGGGGGATAGGAGGTCAGAGGCTGCGGGGGGGGATAGGAGGTCAGAGGCTGTGGGGGGGGGGTGACAGGAGGTCAGAGGCTGCGGGGGGGTGACAGGAGGTCAGAGGCTGCGGGGGGGTGACAGGAGGTCAGAGGCTGCGGGGGGGGTGACAGGAGGTCAGAGGCTGCGGGGGGGGGGGCAGGAGGTCAGAGGCTGCGGGGGGGGGATAGGAGGTCAGAGGCTGCGGGGGGGGATAGGAGGTCAGAGGCTGCGGGGGGGGGGGGGGGTTAGGAGGTCAGAGGCTGTGGGGGGGTGACAGGAGGTCAGAGGCTGCGGGGGGGTGACAGGAGGTCAGAGGCTGCGGGGGGGATGACAGGAGGTCAGAGGCTGCAGGGGGGGGACAGGAGGTCAGAGGCTGCAGGGGGGGGGCAGGAGGTCAGAGGCTGCAGGGGTGGGCAGGAGGTCAGAGGCTGCAGTGGGGACAAAAGGTCAGAGGCTGCGGGGGGGGATAGGAGGTCAGAGGCTGCGGGGGGGATAGGAGGTCAGAGGCTGCGGGGGGGTGACAGGAGGTCAGAGGCTGCGGGGGGGGATAGGAGGTCAGAGGCTGCAGGGGGGATAGGAGGTCAGAGGCTGCGGGGGGGATAGGAGGTCAGAGGCTGCGGGGGGGATAGGAGGTCAGAGGCTGCGGGGGGTGACAGGAGGTCAGAGGCTGTGGGGGGGGGGTGACAGGAGGTCAGAGGCTGCGGGGGGGGTGACAGGAGGTCAGAGGCTGCAGGGGGGGGACAGGAGGTCAGAGGCTGCAGGGGGGGGCAGGAGGTCAGAGGCTGCAGGGGTGGGCAGGAGGTCAGAGGCTGCAGTGGGGACAAAAGGTCAGAGGCTGCGGGGGGGGTGACAGGAGGTCAGAGGCTGCGGGGGGGTGATAGGAGGTCAGAGGCTGTGGGGGGGTGACAGGAGGTCAGAGGCTGTGGGGGGGTGACAGGAGGTCAGAGGCTGCGGGGGGGTGACAGGAGGTCAGAGGCTGTGGGGGGGGTGACAGGAGGTCAGAGGCTGCGGGGGGGTGACAGGAGGTCAGAGGCTGCGAGGGGGTGACAGGACGTCAGAGGCTGTGGGGGGATGACAGGAGGTCAGAGGCTGCAGGGGGGGACAGGAGGTCAGAGGCTGCAGGGGGGGACAGGAGGTCAGAGGCTGCAGGGGGGGACAGGAGGTCAGAGGCTGCAGGGGGGGGCAGGAGGTCAGAGGCTGCAGGGGTGGGCAGGAGGTCAGAGGCTGCAGTGGGGGCAGGAGGTCAGAGGCTGCAGTGGGGGCAGGAGGTCAGAGGTTGCAGTGGGGTCAGGAGGTCAGAGGCTGCCGTGGGGGCAGGAGGTCAGAGGCTGCAGTGGGGTCAGGAGGTCAGAGGCTGCCGTGGGGGCAGGAGGTCAGAGGCTGCAGGGGGGCAGGAGGTCAGAGGCTGCAGGGGGGGATAGGAGGTCAGAGGCTGCAGTGGGGGCAGGAGGTCAGAGGCTGCCGTGGGGGCAGGAGGTCAGAGGCTGCAGGGGGGGCAGGAGGTCAGAGGCTGCAGTGGGGGCAGGAGGTCAGAGGCTGCAGGAGGGGCAGGAGGTCAGAGGCTGCAGGGGGGGTAGGAGGAAGAGGCCACCAGACGAGTACTCACTGTGGTACTTTTCAAAATGGCGCCGCTCGGCGCCATCGTGTCACTGCGCATGCGCCCGCATTTCCGATAATTGCCGAGTGTGTACGGACAAAAGGTCAGAGGCTGCAGGGGTGGGCAGGAGGTCAGAGGCTGCAGTGGGGGCAGGAGGTCAGAGGCTGCAGGGGGGCAGGAGGTCAGAGGCTGCAGGGGGGGCAGGAGGTCAGAGGTTGCAGGGGGGCAGGAGGTCAGAGGCTGCAGGGGAGGCAGGAGGTCAGAGGCTGCAGTGGGGGCAGGAGATCAGAGGCTGCCGTGGGGGCAGGAGGTCAGAGGCTGCCGTGGGGGCAGGAGGTCAGAGGCTGCCGTGGGGGCAGGAGGTCAGAGGCTGTAGGGGGGCAGGAGGTCAGAGGTTGCAGTGGGGTCAGGAGGTCAGAGGCTGCCGTGGGGGCAGGAGGTCAGAGGCTGCAGTGGGGTCAGGAGGTCAGAGGCTGCCGTGGGGGCAGGAGGTCAGAGGCTGCGGGGGGGGATAGGAGGTCAGAGGCTGCGGGGGGGGGATAGGAGGTCAGAGGCTGCGGGGGGGGGATAGGAGGTCAGAGGCTGCGGGGGGGTGACAGGAGGTCAGAGGCTGCGGGGGGGTGACAGGAGGTCAGAGGCTGCGGGGGGTGACAGGAGGTCAGAGGCTGCGGGGGGTGACAGGAGGTCAGAGGCTGCGGGGGGTTGACAGGAGGTCAGAGGCTGCGGGGGGGTGACAGGAGGTCAGAGGCTGCGGGGGGGGTGACAGGAGGTCAGAGGCTGCGGGGGGGGGTGACAGGAGGTCAGAGGCTGCGGGGGGATGACAGGAGGTCAGAGGCTGCAGGGGGGGACAGGAGGTCAGAGGCTGCAGGGGGGACAGGAGGTCAGAGGCTGCAGGGGGGGGCAGGAGGTCAGAGGCTGCAGGGGTGGGCAGGAGGTCAGAGGCTGCAGTGGGGGCAGGAGGTCAGAGGCTGCAGGGGGGCAGGAGGTCAGAGGTTGCAGGGGGGCAGGAGGTCAGAGGCTGCAGGGGAGGCAGGAGGTCAGAGGCTGCAGTGGGGGCAGGAGATCAGAGGCTGCCGTGGGGGCAGGAGGTCAGAGGCTGCAGTGGGGGCAGGAGGTCAGAGGCTGCAGGGGGGGCAGGAGGTCAGAGGCTGCAGGGGGGGTAGGAGGAAGAGGCCACCAGACGAGTACTCACTGCGGTACTTTTCAAAATGGCATCGTGTCACTGCGCATGTGCCCGCATTTCCGATAATTGCCGAGTGTGTACGGACTTTCCCGAGCACGGCTAGCTCGGGAAAGCCCGTACACACTTCCGAGAATAGCGCTAGCGCATGCGCAGTTGCATGTCCGCCTGGCGGCCCCGCAGCCATATTTCTTTCAGGCACCGCTGCCCTCACAGCGGCACCAGGGGCAGCCAGACAGCCGGCCCACCGAGGGATTTCCCGGTATCCCAGTAGGCCAGTCCGGCCCTGACTCCAGACCCTTAAAGGGAGGTTCTTCTGGATTATTTATTTTTTGCTTCCCCCCCTGAGCATGCTCCTATCTTCAGTGTGGGCTGTTAAGCCCACTGGTATTTTATTCCAGGATACAGCGCTGCTGGCTACCAAGCATGCACCTCCTGATCTTGTGCATATGCATAAACCACAAAGTGCGGCGCACGCATTGCTTTTTGGGTTGCCATAACATTGGCAGTGTCAGAGGAAGTTCCCAAATCATTACTAAAAAGAATAAAAAACACCAAAACCGCTGAAGTCCAGGAAATCAATGAAGGCAATAAGCTGATGGCAAGATGGATATAAACACCAATGTCAGGGTACTGACAGCAGCAGAAGGTCTTTAGGATCCGGCATCTGTCATTGCACCAACCACAGGAGAAGGGCTCTAGGACCCAGCATCTCCAGCAGCACATCACATGGGCCTTTATAAGGAAGCGCATCAGTGCCTGATCTCAGCTTGTTACTATAGGTAATAATAAATAACATACCACATTATAATAATATATAAAACAGAAGACATGTTACATATAAACATAAATCAACACACTGCAGGAGTCCCTACAAAAAAGGGAAGAAAGGGGAGGAGAGAGAAGAAAAAAAAATATTCAGAGAAAGAGAAAAGAAGATGGAAATGCCACTAGAGACTATCTACTCATCAATAAACTCACATGTTATAAAGAAACACATAATGATACTCTAAACCAGGGATATGCAATTAGCGGGCCTCCAGCTGTTGCAGAACTACAAGTCCCATGAGGCATAGCAAGACTCTGACAGCCACAAGCATGATACCCAGAGGCAGAGGCATGATGGGACTTGTAGTTTTCCAACAGCTGGAGGTCCGCTAATTGCATATCCCTGCTCTAAACCATTCAGATGTTTTTCTCCTTCATTTTTTTTTCTCCTTCTCTCAACCCTAACAAGAATATCCCTGCTTTATCTTCTTTCATCTAATTAGATGAAATATATAATTTACTACTCCCTATCTTCAGCTCCCACAGTGAAGTTAGATATATCACACACAAGTAATGTTCTTCAATTACATTATGGTGTTATTGCATTATTCTTATTGCATTTTTCTACTTGCCATAGTGTGGAATGCCACACGTAATTGTCACTAAAGTTCATCCTTACCTAGCCACATTTTGCCAGAACATCCGCTCTCAGGCTTGAGAGCATAAGTTTTGTTTTGTTTTACAGACTCCGAGGATGTAGCCTTCTTGGCAGGGGGAGATTGTAGCACCCTTGTCTTAACCACTTCAGCCCCGGAAGGATTTACCCCCTTCCTGACCAGAGCACTTTTTACAATTCGGCACTGCGTCGCTTTAACTGCTAATTGCGCGGTCATGCAATGCTGTACCCAAACGAAATTTGCGTCCTTTTCTTCCCACAAATAGAGCTTTCTTTTGATGGTATTTGATCACCTCTGCCGTTTTTATTTTTTGCGCTATACACGGAAAAAGACCGAAAATTTTGAAAAAAAATGATATTTTCTACTTTTTGTTCTAAAAAAAATCCAATAAACTCAATTTTAGTCATACATTTAGGCCAAAATGTATTCGGCCACATGTCTTTGGTAAAAAAAATGTCAATAAGTGTATATTTATTGGTTTGCGCAAAAGTTATAACGTCTACAAACTAGGGTACATTTTCTGGAATTTACACAGCCTTTAATTTATGACTGCCTATGTCGATTCTTGAGGTGCTAAAATGGCAGGGCAGTACAAAACCCCCACAAATGACCCCATTTTGGAAAGTAGACACCCCAAGGAATTTGCTGAGAGGCATGTTGAGCCCATTGAATATTCATTTTTTTTGTCCCAAGTGATTGAATAATGACAAAAAAAAAAAAAAAAAAAAAAAATTACAAAAAGTTGTCACTAAATGATATATTGCTCACACAGGCCATGGGCATATGTGGAATTGCACCCCAAAATACATTTAGCTGCTTCTCCTGAGTACGGGGATACCACATGTGTGGGACTTTTTGGGAGCCTAGCCGCGTACGGGGCCCCGAAAACCAAGCACCGCCTTCAGGATTTCTAAGGGCGTACATTTTTGATTTTACTCCTCACTACCTATCACGGTTTTGAAGGCCATAAAATGCCCAGATGACATAAACCCCCCCCAAATGACCCCATTTTGGAAAGTAGACACCCCAAGCTACTTGCTTTGAGGCATGTTGAGTCCATGGAATGTTTTATATTTTGACACAAGTTGCGGGAAAGTGACAATTTTTTTTTTTTTTTTTTTTCTTTGCACAAAGTTGTCACTAAATGATATATTGCTCACACAGGCCATGGGCATATGTGGAATTGCACCCCAAAATACATTTAGCTGCTTCTCCTGAGTACGGGGATACCACATGTGTGGGACTTTTTAGGAGCCTAGCCGCGTACGGGACCCCGAAAACCAAGCACCGCCTTCAGGATTTCTAAGGGCGTACATTTTTGATTTTACTCCTCACTGCCTATCACAGTTTCGGAGGCCATGGAATGCCCAGGTGGCACAAACCCCCCCCAAATGACCCCATTTTGGAAAGTAGACACCCCAAGCTATTTGCTGAGAGGCATGGTGAGTATTTTGCAGCTCTCATTTGTTTTTGAAAATAAAGAAAGACGAGAAAAAAAAATTTTTTTTTTCTTTTTTCAATTTTCAAAACTTTGTGACAAAAAGTGAGGTCTGCAAAATACTCACTATACCTCTCATCAAATAGCTTGGGGTGTCTACTTTCCAAAATGGGGTCATTTGGGGGGTTTTTTTGCCACCTGGGCATTCCATGGCCCCCGAAACTGTGAAAGGCGGTGAAGAGTGAAATCAAAAATTTACGGCCTTAGAAAGCCTGAAGGCGGTGCTTGGTTTTCGGGGTCCCGTACGCGGCTAGGCTCCCAAAAAGTCTCACACATGTGGTATCCCCGTACTCAGGAGAAGCAGCAGAATGTATTTTGGGGTGTAATTTCACATATTCCCATGGCATGTTTGAGCAATATATCATTTAGTGACAACTTTGCGCAAAAAAAAATAAAAAAAATAAAAAATTGTCTCTTTCCCGCAACTTGTGTCACAATATAAATTATTCCATGGACTCAACATGACTCTCAGCAAATAGCTTGGGGTGTCTACTTTCCAAAATGGGGTCATTTGGGGGGGGTTTGAACTGTCCTGGCATTTTATGCACAACATCTAGAAGCTTATGTCACACATCACCCACTCTTCTAACCACTTGAAGACAAAGCCCTTTCTGACACTTATTGTTTACATAAAAAAATAATTTTTTTTTGCAAGAAAATTACTTTGAACCCCCAAACATTATATATTTTTTTTAAAGCAAATGCCCTACAGATTAAAATGGTGGGTGTTTCATTTTTTTTTTTCACACAGTATTTGCGCAGCGATTTTTCAAACGCATTTTTTGGGGAAAAAACACACTTTTTTACATTTTAATGCACTAAAACACACTATATTGCCCAAATGTTTGATGAAATAAAAAAGATGATCTTAGGCCGAGTACATAGATACCAAACATGACATGCTTTAAAATTGCGCACAAACGTGCAGTGGCGACAAACTAAATACATTTTTAAAAGCCTTTAAAAGCCTTTACAGGTTACCACTTTAGATTTACAGAGGAGGTCTACTGCTAAAATTACTGCCCTCGATCTGACCTTCGCGGCGATACCTCACATGCATGGTGCAATTGCTGTTTACATTTGACGCCAGACCAACGCTTGCGTTCACCTTAGCGCGAGAGCAGGGGGGACAGGGGTGCTTTTTTTTTTTTTTTTTTTTTTTTTCTTTATTATTATTATTTTTTTATCTTATTTTTAAACTGTTCCTTTCATTTTTTTTTTTTTAAATCATTTTTATTGTTATCTCAGGGAATGTAAATATCCCCTATGATAGCAATAGGTAGTGACAGGTACTCTTTTTTGCAAAAATTGGGGTCTATTAGACCCTAGATTTCTCCTCTGCCCTCAAAGCATCTGATCACACCAAGATCGGTGTGATAAAATGCTTTCCCAATTTCCCAATGGCGCTGTTTACATCCGGCGAAATCTACGTCATAAAATGCTCGTAGCTTCCGGTTTCTTAGGTCATAGAGATGTTTGGAGCCACTCTGGTCTCTGATCAGCTCTATGGTCAGCTGGCTGAATCACCGGCTGCATTTTCAGGTTCCCTGTTGAGACAGGAGAGCCAGAGAAAAACACGGAAGATGTTGGGGGGGGGGGCATTCCCTCCCACTGCTTGTAAAAGCAGTCTAGAGGCTAATTAGCCACTAGGATTGCTTTTACATGAAAGCCGACCGCTGGCTGAAAAGAATGATACCTAAACCTGCAGGCATCATTCTGGTATAACCACTCAAAGTCGTGAATGGCATACCTGAAGACAAAAAAATGGTTAACAATAAAGCACAGTAAACGGTAAGGTATAAAAAATTGCATACCTGAAAAGCAAACATGATAAAACATAATAACAATAAAACATTGCAGAATAGAATACAGTAAAAAAGAGCAGAACAATAGAGAGAGAATAGAGAGAGAGAGAACAATAAAACGACAACTATTTTTATTTTATATTTTTGTTTGTGTTTTTTTTTTTTTTACACTTTTTTTTGTAACTAACTATAATAACTGTAACCGGTTCCAGGTTCGGGTCTCTCAAAATGCGATGGCATCTCGGGAGACCCTGTGAAAGTGTGCCTAGTCTGTGCAATGCTGTACCCTACGCTAATACTCAACTAGTGCATGGTAGCGTTCAAAACATTCACCAATGCAAAGACCAGGATTGTCAGGACAGGAGGGACAATAATAGTGGGTGTCACGCCTATATCCGCGCTTGCTGCAGACACAACATCTTTTTTGGGGGGGTTCGTTGGGTAGGGGTACTCGGGAGGACATAAAGAAAATGCCTCTCATGCAGCCGACTGCATTTGGTTGGGGATGTGAATGGGGGAAGTACGGGCGCTGCAGAAGCGGTGGGTTCCCAATTAGGATTGGCGAATGCAGCAGGAAGGGCACTATGGGCATGACGGGCCTGTGTTTGTCTTTTTGGTGGCAGCGGGACACTACTTGTGCTTGCCACCTCACCAGCTTGAACTGCACTTATGGGACTCGCCACGTCACCAAGTGTTACTGCAGTGCTGGTTTGACTACGACCGGGGTGTACTAGGCCTCTGGTGCTTGCCAGTTCACCAAGACGCTACAAAAAAAACTGTTAGCGATCGCAGGGATCAGGCCTGACTCTGCGAACGCTGCAGTTATGCGTTTAGAGTTTTGTAAGTGACAGTGATCGATCGATACCGCACTTGGGTGGGCTGGGCTGGGCCGGGCGGAGGGGCAAAACGCAGGTGCTAGCAGGTATCTGGGCTGATCCCGCTAACACTGCGTTTTTGGGAACCCTAAACTGCTGGGGACGCTAGTATAGATCTGATCGGATCAGATATTGATCTGTTCAGATACTATACCACTAAGGGAGGTGTACGCTGCGTGCGTGGGTGTTAGCGGTACTGGCGCTAACCTGACGCTGCCTGGGGCTGGTGCTTGCCAGTTCACCAAAATGCTACCAAAAAAACTGTTAGCGATCGCAGGGATCAGGCCTGACTCTGCGAACGCTGCAGTTATGCGTTTAGTGTTTTGTAAGTGACAGTGATCGATCGATACTGCACTTGGGTGGGCTGGGCTGGGCCGGGCGGAGGGGCAAAACGCAGGTGCTAGCAGGTATCTGGGCTGATCCCGCTAACACTGCGTTTTTGGGAACCCTAAACTGCTGGGGACGCTAGTATAGATCTGATCGGATCAGATATTGATCCGATCAGATACTATACCACTAAGGGAGGTGTATGGTGCGTGTACGGTGCGTGCGTGGGTGTTCGCGGTACTGGCGCTAATCTGACGCTGCCTGGGGCAACGCATATCACCGCCGGGCGATCAGGGGGCTAAACCTTTATTCGGTAATAAACGGCGGGTGCCCTGACACTATAAAAAATAAACTAACTAACCAGCGTCACCCGTAACAGTTATACGGTGATCAGTGGTGAAAGGGTTAACTAGGGGGCAATCAAGGGGTTAAAACATTTATTAGATAGTATATGGGGGTCCCTGTCGCTATAAAACACTGACGGCGAATCTAAATATTTACGTCCCTAACTAGCGTCACCAGTGACACTAATACAGCGATCAGAAAAATGATCGCTTAGCGACACTGGCGACAGGGGGTGATCAAGGGGTTAAAACTTTATTAGGGGGGGTACTGGCGCTAATCTGACGCTGCCTGGGGCGACGCATATCACCGCCGGGCGATCAGGGGGCTAAACCTTTATTCGGTAATAAACGGCGGGTGCCCTGACACTATAAAAAATAAACTAACTAACCAGCGTCAACCGTAACGGTTATACGGTGATCAGTGGTGAAAGGGTTAACTAGGGGGCAATCAAGGGGTTAAAACATTTATTAGGTAGTATATGGGGGTCCCTGTCGCTATAAAACACTGACGGCGAACCTAAATATTTACGTCCCTAACTACCGTCACCAGCGACACTAATACAGCGATCAGAAAAATGATCGCTTAGCGACACTGGTGAGGGGGGGTGATCAAGGGGTTAAAACTTTATTAGGGGGGGTAAGGGGGGTACCCTAGACCTACAGGGGGGTTACAGTAACTGTCCTAACACTGCTAACTGTCACAAACTGACACTATGCAGTAATCAGGAAAAAAAAAAAAAAAAAAAAAAAAAACCTGCTTGGTGTCAGTTTGTGACAGGGGGGGGGGGTGATTGGGGGGGGATCGGGGGGCGATCGGGGGGGGATCGGGGGTGTAATGTATGCCTGGCATGTTCTACTGTGTGTGTTTGTGTTGTGCACTTACTTACATGTCATCTCTCCTCGGCGCTGGAACGGAAACTGACAGCCGAGGAGAGATGACATCACATCCTCTGCCTCTGTGTACTATACAGAGGCAGGGGATGTTTGTCAGTGGCTGGGAGCGATCGCGAGGGGGGGGCCACGATCGGATGGTCTCCCCCTCGTCTGTAATCGCTCCCAACCAAATGCCGACCGCAGCTGGCACAGGGGGGGGGTCCGATCGGACCCCCCACCCGCGGGAAGGCAATCACGTTTCAGGTACGTGATTTTGCCTGCCCGTGCCGCTCTGCTCACGTATATAGGCGTGAGGCGGTCGGCAAGTGGTTAAACAGGGCTGCTAGTAAATTTAGCCGTGCTAGGTGGTAGCTAGCCTGGCTAGTTTGTAGTCTATTGATCAAATGGGTTTCTCCTAAGCCTAGTTTTTAAATGTAATGCCAAAGGTAACAGTGCCACCTATTGTAAAAAGGAAGAAATAAGATCCTAGCCAGGACTTAAGGGTTACTCGCCACCAGTTGCCCCACCCAACTCCTACCATTTCCCGCCCCTAATTTGGCCCCTAAACACGCGCCTATCTCATGAAATTACACTTAAATGTTTTATGCAGAATTATAGTGGATGTAAACCTGAATTATTTTTTTTTAATTAAGGCTTGCACCTTTTACAGTATAGGATTTCATGTCATCTGTGCTACGAAGAGTTAATCCAGTTAACATGATTTTTTTTTTTTAGGGTTACAACCACTTTAAGATTATTGTAAATACCATAAAAAAATAAGACATCCCCTGAAAATAAGCCCTAGTGTGTTTTTTTGTAGCCAAAATTATTATAAGACTCGGTCTTATTTTGGGGGAAACACAGTATTATGTACATTTAGAAAAGAATCCAGGCATTTTTTAAAGTAATCTATTGAGCTGGCCAGAACCAGCTCTTGAGGGGGGAGTCTATTCCACATTTTCACAGCTCCTACTGTGAAGAAACCTTCCCATATTTGGAGATTAAATCTCTTTTTGCTCTAGGCGTACAGAGTGCCCCCTTGTCCTCTGTGATGACCTTAAAGTGAATAACTCACCATCAAGTTAACTATATGGACCACTTATCTATTTATACATTGGGAGATTTGGGTGAATAAACTCGAGCAGCAGGTGCATTTACAATGAGTTGCGTCAGTCTAAACTGTATTTTTAGGGCATGGCAGCACATTTTTATTAAAAGGCAAATGGAAAGTCCATAACATATAGGGCTTCCCACACAGGGGTCCTTCTCCAGTAAATACAAATAAATGGGAAATGCTTGCACACCTGGCTCTTAAGCTCTCACTCAGCTTTACATCTGCTCCGCTCTGGCCCTAGTCCTCAGGCCGTTACCTGACTCTTGCAGACACACACATGCTCTAGCTGTCACCTGCAGCCTCTCTAACTCCTGGAGAAGATTGGAGTCCACCTGACTCCCATGTACAGACCTCTGGTCTGTTGGGTGGAGCAGTCTCCAACTAGAAGCCTTGAGGTATTCCTAAACCTCCATTATAAGGGCTGTGAGCACCTGGGCACACACCATGCTAGTCCTTCACAAAACCTGGACACTGTGGAATCTCACAACTAAAGAGCCCCCTCCAGATATATCAAAACATGGAGAAAGCTGCAAAAGCAGTTTACTCCACTCCACATCTATGCTCTGTAGTCCTGCGCTGAGCCAATGTGCACAGACTGTGTCCTTTAAATGACCAATTTTACAGTGACAGCATCTCATACTGTCACAACATGTTGATCATACCCCCCTTAATCTCCTCTTCTCAAGAGAAAATACATGTAGTTCTCTCTGCTCAGGGAGCTGTCAGAACTGATTGGTGATGTTCGATCACTCGGTTCTCAGTTTAGAGGCTCCAGGGGACAGATGCAGCATTGGACCCATGCTGCAACCACCAACATAAGTATGATTCAGGAAAAAAACCCAAACCCTAAGCTTATGATCTACCAGAACACCCAGATTCTTCTCCACCATTGATTCCCCCAGTTGTACTCCCCCTAGTATGTATGATGCATGCATATTCCTTGCCCCACAAGTGCATAACTTTACATTTATCAACATTAAACCTCATCTGCCACATAGTTGCCCAATTAAACAATGCATTGAGGTCAGCTTGTAAGTTGAAGACATCCTGTAAGGACGTTAATCCACTGCATAGCTTTGTGTCATCTGAAAAGACTGAAATGGTGCTTTTAATTCAAGACCCTTTATCATTTAGAAAAGTATATTAAAAAGTGAGGGTCCCAACACTGAGCCGTGGAGTACACCACTGATAACCTTAGACCATTCAGAGTGTGAATCATTAACCACTACTCTCCGAATACATTCTTTACGCAAGTTTTCTATCCATTTACAAACTGATATTTCCAAGCCTATAGACTTTACCTTACACATGAGCCGTGTGTGGGGAACTGTATCAAACGCTTTTGCAAAATCTAAGTATAGCACGTCTACAGCCATCCCCCCTGTCGTAGGTTTTACTTACAGTACCTCCTCAAGAAAAGAAAGATTTGTTTGACAAGTTCTGTCTTACATGAATCCATGCTGTCTGTTGCTTGAAATATTTTTTTTCCAGCAAGAACTCATCTATGTGGTCTTTTATTATCCGCTTGCCGATCAGCCACTGTCATTACACTGCGACAAGGTGTCACAATCCCGAGAATTGCCGTAGCTGTGCATCAGCTAGGGAACTCGCTATTGTCCAGCGGCTCACGCGCTCCCATTGGCCAGTGGGGGAGCCAATAAGCGGGTCCGGCGGACTCAATGTTCGCCAGCCACCCGCGATCATTTCCCGCAGTGACAGAATGAGGATCTGCCTGTGGAAACAAGGCAGATCTCCGTTCTGAAAGGGGAGATCACACAGATCCTGTCTTTGTGCTATGCAGGAAGATGGATCTGTGAGTTTCCCCAATCACACAGTCCCCCATGCAATTAGAAAACACCTGCAGGGAACACATTTAACCCCTTCCCTTCTAGTGTCATTAATACAATGACAGTGCATAGTTTTAGCACTGATTACTGTAATATTGTCACTGTTTCCCAAAAAGTGATAAAAAATGTAAAAATGTCAGGTGTCTGATCTGTCTGCCACAATGTCGCAGTCCCGCTAAAAATCACTGATTTCCGCCATTACTAGTAAAAAAATAAAATAAAAATGCCATAAATCTATCCCCTACTTTGTAGACATGATAACTTTTGCACATACTAATCAATATACGCTTATTGCGAATTTTTTTTTTTTTTTTTTTTTTTACCAAAAATATGTAGCAAAATACATATTAGCCTAAACTGATGAATAAATGAGTTTTTTTTTTTAATTTTGGGGAAATGTCTTATGGCAGAAAGTAAAATTATTATAATTTTTTTCTTCAAAATTGTCGTTCTTTTTTTGCTTATAGAGCAAAAAATAAAAACTGCAGAGGTGATCAAAAACCAACAAAACAAAACTATTTGTGGGGAAAAAAAAGACTTAAATTTTGTTTGGGTACAGCGTCGCACAACCGCGCAATTGTCAGTTAAAGCAATGCAGTGCCGTATCACAAAAAATGGCCTGGTCATTAATGGCCTGTTCCCTAATATATAATATACGCATGTGTCCTATGAAGTCCACACATATATGGTGTAATGGGAAGAAGCTCACCATTTGTTCATTGTTGCCTCATGGCAGCCATCTACATCGTACCAGGGATAGCCAGAAACCATCTGCTACTTAAGTCCAATTTATATTTTGTCGGTGCCTCCAAGGGTAACCTGGATAGGGCCTCTCAAAATTGCGCCAAAACCTGGGACATAAACATCCCACACCATAAGATAATTATCTCTGGGTGGGAGGTAGATCAAGGGCAGCTGTGTCTGCGCAGAAATAACATGATCCCGCGTTATACACGGGATCATGTTATGTGTGACCAGAAGTGACGCGGAAGTGTGTCATCTCGGTAAACTGGAAGTGACATACAGATAAAGACAGGGAGTATCTCAGATCACTATAAGGTGGAGAAACATGGACATACAGTGCCTTGAAAAAGTATTCATATCCCTTGAAATTTTCCACATTTTTTCATTTTACAACTAAAAACGTAAATGTATTTTATTGGGATTTTATGTGATAGACCAACACAAAATGGCACATAATTGTGAAGTGGAAGGAAAATGATGAATGGTTTTCAAATAATAAATAAATAAATATCTGAAAAGTGTGGCGTGCATTTGTATTCAGCCCCCCTGAGTCAATACTTTGTAGAACCACCTTTCACTGCAATTACAGCTGCAAGTTATTTTGGGTATGTCTCTGCCTATTTTTCATATCTAGAGAGAGTGAAATTGTTGCCCATTCTTCTTTGCAAAATAGCTCAAGCTCTGTCAGATTGAATGGAGAGCGTCTGTGAACAGCAATTTTCAAGTCTTGCCACAGATTCTCAATTGGATTTAAGTCTGGACTTTGACTGGGCCATTCTAAAGCCTCGTACGCACGATACGATTGTTGGCAGGGGATTGTCTTTTGAAAGACTGTTGTCCTAAAATCTGACCGGTAGCACGCTCCATCTGGCAATTGTTGTCCAACTTTCGGCCAACAAATGTTGGATGACAGGCTAGTAAATTTTAGGCAGACAACGGTCTGTTGTCTGATTTTCGTATCGTCAGTACACAAGTCCGTCACACAAAAGTTGAAAGTACAAACATGCATGCTCCTAATCCATGCTCACCAAACACAAAATTAGCAGAAGGGGCAGAAAGGGTGGCGCTCAAGAGCTGAAATTCCTCGTAGTGCGTCATTACAATTGTGTGCCGTTAGTATGCAAGACAAGATCCTGGCACACACCTTTTTGACAAAAATCAGACGCTCGATGGGCCAACAATCTGTGTACCAGGCTTAACCCATGAATTTGCTTTGATCTAAACCTTTCCATTGTAGCTCTGGCTGTATGTTTAGGGTCGTTGCCCTTGCTGGAAGGTGAACCTCTGCTCCAGAGACTTTAACATGTTTTCTTCTATGATTGCCCTGTATTTGGCTCCATCCATCTTCCCATCAACTCTGACCAGCTTCGCTGTCCCTGCTGAAGAAAAGCATCCCCACAACATAAAGCTGCCACCACCATGTTTCACGGAGGGGATGGTGTGTTCAGGGTGTTGTGCAATGTTAGTTTTCCGCCACACATAGCGCTTTGCTTTTAGGTCAAAAAGTTAAATTTTGGTGTCATCTGACCAGAGCACCTTCTTCCACATGTTTGCTGTGTCCCCCACATGGCTCCTCGTAAACTTCAAACAAGACTTCTTATGGCTTTCTTTCAACAATGGCTTTCTTCTTGCCACTCTTCCATAAAGGCCAGATTTGTGCACGACTAATAGTTGGACATATTCTCCCACCTGAGCTGTGGATCTCTGCAGCTCCTCCAGAGTTACCATGGGCCTCTTGGCTGCTTCTCTGATTAATGCTCTCCTTGCCCGGCCTGTCAGTTTAGGTGGACGACCATGTCTTGGTAGGTTTGCAGTTGTGCCATACTCTTTCCATTTTCGGATGATGGATTGAACAGTGCTCCGTGAGATGTTCAAAGCTTGGGATATTTTTTTATAACTTTTTCCTGCTTTAAACTTCTCCACAACATTATCACTGACCTGTCTGGTGTGTTCCTTGGCCTTTATGATGCTGTTTGTTCACTAAGGGTATCTAACAAACCTCTGAGGGCTTCACAGAACAGCTGCATTTATACTAAGATTAAATTACACACAGGTGGACTCTATTTACTAATTAGGTGATTTCTGAAGGCAGTTGGTTACACTAGATTTTAGTTAGGGGTATCAGAGTAAAGGAGACTGAATACAAATACACGCCACACTTTTCACATATTTATTTGTAAAAAAAAAATTGAAAATAATTTATCATTTTCCTTCCACTTCACAATTACGTGCCACTTTGTGTTGGTCTATCACATAAAATTCCAATAAAATACATTTAAGTATTTGGTTGTAACATGACAAAATGTGGAAAGGGGTATGAATACTTTTTCAAGACACTGTATGTACATGGTATAAGATATCAAAATGGTCCACAAGGTGGCACCGTTTCTCATATATCAGAAAGGACAAGAAAGGAGCACTCAAGTTATCTGCGTATACAGTAGGGATGAGCTTCGAGTTCGAGTCGAACTCATGTTCGACTCGAACATTAGCTGTTCACAAGTTCGCCGAACAGCGAACAATTTGGGGTGTTCGCGGCAAATTCGAATGCCGCAGATCACCCTTTAAAAGTCTATGGGAGAAATCAAAAGTGCTAATTTTAAAGGCTTTTATGCAAGTTATTGTCATAAAAAGTGTTTGGGGACCCGGGTCCTGCCCCAGGAGACATGGATCAATGCAAAAAAAAGTTTTAAAAACGGCCGTTTTTTCAGGAGCAGTGATTTTAATAATGCTTAAAGTCAAACAATAAAAGTGTAATATCCCTTTAAATTTCATACCTGGGGGGTGTCTATAATATGCCTGTAAAGGGGCGCATGTTTCCCGTGTTTAGAACAGTCTGATAGCAAAATGACATTTCGAAGGAAAAAAACATTTAAAACTACCCGCGGCTATTGCATTGCCGACAATACACATAGAAGTTCATTGATTAAAACGGCATGGGAATTCCCCACAGGGAAACCCCGAACCAAAATAAAAAAAAAAAATGACGTGGGAGTCCCCCTAAATTCCATACCAGGCCCTTCAGGTCTGGATGGATATTAAGGGGAACCCCAGCCAAAATTAAAAAAAAAAAAATGACGTGGGGTTCCCCCTAAATTCCATACCAGACCCTTATCCGAGCACGCAACCTGGCAGGCCGCAGGAAAAGAGGGGGGGACGAGAGTGCGCCCCCCCTCCTGAACCGTACCAGGCCACATGCCCTCAACATTGGGAGGGTCCTTTGGGGTAGCCCCCCAAAACACCTTGTCCCCATGTTGATGAGGACAAGGGCCTCATCCCCACAACCCTGGCCGGTGGTTGTGGGGGTCTGCGGGCGGGGGGCTTATTGGAATCTGGAAGCCCCCTTTAACAAGGGGACCCCCAGATCCCACCCCCCCCTGTGTGAAATGGTAAGGGGGTACTTACCCCTACCATTTCACTAAAAAACTGTCAAAAATGTTAAAAATGACAAGAGACAGTTTTTGACAATTCCTTTATTTAAATGCTTCTTCTTTCTTCTATCTTCCTTCATCTTCTTCTTCTTATGGTTCTTCTGGTTCTTCTGGCTCTTCTGGTTCTTCCTCCGGCGTTCTCGTCCAGCATCTCCTTCTGCGGCGTCTTCTATCTTCTTCTCCTCGGGCCGCTCCGCACCCATGGCATGGGGGAAGGCTCCCGCTCTTCTCTTCATCTTCTTCTTCATCCTCTTCTCTTCTTCCTTCTTCTCTTCTTCATTTTCTTCGGTGACTTGACGGGACTTCCCTGTGACGTCACGGGGAATGCCACAGGGAAGTCCCGTCATGTCCGTGCATCAGAGGGGGGCGGGGTCACCGGGGGGCCCCGCCCCCGTTATTTAAGAATCATCAGACGAGGAGACGCCGTCACACAGCGGGAGCCTCCCTCCATACCAGCATGGATGCGAAGCGGCCCGGAGAAGAAAATGAAGAAGAGAAGAAGAGAAGAAGGAAGAAGAGAAGAGGATGAAGAAGAAGATGAAGAGAAGAGCGGGAGCCTCCCCCCATGCCATGGGTGCGGAGCGGCCCGAGGAGAAGAAGATAGAAGACGCCGCGGAGGAGATGCTGGACGAGAACGCCGGAGGAAGAACCAGAAGAGCCAGAAGAACCAGAAGAAGAAGAAGATGAAGGAAGATAGAAGGAAGATAGAAGAAGCATTTAAATAAAGGATTTGTCAAAAACTGTCTCTTGTCATTTTTAACATTTTTGACAGTTTTTTAGTGCAATGGTAGGGGTAAGTACCCCCTTACCATTTCACACAGGGGGGGGCCAGGATCTGGGAGTCCCCTTGTTAAAGGGGGCTTCCAGATTCCGATAAGCCCCCCGCCCGCAGACCCCCACAACCACCGGCCAGGGTTGTGGGGATGAGGCCCTTGTCCTCATCAACATGGGGACAACGTGTTTTGGAGGGCTACCCCAAAGCACCCTCCCAATATTGAGGGCATGTGGCCTGGTACGGTTCAGGAGGGGGGGGCGCACTCCATACCTTCAGGTCTGGTATGGAATTTAGGGGGAACCCCACGTCATTTTTTTTTTACATTTTGGCCGGGGTTCCCCTTAATATCCATATCAGACCTGAAGGGCCTGGTATGGAATTTAGGGGGACTCACACGTCATTTATTTTTTTTAATTTTGGTTCTCGGTTTCCCTGTGGGGAATTCCCATGCCGTTTTTATCAATGAACTTCTATGTGTATTGTCGGCAATGCAATAGCCGCAGGTAGTTTTAAATGGGTTTTTTCCTTCCAAATGTCATTTTGCTGTCAGACTGTTCTAAACACGGGAAACATGCGCCCCTTTACAGGCATACTATAGACACCCCCCAGCTATGAAATTTAAAGGGATATTACACTTTTATTGTTTGACTTTAAGCATTATTAAAATCACTGCTCCTGAAAAAACGGCCGATTTTAAAACTTTTTTTTGCATTGATCCATGTCCCCTGAGGCAGGACCCGGGTCCCCAAACACTTTTTATGACAATAACTTGCATATAAGCCTTTAAGATTAGCACTTTTGATTATTCATGTTGGTGTCCCATAGACTTTAACGGTGTTCACGTGTTCGAGCGAACTTTTTTCCTGTTCACATGTTCTGGTGTGAACCGAACAGGGGGGTGTTTGGCTTATCCCTAGTATGCAGATTATGTTTTATTTTATGTTTAGCAACCAAAAATTACATTGGATATATTTTGAAATTCTCACATTAACTCCAATAAATTTGGCAATTTTAAAATTATTATGACTAAATTTGAAATACTAAATATATCAATACCTACGCACAAAGCTGGAATTTTAAAAACATCATTCCCTTTTACTTGGCAGCCAGCCACCTTAAAGTATTTAGGTATAAATCTTAAAACTAGCCTTACCAATTTATTCCAATACAATTATCTAGATCTACTAAAAAAAATGTAATGTTCTACCTCGAGTCTTACATGTAATCCAAATTATACCCTTTGGTGTCCCTATAGGATTTTTTTCGATGCTACAGTTATCTGTAGCACATTATATTTGAAAGGGACAGGGTATTAGAATATCTTGTAACATCTTATACTGTTCTAAAAAGCTAGGGGGACTGGCTTTACCAAATTTTTAATTATATTATCAAGCAATTGCACTAGCCCGTATGGCAGAATGGAAATATGCTAAAAAGACTAGACTGTGGGGAGAACTTGAAATGGCACTAGCGGATACTGACTTATCAGTAGTGACATGGATACCACGATCTTTGAGAGGGCTGGCAGCCACAATATCTCCCCTGACTAGGGATGAGCTGAACACCCCCCCTGTTCGGTTCGCACCAGAACTTGCGAACAGGCAAAAAATTTGTTCAAACACGCGAACACCGTTAAAGTCTATGGGACATGAACATGAATAATCAAAAGTGCTCATTTAAAGGCTTATATGCAAGTTATTGTCATAAAAAGTGTTTGGGGACCTGGGTCCTGCCCCAGGGGACATGGATCAATACAAAAAATTTTTTAAAAACAGCCATTTTTTCCGGAGCAGTGATTTTAATAATGCATAAAGTGAAACAATAAAAGTGTAATATCCCTTTAAATTTCGTACCTGGGGGGTGTCTATAGTATGCCTGTAAAGGGGCGCATATTTCCCGTGTTTAGAACAGTCTGACAGTAAAATGACATTTCAAAGGAAAAAAAGTCATTTAAAACTACTTGCGGCTATTAATGAATTGCCGGTCTGGCAATACACATAAAAGTTCATTGATAAAAACGGCATGGGAATTCCCCACAGGGGAACCCCGAACCAAAATTTAAAAAAAAATTGACGCCGGGGGTCCCCCTAATTTCCATACCAGGCCCTTCAGGTCTGGTATGGATATTAGGGGGAACCCCGGCCAAAATTTAAAAAAAAAAATGACGTGGGGTCCCCCTCAAAACCTATACTAGACCCTTATCCAAGCACCCAACCTGGCAGGCCACAGGAAAAGAGGGGGGGACGAGAGAGCGCCCCCCCTCCTTAACCGTACCAGGCCTCATGCCCTCAACATTGGGAGGGTGCTTTGGGGTAGCCCCCCAAAACACCTTGTCCCCATGTTGATGAGGACAAGGGCCTCATGCCTACAACCCTGGCCGGTGGTTGTGGGGGTCTGTGGGCGGGGGACTTATCGTAATCAGGAAGCCCCCTTTAACAAGGGGACCCCCAGATCCCAGCCCTCCCCCCTGTGTGAAATGGTAAGGGGGTACAAAAATACCCCTATCATTTCACAAAAAAGTGTCAAAAATGTTAAAAATGACAAGAGACAGTTTTTGACAATTCCTTTATTTAAATGCTTCTTCTTTCTTCTATCTTCCTTCGGTTTCTTCCTCCATCTTCTTCTTCTTCTTCTGGTTCTTCTGTTCTCGTCCGGCATCTTCCTCCGCGGCGTCTTCTTCTCTTCTTCTCCTCGGGCCGCTCCGCATCCATGATGGCATGGAGGGAGGCTCCCGCTGTGTGACGCTTCTCTCTTCATCTTCTTGTCTTCATCTTCTTGTCAGGCCGCTCCGCATCTATGATGGCATGGAGGGAGGCTCCCGCTGTGTGACGCTTCTCCTCTTCTGACGGTTCTTAAATAACAGGAGGGGGCGGGGCCACACAGTGACCCCGCCCCCCTCTGATGCACAGTGACTTGACGGGAAGTCCCGTCAAGTCCCCGTGCGTCAGAGGGGGCAGGGTCACCGGTTGGCCCTGCCCCCGTTATTTAAGAACCGTCAGAAGAGGAGAAGCGTCACACAGCGGGAGCCTCCCTCCATGCCATCATGAATGCGGAGTGGCCCGAAAAGAAGATGAAAACAAGAAGATGAAGAAAAGAAGATGAAGAGAGAAGCATCACACAGTGGGAGCCTCCCTGCATGCCATCATGGATGCGGAGCAGCCCAGGGAAGAAGGGAAGAAGACGCCGACGCCGCAACCAGAAGAAGTAGAAGATGGAGGAAGAAACCGAAGGAAGATAGAAGATAGAAGAAAGAAGAAGCATTTAAATAAAGGAATTGTCAAAAACTGTCTCTTGTCATTTTTAACTTTTTTGACACTTTTTTAGTGGAATGGTAGGTGTACAAGTACCCCCTTACCATTTCACACAGGGGGGAGGGCCGGGATCTGGGGGTTCCCTTGTTAAAGGGGGCTTCCAGATTACGATAAGCCCCCCACAACCACCGGCCAGGGTTGTGGGGATGAGGCCCTTGTCCTCATCAACATGGGAACAAGGTGTTTTGGGGGGCTACCCCAAAGCACCCTCCCAATGTTGAGGACATGTGGCCTGGTACGGTTCAGGAGGGGGGCGCTCTCTCGTCCCCCCCTCTTTTCCTGTGGCCTGCCAGGTTGCGTGCTCAGATAAGGGTCTAGTATGGATTTTTGGGGGGACCCCACGACGCTTTTTTAAAAATTTTGGCAGGGGGTTCCCCTTAAAATCCATACCAGACCTGAAGGGTCTGGTATAGATTTTGAGGGGGACCCCATGCCATTTTTAAAAAAAAATTTGGCCGGGTTCCCCTTAATATCCATACCAGACCTGAAGGGCCTGGTATGGAACTTAAGGGGACCCCCTTGTCATTTTTTTTTTAAATTTTGGTTCGGGTTTCCCCTGTGGGGAATTCCCATGCCATTTTTATCAATGAACTTGTATGTGTATTGTCGGACCGGCAATTCATTAATAGCCGCGAGTAGTTTTAAATGACTTTTTTTCCTTTGAAATGTCATTTTGCTGTCAGACTGTTCTAAACACGGGAAAAATGCGCCCCTTTACAGGCATACTATAGATACTCCCCCAGGTACGAAATTTAAAGGGATATTACACTTTTATTGTTTCACTTTAAGCATTATTAAAATCACTGCTCCTGAAAAACGGCCGTTTTTAAAACTTTTTTTTGCATTGATCCATGTCCCCTGGGGCAGGACCCAGGTCTCCAAACACTTTTTATGACAATATCATGAATATACAGTAAGCCTTTAAAATTAGCACTTTTGATTTCTCTCATAGACTTTTAAAGGGTGTTCCACGGCATTCGAATTTGCCGCAAACACCCCAAATTGTTCACTGTTCGGCGAACTTGAGAACAGCCGATGTTCGAGTCGAACATGAGTTCGACTCAAACTCGAAGCTCACCCCTCCCCTGACTAAATCAACCCTGGCAAGATGGGATTTCCTACATACTCGATATGGTTGGAAATATAATTCTCCACTAATGCCCTTGCTGAAACATGAATATTTCATGCCGGGAGTACTTAATAAGGGCTTTGAATCATGGTTCCCAGAGGTTACAACGCTATTACTCCAAGTATTAAAAGACTCAAAAGTTACACTAATTAAGTCCTTTTGAGGAGTAGATCAGTCAACATTTATGGACCAGTGGAGATTTATACAGTTGTCTCAATTTATTTGAAATCTCCCGCAGCCCATTCGTTTGCATAATTGTTTCAATAGGATTCAGATCTTTTAACAATGTAGAAATCAACCACAACATTGTATTTATCTTTTTCTCAAAGCTTTGACGAATCTGCAATACCCTGGGTACCCAGATTATAAAGGTCAGTGGGAAAAAGATTTGCAAATTACACTTACAGATGAACAAAAACATAAGATTATACAATTTTCTTATATGCCCGCCACCTGGAGTAGAATGACGGAAGTAAACTTTAAACTTTTATCTCTATGGCATTGTATACCAGTAAAATTACACGCAATGTCTGACTCAACCTCTCCGCTGTGTTGGAGGGAGTTTGGAGAGCAAGCTACACATGAGCACATATGGTGGTTTTGTCCTAAGATCTGCCCATTTTGGGAAGAAGTGGCGAAGGTGATCTCTCTGGTACTGGACCGAGTAATTAAACCTGAACCATTAATGTTTCTACTTCATTGTACGAATGAAACAACAGAGTAATACAAGATGTCTATGACCCCATATTTGTTAAATGCTTGTAAATCTTTGATTCCATGTTACTGGGGAAAAAGCTTAATACCTACTATCTCACAGTGGCTACGAAGGGTTGATGAGCTCGGTCTAATGGAAGAAATAACCTGTAGAAATAAAGGGCTGGCCAGGAAATACATTAGGACATGGGCAAAATGGTTTGAATTTAAGGAAACAAAACTATATTATGAAATAACATCAGCCTTGATGGTAAATCAGAGTATGACTTATTAATATTGATTAACCTTATAGTTTCTGTACCTCCCCGATAGTTCTATATTTATATTTGTCATAGGTCCCCCACCTCCCCCTTCTTTTTCTTCCTTTGGATTTTTTTGGTTTTCTTTTTCTTCCTCCTTTTTTCTCTCTTTTTCGTTTTGTCTGGTTCCCGCCCACTCACTTTATTTTACTATTGGAGGGGAGAGGACAGGAACTGATAAGATAAATTGCATTGTATATGTTTCAAGATCATTTTTTGAAATGCTGAAAATAATAATAAAAAGATAAAGAAGAAGATGTGTTGCGCTAAATCTAGTAAAATATAAATTATAAAAAGCTGCTAGCACTATATTGCTGGATACAATAAGGAAGGTAGAGGGTAAGAGGTGCAGCGCTAGTAAGTGGTGATAACAAACAATGAGTTCATCATATAATATTGCTAATAAATTGATAGGTTATGTAGTCCAAAAAAAATAATTCTGTAATACATCAGAAAAAGTTGAAGAGGAAGAGCCATCACCAACACCCAATATTACTGACTCTTACCGCCAGTGCATAGAATATACACAGTATAGAGATGTATGGTTGGCTGGATCCCTGCTTCATAAAATTCACTGCGTTAGAGAGGTCCCTCCTTCACTGACAAGCCAGGTGTATAGAGCTCGGTAAACACTTAACCAAATGAAATGTTCCCAAAAGTACAGCCCGGTAACCACATGAGAAAAGAAGAGGAAGACTCTCATTGCGCAGACATCTGACAGTAAGCTTAATTTATTAGCATGAAGTGGTAGATAAAAAACTCACATGTAGTGAATATAGTACAGGCAATCTGAAAGCGTCCATCGCTTCCTACTGACGAGATGGCGGCCACTCCCCCGTCCACAGTGCTACGTCACGCGTCCCTCGTACAGCCCGACATTTTGACACAAGCAAGCGTCCTCAGGGTACCATTTTGACATGTTTTTTGTGAAATGGTAGGGGTACATTTGTACCCCATTACCAATTCACACAGGGGGGGCCGGGATCTGAGGGTCCCCTTGTTAAAGGGGGTTTCCAGATTCCGATAAGTCCCCTGCCCGCAGACCCCCACAACCACCGGGCAAGGGTTGCGGGGATGAGGCCCTTCTCTCCATCAACATGGGGACAAGGTGCTTTGGGGGGCTACCCCAAAGCAACCTCCCAATGTTGAGGGCATGTGGCTGTGTCGCTCTCTCGCTCCCCCTTTTCTTGTGGTTTCATGCTCAGATAAGGTTCTGGTATGGATTTTTGGGGGGACCCCACGCCATTTTTTTAAAAATTTTGGAGCGGGGTTCCTCTTTATATCCATACCAGACCTGAAGGGCCTGGTATGGAATTTGGGCTGACCCCCACGCATTTTTTTTTTAATATTTTGGTTCGGGGCTCCCCTGTGGGGGAATCCCATGCCGTTTTTATCAATAAACTTTTATGTGTATTGCCGGACCGACAATTCATTATAGCCACAAGTAGTTTTAAAAGACTTTTTTTCCTTTAGAAATGTCATTTTGCCTGAGGGGGGTGGGGCACATCTGTGTGAGAGGACATGAGATGTGAGAGAGCTCAGGAGATGGAGCTCTGCTGCTGACCACAAATTTTTCTTTTTTTTTCATTTTCTTTTTTTCTTTTTTTGCTAGTCTGGTTCAATATTAGACTGCTGATTATGGACAGTACGGGTGGTGATAGCTGGTGATAACCACCTTGTTACCCTCTTGAAACTTTCAAATATTTCAAATATTGGCTTAACTTAACTTAACTCTGGCTGTCGCTGCTACAGCTGATATATGGCTGATAAAGCTGATAAGGCTTGCCATCTCCAGCTGACCTGATTGAGGCTCTCCGCTTGTGTATATCTACCCATGTGATACTGATTCTGGCCGAAAGAAAGAACAGCTGATTCTGCTGTGTGTACTTGAAGTTCCTGACTCTTGGCTAAAGGCTAAGGCCCCTTTCACACTGGGGCGGTTTGCAGGCGTTATTGCGCTAAAAATAGCGCCTGCAAACCGACCTAAAACTGCCTCTACTGTTTCTTCAGTGTGAAAGCCTGAGGGCTTTCACACTGAAGCGGTGTGCTGGCAGGAGAAAAAAAGAACTCCTGCAAACCGCATCTTAGGAGCGGTGTATTCACCGCTCCTGCCCATTGAAATCAATGGGGCAGTGCGGTTATACCGCGGCTATAGTGGCGCTATGCGAGCTTTTTTAACCCTTTTTCGGCCGCCAACGGGGGTTAAAACTGCACCGCTAGTGGCCGAATACCGCTGCAAAAACAACGGTAAAGCAGCGCTAAAAATAGCGCTGTTTTACCGCCGACGCCCCCACCGCCCCAGTGTGAAAGTAGCCTTAGAGCCCTTTCACACTGGGGAGGTTTGCAGGCGCTATTGCGCTAATAATAGCGCCTGCAAACCGACCCGAAAGTGCCACTGCTTGCATTCCAGTGTGAAAGCCCCGAGGGCTTTCACACTGGAGCGATGCGCTGGCAGGACGGTAAAAAAAGTCCTGCCAGCAGCATCTTCGGAGCGGTGAAGGAGCGGTGTGTATACCGCTCCTTTACCGCTCCTGCCCATTGAAATCAATGGGACAGCGCGGCTATACTGCCGGCAAAGCGCCTCTGCAGAGGCGCTTTGCGGTGGTATTTAACCCTTTCTCGGCTGCTAGCGGGGGTAAAACCGCCCCGCTAGCGGCCGCATACCGACGGTAAAACGCCGCTAATAATAGCGGTGTTTTACCACCGACGACGCCCCCGCCCCAGTGTGAAAGGGCTCTAAAGGATTACGGGTTACGGCTTCAGGCTCCTGACTTCTAGCTTTCTGTTTTGCGAGCCTCTGGGCTACCGCTCCCTCTTCCCGCTCCTGGACTCCTGCTCCTGGCTCTTGGCTTTTGGCTTCTGGCTTCCTCGCTCCCGGATCCCAGATCTCTGGCTCCAGTTCCCTGTCTCCCCGCTGCCAACCCCTGATCTTCAGCCTGTGACATACGATTTTGAGGTTCCTGGTCCCGGTGATTAGCTTATTGCTTTGGTACCCTATCCTTCTGGGGGTGCGAACTGAGGTTACAGACAGCAGACAGACAGCAGATACCAGGCATCAATGTAAGTGTCTGTCCATTCAGGTGCCTGGCTCTTGAAGTTTTGTGCGTGGCTCTGATTTTCATCCTCGGGCTCACGGTCGGATGCTCTGGGGGGGTAACCTACAGGATCTCTAAAGGACCTCAAGATTATAACTTCAGCCTTTTGGTCCGTATCATGAGAGTCATCTCAAGGTTTACCCATTGACCTTGCTTCTGCATCCCTGCTCCTTGTCCCTGGCACCATCCCTAGCATTCTGAATAAGACATAACAACTATCCATCCACTCTGGTATCAGGTACAATTTTTTTTTTCTCTGATCTTAGTGTAAGACTCTTGATTAAATATACTATAAATACCATACATCTCATAATACGAGAAAGGTGGAGAAGGTGGGACATTAAAAATAGACACTGAAACATCTTTTGGTTAAAAGTGAAAAATTCTCAATTGATCCTGGACTCTTGCTTCACCTTGTTTTACTTGCTACAATCTTTTCTTCACCAGCAATATTTGTTATACTTGTTACTTTGTTACTAACTATATTGTAGCAGAGTATCTTTTTTTTATCTGCAACACGAGTGGTATCTCACTGCAGATTGATCTTATTAAACTTATCTGAATACATTGAAAAACAGTTAAAAGCATATTGGTTATATGTGTTGTATCAGTCTATTTTATTACAAAGGGTAATATAACCTGCCTCTTACTCTGGAAAATCTGAAGTACCAGTGAAAACAAGCATTATAAGTACTAGTACATCCTATGTTTATACACTGTCAGCACGTAATAATTCAAAGGGGTGGTAATTAATTGTCTATAGATACAAATAATATATACCTTCTGGAATGGGTATATGAGATAGTAAGTCAGTGTAAATTTAGCGGTTTGGAAAAATGACCCGTAGAAAAAGAAGGACATGGGGGTTGAAGACCATACTATAAAGGAAAGCTCTCTTCAGACCAGTATAGATAAGAAACATCAAACCAAATCTCAACATAAACAGCAAGATATAACAGACTGACTTGAAAAATTTGCTCATGTCCCTACTATAGCAAGGAAGAAGTACAAGCTGGTATTTCTAAACGAATCCAGGGTCCACAAGGAGCGATCATGGAAGGCCAAGCCAATGGAGCGGGGTTAATAGATATAGAGTTAGCATCAAGTAACCAGCCGGATTATATAGTAAGTAACTTAGCTTCTGAGCGCGATCTACATGATATATCAGCTACATCATCGAACGCTCCAAACAATTTAAATAGCTCAACCACAGAGCATGTAATTACATTGACTGACATAATGAAGGCTATCAATATATGTAACAACTCTGTTAACTCCCTATCATACAAGCTCGAGGGAATGAGGGAAGATATAAATCAGTTTAGACAACATATTCATACAATTAAAGAAAGAATATCGGGTGCAGAAGAAAGAATCAGCACACTTGAAGACTCTATACAAAAAAATATGAAATCTGAAAAACGATCCATCAATTAACCTCATATGATTCTCGTTTGGAGGCCCTCAAGAACCATCTTCGATGAAATAACATTAGGATAGTAGGTCTCCCCGAATGGGCGGAAGGAAATAAACCAGTAGAATTTATTGAAAGGTGGCTTAAAGATACTTTGGGAGTAGAACACTTTTCTTCATTCTTTTCTGTGGAAAGGGCACATAGAGTGGCTAGATGATCACGGCCCTCGGGAGAGCAATCAAAACCTAGAACTTTTATTTTGAAGATTTTGAACTACAAAGATAGAGACATGATACTGCAAAGAGCAAGACAACTAGTAGATGTACCTATGGAAGGTTCAAAGATAAGTTTCTTTCCTGATTTCTCAGCAAATGTGCAGCGCCAAAGAGCAGGTTTTGTGGAGGTAAAGCGAAGATTGAGGCAATTGGAACTGTCTTATGCTATGCTATTTCCAGCTAGGTTAAGAGTAAAGACACAAGACAATACGTTTTTTTTTACAACATTGGACTCAGCGTCTAAATGGCTGGATAATTACATGCATCCAAATAATCTCTTAACGTGATATGGAAAGTTGGGAATACATTTTTTTTTTTTTTTTTGTTTTTGTGTGTTTTTTTTTTTTGGTCAGGGTGGGCTTTACTTTTGAGACCTTGTGATTGTATCTGTGTTTTTGTTTTTGTCTTTTATGTGTTTTGTTTTGTGTTCGTTTGTCTTTGTTTTATATGTTGATTTGTCTGGCTCCACTTTTAGGGGCCTCTTGGGTTACTTAACCCATATAGCAAAATATGTAAAAAATACAGCGCTGTCAGCAAGAATCAAAGGACATACAGAGCATGATCTGTTGTCAATATACGTATTTAAGCTGCAGTTTAAACAATATGGGATACCCACATCAAACAAGATATTAACACACACAAAAAACTGCGCTAGATAGAGAATAAAGGATTACAACTCAATGTAAGCACGCATGTTGTTAAAAGTCCATCAAATACAAATGAACAGATGTCAGTTAACAGTCTATGCAAAAGTTTCCCGGAAGGTATATATCCTCTTCTTGAATCAAGGTGACAACACACTCAGAACCACCGCAGAAACAAGTGCAGGGGATAGGAAAGTCCTCCACCTATAAAACAGCTGCCTCTTACCAGCTCCCTTGATCTCTGGCAAGGAGATCAAATACGCTTTTCAGCTTATAACCCAGCTACAGCCTCTGGATACAATAGGTGAAAACTCAGAAAAACTCCCTTTGATTTCCTTGGATAAATCTCAACAGCAGGTCCATGGGCCAATCATGTGTGAGAAAGAAAGGCTTCCATAGTGTAAAAACGTATATAACTATTTATTGTTAAAAAGGTAATGCACTTACATACATCCGGATTCATAAGGCATCAATATAAAAACAAGCCGGCCAGCTCTTTAAGAAAAACCACCCGTAACATCCGGGACTGCGTGTTGGTATGTGGTGGCGTCAGCACGCCGCTCTCCCTACGCCGTTTCGTCAAACCTGACGTCGTCCAGGGGCACGGGTGGCGTGCTGATCACCACCACTTATATCCTCGTTTATCAGAAAGAAGACCGCCCAGTCCTGAGATCCGAGCCGTCCGTGATGCAAATGCCGCCATATTGCAATGGGGCAGATGCCAGTATAATACCTAAGGGACGTTCCAATGTTAATGGGTGATCCCCCTTAACCTAAAAGTAAAAATTGTATATACTGAACTTATGTTTGATAGATGAAGAGAAGGCAAAAGTTAAATATACCACTCTTTCCCCTAAATTTGATAATTCGTGCCGATAATATATGCATAGCATCAGCCGAACAAAGTGGTGGCATCTAGTGGTCAAATTCCGAATTGCACGGTTAATCTCCTTAATTGTAATTTACACAGTCTCCTTAATAGAAAAGGAATCTGAAGACATAAATGTTGGCACATGTAATTCGATATATATTGAGATGCCCCACCACTGTAGATAAAAGAAAGAAAAAAGAAAAACTACAAGCATAAATTAAAAATTAACTGTCAAATGAGTGCACTCCACCCCCATACGTCATCCAAAATCTGGCCACAAAAGTGCTGGGCACTCTTCTGGACACTTGAAGGAACAGAATGGGCACAAAATTGCCAAATCACCCAAACTCATACTTTATAGAAATGATACAATAGAGTATAAGGTACCAGAAAACAAAAAATTAAAAAATTAAAAATTAAAAGTTAGAAAATTAGAGATGGGCCCCAATGTGTACCCCCCGCCCTCACGGTACCACAAGGAACTCAGGACTGGTTCAATTACAGTTTCCCTAACTATTGTCAATAAAAGAATTAACATCTGTGTCTATATTAAGACCATAAGGGGTATAACATCGTACTCTATGGATCCACGCCATCTCCATTTTTGATAGTTCCCTAACTAAAGATCCGCCTCTCCAATGTGCTTCATACTTATCTATTGCTAGAAAGATTGTATTAGCCGGGTCTCGATTATGGACCAAATCATAATGTTTGGAAACGGAATGGAATTTGAAGCCTGTTTTGATGTTAGTTATGTGTTCCCCGAGACGGACCTGCATAGTGCGTTTAGTTCTGCCTATGTATTGGAAACCACATGGACATTGGAGCAGGTACACTACCCCAATGGAACTGCATGTAATGAATGGTTCTATTTTATGCTCCCTAGAGGTGCTAGTGGAAACAAATGATACTGTTTTCTTGTTTTTAATTAAATTAAGTTTACACACTTGGCATCTTCGGCATTGATGATAGCCAGAGAGGCCTTGAAAGAAGGACAATCTTTTACCAGGGGGATCAACTACATTCGGGGCAATGATGTTCCTCAAAGAGGGGGCCCCTCTGAAAATTATCTGAGGTTTTTCGGGTAAAAAGGTTTTAATCAGTCCATCGTTGCCCAACAGGTGCCAATGTTTGCTAATAATTTTTTTAATTTGGTAATGTTGAGTTGAGTAGGAAGTGATGAAGGGGATGATAGGACTCTCTCTCTTTTTCTTAGAGGCCATGTCTAAGAGTTCCGATCTATCTCGTTTTTCCACTTCCTCTATGAGGATCTCCAATGGCTCTCCGTCATATCCCTTCTCTAGGAACCTCTTTTTCAGAATGTTTGCCTGAACTCTAAAATCCTCCACATTTGAACAGTTGCGTCTCATCCTGAGAAATTGGCTCATAGGTACCGACTTAAGCCAGCTATCTTTATGGCAACTGTCAAGAGGTATAAATGCGTTTCGATCCGTCTTTTTAAAGAAAGTGATCGTTTTGAAAGAGTCTAATTCCCTCTGAATAGTCAAATCTAAGAAATTGATCCTTTCTTGAACGACCCTTAGGTATTATACTGGCATCTGCCCCATTGCAATATGGCGGCATTTGCATCATGGACGGCTCGGATCTCAGGACTGGGCGGTCTTCTTTCTGATAAACGAGGATATAAGTGGTGGTGATCAGCACGCCGCCCGTGCCCCTGGACGACGTCAGGTTTGACGAAACGGCGTAGGGAGAGCGGCGTGCTGACGCCACCACATACCAACACGCAGTCCCGGATGTTACGGGCGGTTTTTCTTAAAGAGCTGGCCGGCTTGTTTTTATATTGATGCCTTATGAATCCGGATGTATGTAAGTGCATTACCTTTTTAACAATAAATAGTTATATACGTTTTTACACTATGGAAGCCTTTCTTTCTCACACATGATTGGCCCATGGACCTGCTGTTGAGATTTATCCAAGGAAATCACGGGGAGTTTTTCTGAGTTTTCACCTATTGTATCCAGAGACTGTAGCTGGGTTATAAGCTGAAAAGCGTATTTGATCTCCTTGCCAGAGATCAAGGGAGCTGGTAAGAGGCAGCTGTTTTATAGGTGGAGGACTTTCCTATCCCCTGCACTTGTTTCTGCGGTGGTTCTGAGTGTGTTGTCACCTTGATTCAAGAAGAGGATATATACCTTCCGGGAAACTTTTGCATAGACTGTTAACTGACATCTGTTCATTTGTATTTGATGGACTTTTAACAACATGCGTGCTTACATTGAGTTGTAATCCTTTATTCTCTATCTAGCGCAGTTTTTTGTGTGTGTTAATACTTAACCCATATGATTGTTCTTCAGTTTTTTGGTTTTTGTTATTGTCTTCTAAGTGTTTTGATGCATATCTTGTTTTATTTATTTTTTTTGTCCTTCGTGTGTCCTGGTCTTGGTTGCTTGTTTGTCTTTATCCTATTTGTTTTATATGTTAGTCTGGTTACACCTTTAACTAAACCTCCGTATATCAGCTCTATCGTTAGGCCCCTGTTTCAGATCTTCTCTCCTCCCTCTCCTTCTCCCTTCTTCTCCCTATCTCTGAGCTCCTGGGTATTAAGTGATGGATAGTACTATAATAAATATGAAGATAGTTTGTAAACTCTTGATATCCTTTCTTTCTTTCACGCTCTCCCCTTTTATATGCCTATGCTTTTTGCCCTTCTACTCTAGGGCTAAGTGGCTATTGAAGTATAAATATAGTCTGCAATATGTTTATAATTGAAGTTAAAATATATGTTGTAATTGTTTTATGTCCTCTCAGAAAGATGTAATAAAATCATGGAATGTTAGAGGCTTGGGTACTGCATCAAAACAGCAGGCTATCTTCACTTCACTGACAAGATTTTCACCTTCTATAATTTGTCTTCAAGAAACCCACTTACTTCCTCACACGTTACATTACTTAAAGAAAAATCAGTTTAGAACTCAATTCCATTCAACATATACATCACACTCTAGAGCAGGGGTCTTCAAACTATGGCCCTCCAGTTGTTCAGGAACTACAAGTCCCATCATGCCTAGTCATGTCTGTGAATGTCAGAGTTTTACAATGCATCATGGGATGTGTAGTTCCATAACAGCTAGAGGGCCGTAGTTTGAGGATCCCTGCTCTAGAGGGGTATCCATTCTTATTGCCAACACATTTGATTTTCAATGTAGACAGGTTAGGAAGGATAGTAGGGGCCGATATATTTTTTTGGATTGTGTAATGGCTGGACAAAGATGTATGTTGGCAAATAATTATATTCCACCACCATATTCTCCTGAAATTTTGAAGGAATTTATCATGTTTGTATCCGATAAACCAGATAGACTATGCATGATAACTGGTGATTTCAATAATTATATGGATCTATCCATGGATAAATTTTCCTTATTGGATAAAAGTTATCCACAGGGGACCACGGCCTTTGCCAAATACATAGCGGAAATGGGACTACTTGACCTTTGGAGATTGTGAAACCCAACCAGTAGACAATTTTCATGTTTTTGAAGTACACATAATACCTTATCTAGAATAAATTTAGCACTGGGGTCTGATTCCCTATTGCCATATCTTAGTGAAATTAAATACGAGGCCAGAGCTATATCCGAATATTCACCTTTGATATTATCCTTTTTATTTAGGATTAATGTGGGGAATAGATTGTGGAAGGTGAATCCTTATTGGATCTCACTTTTTCCTCCAGACAAAATTAAATTAGAACTTATTACATTCCAGCAGATGAATAAATCTACCGCATCGCCTTTAATATACTGGGACGCACAGAAAGCTTACCTTAGAGGCCTTCTTATTTCACAAATCTCAAAAAAAAAGAAACAATCTAGAGCTTGGGAAAAAAATCTTGCTGATAGTATGTCACAAGCTGAAGCATTATATATAACTAACCCCAGTAAAAGTACTTATACACAATGGATGAATAGTCAAGAAAAATATGCACAAGTAGCCATAAAAAAAGCAGAGAATAATAGTTTCTTTTTGCAGCAACCTTACTTTGAGGAGGGAGAAGGAACAGGACGTATATTGGCCTCTATTATAAAGGTACAGCGACCAACATTCCTTATTACGGAAATTCATACTTCTGAATACGGGAAGACCAACAATACCCTAGAGATCCTAGAAGTGTTCCGGACTTTTTACCAGAAGTTATATACAAGTAGGACCAGAGATCACGAGGAGGATATGAAAAAGTTCTTTAAGTCTCTTAATTTGCCAAGGTTGACAGATGATGATAAGGAGATATTGGAGGAACCATTAACACTAGATGAATTAAGGGGTGCAGTGATCAATTTAGCCAGCAATAAATCTCCTGGGTCAGATGGCCTTCCAGGAGAAATTTATAAAATATACGGAAAGGTATTATTACCTGACCTCCTAATGGTCTTTAATCATGCCTACAAGGTGGGATCTTTACCCCCCTCGATGAAAGAGGCTGTGTTTATCTCTATTCTGAAACCAGGTAAAGATCAAACAAAGCCTGTTGCATAACGCCCTATCTCCCTGTTAACATTGGACGTTAAACTCTTGGCAAAGATAATGGCAACTAGACTTTCAAAGTATATCGATAAATTAGTACATCATGACCAATCAGGTTTTATTACAAATAGATCAGTAGCTAATAATATTAGACGCTTATTTTTAAACCTACAGGTACCCATAGATAATACTGGAAATAGAGGTATCATGTCGTTGGACACCTCCAAGAGATTTGATAGTATTGAGCAGGGATGAGCTGAACACCCCCCTGTTCGGTTCGCACCAGAACTTGCGAACAGGCAAAAAATTTGTTCGAACGCGCGAACACCGTTAAAGTCTATGGGACACGAACATGAATATTCAAAAGTGCTCATTTTAAAGGCTTATATGCATGTTATTGTCATAAAAAGTGTTTGGGGACCTGGGTCCTGCTCCAGGGGACATGGATCAATGCAAAAAAAAGTTTTAAAAAACGTCCGTTTTTTCGGGAGCAGTGATTTTAATAATGCTTAAAATGAAACAATAAAAGTGTAATATTCCTTTAAATTTCGTACCTGGGGGGTGTCTATAGTATGCCTGTAAAGGGGCGCATGTTTCCTGTGTTTAGAACAGTCTTACAGCAAAATGACATTTCAAAGGAAAAAAGTCATTTAAAACTGCTCGTAGCTATTAATGAGTTGCCGGTCCGCCAATACACATAAAAGTTCATTGACAAAAACGGCATGGAAATTCCCCACAGGGGAACCCCGAACCAAAATTTAAAAAAATTACGTGGGGGGGTCCCCCTAAATTCCATACCAGGCCCTTCAGGTCTGGTATGGATATTAAGGGGAACCCCGGCCAAAATTTAAAAAAAAAATGGTGTGGGGTCCCCCTCAAAATCTATACCAGACCCTTCAGGTCTGGTATGGATTTTAAGGGGAACCCCACGCCAAAATTGAAAAAAAAATGGCGTGGGTTGCCCCAAAAATCCATACCAGACCCTTATCCGAGCACGCAACCTGGCAGGCCGCAGGAAAAGAGGGGGGGACGAGAGAGCGCCCCCCCTGAACCATACCAGGCCACATGCCCTCAACATTGGGAGGGTCCTTTGGGGTAGCCCCCCAAAACACCTTGTCCCCATGTTGATGAGGACAAGGGCCTCATCCCCACAACCCTGGCCGGTGGTTGTGGGGGTCTGCGGGCGGGGGGCTTATTGGAATCTGGAAGCCCCCTTTAACAAGGGGACCCCCAGATCCCGGCCCTCCTCCCTGTGTGAAATGGTAAGGGGGTACAAGAGTACCCCTACCATTTTACAAAAAAAATGTCAAAAATGTTAAAAATGACAAGAGACAGTTTTTGAAAATTCCTTTATTTAAATGCTTCTTCTTTCTTCTATCTTCCTTCAGGTTTCTTCCTCCATCTTCTTGTTCTTCTGGTTCTTCCTCCGGTGTTCTCATCCGGCATCTCCTCCGCGGCGTCTTCTTCTCTTCATCTTCTTCTCCGGGCCGCTCTGCATGATGGCATGGAGGGAGGACTTCCGCTGTGTGACGCTTCTCCTCTTCTGACAGTTCTGGTGACCTCGCCCCCCTCTGACGCAGGCACCTGCTTGAAATAATTCCCCGTGATGTCAGAGGGGGGTGGGGTCACTGGGTGGCCCCGCCCTCCGTTATTTAAGAACCGTCAGAAGAGGAAAAGCATCACACAGCAGGAGCCTCCCTCCATGCCATCATGGATGCGGAGCGGCCCGGAGAAGAAGATGAAGAGAAGACGCCACGAAGGAGATGCCGGATGAGAACACTGGAGGAAGAACCAGAAGAAGAAGATGGAGGAAGAAACCGAAGGAAGATAGAAGATAGAAGAAAGAAGAAGCATTTAAATAAAGGAATTGTCAAAAACTGTCTCTTGTCATTTTTAACATTTTTGACAGTTTTTTTGTAAAATGGTAGGGGTACATTTGTACCCCCTTACCATTTCACACAGGGGGGAGGGCCGAGATCTGGGGGTCCCCTTGTTAAAGAGGGCTTCCAGATTCCAATAAGCCCCCCGCCCGCAGACCCCCACAACCACCGGGCAAGGGTTATGGGGACAAGGTGTTTTGGGGGCTACCCCAAAGCACCCTCCCAATGTTGAGGGCATGTGGCCTGGTACGGTTCAGGAGGGGGGGCGCTCTCTCGTTCCCCCCTCTTTTCCTGCGGCCTGCCAGGTTGCGTGCTCAGATAAGGGTCTGGTATGGATTTTTGGGGAGACCCCATGCCAATTTTTATTTTTATTTTGGCGCGGGGTTCCCCTTAAAATCCATACCAGACCTGTAGGGTCTGGTATAGATTTTGAGGGGGACCCCACGCCATTTTTAAAAAAAATTTTGGCTGGGGTTCCCCTTAATATTCATACCAGACTTGAAGGGCCTGGTATGGAATTTAGGGGGACCCCCCCACGTCATTTTTTAAAAAATTTTGGTTCGGGGTTCCCATGCCATTTTTATCAATGAACTATGTGTATTGTCGGACCGGCAATTCATTAATAGCCGTGAGTAGTTTTAAATGACTTTTTTTCCTTTGAAATGTCATTTTGCTGTCAGACTGTTCTAAACACGGGAAACATGCGCCCCTTTACAGGCATACTATAGACACCCCCCAGGTACGAAATGTAAAGGAATATTACACTTTTATTGTTTCACTTTAAGCATTATTAAAATCACTGCTCTCGAAAAAACTTTTTTTGCATTGATCCATGTCCCCTGGGGCAGGACTTTAAAATTAGCACTTTTGATTTCTCCCATAGACTTTTAAAGGGTGTTCCGCGGCTTTCGAATTTACCGCGAACACCCCAAATTGTTTGCTGTTCGGCGAACTGGCGAACAGCTGATGTTCGAGTCGAACTCAAAGCTCATCCCTAGTATTGAGTGGAATTATCTATGGGCTTCCCTAAAAAATTTTGGAATATGACCAAAATTCACTAGGTGGATACAACTGTTATATAATTCCCCGAGTGCAAGAGTACAGATTAATGGATCAACTTCATTACCTTTTTTTTTGAAGAGAGGAACAAGACAGGGTTGCCCCCTGTCTCCTCTCCTTTTTGCATTGGCTGTGGAACCTCTGGCAGAGGCTATTCGGGAAAATCCAGACATTGTGGGATTCCAGAGAGGTGCAGGTGAAGAACAAATAGCACTCTTTGCCGATGATGCTCTAGTTTTCCTGAGGGATACACATACACACTCTATGTCTAAAGTTATCTCACTTATTGATCATTTTGGTACATTCTCAGGATTTAATATTAACTGGGATAAATCAGTTATAATGCCGATTGATCCAATGAACCCAACGCAATTGGGGCCTCCACACCAGAATCACCAGATTAAGTATGTTACACCATTTAAATACTTGGGGGTAATAATCACCTCAAATGTTAAGGATTATATAGATACAAATGTATTACCTCTTCTAGGTAAATTCCTGGAGCAAATTTCCATTAACTATGATAGGGAGAGCAAATCTGGTGGAGATGGTGTGGCTTCCCCAATTGTTATTCCTATTACATAATTCCCCAGTTTGGTTAACATCAAAATTATTTAGGACATTAGACTCTACATTTAGAGACCTTATTTAGAAACATGGTAAACCAAGAATTAAACTTGAAACACTCCAACAGGCACAAGATAGAGGTGGAATAGCGGTCTCTAATGGGGCGTACACACGGTTGGACTTTTCGTCTTCAAAAGTCCAACGGACGCCGACGGACTAAAGCTGGCTGGTAATCCGATCGTGTGTGGGCTTCTTCGGACTTTCAGCGGACTTTTTCAGCCTCAAATCCGACGGACTTTAGATTTGAAACATGCTTCAAATCTTTACGTCGTAACTACGACGGACCCCGAAGTCCGCTCGTCTGTATGCTAGTCCGACGGACAAAAAAACGACGCATGCTCATAATCAAAAACTAAACGGAAGCACTCGGTCTAGTAAAACTAGTGTTCGTATTGTAGGTAGCACATTCCTCACGCTGCAAAATCTGTGATCGTTGAATGCAGCGCATTTAATGTCTTCTTTACGAATGCTATAAAGAACGAAGATGTTTTGCTGTTCATATTCAAACAGAGTTCTCCCAAACAGATTTCTGGATTCTTTTTCTGTTTGATCTCATGAATGACATGGTATGCTTTTTCAAAACAATGTTTCCATACTAATAATACTTTTAAATTTTTATTTTTTTTGGTGGAGTCATCTTTTCTTGTAATTTTTATCCAGATATTTATTTTATGATTGTTGTGTAACTTTTTTTCTGTTTATCTATAATTTTTTTTGTAAAGTTACCACAGGGAACCCATTTTTATATATATTTGTTAAATTTTTTTTAAATGTTTGCAATGTTTGTAAAGTTACCACAAAGAACCCTTTATAATGTTTGTTTTTATAGTGATTTGTTATTTTTTTTTATATAAAGTTAACCCAAAGAACCGTTTTTGGTTATGTATCTTTTTTTTTTTAAATACTTACCACTCGAACATTATTAACATTATTTTAATCTATTTTTGGTGTGTTTTTGCAAAATCAATGAGATTGTTGTCCCTTGTTAATTTAAAACATTGTTTCTAAAATCTATGATTTAAAATAAAAAACCTAAACTCAAAAAAGATCCATTTATTTATGGTCTAAA